>CM046473.1:19486267-20118111 GCA_025506415.1 Flaveria robusta | reverse complement strand
GACGGAAGTCTACAATAGAATATGAAAACAAAACATATATGGATGTTTGGATGGCTTTAGAGCATTGTTGCTGTCTTCTTTTTGGCAGTGGGATAGGAAAACTGTGAGGACTGAACTTTCATTTTCTTACTTGAACTCATAGCTCTCATAGGACTATTAAGGCGAAAAGACAGGATGTATTCCGACGAAATGCTATTGATTCTAGGAGGACTATAATGAGGGGGATGACAGATCTACTAAAGGAAAGTAGCTTGATATTGGTTCGAATCCAATTCGTGAGATGGTTTTTATTTTTATATAGTTTTTATTATTTTATTATTAATATGTTTATAATTTGTTAGTAGTATTTTTAGGAATCAATTATCTTCGTTTTAGCATATGTTTTTATTTCATATTATGCATTTATTTAATGTATTTTTTTTTTATTTTGAATAATATTTGATTTGGTGGAATAGAGTATACTTTGGATGGATTTTATTGTTTTGTAGGTGAAAAACGCTTGCGGGGGTTGAAAACAAATTATAGTTTCAACATTAAGGTTTAATTTTTCTATTTTGGTTTGAACTTTATGTGAACTGTTTATGAGAACTTTTTATTTTAATTGTTTGTTTGTTTGATTCTTGATCTTAAACCCGGATCTACTTCGGTATATATTAGATTGTTAATAAACCTAATCAACTTATTAATTTCTCTAATAAAGTTCTTCAAACTTTAAAACACTAATTAGGTTTTAATTTTTGATATAAAAAACAATTAATAGTTTGAGTTTGTCTATAAATTCATTCTCGTTATAGAATCATACAATTTAGTTAAACATACCGAACGATGTGTGTGTTTAGTTATAATTGATAATTCTATCGCTACGACCCGCACACTAAGAACCGAACGGCGTGAGCTTAGAGTAGCGGGTTGGCTCTAATCAACGAATTGTGCTTGATTAGACATTAAATAGAGTGGATATCCAAATGGCGTGATATCTAGTATCGATACAAATCATTAACTAAAAAGGATCATTTCACCGTAATTGTTGATGATCATAAACCAAATCGAATCAAGAAATTACGTTAGTGTTGGAATTAGATTTCGTATTTGAATTAACTTTACAATTTAATTAAAGTTTTAGTAATAGCTTCTCAGAATTAAAAAAGTACAAATAAAGGTCAAATTTCGTTTTTTTGGCAGAAGGTTAACACACCCGCGTGGGATTTTCTTTACAATTTTGACACGACCGTGTCAGCTTGCGGGAATATTTCTAGTTTTAGTTTTAATAAAAACACCTATTCTCTTTAACCATAACCAATCAAAATAACTGTGCTAAAACATTTTTGGTGTAAAATATTTAACCCGTATCCCTGAGAACACGAACTCTACTTCCGCTCATACTATTCTTAGTGTGTGTGATAATAGATTTACATTATAATATTTTATTTGTTGAATTCGACACCAAACATAATGTAATAAAGCATGCTTTAAATACAAGAATAAAAAAAGTTTCTAAAAACATATTTGTTGCTGTCGAATCCAACAAATAATATATAAAATTGTGAAACTATCATGTACACACTAAAAATAGTGTAAGTGGAAGTAGATTTCGTGTCATCAATGACACAAGTTAATTATTTTAATACCAAAACCATTTTAGCATAATTTCTTTGATTTTTTATGGTTAAAGAAGATGAAGGTTTTAATTAGAAACTAAAACTAAAAGAAATTTGCAAAAAATGAAATTTTCCAATAGGTTGGCGCAACCGTGTTAAGGTTCTACAAGAAAGAGAAATTTGACATTATTTTGTTGTTTTTAATTATGAATAAGAATTAATAAAAACGTTAATTAAATTGTGAAGTAAATTCAAATATGAAAACTAATTCCAACACTATAATAATTTCTTGATTTGATTCGGTTTACGATCATTAACGATTATGATACAATGACCTTTTAATTAGGAATTTGTATCGATACTAAACATCACGCCGTTCAAATATACACTATATCTAATGTCTAATTAATTGCAGATCGTTGATTAGAGCCAACCCGCTACTCTAAGTTCATGTCGTTCGGATCTTAGTGTGTGCGTTGCAATGAGTGAAGTATCAATTATAACTAAACACACACGTTATTTAATATGTTTAACTAGATTGTATGATTCTATGATGAAAATAAATTTATAAACAAACTCAAACCGTTAATTGTTTATTGTATTAAAAATCAAAACTTTATTATGGTTTTAAAACTTGAATAATTATATTAGAAAAATTAATAAAGTGGCCAGTATACCGGAATAGATCCGGTTTAAGATCACAAATCAAACAAAAAAAACCATTAAATTAAAAATATCTCATAAACGATTCATATAAGTTCAAACCAAACCAGAAAATTAAACCTTAATATTGAAACTAAAATTGTTCTAGCGGATATGACGACTAAATCAATCAAACAAAAGTTAAATAAAAACTTACGAACACCAAACAATTACTTATCGTTAAAAAAATCAAAATCACCAAAAGTTCAATTCCCCCTTGTTGCTTTGCTCTGCCGTCGACTTTAATGGAGAAAAAATTCCCAGATCCCACCTTTTTTTTTGTTTTCATCTCGATATATATAGCATTTAAGTCAATCAACACTATCCGTATTTTTAGAAAATAAATTTTTGAAGAAAACTATCTAGATTTGAATTAAAAACCTTATTTTTAAATTCTTCATAAATCAACCTTTGTTTTCAATATTCTTCCAAATTTCCTCCTATTTTTGTTTTCAACTCCCGCAAACGCTTTTCACCTACAAAATAATAAAATCCATACAAAGTAAACTCTATTTTACCAAAATGAGAATTAATCGAAATAAACAGAAATAAGTTAAATAAATGCATGATATGATATTGAAACGAATGCTTAAACGGTGATAATTAATGCCTAAAATGCTACTAACAATATTTTTTTTAAATGTTTAATTTTTAACATTATTAAACCATTCGTTTTCTAAATTCCATTCTTAAGACCGTTTGAGTTTTGTTTTTTTAATGGTTTTTTAAAGTTCTATTAAAACCATTCATTTTTTCAAAGATCTAGTAAAAAAAACACACACATAGAGTTTTTTAAAAGTCATTTTTAAAAACAATTCATTTTTAAACGTACTTTTTAGTATTTGCTAAAACATTTAATAAAAATATGGTTTTAAAAATAATATTAGAAAATGTAGAATTTAAAAATTAACATTTGAAAATAAAATAGCTTTAAGAAAGACGATAATCTTTTAAAAGTACCTTTATAAATTAAAAAGTTCTAAGAAAGACATCTAAAAATAAAAGGTCTAAAAAAACATTTAAAACCCGAACGTTTAAAGAAAATACAGTTAAATTTTGTTTTTGTGTATTAAATAATAAACATACTAATAATAAAAAATAAATATAAAACTTAGTAATTGTATTATTTGTGTAAACTCTATGTGCTTATCAACTTTATGTTGACTTATTTGAGTATTCTTTTAAGATAATCAAGATGCTTTATAGCTTTGTATATATATAAAATGAACGATTTCTGGTTAGGCTATGATGTATGGTTATATGTGTACATGTTATTGGATGCCTAAGACCTTAACAATTTCGATATCTATTTATGTGTATAAGTGGTAATGGACCCTATCTTGTCATGTTTTGATGTACTGATGTAATGGCTTAAAATTTGATAATGTTGTAGAAGTCCCGTTGGGGCAAGTTCTGACATGTAATTAGAAATGCTTGTTGATAATATATATAAAGTAATTGTCTAAACTTGATACATAATTTATATGAAGATTGATAACTAATGCGAATTGAGCCATAGCCACATTTCATAATCTCAATGCTACTATCGGGATTTGACAATTTAAAACATCAATTTTAATTTGGGATTCCGTTTATGTTTTAAATTACCACTTGGGTCGAAGACATGTTGGACGACTTATAGAATGAGAGGAGTCATGCAATTTAATAAAATCTAATTTTTCTTTGGTCTGTGATAATTATTTGAAACTCCTTTCAATACTCGCTATGATCCAATTTAAATTTAAAATACCCTATATACACTAAATTGGCCGTTTATGAAAAACCAATTTTAAACTAATAAAAAATTTTATTTATTTAATGTTTGAATAAACATCTTTATTTTAAACTTGCTTTTACTTTTAAATATAACTCCTTTAATTTAAATTACATTTCCGCATATTAATAAACCATTAATTACTCGACATTATTTGATTTTGAAAAAATAATTTTGTAAACACTTTGCAGTTTTTAATTATTTTTTAAATCACCGTAAACGAACACAACACAATATGAATTAACCACATCAAGCAACTAGTCAAAATTTGTTTGGTTTTACTTGAGCCGTCAAACAACACTGAACTAGTCTAAGATCATACATCTTGCAAGCCCCCACTAAGTAGGGGTGTTCAAAAAATCCGATATCCGAAAATATCCGAAATCCTATCCGTATCCAAATCCGAATAAGCCGATCCGAATTCTTATTTGGATATTTAGATCGGATCTCATCCGAATCCGGATTCCTTATTCAGATTTCGGATCGGATTTCGGATTTCATAATTTTTTGATTCGGATTATTCGGATATCCGATAAATCCGAATAAGAATTCAACTATGTTTTTAACCCAATACTCATTAGCCAACTACCTATTATATTTTCAACTCAATATTAAAGAATATTAACACATTTTAGTCCTCTAATCCTAAACAATTATACAATAATCGATTGTTATTCTAAATTAGAGATTATAATTTACGGGTTTTATATAATTATGTTTCAATTTGGGTTCAAGTCAAATTTGTATTTTCAGATTTTATATCTTTTATTATGATTTTAAACAAATAAAATGTTAAGAATAAAAAATTAGCAAAAAAAAAATTATGAACAAAAAAATAAAAAAATTTGTTATTTAGTTTATTCGGATTATTCGGATAAATTAAGATTATTTGGATATATCCGAATCCGATCCGAATTGAATTCGGATAGATTCGGATCGGATAGAGATATCCTTATTCGGATCGGATCGGATTTCGGATAGGGTCCTGAAATTTTCATATCCGAATAATATGAATAATCCGTTATCCGATCCGATGAACACCCCTACCACTAAGTCTAAGATCTTTATCTTGACTCTCATGCCTCTCCATCTTTGGTCTTTGAATATTTGTCTTTGGTTTGTAATTTTGAATAAAAAATTTACAACAAAAAAATAATAAACCTATCTATTACACAAAAGGTTCCAAAACACCCAAAAACATACAAAGATTACAACTTTAATTAATAAGAACAACCAAATTAAGAAACAGCCACAACTAACTACTGTTCGATTTTTACACAATCATCAAAATTGATAAAAGTACAAACTTTAATTAAAAAGATTCAATATATTTGTCAAATCTTGGAGCTTTTTGTCAAATTATCTAAGCTTTTTGTCAAAACTTTGAATTTTAATTAAAAGATTTGATCTTTTAATAAAAGCTATCCAAGATAAGGAATACACTTTGACATGATTGTTAGACAAAATGTCGTTTCTGAGTGTCTACAAACGCCACATGCTCAAGACTTTCTTCTTGATATCCCTGAGCTAGGCCAACATATGTTGCCCGTGGAGCATCATACTATCCTCAAGTATCATCTCATGATTCCTCTATTTTCGGTTGATGAGATATGTCTTGTTTGTTGCAAGGTGTGTTTGGACTCTTTTGGGGAGCATGCAGTACATTGTAGGGAGCTTCCAGGGTTCAAGTACTAGCACAATTTGGTTAGGAGTGTTTTTTCTGACATATTCAGGCTTGCATGAATTTTTGTTAAAAAAAAAGCATGAATTTCTTAACTGATCCGTTGGAAGGATGATACCATCTTATATTCTGGTCTTTGGATTAATAGGTGGGAAACATACGTGTGTGTATCTAACATGAGTTTCCCCTCTAAAAACAAGCATCCAGTTCCATGTACTTTAAATAATAAATAAACGCAACCATAGAATATGTAAAGTTATAAGTTTGACGATCAACCAAAACTTCACACCTTGAAAGCAACAAAGGTTTCTCTAGTTAACCGAATTCACGAAGAATCAAAACTTGTAACAATTACAACACGCAAGAAAAAACCGGCAACGACAGCGGTGGTGGATACCGACGGCGATATCAACAGCGACGGTGGTTCGGTATGGTGGTGTTCTCCACCGAATGAAACCAAGAAGGGGTAACTTTATGCTTGCAACGTCAATTATAATTAAGGATTTAGGTTTCCCCTAATCCTCTATTTATAATCTCATAATGTACACTTTATATATGCTCCCAAATAGTTAACGTTTAATCCCCTTGTCAATTAAACTTACACTAGCAACTACTCTTGTGGTTTATAAAGTAGCATGTAATCAAATAAACACATAAAACTTTGACCTTTAACTTTTAAACTTTAAACATTTTAATTATTTTTCTATTAATTATTTCACTAAATAATTAATCAATGGTTATTTCACAATATTACCAAGCACTATTAATTTAATTAATCCTTGTTTTGTGAACTATTACATGTAATATTTAAACGTTATTCTTTTGGTGTTATCCACAGTGTAACTTTTTAGATCGTACTTCGATAGCATCGTTGATATTATCGATGATCGGACATCTAATATCCAGTAATCGTGTGAAAGTTAAAACTCTTGTACGATACCATACACTTTCGTGCGAAAGTTGGCATCATGAAGTTGCAAGAGAGCCGCCATCACAGCTTGCTCAAGAGAGTTGTCGGTACACGGGCGGAAACAACCTACTATAACCACGCACGACGGGGTTGGACTTACTCCTTCATCCGCCACCATAGTCGGTTGGGTCATGTCTGAAATAAAATAAAATCATCTTTACATTTTAAGCAACAATCGCTCCGAGGCTTAGCTTGCGTACAAATATTAGAGTAGTTATGATATTGTAATACACTAGAGAATCTTAAACGTAATATTAAATCTATAACAATTACAAGTTTGAGGTGAACTGTACTTGTCATTTATTGGTCAACATGGCCTCCATGTTGGTAAACACGTTTACAGGTGACTCTCATCCTTTTTACACTGTTCTTTTCCACATTTGGTTGATTTTTTTAAATTTTTTGGGTTTTTATTTGTGTTTTCTGGTTTTCTTCTGTTTTTAATTTTTTTTATGTTACGTAACTATATGCTTTTTAAAAGGTGTTTTGCTACGTTTCTTTTAAACCGTCTTTTTAACGGCTTTTAATTAAGTGTTGTTTAAAACTTTAACACGTCCGCGGTTATTTACGTTACAAGCCCGCCGCGGAGCGTGGGTCATTCCTCTAGTTATTCTCCATATATAACCCTAGTTTATATACACTACATGTTTCAATACTAATGGGATACAAAAGTAATAATGATAATAGAATGAGGATAAATAAACAATATTAATGCTAACAACCACACCAACTCCTTCTGTTATACCTAACAATAGTTGTAGCCTATGTGACCTTGTTAGATAGCAATAGAGTACTTTTATGCCATCCAACTATGAACAAAGACCTAGCAATTCAATGATTCATACATCCTCGTAGATTCTGAACCTTTAAAAAATATATGGATGTCAGTACATGTAATGCCTAGCTTGTTGCTTTTTTTAAATAAAGCTAAAACACATTTGTTAATGGATGTTTATTCAATTCCGTGAAGGTTAAATCTGTTGCATTATTAGTTTATCCGTTAGATCATAATTAAGGTGATGTTTGATTTGCTTCTGACCCGGTCAAAATGTCTGAACCACTGACCCGGTCAGACATTTTGGCCGGTCAGCGTGTTTGATTCTCACTATTTCGCGTCTGACCCGGTACGACACCACTGACCCATGCATATTTTTCTCATTACCCGGTCAGTTTTAGAACACACTTTTACTCTGTCAGCCCCTTGTGTCCGAGACCTGCAAATCAAACACCCCGTAATTATTAAATGAACTTTGGATTATAATAACGTCAACGCATGTAGCATGCTTAGTTGAATCTGAGTGTTTTATATTAATTAACCAAAGATTGAAAATAGATGTTAATGACATTGGTTTAAAAAGTCAACGTATTGAGCCCAGGAGCCAATGTGAATATAATCACTAATCAATCTCAATACAGTTCTTCTTAGCTATACAATGTCAATGAAACAATCACAACACCAACTGAAACTTTCATTCAAACAGATAGAAGATGCGACGAATAACTTCGAAACGTGCATCGGAAAAGGCGGGTATGGTCATGTGTACAAAGGAGAACTGTCCATCGATGGAAAACTTAGGGACGTTGCTGTGAAGAGGTTGAACGAGCGATTCGGACAAGGGTTAAAGGAGTTTTTGACCGAGATTGAGTTGCTCTCTGGTCAAGAGCACGAAAACCTCATATCGCTTCTTGGTTACTGCGACGAGGACAAAGAGAAGATCCTCCTATATGAATATGCGGCGCGTGGAAGTTTGGATCGGTATACAAGCCCATGTACAACAGATACGCTTACGTGGCTCGAAAGACTCAAGATATGTGTTGGTGCAGCGCGTGGGCTGGACCACCTCCACAATCATGTTGGAGAGCATCAAACCATAATCCATCGCGATATAAAAAGTGCAAATATATTGATTGATGAAAACGGGGTTGCTAAAATTTCTGACCTTGGATTGTCCAAGTTAAGTTTAGCAGGGTTAGGTAGAAGCGCAGTTGTTTCGCGCGCTTGTGGGACGCCTGGCTACTGTGAACCAGAATACATTACTAGTGGCATTGTGACCAAAGAATCAGACGTTTATTCATTTGGAATGGTATTATTTGAAGTTCTTTGCGGGAAGTTGGCAGACAATGATGTTTTCGTGTTATCAGCAGGGAGCGCGAAAGAGTCGTATGAATTGAGGAAATTGGATGATATTATTGAGCCTGGTTTAAGGAAGCAAATGAGCAGGCTCTCCTTGAACATCTTTTCTACAACTGCATATAGATGCTTGCATGATGATCGACCACAACGACCTCCCATGGATGTTGTCGCAAAAGAGCTAGAAAAATCATTGAAAATTCAGGTAATTAAGTTCCTACTCATCTACTAATGCAAATGATAGAGTTATATTAGATAAAATTCTTAAGGGTGGGGACTTGTGGTAATTAAAAGGTTGAATTTTGTACCTTGCAAAAAAAAAATTAAAAAAGGTTATTCTAATAATTCTAGGTATTGTTGTAAAAGAAGTTAAAATAAGATATATAAAAAATTAACTATAGATTGTCGGAGATATTTCAAAAAGATGTTATATTTCTTGAGGTGGAGTTCAAGGTATGATTGGAGTGAGTTGCCAATGTTTTGTAAATTAGAAAGGGGACCTATAACTTGTTTTGTTTTTTTAAATGGAGTGAGTTTTGATTTTGTGAGAATTTTGAGAACTAACATTAACTTTTGTTTAAAATTTAATCTTTTTTCTTACAATGATTAATCTTATTTTTTCTAAAACATAAGAAGAAAAAAAAGAATATTAAAAACAAATATTTCCTTTTCTTCTTTCTAGTCATAATCGGTGTTACTAACATTATGTATAACAAGTAGATTGTGTATGGTCGAAAAGCCGAAAGAAGTCAAGTAGTGGATGTTGCCGCCTCACGTACAATAAGTTTGGTGATGCCGGTAATGATTCAAGTATCAAAAATCTTAAATATGATGAAAAATTATTAATTATAAAACACTATTTAAAGATAAGATATAATCAAAATACGTATAAGTTATTAAACTATATTATTATTAGTGTTTATTATTGATTATTATTACGGTTGAGCCCACGGGCCCAGTTTAGGTTTATAGGATTTCTTATAAACTGATAATGTAACCATAACGAATCAATAATATTCATTCAGTATTTTACCATTTAACAAGATATCAAAGCCTTAGTGAACTTTAAAAATGGGAGTTACGGTTAAATTTTTCATTTTGAAAATTTTTGTAGAAATTTTAGTATGTTAAGTTGGAGATTCCAATCTTGGAGCGAAGGTGTTGAAGCCGAACCCATTCTAGTGGTTTCATGAGAATATCAGCTAGTTGATCAATAGACTTAACATGAATCACTTGAATTCGTGAAGTGATTCATTTGCCATTTTTAATCGAACAAAATGGTAATCTAAAGCAACATGTTTCATGTGTGAGTGATAAACCAGGTTTTCACACAAGTAAGTAGCACCAGCATTGTAACAAAAAAATAGGAGTAGGAGGTGTCGACACCACCTAGCACGAATACAGTGTTAGCTGAGACTGTGTATACGGCTTCTATTGAGGAGCGAAACCAACTTTTGCCTAGTAGACTGCTACAAGTGATTATTTGAATCGAGATAAACTATATAGGAAGTCGTTGACCCCACCCTTAGAGATGTCACCCCAATCAGAGTTAGAAAAGCCTTTTGTTAAGGAGATGTGATACTGTTCAGAAATAAACCTTGATGAATTGTCCCTTCGAGGTAATGAAGCACTTGTTCTAAGGCTTGCTAGTGAAGTATTTGCATGGGTGAGTGCATGAACTAAGATAACTTGTTAACAAAAATGAAATAGTAGGACGAATAAATTACGACTAAATATTATAAGGACCTAATAAGTTGGCAATAGAAGAGCAAGTGTAGCAACTTGTTATAAAGGGAACTATCATTGTTGTTAAGACAATGTCATTTGCATACACCAAGAAGCATCATATAAGGTCATCTCAATGTTATATGAACAAGGAGGGATTGACAAGTACTATGAAATCCAAAGGCAATAAAGAATTTGGCATGTCCATGTAGGGGCATTCAAAATTCAGACATCTGAAAATTTTTGATAGTGAATTTCAATATCCAAATACAAATCCAAATCTAAATCCAAAATTTAGGATTTGTGTTGAGTAGGTAGGATCAGTTGTTAAGTCGTTTGAAAGGGAGGTGAGTGGAGGTGTAAGTGTTGAAGGTAGACTTTGAGTCACATTAAAGTGACATTAGCTTTAACAACAGTAGACTTTGAATTGAAACAATTAGATGTTAATTTTTCCTTTTTACATAAAAATATTAAAGAAAATATTTACATGAAACAACCTTTTGGTTTTGAGGTGGAGGGTCATGAAGATGAGGCGTGCTTGTTGAAGAAGTTCTTATATAGACTAAACCAATCTCCTACATATTGGTATAAAAGGTTGATGAGTACATAGTATCTTGTGGTTTTTGTAGAAGTAGCTATGATAGTTGTGTCTATTTTAGAGACTACAACAATGGTGAATTTATATATTTGTTATTGTATGTTGATGAGATGTTGGTATCTAACATGGATAAATCAGAAATTGCAGCCACTAGGGAGTTATCAAAGAATGAATTTGACATGAAGGAACTGGGAGAAGCTGGGGAAACTTTGAGTATGGATATAGACAAATAGAGATCATAAAAAGCTAAAGTTGACTCAAAATTATTATTTAAAAAAATGTTAAATCATTTTCTTATGAATAAGAGTAAGGTTGTCATTACCTACGGCTCAGCATTTCAAATTGTCAAAATATGAATTCTCCTAACACAAGTGAAGAAGTAGAGAGAATGGAGGACATTTCATATGCTAATTAAGTTGAAAATTTATTTGATGGTATGCACTAGGCATGATATGTAGTTAGCGTTGTTAGTATGTTTTTGGCTAATCTACGTATGGTGCATTGTGGCGTACTATAATGGATTCTAGGGTACCTAAATGGTACTAGGAATAGTGATATAAATTTGATAATATCAACAATGAAGTAAGACTAATACTTGGTTATGTAAATGCTTACTTTGTTATACATCTAGATAGGGAAAGATCAATTGCTGATATATTTTTAGGTTTTGGATAATGTTTTGAGTTGGAGATATGCATTATATAATGTAGTAGTTTTGTCTACAACGAAAGCTGAATTTATGGCTTTAAATTATTATTTTGATTGGTAAATCTAAACTACTCTTACTTCTAAACTACTAATGAAAAAACCAAACATAATAATATTAAATTGCATTTTATTAGAGATGTTATACATTTGAAGGAGGTGAAGATTGAGGAAGTTGATACAAGTGACAATGTCGTAGACATGTTAACTAAAGCCTTGTTAGGGTTAAAGTTTATGCATTGCTTATGGTTGTTGGTTGACTTGGCACTAAGGTGGAAATTTTTTACTATACTGCTGCAATCAACAATACTCCAAGTATACTAAAAAAGTAAAAAATGAGTATTAGGAGAATAAGTGTCGCTTACTTTGTACTCTATTGTTAAACAAGTCTTTGGTTGGTTATAAGTTGGTTATATATGTATGATAAAAGGAATTTATCATGCCATCAAATTAACCTCTAGAATCTACTCCAATGTAATTTGCATAATCCACAGTGTGTTAAGAATCATGAGGAACGGGAAAGGGTGCCCTTCTTGTAATAACCCTACGACATGAGATTAAGTTTCTTTATGAAAAAGAGTTTAGATAGAGAAATTGCATCATCTTCTTCCTTAGCTAAGTAGCTAACCTTTCCTTATATACACATCCAAATTAGAGTTTTTATGAGATATTCATGACATAGGTTTTCCCTACTCATTTTCTTGTTGTTCCCTTTTTCTCATTGGCAAGAATTTAGATATTCACTCGCCAATCAGGATGGGTTTGTTGTGTGGTTTTGAGTATATTGTTGAACGGAGTTATGCTTCTTAAACTGTAAGGATCGTTACACTAATCAGATCGATCTCGTAATTATGAATGCGGAATGTAAACAATTACGGATTGAGAAGTAGAAGAGTAGAAATGAAGAACACAATGTAAATAACTTCTCTTGATTGCTCTCTGAATATGAATGATTACACAGTAGATACAAATTCAGGAAATGAACAAAAGCTTACTAAATACAAAGCAAATTAGTTCTCACGCGACAAGTAAGTTGTCGCGCGGCTTCTTTTACTTTTCGCTTCACTTGATCTTCAACTTGATTTGATTTCCCGAGCCTCTAGATTCAACCTCTACAATCTCTCCCTAGGCTCGGTAAATCAATGTTCTTTAAAAGTCCACGTCATCTACGTTGTAACTGCCCCCATATGCATACATCTTCTTATCCAGGGCCTTCGTAATTAACCAACCAAACTGTGCTGCTAGTAAATGTATAGATTCATCAGTTGCAATAGGACATTCCTGCAACTTCATCAAATCTTCTTTACCAAACTTTAGCAAATCCACAGGGTCGATGATACGGTATTCTTTATCAGCACACTTTATCAACACATGACCCGTCTCTTTTTCACAACTCCACCCGATAAGCTTTGACAAGCTGTTAACTGGCACTGGAGCGTGTATAGGGATCTTCCTCACATATCTGGGATGTCTATAAACTCGTATCTTTATGGGTTTCTGCGTGTTTGGATCGATACGGTTCTCATCTTCAATGACCTTTGATTTAGCTGTCTTAAAATCTTTGAAGTTGGTCTTACTTTGTCTCCAAATCATGTTTCTAATCAATTTCCTTTCCCATAATTGCTTGGATTAATGAATGGAACACACCCATAGCATACAAGTCTGATGCTCTAAGAGTATGAAAGTCGTGTTCATCTTGGAAGTATTCGATTGCTCCGGCCTTTCTTTTAATCACATACATCTTCTTCTCTGCATCATATGCCCAACTGATAATCGGCTCTGAATTTTCGTACCTTGTGAAAGGTTTGGAATGCCAAAGTGTATGTACATAAGCCGGTGGAGGAGGTGCAGCAAAAGTAATATTACCAACCCGACGAACAGTCATTTAACTAGTTTGGTCTAATGTCTTGTCAGTGGTTTCTGAGGTACTTGACTCACCAACTATCTTCCCTTCTTCTAACACTTCTTCAGAGAATAAATCTTTCAAACTATTTCCAAAAATATCAGTATATTCTATATCTTCTTCTAAATCCTCAAACAATCCAAACTCAGCATTTTCTTCCCCTTCTAAGATATTTTGCTGAAATGAATATAGTTCTTTCTCATATTCAGCTTCTGTGGCAGGATCCAACGGTGTATAATCAACTGTATCATTAGGACTTGGTCCGGAGACATTAGCAGTTCCTGACGATCCAGAAGTACCAGTAGCAGCATCCGTATCTCCCCTTTGATCATCATCATCATCACCATTACCATCATTATCATCACCACCATCATCATCATCATCATCTTCACCATCATCCTCATCATTATCCTCATCACTGTAATCATAATCAACCATATCCAAATCATCATCATCAGTTACTGGATTAGGGATAGGCATCATATGTTCTGGTTCCACAAACGCGTCTCCAAAATAAGATACAGGTTGATCCTCAGCAGCCTGATTAGACACATCTGGACTTGGCTCTTGATCAACAATAACATTGTCTGTTGTCCCTTCTGTAGCAACAGGATCAACAACATGTTCTGCATCATGAACTTGTTCAACATTCTGATCCGGATCAGCAGTCTGCTGTCCACTAGATTCTCCAACTTCTGTGGTATGATGTGTAAATGAAGAAGATACACGAAAAGTGAGATCTCTAAGATTTTGTTCCATTATCTGAACATATGTAAGCATGAATTGTTGTTGACTCTCCAAGCTCTTTATTCTCTCATCTTTATCATTCAATCTTTTACATAAATCATCAATAACTTGAGTTTTCTCCGGCATCTCCCGTTCTAGTGTACTAACTATTTGTTCCACGGTAACCCTGGTTGGAGAGAAAGTAGATGTTTCTGGATGAGCTCTTGATTCTGGAGTAGTATTTATGAAGTCTACATCTCCAAATAAATCGTCATGAGAAGATTGCCGGGGGAGGAGTTCTCAGAATGTCATCAGTACCAACAGTAGCAGGCATAGAAGTAGATGTCACAGTTGTAGCTTCTGTGACAATCACTGGAGTAATGGCCTTGCTAACTGTGACTGGAATATCAGTACTCCCAATATCAACAGTTGTCACGATGGTCATTGGAGTCCGACGCTTTCTTAACACACCGCGTCCTCTACCCCTACCACGAGAACTTTCTCCTGTTACCCTTGCCATTCTCTTCCTTCGACCTCGAGTCTGCATAGGAATCTCGATAGGAATATAGTCAGAATCACGTTCCTCAGCAGTACGCTTTGACGGTGTTTCTCGTACTCTGGGACGTTCTTGTAGCACATACGGTACATTCCCTATCTAATCACTATCAGTTTCACTATCCTCTTCTTCATTTCTTTGTTCTACACCCATTCCTTCTTCCTCTCCTAATTCTTCAGTTCTCAACCATTCATCAACTTCTTCTTCAGCAGATTTTTCACTAGAAATAGAACTCTCAGGTACTTCTTGAGTAGCACTAGACGATGCACCCATTGTATCATCTCTATGCACCTGAGCAGTTTCAATCTGTGATTCAGCTCTATAATCATCAACAAATCGACCAAGTTTAGCAAAGTGGGATCCATCCCAAGCATTTCCTCTTGCTCCCAAAAGATAAGTAAAGATATCTTTCTTCATCACCATGACAGTATAAGTAGGTGAATCAGATATAGCTAACTCAGGATGAGCAACATTCACAATCATTTGAATAAATCTGGGATACATAATGAATTTCTTTCCCGGAGCAGCAATTACATTCTTTTGCATTTCAGAAAATATGGTAGTGGAGATGCTATATGGTAAATTATCAACAAGAGAAACCAACAGTGATCCAAATACAGCACTTAGACTGTCCATGCTCAGGCAATGGATAACCATGTGAAAGAGATATTTCCAGAATGGTGGCAGATACATCTTCTCTAAAGAAGGATAACGATGTGTATATCCCATACGCACTAGGCAGTCTTTAACAGCATCATCATCTATCTTCATCGGTGCACGTGAAACATTTTCCAGTAACAGAACACTGTTAATCACCTCAGCTGTGATTACCACCTTCTTTTCTTTTACTGTGGCAGTTATACATAAATCACCATCAGTATCTATCTCATTGGCAGCAGTCTCCCAAAATTGGTTTATCACATCTGTAAATATTCTTGGATTAGCCGATATAGCATGATAAATCCGAGAAGACTTTAATCCTTCAATTAATGATCGGAATAATGCTTTATCTTCTGAAACTTCTCCCAAATATGCTACAACGTTAGGGTTTTTATTAAAAACCAAAGGTCGAGCCATCTGCAAGATTTGATTAAATTTTATAAGTACAAAAAAATCTTCAATTTCAGTGCATACGAATTAATTTCTAACATTTAGAAAAAATTTCAAAAAAAATTCAACTTTTCTCGCGAAATGTTGACCTTTTCGCAAATTTAACACTTCTGAAAATCTGAACCTTTCGCGCGATAAGTTAAACTTTTCGCATGGTTTTCAAATTCACACATTTTGAAACTTTTCACACGAGAAGTACAATCCTATGCGAAAAGTACAACTTTTCGCATCTGTTCATATTCTTCAGACTTTTCGCACGCGAAAAGTCTGTGTAACTTCCAATTTTTTATACCATTTGATTTTCAACGAATTAAGAGTTCAAATAAGTTCAATAACAGTCTCCTTAAGTATTATTAAGGTTTATTATGGTTAATTTCATTAATTGTCTTGTTTTAATTCATTTTAAATTCGGTCAAGAACCAAACTCATTCAAATCAATCAAATTAACATCTATATACCTTCTAACACTTGTCGGAATCTTAACACGACCCTACTAATCAATGAAAATCAGTTAAAACTCTTTTCTACACTAAGAATTTTTGAGAGATGAATTTTCAAAACTTTTCGTGTGAATAAGAACTTCTCGCATGAATTGTTTCTTTTAAAGAATTTGACTTCTCGCTCGATAAGTCAAATTTTCTCAAATTAACTTTTCGCACCCTTTAATCCTTTCGCATTGAAAACTTTTCGCATTCAAAAACTTTTCGCGTTTAAGAACCTTTCGCATTTTAAAAAAAACTTTAAAAAAAAAATTTTATTTTGCTATGAAAAAATGATTTTATTTAACTAAGTGTTTACAATTATTTTAACACCCTTAAGTTTTGAATACTTGACAAGTAAAATACATCTCTAAGCATAACAAGATAAATTAATAAAACTATGAAAGAAAAACAAATTTTCAATTATAAGATCATATTTTTTTAGAAATCAATCATTAACGACCTTCCAGCATTGAATTGAAAAAGGACTGTTTATGTTAATTATCGACATACTGTGTACTTTTAAACTTAGACTTCAAGATTCGTAAGACACATAAGTTGTAATTTTATCATGTTTTGGTTAAATTATATGATTTCAGTGTGTCCCACAATCAAAACTCCCGCAAAACACTTATCTAGCTTCAAGATTCTATTAAGATTTCAAGTCACCCCAATTTGACTTAAACCTTTCACTTCTTATCAGCTTTATCAGATTTGATTATTTTCTTATATAATATCTATTAGAGCATAACTAGCGCGAGAACATGTTTCTAAACACAGAATATTAACAAGTTGTAGGACTTATTAACAGCCATCCGGACTTATGTTTTGCCCTCGCAAGACGTTTAGGACTTACATGCCAAGACGAACTTACATGCCTCATCTTTTGATTTTGCCTTCTGTGTCATAATATATTCTCAAAAACAAAAATATTTATCATATAGTATGTATGTCTATGACATATCTTTTATACAAGTGCTCAAATGCATCTTTTATTCCTATATGGCCTTTTGACATCTTTTTCCTCTTTTTGCTTGAAAAATTTTTGACATTTGATTTTTTTTTTTATATGCATATATAGATATATAACTGATATTAGCTGAGTCAGAAAGTAACTAGCTTGAGTATGACTCGACTGTAACTCTCAATCTGTTTTAGCATCGAATTAGTGTATTCACAAGACCTTGATGAGTTACCCACTTCAGTCATAGATGATTATTTTTAGTGTATCACAGACCATAGTGCTTTCCATTTTTAAAAGTCAAGCCTATCAATATATCAAACATAACACAAGTCAGTTTCTTGTATACCTTCAGATGTAATGAGTCGAAATCAAGAAATGTACTATTATTTCCTATAAAATTTTGAAAATTTAATTTTCTCAAAAATTACTCCCCCTAAGAATAAAATCTTTTTTGAAAATATCTAAATTTCTCCCCCTAAAATTGTGATTATCTAGACAGAAAATAACAATTTTAAAACAAACGAAAAAAAAATATTTTTGAAAAGGGTGTAAAAATAAGTGTTAAACAAAGTTAATCATTTCCAGAGGTTGGACTAAAAAGGCAAATCTGGAATGATCAAATGCCTTAGTTAAGAAATCTGCAATGTTGTTATCTGATGAAACAGATTCCAAATGAATTAGCTTCCTTTCAAAACAATCACGAATAAAATGTATGCGGATGTCAATGTGTTTTGTTTTTGAATGTTGAATCGGATTTTTCACAATGTTAAGAACCGCAGTATTATCACAAAAAATGCAAGTGTCATAAACGTTAAGGCCATAATCAAGAAGTAGTTGCTGAATCCAGACAAGCTGTGAACAACAGCTCGAAGCAGCCACGTATTCAGCTTCTGCAGTAGAAGTAGACACTGTTTGTTGTTTCTTGCATTGCCAAGAAATGAGACGATTTCCTAAAAATTGACACCCACCAGTGGTTGATTTTCTGTCCAAGTTACATCCTGCATAATCACTTTCAGTGTAAGCAAATAAATTAAATTCAGAGTTTTTAGGATACCAAACACCAAGTGTTGGTTGACCCTTGAGATACTTAAAAATCCGCTTGACAGCTTTCATGTGAGATTCTTTCGGATTACTTTGATAACGTGCACACTGACAAACAGGGAACATAATATCCGGTCTGCTTGCAGTAAGATACATCAGGGATCCAATCATTGACCTATACATATGTTGATCAACATCTTCTCCGGTGAGATCTGGAGATAAAGTAGGACGAGAAGACATAGGAGTTGGAGCAATCTTGGAGTCCTGAAATTTGTATTTATCAAGAATACTGTTAATATATTTTTCTTGATGAATCAGTCTTCCTGTATCATCTTGCTTGACTTGGATACCCAAGAAGAATGACATTTCTCCAAGAGAACTCATCTCAAATTTTTTCTTCATCATTTGTAGATCCAAAAATTATATCATCAACATAAACTTGAATAAAAATAAGATCATCACCAGTCTTCCATAAAAATAAAGTTTGATCAATAGCACCTCTTGAATAACCATTTGCAAGCAAATGTTCAGTCAAAGTAGCATACCAAGCACGAGGTGCTTGATGTAATCCATAAAGTGCTTTGTCCAACTTATACACATATTCAGGATGATCTGGATCTTCAAAACCAGGTGGTTGACAAATAAAGGTTTCTTCTTTCAATTCTCCATACAAGAATGCTGTTTTGACATCCATCTGATGAACTGTAAAGTTCTTGTATGAAGCATAAGCCAGAAAAATACGTATAGCCTCTAGTCTTGCAACAGGAGCATATACTTCTTCATAATCAAGAACTTCAATTTGATAGAATCCTTGAACAACAAGTCTGGCCTTGTTACGGACAATCACATCCTTTTCATCCGTCTTGTTTTTAAATATCCATTTTGTTCCAATTGGCAGCTTTCCTTTTGGAAGTTCACACAGATACCAGACATTGAGCTTTTTGAATTGCATGAGTTCGTCCTGCATAGCCTCTACCCAACTGTTCTCCTTTAATGCCATCTCAGCATTCTTTGGCACAATCTGAGAGATAAAACATGAATACAAACAAGTATTTATGGCACCAGATTTGCTTCGAGTTTGAACTCCTTGTGATAATGGACCGATAATAGCTTCTGTTGGATGACTTTTGTGAATTCTTAAGTGTGGGATAACATTTTCAGAAATACATTCTTCTAAATTTGTAATGTGACCCACTAGTTCTTCAACAAAATGTCCTCCTTCTAGTTGATAAACTATATCTTCCTCCAGATGATTATCATTATTAGATGATAAATCATCAAATGGAACTTGAATAGTATCAATTGGATCAGTTTGGATAGAAGTAGGAATATCATCAGAAACATGTGGAGATTGTTCAACAATGGGATTAGAAGATGTTTCTGTAGATTCAGAAACAGATGGAACAACTGAACTAGTTGTTGAAGAAGGTACATCAGAAGTTGTCATCTTTGGTTGAGATGAAATAATATCAACATCATCATTGAAAATATCCTGAATAGAAGGAGTCAAAGGAAGATTAGCTGTGGAATTAGTAGACGAACGATTAAATGTTTCAAATAATGAAGCATAATCATAAACCCATGAAGGTGCAGAACCTGCATCAGTTTTGTTAGACTTATGTCAATCAATATCAAATGACTCAAGTATTGTTTTGATCTTTTATTATAAACCCTGTATGCTACTTTGTTAGCAGAATAACCAACAAAATAACATTTATCAGCTTTTTTATCAAATTTAGATTTTGAATTTGATGTGTTTAACAAAGTACAACAATAACCAAATGTTTTAAATATTTGAGTTTGGGTTTATGTTTATAAAAGATTTCATAAGGAGTCATATTTTGTTGTTTGTTGATAATTACTCGATTCTGAACATAACATGCAGTGTTAACAGCCTCAGCCCAGAAAAATGATGGTAACTTGGCTGCTGATAACATTGTCCTGGCAGCTTCAATTAGAGTTCTGTTTCATCTTTTTGCAATTCCATTTTGTTGTGGAGTTCCTGCAGAACTAAATTGTCTAGCTATCCCCTTTGAATCACAAAATTCATTCAATGTTCGGTTGCAAAACTCAGTTCCATTATCGCTTCGGATGCACTTGATTGTTTTGTCCGTCTGATTCTCTACCAGTGTCAAGAATTTTATCAGCGGATGAGGAGTCTCATCTTTGGATGCTAAAAAGAAAACCCATGTAAATCTAGAGAAATCATCAGTAATAACTAAACACTAAGTACGACGTCCCAAACTCAAAACACTTACTGGACCAAATAAATCCATGTGTAACAGTTGTAAAGTAGAGTCAATTTTTGTATGAGCAACCGGTTTATGAGGAAGTTTATGTTGTTTGCCTTTTGAACATGACAAACAATGTTCAGATAATTGAAATTCTTTCAATGGCAGACCTACAACATGATTCTCTTTAACCAATTTGTTCATGTTTTTAATATTCACATGACCAAGACGACGATGCCATAGCAATGTATCACTTTCAGATGCTTTAGATAACAGACACGATTCAGTGACAAAGGAATGAGATCCATTCATATCTAGTAAATATGTGTCTTTATCTCTTGGTGTTCTTAACAAAATCCATTCTTCAGGAATAACAAATCCTAGTTTTAAGATCAAACATTCTTTATCTGTAAAGTGTGTGGAATATTGTTTGTCACATATTTGTGAGACACTTAACAAGTTATGTTTAAGTTCCTTAATAAAATTAACATCCTCAAAGCTTAACACTCTATTTGACACTATACCTTTCTTAGTTATCTTACCTCCCTTGTCTCCGGCAAAAATAATATATCCTCCATTATATGGTTTGATGTTTTGCAACAGAGATATGTTACCAGTCATATGCCTTGAACATCCACTGTCAAAGTGCCAAACACTGTTGATGCTGTGTTTAGGATGTTCCTGCATGAATAAGAGATTTATTCAGATTTAGGAACCCAAGCCATGGTTGACTTGAGTACACCTTTTTCATCCAAATATGATACATATTTCAGTGTCATATCTCTTTTACCATTAAAGACATAATCTTTAACAATTTCACGTTCTGACGTTGATGTTTTCACTTTCCATTCTTGAATTGGTTTGCTCAATTTCTTGATAATGTTTTGTGTGAAAGATGAATTGTTATCTTTGACAAATAAATTCTTTTTGATGAATTTATCTTTTTGCAAAACGGTATTATATTGAACCTTTCTGTTGTCAGCAAATGTGTTTGACTAACTTAAATTCTTTTTGAGTTTAGCATGTATAAAAAATTGTTTTCTATTATTTGCAGTTAAATTATGAAATCTTTATTTACTTGTCAAAGAATGTTGAAAATAAAAATTTCTAGCAATGTGATTTGGCTTTCCACACACATAACAATTTTTATTATGATACATATTTTGAGCTCGAGTTGGTTTTTCAAACTGTTGATGATAACTTCTTTTGTTATCATAAAATCTGCCTTTATGATTTATTTGCTCAACAGATTCTTGTACACTCTCTCGTTTTTTCTTTTTATTTTGATTTGCATCAGATGTACATGTGGCTTTAAATGTTCCTTTATCCTTGAGAATTGTATGTATTGGAGAGGTACCAGTTTCTTTTGTACCTGAGCTACACACATCTTGTTTCACTTGATTAGCAATAATAGAAGACTTATTTTTAAAGAAACTTGCATTTGTTTCTTTAAAAATATACTATTCTTTATTAATATTGCCTTTAGAAACAAATCTGTTCTTGAAATCAGTTTTCAAGTCAGATAACGATGGTGAATTTCTTTTCTTTTCATTTATTTTGAAATTAAGTTTGGATTTTAATTTTCTTTCCGTATTTGACATTGTAGAACAATCAGTTGAAACATTCAAAGCAATCTCCTTTTCATTGATCAAATCTGATAAACTACATTGAGATTTCTCATTACAATTTTTATTTTCAAAATCTAAATCATCATCAATCCATTCTTCAACCAACCCATCTTTCTTCAATTTTTCTACACAAAAAGTGTCATGATTAATTTTAACTTCAGTCTTTATAATTGGATTAACAGTTAATGGAACACTGACTGAAGATGTTAAGTCTGATTTTGGTTAAAAACCTAAACCATAGATCTCTTCATCATTAGTGTTAATTGATGAAGGTAAAGAAGTATAATCATGATTAATCGGTAGTGCAATGTTAGAGTAACCAACTCCTCCTTTTCCACCACTGATTTTCTATGTCATTTGATACTTAATTATACCTGCAACCATATTTGAAGACAATTCAAACTTTTCAACAGTTAGTTTCGAAGATAAGAGTTCACTATTTAATTTGTTAATTTCCAAAGCAAGTTCATTATTGCGATTTGTCAAATCTTTTATGTTACAGTCTTTGTCATAAAGATTTAATTTTGATTGATAAACTGATTTGTTTAAACCATCTATTTTATCTTTGAAAATTCTTTCATTAGTTTTATATTTTTGAATTTGATATTAAAGTTTTTCAAGTTCAACAATCAATCGTTCATTGTGAGCTCTATATCTTTGAACCTTTTCAATACAATTAGTTGAACAGAGATTAGAATATACCTCTTCTGGTTCAACTTTCTTCTCTGTCTCTTCATGGACCACATTTACCATGAAGGCCTTTTGGTTTATTTTTACTGCTTTAGTTGCTGGAGTATTCTCAATAGCCTTTTCTTGATCATCACATGCATAGTAGCTGGAGTAGTCTCAATAGCTTTTTCTTCAACATCATAACCAGTAGCTGGAGTAATCTCAACACCTTTTTCTTCAAAATCACAAACTGTAGCTGGAGTAATCTCAACAGCTTTTTCTTGTACAAATTCAATTATCACATCAACACTCTCAACAACTTTTTCTTTCACTTTCTTATTTTCAAATTCTTGTTCCTCAGCAAATACTCCATTCAACATATCTTTGGACACAAATTCTGCAAACAAATTATCTTCAGCAATCTCTTCTTCACCCTGGATTTCTGCTAAAAGAGCAGTGGACATCTTGATATCCAAAGCTTCCATCTGTTCTGACCAATCATAATCCTCATTTGTTTGAGACACAAGAGCTTTGGTCTTTGATGTACTAGCTTGATCTTGCTTTGTCTCCACCTCCACTGTAACCATCCTTTTACCTTGATTGCTTTGATTGTTTCTAGCTTCAGTAAATTTTCTTGCAAAATGACCAGGTTTATCACAATTATAACATCTTAGATTTGATTTGTCAAAACCTATCTTGCTTGAATTATTCAACCCAAAAACCTTTCTTCCAGTTCTTCTAGCAAAATTCTTAGCTCTGTAAACCACCATAGCCATCTGATATTTAATGTCATTTTCTTCAACATCATCAGGGTTGACTTGTTGTAAATCATCAACCAGTACATTTGGTGGACTAATTATTCCTGCTGAGAAGGCTTCATAGCTGTTCATGAAAGAAGTGAAAAGAGCCAGATGCTCTTCAGCTATTTGAATGGTTTGTTTGGTAGGCTGAGAATTCACAACAAAGGCTTGTTGGATTGGTTGAGTGTTTAGGTTGATGAGTAAGTTTGATTGAAAGGTTGTGGTTGTGATTGGACATAAGGATTTTGATGAATGACTGGATAATGAGATAATGGTTGAGGTGAGGCTTGGTCTTTCACACTGGATTGTGCAGATGTAGATGGCTGTTGTAACTAACATAGCTGTGAGTAGCTAACATAGTAATTTGGGTTACTTGCCATCTTTGCATACATTGCTATTGCCTCTGCACCCATGGTGTTGATGTAATTAACAGCCCTTTACTTATCATCCATGTCATAAGATTTGATTGTAAAAATAAGATCACTTAAGGACAAGGTAAACAGATCTTTTGTCCTTTTGATGGTTGTGCAGTTGTTGTTCCAGCTATAAGGTAGAGAATTAATAAGCTTTTTGTTCACAGCTATGTTCTCTAATGTTATCCCTGCATTTTTCATTTTTGTGATCAATTTCACAAATCTAGACATTTGAACCTCTAAAGTTTCACCAAGAATATGATTGAACATATTGAATTCTTGATTGAGCATATCCTTCCTACTTTCCCTCATATCCTTATTTCCCATGATCTATTCGTCCAAGGCATCCCACAAATCCTTTGCTTTTGTATAATCCTTAAACTTTTGAGCAATTTTAGTTGTGAGTGCCATAGTGATTGCTGCATAAGCTTTGTCATCAAGCTCCATTCTTTTAAGATCATCTTCATCCTAGAGATGTTTAGGTTTAGTAATCCATTCCTCTTTCTCATTCTTGTACAAAGGAATGTATGGACCTTGCTTGATAGATCGCATCATCCGGGGTTCATTGTAAACAACATGACTCAGAAAATGATACGCCCAATCTGGGTAATCTTCTTCGTTCAAAAGACGTGGAGGCTTTGTGCTTGTGCCAATCTCATTGTTAAGATTCAGAGTAGCTGTGATATTCTTTAGATTTGCCATAGTCAATTCTTCGAACAAACTTTGAATTTAGAAAAAAATCAAAGTTCTCGCGCGAATCTTCAGAAACTTTTCGCGCTAAAAGTTCAACCACAATAACTGAGCGAAATATTCAAGTTTTCGCCTGTAACAAACTTTGTAACTGTCTTGCGCAAGAAATCAAGTTTTCGCACGAAACAAGGGTTTTAGCACGAAAAACAAAAGTTTTCGCCTGGGTCAAATTTACCAATTCGAAACTTTTCACTTTCAATTTTAGTCCAAATTGATTAGATTTTGATTAATCAATTCACTAATTGATTAGATTTTGATTAATCAATTGTTTAATTAGTGAATTAAGTTTAAATTTGAACCTAATTGTCCCTAATTGATTCAATTACTCAAGTTTAAGCTCAAAAACATCATCAAACATCCAATATTCGAACTTATACTTTTCATCATCTTCAAAATCGATCAAACTTTGACTGAAACAGCTTATATCTTCAAGAATAACACAAATCAATGATCACGAACTTCTTCAAATCAATCATTCCAACCTCAATTCAATCGATCTAGAGCATACAAGCTCTGATACCAATTGTAAGGATCGTTACACTAATCAGATCGATCTCGTAATTGTGAATGCGGAATGTAAACAATTATGGATTGAGAAGTAGAAGAGTAGAAATGAAGAACACAATGTAAATAACTTCTCTTGATTGCTCTCTGAATATGAATAATTACACAGTAGATACAAATTCAGGAAATGAACAAAAGCTTACTAAATACAAAGCAAACTACGTATTTATACTAAACAAGAATGTTCTCGAGCGAGATCAACTTCTCGCGCGAGAAACTAGTTCTCACGCGACAAGTAAGTTGTCGGGCTGCTTCTTTTACTTTTCGCTTCACTTGATCTTCAACTTGATTTGATTTCCCAAGCCTCTAGATTCAACCTCTACATAAACTGTCAAACTTAAAGTCCTAATTAAATACTAGAAATAAAATAAACCTTTTTTTAATAACTTAACACACCTAAGAGATCAAGATCTATAACAAGGATAGTTTATATAATAGTAAATAGTCTGAAAATATTAGTCAACACATACAACTTTTCCTGAGTATGATCTTATTACATCTGATATATGATATATAGGAGAAGTATGAGCTAGAGAAGGAAGAAAAGTTGAAAAATACATCAGATGAATATTGGAAATTAAGGGGCTGTTTGTTTTTTCCAAAAAGGTCTTCCAGACCACTTTTGTCTGCGCCGCGTAGACCGCGGGCAGACGTTGGGTTGTGCAGATTGTTTGTTTTTCGGAAGAGGTTTCATTAAAAAAGGTCTGCAGGACCTCTTTTTGAAGCAGACTTGGAATATAGTCTTCTTGCCTCTTCTAACCTCTTCCAACAAAACCCCACCCCATTCGCCCACCTTCCGCCACCGTCGCCCACCTTGTGCCACCGTCGCCCCACCTTACGCCACCGTCTGCACCACCGTCGCCCCCCCTTGCCCCACCGTCGCCCCCCCTTGCGCCACCGTCGCCCCACCTTGCTCCACCGTCTTCGCCACCGTCGCCCCCCCTTGCGCCACCGTTGCCCCACCTTGCGCCACCGTCGCCCACCTTGCGCCACCGTCTTCGCCACCGTCGCCCCCCTTGTGCCACCGTCGACCCCCTTGCACCACCGTCGACTACCTTGTGCTAATTTGTGATTTAGGTTAGGGTTTTGTTTGCAGATGATAAAATACAAACAGTCTTTTTGTTGCAGACTGCAAACATTTGGTCCACCTCTTCTACTGCAGATGTCTGCAGATGTGGTCCGCAGACTGCAGACATTTTACCTCTTCAAAAACAAACACCACCTAAAATTGCATGATGACGTTGAAGATATAATAAGTGGGTTAGACCCTCCTCTAGTCTATTCCACCAAAAAGGAGCTCTTCTTGCTACTTTGTGAAGGAATTTTCTTCGACGACGGTCAAAGGGTAAATTTTCTAACCTTTCTTTTCACCTTCCGAGTTTCATCTTTTAAAATTTCTATATTTTTGGTATTACGTGCATAACTTAATATGCATATAGAGAAAGTTTATGAAATATAGTGATAAATTCGTGCGAAGTGTGCGAAGTAATAACAACTATTGATTTAATAGATAAACGATTAAAATTTAAGATAAAATAATCACACAAACAAGTGACTAGAGAGATAAATTTGAAAATAGACTACAATTGCTAATTTTTTAAATTTGGAAAAATCACGTGTATAACTGTTTGTGCAACATTTTTTTTTTTAAATTACAACATAAAATCAAGCATTTTATCCTTTTTAATATAATTATATTATTGTTTTACTTTTTTAAATGACATTTAAAAAAAAAAGTCTATATGATCTGCGTTAACTTGCGTGATTATTAACTACGTGAACATAACTTGCGTAATTATTATATAACTTGTGTAATTATAAATATAGCTTACGTAATTTTTTATAACAAGTAATTTACTTTACATAATTATAAATAGACACAAATTACGTAATTATGAATATAACTTGTGTAATATTTATGCACCTTATATGCGTAATTATGGCGCGCACGAAACTACCACTCCGCCAAAAAACATGTGTCAGACCCTCATGACTTTGTATGTTTCGCAAAATTACACTTTGTATAGTAACCGGTCCCTATAAATATGCTATTTTTTATCTTATTTTATATGTCATCCACTCATCATGATTTTCAAAGGGACATTTTGAAGGTTAAATGAGTTGGGATTATGACATATTTGATGTTTTTTGAAAGGAAAATATATAACAACTAGCCAATATAGTAGTGTAACATACGAGTTAATCAAATTATATTATATTAATATATTAATTGCATATAATTAATAGAACTGAATTATATATTTCTTCTGAAAAAATTTACATGTTACATATAATCTCACCAGATTTAAAAAATAAAATTGTTTCTAAAAACAAATCTCACCACTTTTAAGAAAATTTTAGTTTAAAAATTGATGTACTCTAAAAAAATATTTTTGAATATTAATTTTTTTTTCAAAGTGATATGTATATCAAAATTCAAAAATTATTTATTTTATATTTCTTTAAAAAAATCTCACCATTCTTTTTAGTTATAAGAATCTAAAAAAATCTCATCCTTTTAAAAACATTTGAGTTCAAAATACATTAAACTCTTTTACATAAAAAAGTATTAAAAAATAACTAATAAATAATCATAAATAGTAAACAAGATAAATTATAAACAATTTAGAATATAGCGGCAATAAATTTAAAAAACATCTACGATAACAAATACTAAAAGTATGATAATAAGTAACAAAACGTTTAATAAACAAAAATTATCTACAATTTAAATATTTTTAAAAACACTGCAAAAGTTTAAAATATGTTTTTATTTTATGAATATTTTTTTATTTTAAAATAATTAACCTTTTTTTCAAAAAAATTATTTTTATTAAAAAGTAAAATGGGATGAGATATTTAAAAGTACATTGCGAGATTTTCAGGGTCTTCTTTTTGGTCAATGGAAAATTAGTAAAATAAAATTTAAAGTTTGTTTTACTAATTTAAATAATCATTTATGTGATTTGTAAAAATAAAAAAAAAAAAAAGTTTAGGCTAGAAAAATAAAAAGATAAAATATAAAAGAATGCCAAATAACACAAATATGCTCCTATATTGTATCAAGTGTCCCAATATTTTGTCTTTTATCTTATATATATAGATAATTCGAAGGTTCAACTTCTACAAAGTATAAATTATGATTTTTTATTACTATAAAATTTAAGAATTCTTGTTAAAAAATAATAACTAAACTACCTAGTAATGAACCCAAATTTCAAAAGCGTTAAATATATATTATTTTTTTAATTCGAAGTTTCAACTTCTACAAAGTATAAATTATGATTATAAAATTTTAGAATTCTTGTTAAAAAATAATTACTAAACTAACTAGTAATGAACCCAAGTTTCAAAAGCGTTGAATGTATATGTTATTTTTAATTTTAATCTGTTTCACATTACTTTTAATCATTTTACAGTTAAAGCCCTTTTATTTTAGATAATTAATCTAATACAAAATTATCCACTTTACACATATGCAGTATGAATGTACATATAATTACACTATATTAAATTACAAGGGAAATAAGCAGTAGACTTTATTAATTTTGCATTTTGGCCACGAGAATTTCTATTTTATTGATTTTGCTTATATAATAGAAAAATGTATATTTTATGATCAAACGAAGGCTTACGATAACTATAATTGTTTATTAAATTATATAGCAATAATAATATTTGCTAATTGAATTCAAATCTGACGAGATAATTTTGACACGTCACTTTGACCCCCTTAAATTTTTAAATTTCCGGATTTATCTTAGTATAACTTTTACTTAAAAATCTAATTTCTTACTTTTGTATTTTTAGATATTAGTCAGGTCTAATATAAAATGTTGCATACGTTTTGACTTAAGTTTTGTTCTGAAATGAATCGCGTCAAATATAATTGTTTTCATTCGACCATAGAAATTCGACTTACTTTGCATTTCAACATAAATTTAGTTCGTAAACAAGTGAGGACGATTGAAACTTGTGTGCTTTTTTATGTACGTTTTGACTTGATCTATGTTTTGACATAATTTTGTTTGAAAAAGAAGCGGTTCAAGTAATGGAATACGGGAACAATGATAACATATGCGCATTTAAAGTGTCATAAACTTATCAACATACCAATAATCAAGCCAGCGAAGAATAACAGATTTCGCGACTCACCGAAAACTAAAGATTCTTTAATTTCCAAAAAGGTAATAGAATCTGGGACATCATAGACGTTTGCAAAGCAAAGGGATGATGGTTGAATGGAGGTTCTCTTGTTTCAAGAGTTATATTTAGAACATAAACGATATGTGGACATAACTTTTAAATGCATCGAAGGAAAGCTTAAAGGGGTTTATTCTCCAAGGCATTGAGTTCAGGCGAGTTGAAAGAGACCTCAACTCCTATTTGGTAAAAAGGCTTTCAGAAATTTTTGTAAAATGGCCAAGAGGGAGTTAACTACACTAGCAGGTCAACTCTTGTATCTATAGGAAGAACTAATGAAAACCCAAATACTCCCATAATCTGTCTTTCTCAATTTAAACTAGGGGTGTTTCATATCGCACGTTGCGTGATTGTGTCTCTCTTGTTTATGTTCATTTTTATCAAAAGTTTATCTCATATATGTGCATCACGTTCTTCTATTTGCATGTATAGGAGCGGACTTCTTTTATGAATATAAAAACCAAAAGCTAACTATTTTATAGCTCATAATTTCATAAACTAAAGTTGGGTTGTTGTACGCAAAATGAGTTCCGGTCTTCAATATCTTGCTTGTGTTGGTTCATCACCTGCATGTGGGACGCCATTAGAAGTTATGTATCCTATTATATGTCTTTAGTTTATCAAATGGGTTATGTTTCAAACTAATTTGTCCTTTGACCAAAAATCTACATATATATTTGATTGTACTCTTGATTTAGTGTCTTTCTTTGCAAATTCTTTTTAAATGATGTTATCTCTCCTTACTCCATTCAAACTAATTTATTGTTTCACTTAAACTATGTTTTTAGTTTTTCTTTGCATTCTCAACAAAACATATACATTCTTGTTGAATGATGTTATCTATCCTTACTCTAATAAACTAATTTATTCCTTTGATTCAAACTATGTTCTTCTAATTAACCACAAGATCACCTATTAGTGAGTCGAAATTAGCTACAATATCTATAAGGTAGAATGAGCACTATAAATAAAATAGGACATTTAGTAGCATCCAATGAAAAACTAAATGATTAACGCATATGTGATAACAACCTGCCTCTAAAATTTATCAAAACAATTTGACGATCTGCCCATAGTACAATTCATTTGACATTAAAATTCTGGAGTCAAATCAATAAGCAAAACATCTAATGAGCATTATAGATAAAAAGATGATAAAAAAGACAACATCTAGTATAGAAACAAAAGATATCTATAAGAGCATTCACACTAGCTTCCCCAACCCCACCCCTATATTTACACTAAAAACACTACTTTTTTACTATCTATTTCAATTAAATAATAATTTTTAATATATTTTTCATTATCTTTTCTCTCTACTCCGCTCACAACAACTTTTAAAAATATTAAAAAATACATGGGGGTTGTACCGTGTTTCCCCAAATATGGGAAATCACGGTACAACCCCTATAAATATTCCCCCTTCTTCACTTACAACCACTAACAACTATTCCCCAAAACATAGGGCACACACTCACATAAAATGGGAAAACCTACTGTGAATGCTCTAATATTCAACTAATCCAAATGCAAACATAACTCAAGGGACACTATAAACCATGAGAAGTAAGTGTGGCCTATTGATTTGTTACCTAGAAATTCCTTGGCTCTTAGTGCTCTAACGCCAATAATTATCGGTGATGTTGATTCTTCCACTGCTGCATTACTAAGTCTCTCCATAGATGTAACGATTTCTTCCCATAGTGCAACCTCGACAATTTTCTTGTTGTTACATGAACATTAAGATGTTAGTAGGAAGTTATAATTTCAAGAATTTTACAATTGTTTAAACCACCTGGGATACCTTTATTTTACACAAACAATAGGTAATAAAAGAAATTATGAGATATTTAAGAATAGGTTGCAGCAATTATGACACGACTACACACTTACAATCTGACATATATGAAATCAAAAATATGTTATTTAACCATGAAAAGCAAGGGACGCTAGCTACTAATGGAATACGGGAACATTGATAACATATGCGCATTTAAAGTGTCATAAACCTATCAACATATCAATAATCAAGCCAGCGAAGAATAACAGATTTCATGACTCACGTAACATACCGAAAACTAAAGATTCTTTAATTTCCAAAAAGTTTATAGAATCTGGGACATCATAGACGTTTGCAAAGCAAAGGGATGATGGTTGGATGGAGGTTCTCTTGTTTCAAGAGTTATATTTAGAACAAAAACGACATGTGGACATAACTTTTAAATGCATCGAAGGAAGCTTAAAGGGGTTTATTCTCCAAGGCATTGAGTGCAGGCCGGTTGAAAGAGACCCCAACTCCTATTTGGTAAAAAGGCTTTCAGAAATTTTTGTAAAATGGGCAAGAGGGAGTTAACTACACTAGCAGGTCAACTCTTGTATCTATAGGAAGAACTAATGAAAACCCAAATACTCCCATAATCTGTCTTTCTCAATTTAAACTAGGGGTGTTTCATATCGCACGTTGCATGATTGTGTCTCTCCTGTTTATGTTCATTTTTATCAAAAGTTTATCTCATATATGTGCATCACGTTCTTCTATTTGCATGTATAGGAGCGGACTTCTTTTATGAATATAAAAACCAAAAGCTAACTATTTTATAGCTCATAATTTCATAAACTAAAGTTGGGTTGTTGTACGCAAAATGAGTTCCGGTCTTCAATATCTTGCTTGTGTTGGTTCATCACCTGCATGTGGGACGCCATTAGAAGTTATGTATGCTATTATTTGTCTTTAGTTTATAAAATGGGTTATGTTTCAAACTAATTTGTCCTTTGACCAAAAATCAACATATATATTTGATTGTACTCTTGATATAGTGTCTTTCTTTGCAAATTCTTTTTAAATGATGTTATCTCTCCTTACCCCATTCAAACTAATTTATTGTTTCACTTAAACTGTGCTTTTAGTTTTCCTTTGCATTCTCAACAAAACATATACAATCTTGTTGAATGATGATATCTATCCTTACTCTAATAAACTAATTTATTCCTTTGATTCAAACTATGTTCTTCTAATTAACCACAAGATCACCTACTAGTGAGTCGAAATTAGCTACAATATCTATAAAGTAGAATGAGCACTATAAATAAAATAGGACATTTAGTAGCATCTAATGAAAAACTAAATGATTAACGCATATGTGATAACAATCTGCCTCTAAAATTTATCAAAACAATTTGACGATCTGCCCATAGTACAATTCATTTGACATTAAAATTCTCGAGTCAAATCAATAAGCAAAACATCTAATGAGCATTATAAATAAAAAGAGGACAAAAAAGACAACATCTAGTATAGAAACAGAAGATATCTATAAGAGCATTCACACTAGCTTCCCCAACCCCACCCTCATATTTACACTAAAAACACTATTTTTTTACTATCTATTTCAATTAAATAATAATTTTTAATATATTTTTTATTATCTTTTCTCTCTCATCCACTCACAACAACTTTTAAAAATATTAAAAAATATATGGGGGTTGTATCGTGTTTCCCCAAATATGGGAAATCACGGTACAACCCCTATAAATATTCCCCCTTCTTCACTTACAACCACTAACAACTATTACCCAAAACATAGGGCACACACTCACATAAAAATAGGAAACCTACTGTGAATGCTCTAATATTCAACTAATCCAAATGCAAACATAACTCAAGGGACACTATAAACCATGAGAAGTAAGTGTGGCCTATTGATTTGTTACCTAGAAATTCCTTGGCTCTTAGTGCTCTAAAGCCAATAATTGTCGGTGATGTTGATTCTTCCACTGCTGCATTGCTAAGTCTCTCCATAGATGTAACGATTTCTTCCCATAGTGCAACCTCGATAATTTTCTTGTTGTTACATGAACATGAAGATGTTAGTAGGAAGTTATAATTTCAAGAATTTTACAATTGTTTAAACCACCAAGGATACATTTATTTTACACAAACAATAGGTAATAAAAGGAATGATGAGATATTTAAGAATAGGTTGCAGCAATTATAACACGATTACACACTTACAATCTGACATATATGAAATCAAAAATATGTTATTTAACCATGGAAAGCAGGGTACGCTAACTACTAATGGAATACGGGAACAATGATAACATATGCGCATTTAAAGTGTCATAAACTTATCAACATACCAATAATCAAGCCAGCGAAGAATAACAGATTTCGCGACTCACCGAAAACTAAAGATTCTTTAATTTCCAAAAAGGTAATAGAATCTGGGACATCATAGACGTTTGCAAAGCAAAGGGATGATGGTTGAATGGAGGTTCTCTTGTTTCAAGAGTTATATTTAGAACATAAACGATATGTGGACATAACTTTTAAATGCATCGAAGGAAAGCTTAAAGGGGTTTATTCTCCAAGGCATTGAGTTCAGGCGAGTTGAAAGAGACCTCAACTCCTATTTGGTAAAAAGGCTTTCAGAAATTTTTGTAAAATGGCCAAGAGGGAGTTAACTACACTAGCAGGTCAACTCTTGTATCTATAGGAAGAACTAATGAAAACCCAAATACTCCCATAATCTGTCTTTCTCAATTTAAACTAGGGGTGTTTCATATCGCACGTTGCGTGATTGTGTCTCTCTTGTTTATGTTCATTTTTATCAAAAGTTTATCTCATATATGTGCATCACGTTCTTCTATTTGCTTGTATAGGAGCGGACTTCTTTTATGAATATAAAAACCAAAAGCTAACTATTTTATAGCTCATAATTTCATAAACTAAAGTTGGGTTGTTGTACGCAAAATGAGTTCCGGTCTTCAATATCTTGTTTGTGTTGGTTCATCACATGCATGTAGGACGTCATTAGAAGTTATGTATCCCAGTATATGTCTGTAGTTTGTCAAATTGGTTATGTTTCAAAATAATTTGTCCTTTGACGAAAAGTCAACATACGCATATTTATTGTACTCTTGATATAGTGTCTTTCTTTACAATTCTTTTTAAATGGTGTTATCTTTCCTTACTTCACTAAAACTAATTTATTGTTTCACTTAAACTGTGTTTATAATTTTTTTTCATTCTCAACAGAACATATACATTCTTGTAGAATGATGTTATTTCCTTACTCTAATAAACTAATTTATTTCTTTGATTCAAATTATGTTCTTTTAATTAACCCCAAGATCACCTACTAGCGAGTCGATATCTATAAGCTAGAATGAGCACTATAAATAAAATTGAATATTTATTAGCATCCAATGAAAAACGAAATGATTTACACATATGTGATAACAACTTGCCTATAAAATTTATCAAAACAATTTGACAATCTGCCCATAGTACATTCAATCGACAATAAAATTAAAGAGTCAAATCAATAAGCAAAACATCTAATGAGCATTATAGATAAAATATGACATAAAAAGGCAGCACCCAGTCTAGAAACAAAATATCATGAGAAGTAGGTGTGGCCTATTGATTTCTTACCCGGGAATTCCTAGGCTCTTAGTGCTCTAACACCAATAACTATCGGCGATGTTGATTCTTTACTGCTGCCATGCTAAATCTCTATATAGATGTAAAGATTTCTTCCCATAGTGCAACCTCGACAATTTTCTTGTTGTTTCATGAACATGAAGATGTTAGTAGAAGGTTATAATTTCTAAGAATTTTACAATTGTTTAAACCACTAGGGATACCTTTTTTTATACAAACAATAAGTAATAAAAGGATTGATAAGATATTTAAGAATAGGTTGGAGGAATTACGACACGACTACACACTACAATTTGACATACATGAAATAAAAAATATGTGATTTAACCATGAACAACAGGAGACGCTAACTACTGTGATATTGCGTGTTTGTTTATAGGAATTTTCTTTCTGCATATTTTAGCTTTATTTTCTGGAATTTATTTAAGTCTAGTTGGATGTGTTAGATGCATATAGGATTTGGTCAACTTTCTTCTCAATTATTACCGTAATTCCGTGACTACCGTGTTCACCCAATCCCTTCCCAATTTATCTCCTAACATGTAGTTTTTCTTTCTAGTTTCTCCATCGATGTATTATATATTATCTTCTTCTTAGTTTGAATGATTAATAAAAAAAAGCATACATACATGAAGCATTGCTTATGATATCAAAAAATATGATGGTATCAAAGCAGTGTTCATGATCTATACTACTCTACGAGAACGGGTCAGTAAAAAAAAAAAGAAATGGCTGGCGACGAAGACACCGAAAAGAAGAACGACGGGAATGCTATCGACCACAACTCACCGTATTATCTTCACCCTTTTGATTACCCGAGACAAATGCACATTAATGATGCATTGTCTGACAAAAACTTTGCGGACTGGGTGCAAGAGATGGAAAACTTTTTGTTTGCGAAAAACAAGATTGGTTTTGTTGATGGTTCCATCAAGAAACCGGAAGCGACATCGAAGGACTACATGGCGCGTGGATGAGATCCGATGCTATGATCATGGGATGGCTTACTACAGCCATGGAAAAAGAGATAAGGAGTAGTGTTAAATACGCGAGCACTTCATCAGAAATCTGGTCCGATCTCAAAGAAAGATTCGGGAAGGAGAGTGCTCCAAGGGCATACGAACTAAAGAACCAGATCACTACAACCCAACAGGACGATTCTACTGTTTCTGGCTATTACACAAAGCTTCGAGGCTTATGGGATGAAATCGAATCAATTTTTCCTAGTCCACGATGCACATGCAACAAATGCAAATATCAAATTGGTAAACGACTCATTTAAGATCAAGAGAAAGAGAAATGTTATGAGTTTCTTATGGGGCTTGATTTTAAGTTTGCAGTAATAAAAACTCAAATTTTACCAGATGGGGATCTTTGGAGATGAAAGAAAAGCAATGACTATTACATGTGATAGATGACAAAAAAGACTGGGACATGCATGTGAAGGGAAACTTACTAAAGTATATTTTCTTAAGAATATTTCTTTTAATCTTAAGGACAAAGTTTGTGATTCTTGTGAAAAGGCAAAACACACCAGGTCTTTTTTTCCTATTAGTTCAATTAAAACGAAAGAATGCTTTGAATTAATACATTGTGATGTTTGGAGTAAATATTGCACACCATCTTTTTCGGGGGCAAATTATTTTTTGACGATTGTCGATGATTTTAGTTGCTCAGTATGGGTTTTTCTTATCAAGCATAAGAGTGATGCAAGTAAATGTTTAATTGATTTCCATAAGATGATTGAAAACCAATTTCGAAAAACCATCAAAAGAATTAGGTGTGATAATGGTGGTGAATTCACATCCAATTTCATGATTGATTTTTTATAATAAGCAATGAATTTTATTAGAAACCACATGCCCTCACACACCCCAACAAAATAGGGTTGTCGAACGCAAACACAGACACTTGCTAGAGGTGGCTCGAGCTCTAAGATTCGAAGCTAACTTACCGAAGAGGTTTTGGGGTGAATGTGTTTTGATGGCGGCTTACATTATTAATTGATTGCCTTCCAAGATCCTTGGAAATAAGACTCCATACGAACTTTTACTCAATCGAAAACAGGAGTATGATCACATGCGGATTTTTGGTTGTTTGATTTATTATAGAAGAAATGAAACAAAAGGAGATAAATTTGAACTTAGGGGGAGACCTAGGATTTTCTTGGGGTATCCACAAGGTATCAAAGGGTAGAAAATATATGATATAGAAAATAAAAGAATTGTGATGTCGAGAGATGCTAAATTTTACGAAGACAATTTTCCTTTCATTGCTACATCACAAAGTTGTAATGAGCATGAGGATGATATTTTTAATAATGGACCAACCCACCTTATAAAGAACAAAAACAGTGAGGACCATTAGATAGGTCATGTAAAAATAGAGAAGGACCTTATCTCCAGTCCAAGACACCAAGGACTAATAAATAGAAATGTAAGTATGGCCCAGGAGCAATTGTCATCAAGCCCACATCATGAGATTTTTTCAAATAATGAGCATACTATTGATATAGATCTGGAAATAAGAAATTTTAATGTAGAGGATGCTACTACCAGATCCAAACGAGACCATATACAACCAAAGCATTCCAAGGATTTTGTTGTGCAGTTACCCCCTTCAGTTGATCATGCACTCACCGCTCCAACTCAAAAGGCCTCAGCGGTACACCCTATTACCAATTTTCTTTCTTATGATAATTTTTCACACTCACACAAAGTTTAATTTAGCGGCCATAACCTCCAACAATGAGCCAAAATGTTTTAAACAAGCAATGCAGGATCCACAGTGGGTTGAAGCCATGAAAAAAGAAGTTCAAGCACTTGAACAAAATGAGACGTGGATTCTCGAGGCATCACTGGAAGAAAAGCGTGCCACAGACTCGAAATGGGTCTACAAAATCAAGTACAAGCCAAATGGAGACATCGAAAGGTATAAAGTAAGACTTGTGGCCAAAGGCTATACACAAACTGAGGGCGTGGACTTCCATGACACCTTTACTCCCGTGGCAAAACTAGTAACTATGAGAACCTTACTAGTAGTTGCCACAAAGAATAGTTGGACAATTCACCAACTTGACGTCAATAATGCCTCTTTACACGGAGATCTGGATGAAGAGGTATACATGAAAATTCCCCAAGGTTTTGCTAAAGAAAATGAGACTAGAGTAAGCCGGCTGCGTAAATCCCTCTATGGGCTCAAGCAAGCTTCATGTAATTGGTACCAAAAGTTCACCACGACTCTCATTGTGCTTGGTTTTAATTCACCCAAGTCCGACCAGTCACTTTTTATCTACAAGGAAGGTGCCACCTTCATTGCTACTTTAATTTATGTTGATGATATTTTACTCATGGGGAAAACTTCTCAGAAAATACAAGAAATTAAAAGACACCTAGATGAGAAATTTAGTATTAAGGATTTTGGTTATTTAAAATATTTTCTCAGGATTGAAGTGGCAAAAACATTTGATGGTCTCGTATTAAGTTAAAGAAAATATACTCTTGACATCCTAGAAGATAGTGGAATGGAGGGATGTCAGCTGAGCAGTTTCCCTATTGAGCAGAATCTGAAACTTGACTTGGATAAAAATCAACCTAAGGTAGACGCCAATCAATATAGGCGTCTCATAGGATGATTACTATATCTCCAGGCCACTAGACCCGATATAGCATACACGGTTAATATTCTCAGCCAGTTTGTTGTCGAACCTCGACAAAACCACCTGGATGCTGCAACTAGGGTCTTATAGTACTTAAAAGCTACTCCTGGTCAAGGCATTCTTTTGCCACAAGAAGGGGGAACAAATTTGGTGGCGTACTCTGATTCGGATTGGCTCGGCTGCCCCCTTACTAGTCGGTCAAGAAAAGGTTATTTGTTACCTCTAGGTGGTGCTCCTATCTCGTGGAAAACCAAAAAGCAATCAGTAGTCTCATGATCTTCCGCTGAAGCAGAATATCACGCAATGGTCACTCCTGTCAGTGAAATCATATGGATGAGATGGCTTCTAAAAGAATTGGACGTTACATAACATGGGTCAACTTCTCTTTTTTGTGATAACCAAGCTGTTCGTCACACCGCCAACAATCCGGTGTTTTGCGAGAGAGTTGAATCCCATGAAATACGGCCTATGCAAATCGATACAAAGCTACAAGTTGCAGACTTATTCACGAAAGGTTTAGGTGCTCAACAACTACGTTTTCTACTTGACAAGCTGGGCACTCGTGATCTACATGCTCCAGCTCGTGCGGGAGTATAGGATTTGGTCAACTTTCTTCTCAATTATTTCCGTGATTCCGTGACTAACGTGATCACTCAATCCCTTCCCAATTTATCTCCTAACATGTGGCTTTCCTTTCTACTTTTTCCAACGATGTATTATATATTATCTTCTTCTCAGTTTGAATGATTAATAAAAAAAAGCATACATACATGAAGCATTGCTTGTGATATCAAAAAAATATGATGATACACGTAATTAATGTCTAACTTTTTTGCGATTAGTTAATTGATACAAAAATATTTCAATAATTAATTCATAACGCAACATGATATAGTTAACAACAATAAGAATATTATTATCATATGGGTAGCCATTAACAAACTTTATAAATAAGAAAAATAAAAGGGAATAGTCTGCCATAACAATTAAACCATGGGTAATCAAAACCAAAGTAATACACCAATCTTAATGATTTTTTTACCAAATGCTAAAGTTAACACTATACTATTTTGGTGAAATGGTTAGCATGATAACAGAATTAATCACCTGTATGCATCGGCCTACTAATGGTCACCATAAAAGTTTGTCGTAACGATTAAACCATCTTAGAGGCAATCAAAATCAAATTAATGTAGTAATCTTAACCACTTTTTACACAATGCTAAAAGTTAATAACATACTATTTTGGTGAAATGGTTAGCGGGATAACAAAATTAATCACGTGTATGCATTGGCCTGTTGATGGTCACCATAAAAAATTGTTGATGATTGTTCAGCTCATCAAAGTTGGAGACCATGTTATGCTAAATGTCATTTTGTAGAAGGAAGCGATTCATTTCCAACGTTCCCTTAGATGATATCTAAATTGATGATAAGTTAAACTATATGGAGGAACCAGTGGCAATACTTGACCAAAAGGTTAATAATATATGAAACAAAGAACTCAATCAAGTAAAAGTGTAGTGTAAGCATAAGAAAGGTTCCAACGCCTCATGGGAGTCAGAAGATGAGATTAGGATAATAATATTCTTATCCTATAACTCCATTCCTAGCCTAGGTTATGCTCGTGAGAAGTTACAGACCTTCCTTTGTCTAACTTTTTTGAAAACAAACAGGCTTTAATGAAAAAACTTAAAATAAGGGGTGAAGAGTTGCAACACCCTAAAACTTGATCAATTTCAAGATAAAGGAAGGTCTGTAACTTCTCACGAGCATAACCTAGGCTAGGAATGGAGTTATGGGAGCCATAATCATTCAACTACCGATGAACTGCAAAAGAAAAACATGAGAGAGAAGGTGATGCAGGGCGCATCAGAAAGGAAGTTCGTAAATGGTCAAGGAGCTGCCACGTGTCCCCAGTTGCTTCCTCAAGGCGATGTGGGGTGCATCATGTTTCTGATAAGGGGTGTATCGATGGTCAGGATGACCCATAAATAAATAGAAGCCTTTGACTCATCATTTGTATTCTGTTCAGAGTTCGATATGTGTTTTAAATGCTTTATTAAGTGTTGAAACCGACCTAAGTCATATTTGGTCTACTAGAGAGTCTGCCTTGGGGACGAATGGTGGACAGTCGGGTAAGGTTTCTCTTTTAGAATACTATGGGATCAGGGTGACTGCCCCACTATAAGGCAAGGTGGTCACATGCAAATAGCGATAAGAAACCCTTAAGGCATAGAGGGATACTCGGAGGAGAAATGTCATTAGGTTGCAGCCACAACACCTAGGGTGAGAACCTAAGGTTAGAAACAGGTTGATTACTCGAAGAAATACGGGCAATGACATACAAAGAGTATATAATAAGTATCCAATATGGAATTAGTGTAGAAGACCTGGGTTTTGGCTTTCGGACCTAGGAAAGAAGTAGGCTTAATGCCCAATTAACATTTAATGTGTGAATTGCAATAGGTTTTCATAATCCGATACGAAGGATTCTAGAAGAAAAGTTAAGGCCCGTGTGATATCAAGTGAGTGTACATATACTAAATGTATATGTGTATTTTCATGACAAACGCGTGAACTATACGAACTTTAGTATGAGTATAATATACAAAAAAGTGGGTCAGAGGGGTGAGTTTGATGCCACGCAAGGTTATATACAAGCTACATGAATGTATAAAACTATAGGAAAACGTGTGGAGAAAATGGATCAGATGGGTGAATCCGATGCTAGAAAGTGAATCAGATGAGCGAGTTTGATGCCACAAGGTGGGTCATATGAGCAAGTCTAATACAATGAAAGTCATAATTCGAGTGACTAGGAATCGTATGATTCCAACCCCACAAACGATAGTGGGAAAATAAGTAGGGCTGGCAAATCGTGTTTTATCGTGTTTAACAGGTTACAGACGACGCGATAAGCACAAGTATCAAACATGAAAACGACACCTTTAACACTTAGATTTGGTGGTTTGAGTGTGACAGTTATATGTTTTAGGTATCAAGAAGAAGAAATGATAAATCCAAGACTCCTAATTTTAATTATTTTAAAAAAATAAAAAAATACATAGTGCACTTTTTTGCTAAACAGGTCTTATCGTGTCTAAACAGATACCCATTTTGCCAGCCCTAAAAATAAGTGGGAAAATAATGAAGGGATAAAATGATGCCTCTATGAGACATGAAATATGCATGTGAAATGATGTACACTGACTTAACAAAAGCAAAATATATATATTATGCATGTACTTTTAGGTGATGTGTTCAAGTTGGAGGGCTAGTGAGAGTCAAGTTTCTAACATGATAGATCTAACACGTATTTTTGTAAATTGTTGTATAATATAAAATGTATATCTAATGATAGAAATGTTTTGAAAGATCCTGATTTTTCGCACGTAAGTCAACTATTTCCGGAATATAATATTAAATAAAAATGTTTTGCAATTCAAGTACTCCATTGTTGATTGCTTTTGAGGATGTTGAAATAGAGAACAATACCTAGTTATACTACCCACAAGGTATTATCGAAATAGAGAACAAAACCTAGTTATACTACCCACAAGGTATCCGAAATAGTTTTTCCAACCACATATAACTTAACCCTATACCAATCAAACTTGAACACCATATAATGTTTGAGAACCAAAAGATGCTAAGTTATTTACTCTTCAAACTAGATAAAATCGTCAGACAGTACCTTTTACTACTTCTCGTTTGAATTAATCGACATGCCACACCACATATTCTTCTTAGAATAAATATATTAGACAACTTCACCAATCACAATGGTTTATATATGGTGAACAAAATGGTCGAAAATAAGATAAAAAAAAACAACTATATAACCATTACTAGCAGTATAAAACGATCAAATATAATCCAACGGTTAAAACCGGTTCCAGTTCTAGCTTATAAACTCCCAAAATCCTAACCTGGCGGTTCCATACCTACCTCGAAGCAGTTCAACTTAGAGCATTCACTATCCATCCCCCATCCCCATCTTTATAATTACACTAAACATTTTTACTTTTTTTTCTCTCCTTTTTAATTAAATAATATTTTTTTATAACTTTATCATTACATTTTCTTTCTCATCCACTCACAACCACTTTCAAAAATATTAAAATTTATGAGGGTCGTACCGCGTTTCCTCATATTTGGGGAAACGCGGTACAACCCCCATAAATATTCTACCTCTTTCACTCACAATCACTTATAACCATCCTTATAATATAAAGCACCCACACATATATATGAGAAACGGGCTGAATGCTCTTATACTGGTTTTCAACTCAACTCGTTTTTGTTTTACAGGTTACGGTTCACCGTTCACTAGCCTCTTTTACCCACTACTTTAATAATACAATTTGAATTTTTGTTTTGAAGTAGCCCCAGGCCGTATTTGAGGCCCATAATAATCAACAAGCCCAAAAATATCCATTACCACTATAGGCGGTGACCTATGCATCAACAAAACCAATAAATTTCTATACAACCCAATCCAAATATCATCGGGCCCGTAGTTACCACCCCCTTCTCTCATTGGTCCGTGTCCCGCACGTGCCTAGACGCGAGTGGAACATCCTCTCTTACGTCTGATGAATTGAGGATATCGAAAATTGCACTTTGTGAATCACCGTCTTCCTTCAGGGATGTACGAAGAACCCTGGATTCCTAAATCTGTACGATATTGCTGCTGATCGGTTTGAAGATCTACAGAATCAATTGTAGGTACAGTTTCTGTTTGAATCGGTTTGTTTAATTGTGTTTTTTCATTGTTTCATATGAACAATCGATTTGGAAAACACGATTTTCGTTATTTGTGTCGATTTCTAATCTTCATGTCGTCGAATCATATCTACGCGATTTACTTAGTTTCGTTTTTATAGGTTTTTGGAATTTTGAATTTTGCCCTAATTTTGTTTTGATTTTCTCAAAGTATTAGGTGATTTGTTTGTGACTGATGTTTTTAAGAGGATATTAGTTGCATTTGAATTGTTTACTGATTTGAAAAAAAATATTGGGATTTCAGATAATTGTTCAGTGTTTTTGATGTTAATTGTTCATAACAATGTTGTGTTGTGATGTAGGATATGGATTTTATGGACATTGATCAGATAGAGGAGGTTCCTGACACTCCTGAGAGATTCATAGCATCTTGTAATAATGATGGCAACAACAGTGGAAATCGTAGTAATGGATCAAGTAGTTGTCGTGTGATCGATAGGGATTACTTTGCTCGAAGGCCGAGAAATGAGTCAAGGGAAAAGGGCAAATCAGTTGCCTTTAATGGGAGTCGGAGGTTATTTGTTCGACCTGATGATTGCGGCAACTCCTCAGGTGCAAGTTTAGGGAATTCATCGTCTTCCAAGAATGGTGTGCCTACGGTAGAGAATCCACATCGTGATAAAGGGAAAACGTTGTGTAATTCTAGTAGTGTTGTTGATTTGACGGAGAAAAACAGGCGTGACCATGTTTTTGGGTTAAATAATACTGTTAGGTTGGGTCCTAGATCCGACCATGGAAAAGGAGTTGCGTTTGGAGCTCAACATAAAGCTGAAAACAGTTCATCTTCATTAGCTATCACGCCACCGAGAGTCAATAGGCATAAAAGATTGGTGAGAAATGGATGCATATCGCCGCATAACATAGCAAAATCTAAACTGGTTGCAGAGAAGCATGACAACAACAGGGTGACAAATATGGCGTCTGATGGTCCGTCTGATGGTCCATCGAGTAAGGTTGATATTAAGGATCTGGTATCTGAGGCTAAAGATTTACATAAGTTTAAGGGAAAAGGTGTATCTCATCATTCTTTATCTCTTGAAAATCCTGAGGCAAGAAGCACACATTTATCTCAAAGGTATTTCTTAGCAATTGAATTATCTTTCTATTAGTTGTTTGTTAGAATTGTAGATTTCTTTAACTCTGATTTGCTTACAGGAGGTCTGTAATTTTCAAAGAAACAACTGATGCTAGTAAAGAATCAGAAGGATGGATAACCACTCACAATACTACGAGAAAGGTAGACCCCGCATCGGTAAACGATGATAAACACATAGTAAGAGGTAAGTCTGCTTCAAGCTCTGTTAATGACCGATTGAAGAATGGTAAGGTACACACAAGTCATAGAAATGGAAGTACCTCTAGTATTTTTAATAACCATTTTGAGGATTTGGAGATAGATTCTACCCAATTCAAGGAGCGTGCACAATTTACAAAAAGACAGAGGGAGGGTGTTGGTTCGAGTAATATAAGGGAATCTGATGTAACATACTTTAATAATCCTGACGTGGCGTCCTCTAGTGTAAATGTGGGTGCTTCTACTTCAAGATGGACTAGAAACAAAAACCGTCGTAGTACTGGCACTTCAGATCAAGTGGTTGCAATTGACGAGTTACCTCGTGAAGGTGGAAACAATGCCACCAGTAGTAATGAGGATTCAACTGTTAGGGCTTTACAGTTGGAAGAAGATGAGAGGCTGGCAAGAGAACTGCAAGAGCAGTTATACAATGAGCTGCCTACTGGATTTGAATATGATGAGGTTTCTTACTTTTTCAATCTGCTATATCTGGAAGTAGTGAAATTGGTGGGTTGGGTAACAGGTAATTTGTTGGTATGAGCTGAATTGAGTCGGGTTAGGTTTACTTGAAAGCTTGTCTGAGTTTTTCTAACTAATTATTGTGTCAAAATATGATTTTGAACATTCTATTATCACTAATGCCTTTAAATAAAAATATATAGGTGTTTTATGATCTAAAGTTACAATTTGGGTGAAGTTTGACCCAGTTACCTCAAAGGTAATTTTATTGATTTTACCTGCAGATGGATTCACCCCATGCATTGGCCATGGCAATGCAGCAGGAACGTGGCTCACGTCCTGGTGGTCGTCCTGCTTCTGTATGTCAGCCTCTTAATTGTTTGCTGTTCTGTTTTCTTTGTCGAGTTGAAATTCATGTAATACCTGTGTTTTTCAATGACTCAGATTTGAGATTGTAAAAGAAATATTCTGCTGAACATTTCTTTTATCTACCTAAACTCATTAACTAATTTTTTGAACTTTTTTTTTTCTGAAATTTTAAACTTCTGACAGCAGTCCCGATCAAATGCTTCCCGGAGCTTTCCAAGTAATAGGACACAAGCTTCTACTTCTACAAGGTTGGCTAGACTTAGAGGTCGTTTCCCTGGACGCCCCCGTACAATAGCATCTACAAGAGGTTCTATATTTCCTCCAAACATGGATGTTGACATGGTATGAAACTTCGTTGTAATTATATATTTTTGAACTATTTTTACTTTTTTGCTGAGTTTTTGATACATGATTTTGTTAATGACTTCGTGGGGCTAACAAAATCCAAGAAAAACTTTTGTTTTTCTTTTCCAGTTTAGCTCTTGAGTTATCTTGTTCAATTCTTTCCTTTCATTTGTGTCCAGAGAATGCACATACTGGAAGCCTTAGAGGCCTTTAATGATATGGAGATGCCTAATAACTTGTTGCCAATGGGACGAGAATTCAACGAGTAAGACAATATACTTCATAATCTTTGTAAAATTTGTGCTCATTGTTAGGGGTGTGAACAAGATGAGCTTGACCTTGCCTAGGCTTGACCTCAGATCATTTAATTTAAGAGAGACGGAGCTTGTTTCATGTTGAGCTTTATGTCTAAAGCTTTAGTCTGGATCGCATATTATTTATTTAATATTTAATTATTTTATATGTATAAATATATAATTATTTTTGTTTTTGTAATTATAGTTTTGTATATAACAAAGTATAATAATATCTATTATTTAGTTATTTTTAACATAATTTTATATATAATAATTGTTATGTTAAAACTTAAAGTTCATATAAATAATAGGCTACTTTAGGCTAACGAGCATAGTCAAGCTTGAGTTTGTTAATTAAATGAGCTTCCAATTAAGTTCAGACTTTAGCATATTTAGTTATTTACCTTAGATCGGTTTGTGCTTTTTGCAAGCCGATCTCAAGTAGCGGATCACTATAGTATTTTCTGTGTAATTACTTTTTTACCCTCAGGAATGATTATGAAATGTTGTTGGCGCTTGATGACAACAATCACCAGCACGGAGGTGCAACACATTGGCAAATTAATAGTTTGCCACAGTCAACCGTTCAGGTAAACATATTTCTTTTATTAATTCTATTTGCAGGTTCTTTTGTTATTACTTAACCGTGGTGAACCATGCAGGCAGAAAATCTCCAAGAATGTGCAATTTGTCTTGAAGTTCCTAATGTCGGAGAAACCATAAGACATCTTCCTTGCCTTCATAAGTTTCATAAAGATGTAGGCACTTGTAAATTGTTTTAACTTTTCATATTACTTTCCACGCGTCATACTAATTTTTATTTATTTATTTATTTATTTATTTGTTATCATTATTTTTTTTTTATCTTTTTGGTTTTTTTTATCACAGTGCATAGATGAATGGCTGAGAAGGAAAACATCATGCCCAGTATGCAAATCATCAGTCACTTGATTCACTATTATTTTTATGGGCTAATAGGCCTCATGAAGATAAGGTACCCTGCTGAAAGTATGTTTTAGAATGCTATAATACGAGTTGCTTTGATAGTAACCAGTTTTGGAGTTATATTCTATAATTCATCTCTTTGAAGTGGTATTGTATACCTTTTGGTTTAAGGCTTTAAGTGATTTCTTTATTTCATATTTGATCGTAAACTTGATCGCCTTATGATGTTTGGGTATGAATGTCAAAACAGCAGTAATACTCTTTGGATCAAAGTCTCAAGACTCCAAGGCCACTTATCTTGTAAGATAGATGACTGGGGACTTTTGTCAGCCCTTTGGACCATGGCCCCCTGCTCAATGGTTTAGTTTAACTTTCTGGCGTCCACATAAGCAACGCTTGAGCTTGTCCACATTAACTCTAAAACCGAGATGTTTTGCCATGGCCTTCTAAGCCTAGTGACATGGGTTATGCAACCGATTCGAACCCCGGTTGGAACCGACCGAAACCAAGAACCATTTATCTCCTCATTGAAAACCAGAACCACACCTTATGAAAATGGTATCGGTTTGGTTTTGTTCTGAGTTTTATGGTTAGGTTCTATCTGGTTCTGAGATAAACTGGTTAGGCTTCAGAACCTGTTTAAGATGTTTAGGAGTAAAAAAAGTTGTTAGCATTTACTCGATGTTAGTTTAAACACAATTTTATATATTTCATTTTTTTAGTTTTTACACAATCAAATATCTTATAAAGATAATTACATGGATGATCTCTTTTCATCTCAACTATGTTTTATAAACTACATCATTGTTTATTCATTTAGCCCTAGAAAGTTTATTAGATTTATATTAGTGATCATAATATCTTTTTGTTATTATAATATATATTAAGCGCTTTGGTCGGTGGCTATAGTGCCACCATACCAACAGCATAGCGCAACGTATAATTTCCAAAAGTATGGTTGATACAGTAGTGTGTTAGGCACTTATTGGTCCACATCTTTTTTTTTCTCTCTCCGTAGCATCGCTGCCCGGTTAAACCATCTACGCGGGCGACCCTCCAACAGCAAGGCTTTTGACTTCTGACGAAACCATGCTCCGACGACAGTGACCACAAATATTGAAGCAGAGATCTGTCGGAAATGACGGATTGGCCGGAGAGAAGAGAGAGAGAGAGAGAGAGAGAGAGAGAGAGAGAGAGAGAGAGAGAGGGAAGGAGAGAGAGAGAAATATATAGAGAGAGAGGCGGAGGCGGTGGTGTGAAAGACCAGACCACAGGGTGGACGCGCGTCGTTTAGTGGACGTGTGGCGGGAGGTGGTGATTGACATTTGGTGACTGGTGGCATTTGGTAAGCGGCGTCGGTGAAGGCGAACGTGGTGAGCGACGACTGGTAGCAAACAGAGTAAGACGGTTGTGTGTTGGTGGTGGTGAGCGGCATGTGATGGTAACAATGTGGTGGTAACAGGTTGGATGTAGAGAGAGAAAAAGAGAAATACAGATTTGGATTTTATAGAAAAAAAAAAGAAAATAAATATAAATTTACAGGAATCGAATTTCAATTAAGTATTCAAAGTGATTAATTATAGAATTAAGATCCACAAATATCTCATCCTAATATAAGTTTTATATTTTTTAATTCTTATTTACATTTTATTACAAAAATATTAAATATTCAACTTTTATATTATATAATTATTAGAATAAGAAACATTTGTTTTTGAAATAAATAAAACTTTATTTGTTGGTTGATTGTTATATTACTTACGAAAAGTTACTTTAAACATTTTGGTCTGTGTATGTGGTGTAACTCCGGGACCGATCAGTAGCATAATACAGTTTTCAAAGAGAAACCCGCGGCAACGCGCGGTATTCATTTCTAGTTACAATCAAAATATATAAACCCCAAACACCACATGTTGGTAACGTCTCTAGTTCATTTGATTTCTAAGTTGGAGTTCTTTTTTAAGTCATTTTGCTTCCTTGTCAAACATTACCTACTCTTAAAAATTACAGTTTTCTGTTGCTTCTAACATGGCAAAATCATCACGAAGGCCTCTTTCAAGATGCAATGCAAAATAATCATGACCTCTTTGAAGTTGAAAGAATTGACTTGTAAAATTGTTGATTTTTTATGTAAATGGATGTGAAATGATTATTAGAAAGGACTCACCAAATCTTTCTAAAACTAAAAATTTTCAAGAAATCATGAAGGGAAATCTGACTCTGGAGAAATCCAAATGTTGCAAAACTTTTGAAAGGGGAAATCAAAGTTTTGCAAAATTCTAAATATCTATTTTGAGAAATAATATATTTGAATGATTATAAAAAAACACTAAAGTATAGAGTACGTAAAATTTAATTTTGCATTAACCAGTTACAAAGCTTAGAACCTTTTCTACAACAGTGAGAATGTTAGACACATTATTTTGGTCAGCTAAATCACCGAGTTAAGTAAAATGTAATAAGCACGATGAAGAAGCAATGAAGGAATGAATTTTATGATAGAGTAACATTTCTAAAATAACAAGAATGATTTTAAAAAGAATATGAGTTATGAAATGGATTTCCAAAAAGATTTGAAAATAAAGCAATGAAGGAATGATTCTGATGATGTTGATTGCGAACGCTTGAAAGAAGCATAATGTTTGTAAAGACGAGTTTTGCATCAACTTAAGTAAAGCGAAATCGAAATATTGCATAACTAACATAAAATTGAAATTGCAAGTTTAGAATCATATTGATGATCTTATTTTATGAAAGCATGATGAAAGATTGGATAAAAATCCAAAGGAACTAATTTGGTGGAATAAGATTAACTGCAAAATCATTGAGCTTTTAGAGAATCAAAATGTTGAACCAAAAACCTTGACCAATTGACAAATTGGCTAAGCTGTCACCAAGGTAATCTGCCTTATATAGCACTTGAATAATACTCAAATAAATGCTTTAAACAAGTCTCATACAATTAAAGAAACATAAACACATATATAGGTTCACAGTTGACTGAAACAGCTTCAAAACAACACTTCTTACAGCAAAATGCTACAAAACAGCACTCTTTGCAACAAAAGACTGGTGATATTTAAAAAGAAACTTACAAATGTAACATAATTTCAAATGTGAAGTTATGGCCATGAAAACCATCATTTTATCATTTCTTCACCTAAATGATTCGGGTCGCTTTGGTTTGCTCTGAATAGCAGCTTCAATCTTCTCCATCACATCAGGTGTAAGCTTCGGAATGACATCAATCGCCTTCATATTTTCTCGAATCTGCATTTGACAGTAGCCCAAAAGATTTTAAATTTAGAATATCACAAAGTGCAACATTTAGAGACTAAATCTTCAAGCCATGCAATGCGACATGATCTGACCTGAGACTCCTTTGTAGCACCAGTAATAACAGACGACACGTTAGGGTTTGCAGCACACCATGCAATTGCAAGCTGAGACATGGGCACGTCTAGTTCATCTGCAATCGGTTTCAAGTTCCTAACTTTCTTCAGCACATCATCCACTAATGATCTACTTGCCAAATTCTGCAAAAGAAACATCACAATTTAATACAAAATCATGAACCATTGTGAGATTACAGTGTCTTCACTGGATATATCCATATACTTATTCACATCCATGGCATCATTAACAAAGCTCAGTTCTTGCCCGAGTTAGTATCCAAAATCAACAATCTTTAATTCTATTTTCAAACTTTTAGAATTCCCTCATACCAATAGTGATTTATTCAGCTATAAGAAATGAATCTACCAAATACTAAAGCTCCATAGTTCATTTGTTCATCCATATCCCAAACCCAAAATCGAATGCCATCGTAGGAACATATGAATCAAGGGCTTTTAAGTTTTAACACAATATCAAAGATTTACCTTGTAGTTTTCCAATGCAAACCGACTATCAGCCGGAACTCCTGAGTTATACTTTCCGGTCAGAACTCCAGATGCAAGCGGACTCCAAGTCGTAAGCCCAATTCCATAGTTGTTATACAGAGGAAGATATTCATTTTCAACCTGCAAGACACCATCCACAACTCACAAAACTCATTCGATCACTCGTGTATGAATGTTAAAGAATTTCACAACTTACAAAGATATTTATTTTCAACCTATAACGATTCGAATGCTTTAGCTTAATGATGAATTTATTCAGTGAATCTGATCCAATTCATATTGTCATTGAACAAAACTCATAGCAAACAAACCTCAATCATGAATCAAGTTACAAATCAAATTCAAACTGCTATAATGAACAATTGAACATCAACTATTGCCTGCATATTGATGATCAAAATTTGGTTCATAACTAATCAATTAGGGTTTTACTTTATACCTTATGCCTCGAAAACATATTATACTCAGGTTGCTCAACAATCGGTCCAACCAGATCCAACCGTTTCGCGATCTCACAAGCCTCAGTGATCTGCTGAGCGGACCACTCACTAGTCCCCCAATAAAACGCCCAACCCTTATCAATCACATAATTCATAGCCCTAACAGTTTCCTCAATAGGAGTCGACAAATCAGGCCTATGACAATAGATCAAATCAACATACTCCATATCAAGCCGCTTCAACGAAGCTTTAGTCCCCTCAACAATATGCTTCCTCGACAAGCCCTTATCGTTAGGGCCAGGACCTCCCCAGAATATTTTAGTGGAGACGACAATGTCCGATCGTTTCCAGCCGAGCTCTCGGATGGCTTGGCCCATGATCTCTTCGGCGCGGCCGTTGGCGTAGACCTCGGCATTGTCGAAGAAATTGACGCCGTTGTCGCGGCAGCATTGGAGGAGGGTTTTGGCTTCTTTGACGTCGATTTGGTTGCCAAAGGTGATCCATGCTCCGTATGAAAGCTGGGATACCTTCAATCCAGATCGACCTAGGTTCTTGTATTGCATCTTTGGGTTGGTCGGATCACTGTTAGTGAGAATGTGTGTGTGTGAGTGTGTGAAAATGGAGGTCAAAGGAAGATGCTTTGTAGTGATTCTTGAAGAACACTCTACCTCGACTTCTCCACCGGAGTTTGGAGTGAGTTGCATAAAACGTCCTTTCAAAATTACTGTTCTTTAACAATAATAACTTACTTTTTTTCATATTTTTCCTTTTAACAAATAGCATAAAATAATAATTAATTTTATTCCGACATCGTAACAAAAAAAAAGAATAGAATGATAATGATTTATTTCGTTCGTTTGGTCATTCTATTACTCTGTTCATTACATTTTTTTCGTTTATTTAATTAAAGCATTCACAACCCACCATTCATCTCCATCTCTATAATTACACTAAAAAACACTACTTTTTCTCTCTCTTTTTCAATAAAATAATATTTTTTATACTTTTATCATTACATTTTCTCTCTCCTCCACTCACAACCACTTTCAACAAATATTAAAAAATTAATAGAGATGAACAGTGTTTTATCAAATATAGAGATGAACAGTAACATGTTCTCTATCCTCCACTCACAACCACTAATAACCATTCTTTATAATATAAAGAACACACTCACAGATTTATGAAGATCCTGCTATGAATGCTCTTAGCTAATACCAAACAGAGTATAATTCTATTACCGTGAGTATTGATTTCTTTTTATTATATTGCATGACATATAAAATAGTTTATAGCTATTAAACCTTTTTTAAAAATTATGATTATAACTAGGATTTTGTTAAAAAAACAAACTGAACACATAATTGTATATATGTTAGGGTTATAAGATTTTAATAATCATAATTTTTATTTATTGGCTAGTATTAATCTCAACTCAGTAAATATTTACTGACACTCTCAAATTTGAAATTATTTCATTTCAACAATCTCTTACTAATTGAAAGTTAACCACCGTTAGTCTTTTTGATAAAATGGTCAAATGTTTTCAATATTTTCATGAATATAATATAAAGCAATGATTTATTATAAAATAAGCAATGTAAACATATTTTAAACAATAAAAATCAAAACTTTAATGATTTTTATGTTTATTTATCAACTTTGAATTATGTTTCTAGTAAAATTCTTTATATTTTTAATTGTAACCATATACTATACAACTTGTTCATTCTTATCCTATTTAGACTTGTATTTACACTTGTTACCTATACTTTATAATCATACCAAACACACATTTGACTTGGTCTAGTATAAATCTAAAATCATTTCATCGGATATGTAGTTATATGACAAGCAAAAAGTTTTAACTAAGAAAAGACGAGGTACTTAAGTGATGAAAATTCACCAACTCTTTCTTGTGAATACTTGTGTTGGATGTGCTACTCTTGGATGATACATATGTAGTATACGATAACCGTTCTTGAACTTTTTGCAATAACAACCCCTCAACTATCCACAAAACTAACTAAAAAAACTTATTTAGGGCAATCTTCACTCCAAGTTACTACAAGTTGCAATATCAAGCCACCTACTTTAAATGTGAGTTCATAACCCCTTTTTCTTTTGTATTTTGAGGTGAAAACATGTTTTTCATATCAAACTGGAAATTTAAATTCTAAAATCAAAACTAGTCTTTTGCAAATCTAGTGACAAACTTTCTATTACTAGTAAAAGTAAACTGATTATACATGTTATTAGTTTCTATGACACTTTTTAGTACAAAATCCCTTTAATTTCTAAAATCTACACATTCATTAACTTTGAAAAAGCCACAGGAGTACGTAGTTAGATCTATTGGCCTTACAAGCGTATTTAGTACTCGGGTTGATGCAGGCCAATCAATCTCGAGCATCCTTTGAGTCACATATTTTTTTGACTTAGAGGAGTTGAATGTTTGGAAACTGCATGCTCGCATACTATTAGTTTGATCTTTTATGTCAAGATATTAGATGGGAGAGCGTGCATTTGATCACTAGAGTTGGTTGTAAACTCATGTATAATAGTTTAATTACTTGTATTAGAAAATTATTTGTTGGTTTGTTCATGATTATCTATTATATGTAAACTTTTAAACCTATGTTCTCACTAACTTTTTAGTTGACATATTTTATCATGTTCATAGGTAATGGAAATTAAGTTTGTTGTTTTGCTCAAGTTAGGTTTCAAGGATAAGCTTTATTTGGATGTAGTTAGAGTTTGAATAAAATGAAGACTTATTTGCTTGTTTGGTTTATTTGTTTTTAGAATTAAATGTAATCAACTATTTGATTTTAATAAGTAATTTCTTTTAGTATATTTTATCATTGTATTATGATTCAATTTCATCATGTCTTTGGTACTTCTATTTTAGCTGAGGGTGTGATATGTTTATTCAAAACACATAACAAAGATTTTCCCAGGTGTTCCAAACGACGATGCCAAGATCTTGAGACAAGGATGCAAAAGTGAAAGGGCCGATGACTGTAACAGACGGCAAGGAAATATGATAGAGTTTTCCGATGCTATTATATTGAAGGATGCCAGTTTGTTTCCGGTAATCTTTGACAAGGAACCCAAAGGCTTCAAATTCTATATAAATTAAGTTGTCTTTAGTAAGATATTTGATTAATAATAAAATTTGGATAAGACCTGGGTTCATGGAGAATGTTATGAGTTGTGGGTTAAGGATTGTGTGATCGGTGCTATGAATTGGTAGCTAGAAAGCGATACCAAAAACAATATGGTTTTTTTTATGTTGTTATTGAAATAATCTGATATGTTACTTTTCATGTGGTTCGTAGCACCTAAGTCTAGATATAATTTTAGTTCAGGTTTAAATTTATGATGTACAGTGCTTGGGATGGTGGAGCGCCTAGAACTCTTTTGGATGAGCCATGACAGGTGGTATGCATGTTGATGGGTGGTTGCTTATGCAAAGACAAGGTAGCCATGAAGAGCGTAAACTTAGCCAACTAACCCATATTAGTTGAATAATATCCATCAACAACTAATATAATCCACAAGGCTGACTTTGAGGGGGGCATCGCTCGGAGCCTGATCTCTTCAGGGCTTAAAATTTTTAAAAAGATTATATTATATATTATATATGTGCTATCTTTATGCATATATGTATATGTATTTTTAAAAAGACTATACATTATTAATAATCTTATTAACAAAACAATAACATTTTGATTATTTTAAATTATTAAACCTCATCTTAGAGTCCATTAACATTTAAAATGCTTTAGTCTAATCTCATTTATCCTAAACTAAACCCAAATTAATATAATAATACCTAAAGTAAAATAAAGAAAACCCCATTCAAGATTTCAATGATAGAAGTGAGAAGATCGATCGGCCCTTATAATCCATTGCAGCTTATTGAATATGTTGTTGGTGTCGAAATATCACGGTATTATCCACCAATAAGAAATTGAGTAATATCTTTAATTAATTGAATTTATTTAGCAATAGAATAAATGTAGGAGCGGAATAGAATTTAATATATTAATTAAATATAAATTAAATATATTAATTTCTCTTAAGATTGTCGGAAAACAAGAAGGAGCAACTTGAGATCGGTGACTTTAATATTGTTTGCACGAACGACAGTAGAAAACAAGAAGGAGCATAATAAGACAACAACGATCAAGTATCCACTAGAGCTATCAACAATGTTAACGGTTTATTTAAGAATGCAAGGTGGTTGGCTGCGATGGAAATATGCTAGCTACCTATTGAAAAGTGATGGGGACAAGCCGAAAAAGTGTTGACCGCAAAAGATTAGCGGCTAGGGTTGATTGAGAAGAGGGAAACATTATCTTGATCGAGATGAGGGGGGAAGATCAGCCAACAATGATGATAAGAATAAGGAGACTATTCTTTTAGGGATTCAAATATTTAAAGAGTAGCTCTTATACCATTATCGAATCGATATGACTTAAAAACTGATTTCCATCTCATTAGTAATGTATATTTATAATTATAATATAAACGTTTTGTCTCACCTTGGGTTTGGGTCACCTTGGTCCATATGAACCGATCTAGATCATTTGATTATTTTATTTAGAAAAACATTTTTAGTGGTTTATTAGCAGGAGAATTTCATTTGAAACATAAATCAAATCAAACTTCAAATGCTGAATCATACTTTGATTGATAATATAGTTTTACAAAGATCGTGTTTGTATTTATAAGCCATATGATATCAAAACTAGAGCTACGCCCATCTTTTTTTCCAGCTTATATAACCCAGACATTGACTTTAGATATACCCACAAGGTTATATTATGACATGATCTAAGTCATATTCAATCATACTTTACTTGTATAAGATTTAAATTTTAATATTAATGATATGCTAGTGAGTAACTTTTATCAGATCCAAAGGATGAAAACACATTAAGATCTTTTGTTGTACACGGGTAATAGTTTGTTATAGGGTCACATATGGGATCGTTAATGTTTAGGGAGTCGTAATCCTTTGGGCACCAAACCATTACCAACCATGCTTAAGCATAGTACTTTGTTCGGGATCCTACCCATCATATATATATATCATTTTTGATCAAAGCACACATACAATCTTAATCCAAAGTTTGAGTTGTATTTCACCAAGATGCCTTAATAAATTAACTATAACTCATGATAGTTTTCAAGATAATGGTGAATATCAAGAATTCACTAGTTTCGTTTTAAAATACAAATGTATTCACCTTTAAAGTCAATTTGAGCTTTGTCTTATAATCTTAGGTTAGTTCCAAATGGCTTAAGCAGCACCTTAAGTATTCTCCAAGCTGAAAACGTCTTCTAAAACTTCAGGTAGTTTCAAATATACAAGAATCGAACGTTGGGTGACGAAACGAGTCAGAAAGGATCTAGGCACAAATAACGAGGTTATATGTGTGTTTTTAAGTGTGAAATGTGTGAAGAATGGGCCCTTATATGGGTGAGGTCGACTAGTCGATGCGGCCCACATCGTCTAGCCGATGCGACCTGCATCATGTGTCATCTTTGTATGCGTGACATGTGTCGTGCATGCATTGTCTCGAGCCCCTTTTGGTGACGTAGCCCACATCCAAAGCTGATGCGGTCCGCATCTGCGTCCACATGTCCGACAAATACCCATTAGTCAGCATCCATGTGTTGTCCTCGTATTATTTCCTTACCCCAATCGATGCGCCTCACATCCATTTTCTAATGCGTGTCGCTCGGCCCTAATCTCCTAAATTTATATTTTTCTTCAACTTTAGCTAGGGGCTTTACCCTTTGGACCTCACCAAGGTAATGTTCAAATAAAAAGTTTAAAAAGTAATCCCAATACTTATTACAATAATATAGTCTAATTTGGTTGACCAATACCATATAATTTATAAGTGTAATGTTTAAATAAAAAGAGTTTTAAATCTTAAAAAGTGTACAAAGTAATCCCAACCATCAATATTTTTAATCAATAGTTGAGATTAAATTGTAAAAAAAAAAAAATCCGTTAGAGGCGTATTTTGGGTATGGCCACTTTTGCTAACTTATTTCAAGTTTTTTCATTTTTATAAAACGTTTGTAACTTTTTATAAAAATTACAACATTAAAACGATGGTTTTTTACATTTAAAATGAGTACATTACCATTATATAAAAAGACAATAATCTTTATTTTTTGTGTTTAAGCTCATATGATTTTTGCTCGTCATTGTGCTTTTACAGCAGCTTATAATGTCTTTTTATTAGTTATTATATTTTTAGTGATGTATTCTAAAAAAATAGTGAAATATAATGTTGTGTATTTCTAGTAGTGGCGAACAAACCGGTTTTTTTGCCAAACTGGTTTGGGTTCCAAACCGGAACCGGTTTGGTCAACTTTAGTCAAAACTGGTTTGGACCCAAACTGGTTCGGGTTACAAACCGGTTTCACCCCCCGAAATTTCAAACCGGCCAAACCGATTTGGACCGGTTTAGAAACCGGTTCGGGCCCAAACCGGTTCGGTTTATATTTTTTTTTATATATTTTTTTTTTTATTATTCCATGATAAAAAAATTTTCTGAAAATTTTTGGTTATTTATATATAATATTTATATAAATAAATTAAAAGCAAATTTAAAGAATATTTAAATTTTTTGTTAAATATATAATTATATTTATATTAATTGAAATTTTTTTTATTAATGTTGTTATTTATATAATTATATTTATATTAACTTATTATTATTGTTATTAATTTTGTTATTAATATAATAATATTATTATTTTATTTTTAAATAGTTAAATTATTATATAATGAAAGTGAGAAATATAATAAAAGTGAGATATATGATATAAAAACAAAACAATTTAAACAACATTGAAGATTAATTAATAGTTTTACAAAAACTAAACAACGACTGGTCGTTCTTCGTTCGTTCGTTGCATACTTGTACGTTTATTCTTCGCCACCAGAACCGGAGCTGTTACGAAGGTACTCATCAAAAGCCGCTTCATCATCTGTTATTCCGGGCGTCAATCCGCTCTCGACCTCGTCCTCGTATAATTCTGCTTCGTATTTCAATTCTCCTTCAAGTGAGCATTTGTCTTGTACTCTTTCCGCGGCATCCAAAAAATCCTTCAAGCAAATCGACATTTCAACCGCTTGTGGAGTGAGTCGAGTTCGTCTTATCGATATAACCCTGCCACTAACAGAAAAAGCAGATTCCGAAGCTACCGTGGAAGCTTGGACGGTTAGTAAATATCGGGCCATGGTGGATAGGATGGGAAATTGATCTTTCTTACCTTTCCACCAAGCCAACAAGTCAAAAATTTTAAAATCTTGTGGACTCATGGTAGATAAGAAGTTGGTTCCACCATACCTCCCGAGTTCACTACTTGGAGTGTTATCACGTTGACGTTTATTACATTCATCCCTTAAAGTATTATATAAAGCAAACATTGGATCATTTGAACTTCGGCATGTGCCGCATGCCTCAATGACTCATGGATATGTAATGTTTCATCATATTTTAATAAATAAACATCAAACATTTTTTCTAAATGTTGATTAAAAGTAGATTTTAAAGTTTGAGCATAAAAGGGGTTTTCATCTTCTAAATCCAAATTAGAAGTAATTTTATCAAGTAAAGTTTCAGCCCCCGACAAATTTAAACAAGGGTTTAATGCAACGGCACATGTAATAACCGGAGGCATTTTTTTAAAATACTTTTTAAGTTTTTCTTTCATTGGGGGTACCATATCCGAATAAGGTCTACCCCTAAACTACATCTCATTTAATTTTGAAGTGATTAAGTAAATTTGGTGAAGTACTAACGGACTCGTTGGATAATAAACTCCAGAAAGACATGTAGTTGCATTTTTAAAAATTTGAAGCATTTTGTTTATTTCTTCAATAATAGACCAACCCGATGGATGGTAAGTATTTGCCATTCCACGACTTACCAAACTATTATGAAAGGCTATTAAACTTTCTTTTTGTTCAATTGCCTTTTCAAACATGTTACAAGTGGAATTCCATCGTGTAGGTACGTCCCAATTCGGACCTAAACATTTGGAATTTGCGTCTTTACAAAACTTACGATATTTACTATATCTTTAGTTATTGCTAAAAATGTCACGTAACATTCTTTTAAAACTATCTTTCACTGTTTCAATGGTTCTTAAACCGTCTTGAACGGCTAAGTTTATGATGTGCGCAACAAATCGACTATGAAAAAAACACCGTCACACATTGGTTTATATTTTAATTTTAAATGATCTATCGCAAGTGTGTTATTTGACGCATTATCAAAAGATATAGAAAATATTTTGTTTTCTAATTTATACGTTTAATAACTTTATCAATAAGATGAAAAATGTTTTGGCCGGTGTGAGGATAATCAAACAATTCAAACGCAATCGTACGTTTCATCATTTGCCATGAATCGGGTTCAACCCAATGGGCGGTGACACAAATGTACGAGTCCGGTGAACCGTGAGGAGTCGACCAAACATCACTAGTTAAGTTAACACCGGTTTGTAAATTTTCAAAATAAGATATTAATTCGTTTTTTGCTTTTTTTCATATTTTTAAACAATCTCTTCGAAGAGTAGCACGACTTACATTGGTGTAACGTGGTTGGAGAGTTCGTTGAATGAGTCGAGTCAAACGTTCGTTGTCGAAATGTTTGAACGGCAAGCCCAAACATTTCCTTCTTTGGTCATTGAAGCTTGACCTTGACACGGTTGACCTTTCAACGCCTTGCAATATTTAAGCTCAATATGGTTTCTCAAAGTTGTGTTTGCATCGTTTTTGAAAAACTTATGACAAAACTTGCAACGAGCTTTGTTTGGACCGGTAGCGATTTGACATAAATCGTAATTGCACCATACTTTGCGGTTCCTATTAGTAGGAAGGATTGCTACCACCACGTTGCTTGAAGACGCATCACAACCAACGGATGATTGAGCACTAGATGAAGCCATTTGAGAGAGTTTTTGTAGAATGAAAGAATTGAGCGTTTTTTACGATTTTTGAGAGTTGAGAGCGTTTTAAGTTGTTGTGATTCAACCAAAACATACACTATATATATATACTAACCTATTGGGGTTATAATGGTAAAAAAACCACCAAAAAACGGTCAAAAAGAGGCTCCAACGGCCAAAAAACAGCTATATAGCCGTTACCCAACGGCTATTTTTTAAAAACCGGTTTGTGAACCGGGTTAAGAACCGGTTTATAAACCGGTTTTGATACCGGTTTGAAACCGGTTTAGGAACCGGTTTGAAGGAGGAAATTGCCAAACCTATTCCAAACCGCCGGTTTGGGTCGGGTTAGAACCGGTTTGGCCCAAACCGGTTTGGGCAAAAAATTGTTTTCGGTTTTTTTGGTGAAACCGGTTCTTGAACCGGTTTTATTGATCACCTCTAATTTCTAGTATATAAAGTACAATAATAAATGAACATCTAATTAGTCTGATATAGAGAAAATTGCATAAATAGTTCCTGTGGTTTAACCAAATTGCATGTTTGGTCCCCAAACTTTTGTGTAATCATTGCATATTTGATCCGTGGCACTAAATTCATTTATTTTTTATGCATTTTATAGAATTTAAACTAACATTTAAATTTATATCAGGGACCAAAAGTACAGCGATCACATAAAAGTTTGGACTATATTTGCACTTTTGTAAAATTTGGGGACCAAATTTGCAATGGCTACATAAAAGTTTGGACTAATTTTGTAATTTTCAAAGTCTGGGGACCAATTATGCTATTTGATCAAACCACAAGGACCATGTATGCAATTTTCTCTCTAATATATTAAAAACAATAACGTAATAACAGAAAATGATATAAAACATAATAATAAAATGTCTCATTGTGTTTTTAATCGTTATTGTCTTATCATGAATACTAAAAGTTTTGAAAAGTAAATTGATACAATAACATTATTGTTCACTTTTAGTGTTATAATATATAATGATAGATAATATGTTTATATAATCTATAAAAACAATAAAAAATAACACATTGTGTTATTTTGAACAATATAAGTTTTGAAAAATACATGAAATAACATTATTGTGCGCTTTTAGTTGTAAAACACAATGATTTTTAACAAGTTTGTATAATTTATAAAAACAATAACAAAAATAACATAAAATAAGCTAAAACGTAAAACACAATGATAAATACATATAACAATGATTAAAAATATATGACCTAATAGACTGATATTTGACAAAATAAGATAACGTATTTGACGCAATAACCAAAACGTTCTTCCTTTTAAAATAATAGAATACCCGTCAAGCCTACAATCATTTTCAAAATTTTAAATTAAATTTTATTTCTTTATTATAATGCTAACCTAACTATTAACCCACATAAATTAATAATTTACATAGTTAACTAACAACAAATTTCTTTCACGCAATCCTCAATTTTTATAAGGATTCAATGAAGGCCCAAACGTAAAAATAAGCCCAGTTTCTTAAAACTTTAAACTTACTTCCACAAACGTCCAACCCATCCAATAAATTAAAAAAAGCCCATAGTTTTCTTTTTTTAGCACAACGACATAATATTAAAAATAGACTTTTACATATTTCCCATTCTTAACATCATAAATTACATATTTTCCAAGCTAAAAAATTAATTACATATTTTCTCTTCCTAAAACATATATATTACATATTTATCCATTTAACTATACTATATATTAAACTAGCATTAGTAAACCCGTGTATTACACGGGTTGAACAAATAAAATATTAAATATTATAAAATTTTATTGGTTTTAAAACTATATTTTAAGATAATAGATAATTGAAATTACATATGAGTAAAGATATACGTAATAAAACAATGTATCAACTTCTTAAACTTTTTTTGTTAAAAAAACTAAATATTTTGTTTCAAAACAAAATGTTTTAAAAAATTTCATTATTGTAACTTTTAATTTTAATTATTTTTTATTTTAAATATTTTACTTTTTAAAAGTATAATTTTTAAAATATTTTGTAATTTTAAAAAACTCTGATATTTTAAAAAACTTCTTATTTTATAAACTTTTTTTATAAATAACATTAGTAAAAGGAACTTTTTTTTATTTATTAAAAAAGTATTTGTAGTGTATAAAGAAATTAAATAATATTATTAATAATTATAGTAACTATTAAATATGAGAGAGAAGCGAAAAAAATTGATTAGGTGTAATGTGATGTTAACAAGTGTCCCCATCATTTAACCTTTTATTAGAGTACTAGGTTAGTGCCCCGTGTATTACACAGGTTGAATAAATAAAAAATTAAATAATTAGTAATAAAAATTTATAAATTATAAAACTATGTTTGAAGATAAAATATGATTATAATTGTATATGAATAGCTACTTTAAGTAAATAAACAATAATATATTTTTCTTAAACTTTTATTTTATAAAGAAATGTGGGTTTTAATATAATATTTTAAGAAAAATGAACTTATTCTAAAAAAGTTTGATGTATTCTATATTTTATAAAACTTTTATTTTTAGGGTTAATGGATTTAAATACTCCCAACTATTGAAAATTGGCCGCTGCCACCCTCAAGTATCATTTTAGCGAATATAACTCCCAAGTAAATATTTCTGTGTCTGTATCACCCGTCGTTTGTCAGAACCCTAACAACGTTAACTTTCTCATGATGTGGCACGCATACATGTACATGCCTCGCTTGTGTGGCAGCTGACGTGGTTAAGGTCACATCATCAGAAAGTTTACGTCGTTAGGGTTCTGACAAACGACGGGTGATACAGACACCGAAGTGTTTACTTGAGAGTTATATTCACCAAAATAATACTTGGGGGTGGCAGCGGCCAATTCTCAATAGTTGGGAGTATTTAAATCCATTAACCCTTATTTTTAAAAGTGTGGTTTTTAATAAAAAAATAAGTTTTAATTTATTAAATTATATAATTTTTAATATGAAAATAGTATGATTAATATTATTAGTATTCAATAGTATTAACAACAATAAAGTGAAATTAGAAATTTAGTATGATAAAACTTACTATTGTGTCAAGTCTTATTTTAGATTTTGTTTGTTATAGATAGATAAATAGATAGGATATAAACTCATTTATTAAACGGATTATAGTTAGTAATAAAAACAAACAGTTATAGTACGATATTTTAATATAAGATATGATTAAAATTATACATACGTAATAGTTCAAGAAATAAAACAATTATACTATTTTTTTAACTCTCTTATCTAAATAGTTTTATTTTTAAATATTCGTTTTAAGATTTTTTTATAAAAAAATTATTGCTTATAAAATCTTGTTTATTAAAAACTCGGGTTTCTAATTATTTTGGTTGTTCTAATAAAAACTCTTTTAAAAGATTTCATATTTTTTATAATTTTTTCAAAAAAGGACCGATTTTAAATATTTTATTTAAAAAAGATTTAGTGTTTTAGAAATTTTTATATTATATAAAATATTTTTTTTATTATTTTTATTTAATAAAAAGAAGTAATTTTTAATTTCCTTAATAAAATTTATTTTTAAAAACATAATTTGATTTTAAAAAATATAGATGAGAGAGAGAGAGAAATGTATCAATTAATAAAATTGATTTTTATTAAGAGAGATAAATTAGTTTGAGTATTAAATTGCTATAATATACTTTTGAAGGGAAAATAAAATGAAAATGTTTAAAATAATAACAAGTGTCAAAAAGGTGGTTTAAAAAAATGACAAGTGTCAAAAAAAACTTTCATTTATTAGATTCTATAGATAAAGATAAAGATAACTATTTTACCTTGTTTTTACTATGAGATTTTTACATATTAATATTTTATTATTATAATTGTTTAAAACATTTAACAATTACGTTTTGCATTTGAAGATTTAAGTTTGATTACCAGTTTTTGTTCTTTTAAAATTAAGTTTTAAACGAGATGAAATTTTATTACTTCTATTTACATATAAGACTCAAAATTGACAACCTATGTAATTAATAGTCGTTGGAAGTGAAATGTGTAAAAATAATTTAGTGTAAATATGAATAATATAATTATTCAATAAATAATTTCAATAAAATGGGTAAATATGTAATATGTATGTTTTAAGAAGTGGAAATATGTAATTGATTTTTTGATTTGGATAAATATGTAATTAATGGCTTTAAGAAAGGTAAATATGTAAAAGCCCCTATTAAAAACATAATTTTCTTACACAAATTCTAAACCTTATGTAAAACCACTTGCATTTGTATCTACACCAACCATGTAAAAAACTGAAAAACGTAATTTTCTGAATTCCAAGTTTTCAGAATTATGTTTTAGTAGGAAAATGTATATGTATATTAACATGTATTAGAAGTTTAACAATAGCCATTGCTGTTAGTTTGACTTTTGATTTACAATTCAAAACCCAACAAAAAAAACAGAAAAACAAAAAAAAAAGGTTAAAATGGTATAAGAAAAAAAAAACTTGATCTTCGTTATCAACACTCACATCCACTTACAATGGACCCATGAATATGTTCGCAATGTTACGATCAAAACTCGTAAAAGGAGATTTTGTTTTCAAAAACATGAATGACTTTAGTCTTCATTTTGGTTGACTTCTTACTCCGAGAACTCTTTGATCCACAAATTAAGTTTTCGATTATGACTTTGAAAAAAATTCGTCGTCCTGTTTATATTTTACTCTTTTTTGCGTTGACTGTTTAAATGGAAAAAGTGAATGAAAATAAAGTCAAAGTTTGATTATTCAACCTTACATGTTTTTCTAACTTTCAATTTGTTTTTTCTTGAATTTTGCTTGAAAACTAAGGATGGACGGGCCACCCTCAGGTACTCCTGTCTAGGTACTAAACCCGATCGGCAACACCACTGCTTCCATCTTGGGTAGTTAAATCGGCGACCAAATCAAGGTACTGGAAACCAATGAAAGACACGTTGATTGTATTGTTGAATACATATTATATTTAGAAATAAAAAAAATTATATGCAGAATTTCATTCGCAGTTATTTCGGTGTTTCAAGGTAGCTTAGAGTAAAAATGATATGCCACTGCATGATTGATTGAGTTCTAGGGTAGTTTGGCGAGAGGGATGTGCCGTTCTCACCCTAACCACAATGCACAATCTTTTATCAAGTTTTAATTTTACATTAGTGTATTACCATTGCTATAATATATAAGGGTGTAATAGTGTTTATGTGAATGTGATTATTAATTAAAAATAGATGACAAGGTGTAATGTTGTTAAAAAAATAATATGATTAAAAAAATCTCTATATACAAACATCTACCCTCATGTTTATAACCATCATCTCTCCTATCCCATCACACTCCCCTAGGAGAAGTGTTCTAGGTATGATAAGGCCTTAAGTGTTCTAGGTATGATAGGGCCATCGCCTCAGCCGATCACGTTCCTATATGCGTTCTATAAACTAATTAGTTTTAGATAAAGCCAAAATATCACTAAATTGTTGCGTGACTTGTTAGACGTACTCATAATGTTATCTCAAATACAAACGTTTAACTAATAAGAAGTTTATTTTAACATGTAACGAAAAAGATGTATATTCACTTTGGGTGATATAGAAAAACAATAAATAAACCTTTTTCACAATGCACATCTAAAGTCTAATAAAGAAGTAAATCTTTAGTCAGTAGGGTATTAATAGATTTTCCTGAGTTTTATTAAAGAAAAAAAGAGAAAGAATGATGACCCGTATAAAAGTCAAAACAAAAGTTAATATATGAACGGATGAACCCCATTCCCACAAAACAGAAAGATCCATACGAGATTGGCGTAGAAAGTTTCACTTTGTTTAAAAGTAGAGGTCAAATTATTAAAGTTGAGTGGAAGTAACTTTAATACAGAAATAAACAAAGTTCTGTTTGTTTAAAATTCTAAGAGAAAATTATATAAATGATTCTTTTGGTTTGATCAGATTGCATGAGTAGTTATTAAATTTGAAAATTACAAAGTTAGTCTAAAGTTTGTGTAGTTATTACAAATTTAGTCTCCAAATTTTACAAAAGTGCAAAATTAGTCCAAACTTTTATGTGATCGTTACACTTTTGATCCCTAAAATTAAATTTAAAAGTTACTTCAAATTTTATGAATTACATAAAAATAAATGAATATAGTGACAATGACCAAATATGTAATAATTACATAAAATTTTAAACTATATTTGTAATTTTATATGTTTGGGGACCAAACATGCAATTTGGTTAAATCACAAATACCATTTATGTGATTTTCTCAAATTTTAATGACCCGCTAGAAGAAAAAACGTACCCACAAAGTACATTTCTTAAGGCATACAGAGTCCAGACTGAAAATAAAACGGGGTATATCGGCCGAAATATGCATAACCAGACCGGTTCTATAATCGGTTTCCGGTCCAATCAACCGGTCTGGTCCGGTTCTCAAAATATTGTATTTATTTTGTCACTCAACCTATGTTATGGTTCACTAACTCTTTTATGCAATTGTATAGTACAACTTATATTTATTTATTTTAATTTAATTACTTACTAAATAAAAACAAACTAGTGTTTATCACCACTGCGTTTTGCGTGATAGCCAGTTTGAAACAATTTTGAAAATGTATAACGGAGGGCTCAAAATCAGTGTTCAGTTACGGCTGCTAACAATAATTGGTAGCCAGGACTAAGCAACTGAAACCACTCTTAAATCTCATCACAGCCCTGGGAACACATTAGTAACAAACCAAGAAGAGAAAAGAAACTAGTGATGAACATGAAGCCAAATCCAAGTCTTAGATGAGGTGGTCCTCATCATCATCGACACATTCAATCGAGGAATAACACATACCCAACCACATGCATAAGCCAGTTATACAACAGGCATCACAAAACCACTGTGAGTGGTAACCCATGATGGAGAACCACAGATCTGCAAACCAAGAACCAGACAAAAGGGATGGTTCACCGGCATGGCCACAACATCAATTGAGGCACAGCAACAAATGGACGACAACGGTGGCTGCACCACAGCCATTGACTGGTCATACGTAGATCTGAAAACCCTATATGGATTTCTGAATGAGACAAAAGAAATGGGCAACAATAATGGTTGCACCACCATTGCCGCCACCGCTCTGACCAAGAGGCCCATCGCGTGGTCAATCGACAATCGACCCCGCCATCATCACCACCATCACAAACGCGGTAACAAAAACACCACAGACGCCACCACGGCCGGAGACGACCGTTCAACTCCTTCCAGTAGAGAGACCATCACCGACTCCAAGGCAAACCACCGGTAGACCAAACGGCGGAGCCCACCACCACCTCGACCAGAGATGGGAGGCGGAGCGACAGCGGAGCCCCACCACCACCGTCCGACTACCGGCGAAACCGAACATGGTCAGGAAACCGCCACCTCCTCAACCTCGACCGCAGAGGGGAGGGCGAGCGGTGGCAGATCCCAACACCACTGGCACAAAGAAGAACAGATGATGAAACCCCAACCGTCACCGTCGCCGTCGCCGTGGCCGTCGCCTTTGCCACCGCCGAACACCAGCAATACACTAACTTATGTGCGGTCGGAACAGAGGAGCCTCGCCGGCGATGTGTTTGCATGTAACGGTGGCAGCAATCTTTGCCTCCAAAACCTCATATCCGCCACGCACACACCGGCTGTTTGCCACCAAACCACCACAAGTAATGGTGGTGGGCGGCAACACACCCGTACCCCAAATCTCAATACAAACGACCACCAACCGACAGGTGGTGGCGGTGCAGTCGGCGCAGGTGGCGGCGTGCAGGCGGTGGCGATGCCGTCAGCGCTGGTCGCGCTACAGGCGGTGGTGGTGCGTTGGCGCTGGTCGCGCTGCAGGCGGTGGCGTGCAGGTGGTGGCGGTGAGGGCGGCCTTACAGCCGGCGAATCACGTCGAAAGAGAGGGATAGCACTTTCTCTCTCTAGAAATGAGCGGATGTGAAATGAAGATCTCAGCTTTTTCTCCTCTTTAAAGCCAGGGGGTGAGATTGTAAATACACAATACATTTGTGGCAAATCCTAAAACCCAAGAAGTTAAGTGCTTTTTCCCTTTCCTTTTTAAATATATAGAAGAATTACAAATATATGAGTAATATCATGAAAAAGTGTATTTATTTTAGAGTTTTAAAAAGAAATTTAACATTTTATATCGTTTTACAATTGTAATACAAAAAATGAGTAAAATGTAATTTTCGTCCCTAACATTTTGTTAAATTTGCTATTTCAATCAAAAAACTTTTTTTTGTCATTTCAATCATTGTAGTTTACTAAATGTTGTCATTTTCATCCACTCCACTAACACCGTTCAAATAAAGCATCTCAACAACAAACCTCAATCAAATAATGATACACGTTCAAACAAAATGTGAAGATTAATTGAAATCCCACAGCAAACCTCAATCGAACAACATGAGTTAGAGTTAATCGAAGCTTTTAAATCGAAGCGTTTGGTCTCACTAGTCGTTTCATGTGTTTTTAGTTTTAATTGAATAGTAATTGATTAATTTGTTTTAGTTAGATAATTAGGGTGTTGAAAAAGACTAAAATACCCTCATAGTTAACGGAGTTTTAACGGTGCTAGTGTAGTGGATGAAAATATCAACATTTGGTAAAATACTAATGAATGAAATGACAAAAAAAAAAATTGGATTGAAATGACAAATTCAACAAAACATCGGGGACGAAAATAGCATTTTACTCTACAAAAATTAAGTGTTTGTGAATCCACATGAGCATGAGTGAGGTGACACTAGACGCATCAACGTAGAAGCTAACACACATTTGACAGGGTGTGCTTATGTTCCTCAAAGGCCACATCAACCTCACATCTCCTCCATTATGAACCATACACTCGGTCTTAATAGATTGTGCTTCTTGTTTCTTGATGAAAGAAAGATAAAATGCAAGTTGATTTTTGTAATAATCTAATAGATTATTCTTCTCATTTCTTGGTGTTAATAGTTTAGGGATGGCTATTGATAAGTTTTGTTTTGGTGGGTTAAATACATAGGCAGACTTAAGTGCCTCATACAGGGTTCACCAGCACTTCATTAAAAGTTTATTTTTTATAATATATGTACAAGGTTATACTTGAAAGGCTGATGCGACCAAAGTAATCAAAGAGCTTCCTGCATGTATGATGTACATAGTAGAAGTTACTTCGAAAGTTTTACACTCCTTATAGAAAATATTCTAAGTGTAAAATATTCCGAAGCCAAAGACTAAAGACTTCCGAATCCAAAGATGAAATCTTCCGAAGCTTAGATGACAAAGTCTTCCTAATTCAAGAGACTGAAGACTAATTTCTTCCAAATACAGAGAACACATGCTTTCTCTGATCAACTTTTGCATAAATCTGACCAACTTTCCGCTGCCACTCTAATAACTTACCAACTTATACAAGTTGGTGAAAAGGTCCATGCTTTAGTAAACTGTAGATTAAGATTTGGAGTCTGCAACTTTCTACTTTGTACCTTTTATCATTTCTGTAATAGATTAGGATGTGAGTTATGATATGTAATAGTCACATGTCAAAAGGTAATCTGCCTTTTGACCATACATTGATCTTGTTGTCTAGATTAGTGTTTTCAGCTGGCTTTCAAAGTATAGCCGGATGTAGGATGTAGTATAAAGTATCTCAGGTTTTTTATTTCTAAATATGCTTTGTAACTCTTGTAATAGAACTTGAGAGTAATATACAACATTCTTGAAAACCAACTGCTTAGTTCTTGTGTTTTTCTTTACTTTAAGTTTTTAGTTTCTAAATAGCCGGTTCCTTATTTGATCTTGTAAGTGTTAGTTTGTTCACTCTCCAACAATCTTTGAAACTGTTGAATTGACCTCCCTAACCGGTCCTGCAATATGCAAGATAATCTTGACCAATCCTCAAGAAATTTTAACATCAACTCTAAAGTATCTTTTACAACAAGAAAGCAATAATATTTTGACATCGAACCCCAATAATTTTTACAAAAACATGCCTATTATATTCTAACTAACACATATCTAAAAAGAAAATACTTATAAACCCATTAACTTTTTTTTGAACGACAAATGTATGACTCTGTTTCAAAGAATGATTGTTATATTAATCGGATCCACCTATTCATTTCCTACCATTGGTTGCATCTGAACATGACTTGATCAAACATGTTGACCATTTCATTAGACGAGTTGACGAGTTGATCTGTATAGTTAAATGATTTAAATATACGAAATGAAATCGTCTCATATAGTTAAACTCATTAAATAAGTAAACTTAGAATACACCATGTTTATTAACAAGTTATATATATTACATAACAATCCAATACCCGATTGTTTTCGCCCTTGTTTGGGACTGCGTTAGGAATACTCGCCATGTATGTCTTGTTTTACTCATTTTTAAATACCTTAATAAATTAACAAGTTAAAACCACTACAGTTATTTTTATATAATATACTAGGTTTAGTAAATCCCTTTGTTTAAAGGAATAAAATATTATATAAAATGAAAATGTATTAATAATAAAATGATATTTATGATAGATACTATTGAAATTACGTAAGAGTAAAAACTAAAAGTTATAAAAAATGATATGAACTTTTTAAACTCTTGTTTCTAATTTTTTTTTTGTTTTTTAAGAAAAAAATAAACATTTTATTTTCTAAACAAACTGTTTAAAAAATGTCATTTCAAAAATTCTCTTATTATTGCTTCCAATTTTAATTATTTTTAGTTTATAAAAATTTCACTTTTTAAAAACTTCAATTTTATAATATTTTTTTAAAAATTTTAATGTTTTAGAAAAAAATTCTAATTTCATAAAAATATGTTTGTTTAAAAAAATAATAATAAAAATATTTATTTCTTAATTTATTCAAAATCTTGTTTAATCTAAAATAAAATTAAATAATATTATTAGTAACTAATTTAATTATTTAATAAGAGATAGAAACATAAAATTTTATTGATAAAAAATGTGGTGTTGCCATGTGTTATCTTTAATTACTGTTTTATTAGAGTATCATTTTTAATAAACTCATGTATTACACGTGTCAAATAAATAAAAAATTAAATAAAATAAAATTTTATTATTTATAAAAAGATATTTTAATTTATGATATGATTGAAGTTTTTCTTACTAGAAATAGAATGAAAATTTTATTTGAAAACAAACGTTTTAAAAGAATCTCATTTTTAAAATCTTTGTTATTAGAACTCGTAACTGTTTATTATTTTTTGTTTAAAAAATTTTTACTTTCTAAACACATTAATTTTAAAATATTTTTATTTAAAAAAAGTTTTATGCTTATAAAAAATTATTTTATAAAATTTATTTTTTTAAATAATATTAATAAAAAGATCTATTTCTTAGTTTATTAAAAAACTATTTTGATTTAAAACTACTAAATAATATTATTAGTACTTAATATGATTATTAATAAAATAGAAAAACAAAAATGTATTAATGAATAGAAATATAATACTGTTACATGTTCACATAGTTATTTTATATGAAAGAAGAAAAACAAAGAAGAGTAATAAATGATCATCATAAATATGGTTTGAAATGCCAAGAAATACAAGATATTTTTCAAGGACTAACAACTTTGTATGTTTATATTTGTATAAAAAGATTTACTTTTTAATCTTAAATTTCTAATATGTACTTTCTGTAATTTTATAGAGGAAATTAAAATTCAATAGTTTCTTTTATGAAAAGGAAAAGTGTCCCTAAGAAAAGGTTGATGATATAGGAGCCTTTTTACATTATGGTATATTGACCATTTGGTTTTGAAGAGCAAAAGTTAAAAGTTACCAAAAGAGACTTAGATTCGGAACAGATGTGATCATAAATGTTTACAGCTGGGATCAATCATAAATGCGATCATAGTTTCTCATATATTACTATTGTTATTCATAATAATGTTATGAATTTCATAAATTTCTAGCAAAATATTAAAATTAAAAATGATATAAATTTTAAAACTTGTCTTTTCATAGTTTGTTATCGTTTGCTCTATTTACCATATATGCAAGTATCATCTTAAGTACAAGTTGAATTACCATTCGGGTTAGTCACATGAAAATTAAAATATGGATAATACAATTTAGTATATGCCTTGTACTAAAAAAATTTATATGCACATCTTTAATTTTATTCGTAATTGTCGTCAATCAAATATGATGATTCATCTAGTCATGTTAAATCATCCAAAAATAGATTGAGCTTCGGTTACTTATTTTATTCCTGACCTGACAAGATTAATTAATATCCAATGGAGCATTTTGCCTTCTATAACAACTTTCTAAGTCCCAAAAAATCTATGATGCTATAATTGACCATCTAAATCATGTTAGTCAATTTGTGGTCCGTCAAGGTTTGTCCTAAATGGGAGGGTAAATTTGGGTTAAATTTCTACAACGTTGAGGCACTATCTAGGAGGGGCTTTCAATTAGATACTACATTATGTGTGACATCTGTTATCAAAATTAGTACGCTGACTTTGACAATAGACTTTGACAATAGACTTTGACATTGACTTTGACCCAAAGTTGACTATGTCTTTAACTTCGACTGTGATTAGAAACTTAAACATGTATAGACACATATCATACATGAGATGTATACTACGGCCCTAATAGAGACAAATTAGACCTTGGACATGGGGTTCACCTGATTGGTCTTGGAATGATGGTTTAGTGTTGAGATAGTGACTTAAAACTCAGAAAACATATCACAAGAATTAATGTTAAAAACGCAAGAAAAAAATGTACAATGGTAGATTTTACCAAAATTTATTAATTAAATATAATATAACAAAAAATAACTAATTCGGACTTATATGTCATATAATAGCTTAAAAGACTCGTAAAAACACAAGGGGGGGATTTGTGTGAGACGGACCAAGAGCCTTGGGCCCTTGCCCCTCCCTTGTTGCGGCTGAGATTGCTAGGGGGGTCTCCCCTTGTTTTCTTTCATTTTCACAAACTTAATCTCCAAGTTTGCTCTTTAGTTACAAACCCTAGTCACCACACCCTTTATTCCTTGTTCTTCATTATCATTGATCACCATAACCTCCATTTTTATCAATTTTGGACAAGTTCCAGTGATCAAGACTTGATTTGGATCTCTTTAGTCATCTAAGCATTCTGGTAAGTTTATTCGTTATGATTTGATGATTTGCTATTCATTTGTTTTTGTTATTCTTGTTCTTCATTTGTAATCATCAAATTTTTAACTAATGATAATGTGTTCTTGATTTTATGGATTAGATGTTGAAGAATTGTGCTATTCAGTGTTTGGATAATCAAGAACAGATAAACCCTAGTTTTAGTGATATTGATTCGTATTCATATCTGCATTGATTCTAATGTGTAGGATGATGGTCATTATTAAGAACTTGGAAAAACCTTTTCATTAAAACACTAAATGAATAATAATCAACGATCAAAAGAGAATAGATGCATTAAAGATTGAACCTTGATGCTAAACAACAAAATACAGAAACCAATGTTATAAAACATCATTTAATAAGCTGAAATTGATTTGAATAGTTAACTAATGATCTAGTTTAGTAATGGGCTAATTGGAACATAAAACAAGTTTATGGATTGAGTCTTTGGTCAAACATGATCAAAAATTATAGTTTTGACTAAATAAGACAAATGTTGGGAATTGAACAAAAAGCTGCTAGGAAATTATGTCAACTTATACAGGTCATATCTCGGTCATAAAAATCTCAATTTGGTTGAATTCTATGTCTTAAAGTAAGTTTAGAGAGTCTTCTAACTAACCTAAGTGGTCTTATCTTAAGTCATCATCGTTTGATACTCCAAACAATAGAAACAAAATCAAAGATCTAATATGAAATTTCCGAGCAGATTGTTGGTTCATGTTCATGAGGTAATATATTTCACATACTTTATCCATTTAAGTTGATTTTTTAAGGGATTTAGTTAGGTTTATAACTTTCTAATGGTACCAAATTTATGACGTTTGGTTATTTTGTTCAATCTTCAAGCAGCCTACAGTAGATTAGTGTGCATAAAGCTCAACATATTGAAATATTTCAACTAAAATACAAACTTTAAGACTAATGTATGAACATTGATATTGAGTCAATAAATATGATTAATTATGTAACAAAAGGTGTTTAATGTTAAGAAACCTAAGGTTAACTAATCATGAACTTGAACTAAGACTTGTACATTGCTGAACATAAACTATTATAAGAACGTGAAAGAACAAAGAATGTAGGGACTCGAGATTGGAAACTATAATGATAGAAAATTGAACTTACACATATAATAAACAACATACTTAAATGACCGAGTATATGATTGGACATTAAGTACTTGACTACTTGGATTACAAGCAATTGAGTTATTGCAACCCTTAGTATTCTGGTTTTGGTTTGGTATCTGTAGTTGTTGGTGATATTTGGACTTGTAGACATTTGGACATATTATATTATTGAGATGAGTTTCAAGGTCATTTTTATTGAATGTTTTACTTGGGTAAAAAGCATGCTTAATTATTTTGACTATGCCGTGGTTTTGGAAATCAGATTGGACTGATGTGTGTGGTTTGGGTCATAAGATTGACTTTAGATATCCTTCATAAGTGTGTTCTTGTTCTTAAGTCTCCCTACTCTGAATCATGATTATTTAACTCCGGCTCGAAATCCGCGGAGAGGTATTGTTAGTACTAACAGGTTGACACCCCATCATTGTTGTCAATATGCTAGTTAAGATTGACTTATGCTAGATGAACCCTTGGGTGAATAAAATCTGGTTTGTGTTGTGCTTGCTCTTGGGGCTTGTACGTAATTAGGTTTGGTCATGAGCTTGTGTTGTAGTCTTTGGTCTTGTGTACTTATTCACATATATTTATTGTATTTGACTTGCATGACAACTTATTTTGACTATTTAAATCTGTGAACTAACTAAGGTATGTTGACCTTTTAAAGAATATTTTTTCAGGTAATGATACTTGAGATTATCTATTTGGAATAAGAGATTGTTAGATAAGACCGTTCATTCATGAGTATTAGACAATTTGAATGGTTTTGGGATTATATTTGTTTGATGTTTGATTTGGATTTGTATGTTGATTTGGAATTACTTTGTACTTAGTTGGGCATGTTTTGCCCAGGTTGTTTTAGTTCGGAACATCAGACAATATTTGTACTTGATTGACATTTTATTATGGTAATGGTTACACTTGGCACTAGTTCTTTATGTGTTGGGAGACATACGTTATAATCCATTGACGGAGAAGTTATTTAGTGATTCTTGTAAACCCCAATGTGTTATGACAATCCTGTCTATTGCATCATTATGTTTTCGATATCAGCGGGGTTGTGACATTATGTCTCTTTAGAAAGGAAGCTCCAGAATCACATAAAAACATCTTCATTTCTTGCAAATTTTCTAGCGAAGAATGGATAGAGATTGGTTCATAGGTGAAGTATTTTCCTATTTAAACAACCTCTTGAAGCTTTACGAAATTACTCAAGGGTCCAAGTGGAGGAGGAAAATGATATAGGCGAAAATCTTGATAATGAGATGGTAAACAACAACAAACAAACTTCAGTGGCTAATTGGGTTACTTTTTTTGATTTTTCATTTGATTGCTTTCCTCTGATATTGTGTAATGGTGCTTGACACTTTGCTAACTTCATGCAGACCATTTTTTAAATTAGTCCTATCTCATCTTTAAAAAAGTCAATCTGTATTTTTGACCAATGAGTTTATATAGTTGTTACTTTAGGTGGGTCAAATTTAGGCGAATGATCTATTTTACTTGCAATTGCATTTTTGTTCAACTTAAATGTGGATTATCATCCAACCAATGTAAACGATGTTAACCTATATCTCCATATATTATTTATGTTAGACTTTGAATGGTCGAAATAAAATAAAATAAATTCAAACGACTATTGTCACGTGTCAGCATCTTATTGACCAAAGTTTTCTTTCATGACCTTGAAAATATTATAATAATAATAATAATAATAATAATAATAATAATAATAATAATAATAATAATAATAATAATAATAATAATAATATAATATAATACGATACGATACGATACGATACGATACGATACGATACGATACGATACGATACGATACGATACGACATACCAAAAATACACATACAAGTTCAGGTATGTTACACAATATATGACAATAGCGTTGTACCAAAGCACGTGAATAATTAACAAACTAAAACTACATCAAGTGAGCTTAAAGAAATATGTTAGCCCAGATTAAGAAACTTACCTTTCTTTTTTATATTTCAAATGTTTTACCTGAAAGCATACACCACAAATGACATTAAAAACAAACCTAAGTTAGAATCATTGTTCTTAATGGCAATGTGTTGATGAGCATTGTTCCTAATGATAGCTACAAATTTGTGTTGATGAGCATTATTCCAAATGACAGCTACAGATTTGTGATTTCCAAATGATAAAACGCCTTTGTGTGTGTGAAAATTATTTGTTCATTGATTTTATGATATAATACGGCTACAAGAGACCGTTATATATAATAACCATATTTACACTAACTACCCTTAGTTTACATCCTAACTACAATTGTTCTAATATTTCTCCACAAGCTAAGGACGAAGAACGACCTATAGCTTGGAACATAAGAATACCAAACTTTGAATCGACAACGACTTTGTGAAGATGTTTGCGATTTGATCATCTGTTAATATAAATTGAACTTTGATTTTACCTTGAGCAACTCTTTCAAAAATAAAGTAAAAATCAATTTCAACATGCTTTATTCGATTAAGAAAAACTGAATTGGCTGCAAGGTAGGTCACATCAGGTTGTGACACTAGAGAGTAAGGTTAGATTTTGCATTTACCCCAAGTTCACGATAAAGAGCCTCTAGCCAAGTTAATTAAGCAACTATGTTTGCTAGATCTTTGTTCTGACTCAATAGATGATCAAGAAATTGTATTGAGTTTGCAAGCGGTCTAGGATATAAGGGTAGATCCCATATATATAGAAAATCTCTACAGACTAACGATCATTTGAACACCCAACCTAATCAACATCATAGAAGGCTTGAACATTAAAGTTTTCCTGCCAATGAGTATAAGTTTAGACTTAAATATAGTAACTAGAGTTATGACAAATTAGTAGACCATGATAAAAGGTGCCTTTCAGATAAAGAAGAATTTATTTGACCGCAAACCAGTGATTTTTGAATAGAGCATGCATATATTGACAGACTTTATTGACCGCAAAGGCAATATCCAGCCTTGAAGAAATGACATATTGAAGGGTGTCAACAATTTAACAATACCACACAAGTTCAGAAATAGGGGACTATCATCGAGAGATAGCAGTTGTAGGGCACTCATGGGTGATGAAACTGGTTTATTGTCTGAAATACCTGCTTTTGAAAGAATCTCAAAGAGGTATTCCCATTATGACAGTAGAATGTCATGGCCTTAATGCATAACAATACCAAGAATATAATCAAGATGGCCAAGGTCTTTAATAGCAAATGCATGGCTAGGTTGCTTTATGAGTTTGTCAACAACTCTGACATAGTCATTAGTGACAATGATGTCATCAAAGTAAACAAGAATGTACATGATCATTTTCCCAGACTTGCATATGAAACGAGAAGAATAAATTTTCGATCCTTGAAAGTTGAGTTCGTGAAGAGTGTGAGATCAAACTATGCATGAGGGGCCTGTTTAAGATTACATAGATATTTGTGTTGCGGAAAACTTTGTTAATTGTTTTTGTACGTGGAGATGTAACTTTGGTTATCAGTGATTGAAGTGAAGTTTTTAAATCCGGAGATGAAATTTTGTTGTTTTAATTTATATAAAATGCTCGAATTTAAGAAAATATGCATTATATAGTCCTAAGAAAAGAATTATGTAAATATCCCTCAATAAAAATAAGGGTAAATTATCATTTAATAGGTAAATTAAATAAAATAGATAAATACTGTTATAGAAAAAAGAAATATGTAATGGATTTTTCTTAATTCGGGGAGATATGTAATTAATGATGTTACATAGGGAAAATATTTAAATACCCTTTTATTATTCATACTAGGATTGTATTCGTGTTAGGTATTTGTTCAAAAGGCGCTAGTGTATATCATGAACAAATGTGTGGTAACTTTGTAACGTTGATAGTTGTATAGTTAGATTTGTTTTGTAGAGTTTGGTTAAAGCTTGGATTCTAGTTTTTGTATGGTTAAAGGGGTATATTCATGGTCTCTAAGGCAACATCTTGATAGTAGAATGATGTGCCTCACAATCTAAAGGTTGAGTTGCAAATTTTATAAGGTGAGTATTATGGTATATTTATTTTAAAAATCTAGGAATTGTTTTTTAAAAAGAAATAAGTATATTCATGGGTACTTAGTCATTTGGATATTGAATTAATTAAGCCATTTGTTGTTTGTAGTTAAAATATCTTGGATGAACAAAGAGAGGGTAGCATCATTTTATCTATTTGTGTGTATCAAGATGAGTTGAAACTTGAAAGTGTGTTTATGATGACGAGAGTGTGCTTAGAAACTTTCACTATGTACTAGCATGACATAGAATTTTACACATCATTTGATCAGGCTAAAAACGTATATGTGCTTGTACTTTTTACCTTAAGGCCACATTTGGTTCACGGAATTCACAGGAATTGAAATTGAAATTAGAAAATTTTCCATCCAAAATTATGTTTGGTTGGTTAATGGATGGAATTGGAATTGAAAAATTTTCCCTCATTCATTGGAATTCACATTTCTTCCACTTACCCATGAAATGTTTAATAATCCAATGGAATGTTCAAAATTAAATTTTCAATTTCATTCAAAATTGACCAACAAAACAAGTTATCAATTTTAACAAGATTCCAATTCCAATTCCAATTCCATTTTCAATTCCAATTCCTTTGCAAAACATTTCGCAAACCAAACGGCCCCTAAGTTGTGAAGATCATTAAAATCAATTTTAGATATATTATGACAACATGGGTAAATTTAGGCTCCAAGTTAAATAAATTAGTGAAAAAGGATTGTGTTGGATTATTTTTATGAAATACCTTCATTACGTAAGGTAATTGTCTAGTTGTGACATGTGACCCAATGTGACACATTCACTAGGTGTTCTAAGATAGTGCAAGCACACATCGTAAAGTCTAGAGTTTACAAATGTTAACATGTAGTATGCATGAATAATCTAACCATAATGTGTTTAATTGTATTATTATAGAAAACTAGGGCTTGATCCCCGGCGCGCGTTGCGCGTCATAGGGACACAGTAAACCGATCCTTAGACCGCTGTTAACACAATGTTTGTGTCATCACAATCACAACATAACAGTATAGCGCAGCTCAGAACCATGTACGGTTGCGGCTGCACACCGTAAACGGTTGCCAAGCCAGGACAACCGATGTTGGTCACGGTGTATCATCACAGCCACGAAACAAACAAAATGAAAGGCCTCAGACGGACAAACATCCATCATCATCGACACCAACAAACAACAATCTAACCCAATAGGAACAGATCGCCAACAAACAAACAAATGTCAGCTGACTCTAACCTGTAAACCAATAGTCCCAGAAGAGGTAAAATCCAACATTAGAAAAGTCTCAGATGAGCACACGTTCATCATCATCGACATAAGCCACAAACAATAACACAGTCTTAGCAGATGAAATCGTTACAACAACAGCTCTTCTCTTGTACACAATGCCTCACAAAGTGTTTGTGCACAAACAACTTGTAGGCAATACCTAACGACCGGTACATCAACTGTTCATCAAGTTGTTTTATTAATAGATAGGATATTGTCATATAACACGTGTAAGCCAACATCTCAGAGGAGCTAAAGCTCCACATCATCGACAATGTGAGCAACAAAGTCTCACATAATGAAGTAAAGACCATTACATCATCAACAGGCACTATCCAAACAACTCAGGTCAGATCTGAAAACCCCATATATCACAAAAGAAAGACCAAAATATCAGCCACAACCATGGTCCAAACACCAACACGAAACACAATCAAACACCCTAATATCCCACAGAAAAGACCGAAACATCATCGGCAACGACAATCCAAAGTCCAAGTCAAACCGGACTTGAAAACCCCAATATTACACCAAAACAGAATTACATCAAACCTGAGACCCGGTCACCCGGTTAACCCGAAACAAAGAAAGGAGCCAACATGCATTCACCGAAGCTATCATCCGCGAGAAGGGAAACGCGGAGACCAAGATCTCAGGCACAAACCGAGCCTCCAACAACCGGGAAAGCACCAATCGAGGGTCGAAACAAAGGCCCGCCGGATGTTCAGCTTCCCGCTCTCACCACCACCCAAGAAACGCCCGTCTCATCCACCCCCCACCACCATGCCAGACAAACCGGAATAACCGAAGACATCAGACATACCGGTGAAAAAAGGGTGTGAGTCCGCAGAGAGCGGCGAGCGACGGTGGCTGAGAGCGGAGATCGGAGGTAGCAGAGAGAAGGCGGTCCAGAGCTGAAATGGAAGAAATCAGATGAAACCCTCTTTATAGTCCGAATGAACATCATGCACTTGCACACAAAGCCTCACAATGTATCACCGAGGCTGTCACCGGCGAAAAGGGAAACATTGAGACCAAGATCTCAGGCACAAATCGAACCTCCAAACGACCGGAGAAGCATCAATCGAGGGCCGAAACAGAGGCCCGCCGGATGTTCAGCCTCGCCGTCTCACCGCCACACCCAAGAAACACCCGTCTCATCCACCACCCCCACCACCATGGCGGACTAACCGGTATAACGAAGAGATTAGACGCACCGGCGGAAGAAGGGCATGAGGCGGCGGAGAGCGGCGTTCGGCGGTGGCTGAGAGCGGCGTTCGGAGGTAGCAGAGAGAAGGCGGTCTACAAATGAGGTGAAAAGCATCTTTTATAATCTGAAGGAGCATCATGCACTTGTACATAGTGCTTCACAAAACGTACGTGCATAAACAACTTGTACACAATGCTTAACAACCAGTACAGCAACTGTTCATCAAGTTGCTTTATTAATAGATAGGATAATTTGAAAATGTGTTTCAACTACGGTTTGTTTATGACTTACTATATATAATTTTTTTATTTAAGAACATATTATTGTTTGTTATAGAAACATATATAGTTTTAACCACACTAATCATATTGCTTAAAACCAATGTTTGTCAATTATGATAAAATAAACTATTAAAGACAAAGGAAAGCTAACAATAAAAGATGAAATACTTGTCCAAGATATGGTATCGACGAGAACTACATTTTATCATGAAATTTAAACTTTATGGTGTGAGTTGTTTTATAAACTAATGTTAAGTTTTACATGTTAAAAAAATGGGATAGTTAAAAAGTTAACACTTGTAGGTTATAACAACTAGACCCCCGCAGACTCTTTTATGCGTAAGAATTGATTCTTTCATGCATGATAATTTCATATTAAATTTTAGTCATTGAGTATTTAGATCAATGACTTATATGCACTTTGTACATTTTATACGAAAATCTCATATTTTAAACGTTCTCTAAACATCTATCCCTACACTTTATAAGATTTGAACCATCCACTTTTTAAATACAATGGAGGCATTTTAGGGACTGTTGGTAACTTTTTAATGATTTCAAGATTATATTTGAATCGGTCAAAGGTGAAATGCGTTTGGCTCATTTAAAAATCACTTTTTAATGGTTTATAAGCTTAAGTTTAAAAAAAAATTAAATAATTCAAAGATCAATCTCTCATTCAGTAAAGTTTTTTAATAACTCAACATAATATTCCCAAACAACCTCTTAATTATATTTAATCAAATAAATAAAATTCTATGAATTATTAAAAGATTAAAATTTGAAATTGGATAAAAACAAATAAATAAATGAATAGAATATAAAATATAATAAATTTATTATCCATAATGAGCGGCGAGTGGGCATGTGAGGTAGTCTTGGATGGTATGATTAACCGCTGATTTGGAGGCTCAAAAAGTGAGTTCCCACGACCTCTAAACAAAAAAAAAAAAAAAAAAAAAAAAAAAAAAAAAAAAAAAAAAAAAAACATGGATTCAAGTATTTTGCTTGCCCCATAAGTCTGTTTTTCACCCCAATATCGGCTATCCGTGAAGCAATCTCGTAGGATTCGGGTCACGTGACACTTCCCTTCAATATTAAACTTTTTCATTTCATTTTATTCAAATAAAAAAACTAACGACATAGCTTTTTGCCCATATGTCTTCTATTTTGATGTTATCGTTTGATCGTCTTAAAATATATATAAGTTTTTTTTTCTATCAATTATTATAGATAATCTGCAATATTTGATTCTTTTCCTCTTTACTAGTATAATACTTTTTATTACATTGATAAAAATATATATAATAATATGGTAAACAGAGCAACGACGTTTAAGTGCCTCTAGTTAAGGGAAACATCTTTAGACTGGTTTTCTGTCTATAACCATTGAAGGCCACCCAAGCAACAAAAGCTGTGTTTTGACAAACTTAGTTGGTCGACAGTTAAATTTCTTTCGTGAGTTTACCATTAACTAGTTTTATATTCATCGATAAAAATGTCATTGTCGAGGCTTGGTGAGTGATTTGATGGTTCTAGAATGACATGGTCTTCATGATAATAGCCGGATACACGAGACCATTTTTGATGCTATTGTTAATATGTGGTTTTCTAATAGTATCATAAAGTTAAAATAAAGTGGGTTCCCTAACTATACAATCTGGTTATGGCATTGTAATTTTTTGCTCTCTTGTCGTCTAGTCACTTGCTAGTTGGTATGTTTATAAAATTTTCAGCCGTTCAAAAACTTTTTATAAAACATGGTAGTCCTTAGTTTGTTTTATAATTTTTAAAATAGGTCTTGCTATCCTATATATTATAATAAAAGAATATTTTAGGTTGACACTTGACATATATCTCTAGACCTTCTAATTCTAGTTTTCTTATTTTTTTATCGTATTAAATAATTACATTAACTACTAGTTGATTATTTAATTCTTTTTAGATGAAAAATAGCTTTTTAATTAATTAAAAAAGAGATCTTTTTATAAATGTAATTTCTATAGAAATAAATTTTTATAAAATAAGATTTTTCATAAAACATCAAATTTTTTTAGAAATACGGAACATTAAATAGGGATTCTTAAAATAATTTTTTTATAAATCAAAATAATATAATTCAAAGTTATAGTAAGAAAATTTTAAAAAATGAAACGGTTTGTTTTACAATCATGCGTCTAAACTTTTTATTTTGACAAAAACAAAACAAATTAAAAATAAAAGTTTAAAAAATGATATAATTATTTTATTACTTATATTCTTTATATATACGTAATTTCAATATCATAATTAATAAATTTTTATTATTAATATTTTATTTATTTAACGCGTGTAATACATGATATACTGATCTAAACAGATTTATTTATAAAAAAAGATTTAGTTCATTACAATTAGGTAATTGTTGCCTCAATGGTAGACCACCACCACATGAGAGCTATCTGTCAAAATCTAAGAAATTGCCGTTCATAATCCTATCCACATTAGGTATCTTATTGTTAGGTAAATTCTCTAGTTCGCAACAAACCTTAGTGTAATCATTTGTATTTTATGCATTGCAAGGTGTACATTCTTTTAACATTTTCCGCTTCAACACCGGGGAAAAGAAAACAAAACCGAATCAAGTTTTCTTGTCGTGTACATTTTGAAGCTTCGACAAGGCGTTTGGTGGTTTATGCCAAAAATCAAATGTCAAACATCGTATTCGATTTAGATCTCATGTTTGCTTGCAATATCTCTATATCCATAACTCTTATTTGACAATCAAACTTTGTATAACTTTACATAGTTTTAAAGAACACAAGAGATTAATAAGTTTAATATTGATAAAGGTGTGTTAATATTACATAAAATGACTAATTAAACATACCCCATTGCTTCTATTGTTAGATAAAATCTTTTTTTCAAGACAAATTTTATCGCTAATATCTATGTTTCATGCATTGCAAGTTGTAAATATAAGGAAAAATGTAATCAACCCGAATCAAGATTATTTTTTGTGTATGTTTTGAGGCTTAGACAAGACTTTTGGTGGTTTTATGCATGTCCTAAAGTGGATCAAATTTAAAACTCGTATTCAGTTTAACTCTAATGTTTATTGATAATCTACCGAATTTATAAACATATCAGAATATCAAACTTTTGTACAACTTGATTACTAATTATAAAGACAAACACTATATAATACCTATTATTAACAAACAAGACGGGTTGATATCGACCCATAAAAAAGGCTTGTACCCCACTGCTTCTATGAGTCACATGGTTGTACACATGTTATGTCGTAATCCGATTACAAGATTTTAGGCCCCAAATAGGCATCAAATTACATAATATGGTTTTAATGATTTGTTTGTTCTAAACAAATTGATAACTGTTTTAACGGATATTGATTGTTAGAGGTGTTATATTAGAATGAAATGCGCATACATTTGGGTGTCAAAATTAAATTGCACATGCCACAAGTGTATGGTGGGGATGCATTGGGGGGTCTAGTTGTGTCGTATGTGTTAATGAGTTAATTATTAGACATTTATTGATTATTGATATACATTTCGGTGTTTATTATTTTTTTATGATATATATTTTGTTATAAATAAAATAATGAGTTAAATATGTTTTTTATCCATAAAGTTTTATAAAAATTGTTATTTGAGTTCAAAAGTTTAAATTTTACCATTTGTATCCAAATATTTCACAGAAATTATCATTTGAATCTATTTAACAACTCTTAATTAACACCGTTAATTTTTCCGTTAAGTATCCTACATTAGGGGTATTTTTGTCAAAACAATTACAAAATAAACATTCAACTTTACATGAGAGGTTTATGTATTCAGTCTCGTTTGATAATCACCATTACGATTTAAATCCACTTATTAGATAAAATAAAATATAATGATAACCACCTAAAAGTGATTCATCTCTAACTTTATAAAATATACATCTTAAAATAATATATAAATAAACAAACAAGTCATATGACACAAAAAATTTGAATCATAACCATAAATAACAAAATACTCATAAAATATAAGAAAACAATACACTCTATGACACTAACATGGCTTGTTACCATTAAAATAAAAATTATTTTAAGGTGTATATTTTATAAGGTTAGAGATGAGTCACTTTTAGATGATTATATTATATTTTATTTTATTTAATAGGTGGTTTCAAATCACAATAATAATTATCAAACGAGACTGAACGTATAAAACCCTTCATTTATAGTTGATTTTTAATTTTGTAATTGTTTTGACAAAGATACCCTTAATGTAAGAATATTAATGGAAAAAATTAACAGTGTTAATTAGGAGTAGTTAAATGGATTCAAATGATAATTTTTTTAAAATATTTGGATACAAATGATAAAATTTAAAATTTTTGACTCAAATGACAATTTTTATGAAAGCTCAGGAATAAAAAACATATTTAACTCTAAAATAATAATATTATTATTATTATATACATATATGCACACACACACAAAATGATGTTCTGACAAGGTAATGGTTACATATTACATCATATATATTTTGAAGCTAAATACAAGACAATGTAACACCAATCTTTACACTCCAAATTCTGAGTTGAACCTATTTTTAGCCCACAAGAAATTTGTAGATTTGATGTCCTCCCGTAATGTAGAACCAAACTTTTTTTGTTTGAAAAGATTGTCTCATTCCTTACATATATGTAGCTATGATAAATGGTAAACTATTTAAAATTTATATTTTTCAATAAACTGTAGTCAATGAGTGTTTGATTGTGTTTCAACCTAATTATTATTATTTGAACTTATATATTATTACTTTAATGGCCTTGGCAATCAATAATTAACGACCAGAAAAATATATATAATGACTTATATGAGGTTATTTAATTGAATAAGAAGTCAACATATAAATCATCCAAAAAAAGTTTGACACTGCTAAAAGCCATTCACTCAATTGTCAATAATAATTTATGTGTTTTGAAATTAATTACATCATTATTGAAACTTTAAACTCATAATTATTACTGCTAAACTTTTATGTATGAAAGTGTGTTTAGTGATATTTATTTAGGTGCTAATAGCAGTGGTTATAGTTGCATTTGGCAAACTATAATGTTTCTGACAGAGGCAATTAGACAAACAGTTATATGAAATATGATAAAAGCAGATAAGTATACAAAATGATGATGGTAATGGTAGATGACTTTTCGATGGTGAATGATTGTGGTGTTGTTTGGTAGGAATGAAGATAAAATGGATATTAAAACAGACAAAATATCTTATACATTGATGTAAGCTTTTACTATTGTTATATATGGACCAGTGAACAAAGATACATTTATTAACTATTTCTTTAAACTTGCTAAATAGTGATTTTATTGTAATAATTTTTTATTTTTATTTATTTATTATTATTTTTTATTTTTTTATTTTTTGTAAAAGGGTAGTTTTCAAACCACGTGATTACATGAGGGCAATTTTTTGAAAATTCTCTAACAATATATGTATATGTCACAAACCAAAACTAGGACGCTTCTAGTTTAATTAACGTAAACCCAAGCTGTAACATCTTTAATTTTTCTAATTTATATTTTCAGACTTCTTTTAATATTTAAGGAGTTGTTTGGTTCTTAATTTTTGTAAAGGAATTAGAATCTTTAAAGGAATTGGAATTTGATGGAATTAAAACTAACTCCAATAAAAAATTTTCTTTCCTCCTATTTAGTTTGCAAATTCGTGTGGTAATTGAAATGTTCAAATTATAAATTGATTAAATTACCCCATTTTACTTTTTCTCTTTTCCCTACCAATCTCCTAATATAGTACTTCTCCATCACCCATCTAGGTTTATCTTCAACACTCTAAATCAACAGCCCTAAAATCACCCTCCTCCACCATCATCATTTTCATCTAGCCATTGTTGCATCTTCATGCAAGATCAATTTTGCTCAATATCGATCGTTCTCTTGAACATGGATTTGTTTGATTTTCTACCCAGTTTTCTTCTCCACCGCCAACAATAATCTTGTCCAAATCACGTGTTTTTGGTTTGATGTATTTGTCATTTGAGTTAAGTACCATTCAACTAGACTCACTAGAACACAATCTGCACATGAAGCCAGATGTATACATCTTTGTTGTGTTATTTTCTTCACATCAGCAATTGTGCTTTCATGTTTCATGTTTGCATTTATTTTCATTCATTTTACATTATGATTGATTCAAACACACTTAGAATGAAAGCCCTCAATTTAGCTCAAGTTGGGTCAAATCGACCCATGGCACTCAAAGCTGATTCTTTAGTCTCATCTTATACTTATGAGTGGTTAATTCTAGCTATTTATAAAAACCTAAATGGTGTCATTGAATCTTTAAGATCATAACTTTCATGTTATTTTCAAAATTTTATATCAATTCGGAAGGTTCTTAAAAAACTATTTTGTTCATACACAGATCATTCATCAAATTGGATTTTTTTTTTCCCAACTACATTATATATATAGTTTGTCTTTGTCACAACTATTAGGTTAATTTTTTGGTTTGTCAAATAGATTCATTTAGCGCTCATAGTCTACTTTTTGAAATCTTTACATCTAACTCTCTAAGCAAGAAAGTCTCCACATACATCCTTAAATAAAAATATATCATATATGTCTTATTTAGACTCAACTTCAATTGCAAGGAATAAAGCTAATTTAATACTTCAAAATATGCACCTATTATTAAGTATCACAGCCATTGGACCCTGATATAATAATGCTAGTGTTATGATTCAGGTACACAAAGTTGAGTGTTATGATTTGGTCAAGTATCATCACATGCGGGTATGTATAATGTAATGTAGATGAAGTATAAATAGATGCACGTGAAGAACTAATAAGGTGCAGGTGAAGAACGACACATATAGGTGAATTACATGATTATCCGAATGTGACATTTTGACTAAGTGAAGTCACATTTGGATGAACAACTATTACATGCAGGTGAACAAGTGTACTTAGATGTGAATGAACAAAATAGATGTGGATGAACAAAGATTCACATGCAAATGAAGACTTTTGTTCCTATTTTGACTTGTAACATTATGATGTAATTATGATGTATAAATGCCAGGGTATTTCAATCAATTGTTAGAAAAATGTCAGAGCCTATAAAATGAAACTTTTATATAGTGTTTTGTAACCCTAATATCCATAGATGAAAATGTAACATAATCAAAACTTGACAATCTTGATAATAGAAGAAAGAGTGAAAACGGAAACCGTAAAGAATGAAAAAAGTCTTATGAAGATAAAATCAATTCACTCTTAAAAGATGTTTAAAGACTACGTATACATGGAGAAAAATAGACTATGCAAGCTCAAGTTCAAAATTTAACTGAACTTTTAACTAAGTCAAATGCTGACTATTCAACCACTAAAATCAAACTTAACAAATTTTAAATATGAACTAACAATTTACAGGAAAAGCTTGATGCATAGAGAAGCCATAAAGACAACATGGAAATTGGCTACAAGGCCCCCACCTTATAACAACTACATAGTTATGCTAGAGTTAATGACCAATCCGTTCATTGAAAAAATCAAGATAAACATAACCACTAATGATACAAATGCAAATCTATCTCAAACAACTAATCCTGCTATTTATGAATACTCTAAAACAGATGTAGAAAAGATTAATAGAGATCACTCAAATAAGGGGAAATAATACTCTAGAAAGCCTGTGTACATGCTAACAAAAGCCATAATCCCATATGTCAATTACCAACTAGTTGGCTTTTTGCATAAAAAAGTATCTAAATATAAAAGTGAAACTTTAGGATTTAATAATTCCAAGCACAAAAGGTGAAACAAAAAAGTATTGAAAGAAAAGCTGCTAACGAGGCAATCAATCCTCAAAATCTAAAGTAGAAAAGAGGTTATTTCACCCAAATCTCAAACAAAAGTTGCCTCTCCAAAACCAAATCTAAAGCATTTAACATTTTTTCAGGCAAAGATCTTGATTCTGTATGACACAATTTGAGAAAGAATTAAAAGCCAATAAGAATAAGAAAGAATTAAAAGCCAATAAACACAAAAAAGGTAATAAAAGCAAAATCGATACTAAAATCCTATCAAAATTTAAAAGGAAGCCGAAGTGAATTCCAACCAAGAATAATCTTTCAAATCAAAGCCAATGACCAAAATAAATCATATGAATCCAAACAATATAGAAGAATCGTAATAATAACTTGAAAAACTTGAGAGTCACAAATCGTTTTCAGATTGAAACTATTTGGGGTTCACACCAAATATTCAATCGGATAAAACTCAAGTTTCAGAAATCGAAGTATGATTTTTGTGTGTGTTCTTGATCATGAACCAGAAGAGAGAATATGAAGAAGATCGACCAAAACCGATGGGGAAACTGCCGAAGGCGGTTTTTTTATGCGAAATTACACTTTTTACCCCGAAGTTTCACATATTAAGTTTCAGAAATCGAAGCTCGATCCCAGCCAGGGGCTCTGCCCCTTGGACCCCGCCAGGGGCTGCCGCCCCTTGGACCCCGCTCCCAGGGGCGCTACCCCCGGACCCCAGCCAAGGGGCGTTGCCCCCTTGGAACCCCCATCGCTTAGGGGCTTCGCCCCTAATAAGGTTTTCAATTTCAAAATCACAATAAACTCAAACAAGTGTGCACTCCCCGCACCTCCTGACTTGTTTGATGGATATTATGATCAAATTGGTCGTTAGTCAATCCAATTACACTAAAATATCTAACAAACAAGGCATCCACATCAAAAGTAAATCAAAGTTATAGTATCCTTACTATGAATGGTGTGATATGCACAAACATAACATATCGTAATGCAACTTAAAAAGCATTGTTTACTATGTGATATTTATAATCACCAAACATCTAAGTCCTTATTTAACAAGTATTGTTTAGTTTGTAAAATGATAAATCACAACACAATTGATTGTTATTTCAATCGATAATCAATAATGGTACTAGTGAACAAGCCTATGGAATTTCATCTGCATTTCAATCAAAGCATAATCATCTATCTGTTAGGCCACATTAGGTTTCTTAATATGATAATGGTTTTATAATTCTTGGACAACCAGATCAATCAGAATGAAACAAAAAGGTGCTTAGTTTGATTTTGCAAATGCTTGGATCCTTGTACATCAGAAGAATCGAGTTCAAAATAAGCTTTTTAATAAAAAACATCATATTTTTCTAAAAAGTTAGAGAGATCAAAGTTTTGACACTTATTCTGACATATTTGATTCTTATGTGCCCATGAAAAGAAAAACTATAGTGTCAAAATTCATCAACCTAATTTAAAAACTAAAGTTTTATGGTTATACAAAAGAATACGCAAGTAAAACTAATGTTAAGGTCAATGGTGGATCTGAACCTAAACCCCAAGGTTCTTGTGACATCTGTCACCTAATCAGGTTAGTGACTTTTAGTAAACTCGACTTATTCATTGACTTTGACTTGTAACTTTGAGCATATGTCCTTGAAACTATTTAATAGTTATTAAGTCATGGCCATGGCAGCAGGGGCGGACCTATGTTGAAGGAAAGGGGGCAGCCACCCCCCGTAAAAAAAAATTTAGTGTTATATATATGTGAAAATCTCGAGCGCCCCCTTTAAAATTATGCAATCGTCCTATTTTCGCCTCCCATGAAAAAAAATTTTGGGTTCGCCACTGCATGGCAGTCAACACCGTAATATATTTTATTTCTAATTATTTCCTTCAACGTAAGTGTTTCATATGTTTATTTTCACATGTAATAACCATAGATTATAAACTTTAGTATTCGAGAGGGAAGAGATGTCTACAGCATAGGTCACCCCTCCATTAGGGATGCCCTAATTATGATCAAGACAAAATTGCTTTCATTATTTTGTTTTATGCTAAACTTTTTATGTCAAAGTTAGTTATTATGAAAAATTATAATTTTTTATATTACTTTAGGTTTGTTACAATCTCCCATATTTTTTCTATTACTCTCATACATTTTAACGTCCTTTAGTATAAAGTATTTAATTGTTTTACAAAATTTGTAAACGCCAATCATATTCTTCTTTGAGTTGTGTTGATTGTGTTTCATATTGGCTACATGTTTGTAAGACAAAAAGTTTATGAATGATAAGCCATATCACCATTAATAATGCAATATAATAATGAAAAATGGTTAAAGAAGACTTGAGATAGACTCCAAAATGGTTGGATGCCAATAGTGTAGACAATTTTTTAGGGTTTGATGTTTCTTATATATTAAGCCTGCTACATCCTTCCGCGCATGACTAGATTGGCCTACTTCTTCATAGTCTTTCTCCATATAAACAATCCTTTTCCTATTAAAACTCATTTATAATAATACAAACTAAATATATAAACATATTTCTCATAAATTTAGAGTTATATATAATAATTCACTATATAGTTTAATTAATTAGCATATTTATAAGTATCTTACACGCATACATGATGATCATCGAACCATCCAACTATCATATACGTTACATTTGGATAAGTTTAAACAAAAATGTGTAACATGAAAAAGAAAGTTAATGATAACTTACTTGTAAAGAAAGTCGTATTGAATCCATAAATCATTAATCAATGCTCAATATGATTCAAAATTTAAGAACTAGTTTTGTTGGTATGAGATAATAAAATGAACGAAGTAATAAAATAGATTATGGAATGTAATAGACAAAGGAATGAAATGAGTCATTACATTTCATTGTCTTGTTTGATTACCTTATGAGACTAGATTAAATCATTGCTTTGTGTTATTTGTTAGGTAGAAAAGAAAAAAAATGAAATGCAAAAGTGGTCATCGTGGTGACGAACGATGGTGGCTATGGTGGTTCCCAATGGTGGCTAGTGGTGGTTCCGGTGGTCGGTGGTGGGTGGTGTCGGCAATGGTCGTTATCGGTGGTGGTGGGTGGTGGGTGGTGGCCAGTGGTGGTGGTGGTCGCCGGTGTTGGTGGGTTGCAACTAATGGTGACCAGTGGTAGTTCACGATGGTTGTGGGTGGCGCATAATGATAGTGGTGGTGGTGGCTAGTAGTTACAAGTAGTGGTTGCAGATGGGAGTGGCTGGTGGGCGGTGATGGTGGCTATGATGCTAGTGGTTGCCAATGGTCATTAGTGGTGGTGGTGGCCGGTGGCAATTGATCTTGGTGGCTAGTGGTGATTAGTGCATGTGGTGGTGGGTTGCGGTCGGTGGTGGTTGTTGGTGGTGGATGGTGGTGACTAGTGGTGGTTCTTGGTGGCGGTCTGTGGTTGTGGCGGTCAGTAGTGGTTCATGGTGGTGGGGCAGCGAATGGTGGCTGGTGGTTACCGGTGGTAGTCATGGCCGGTGGTGCTTTCTAGTGGCGGCTGGTGGTTGTCGCAACCGATGGTGGTTCACGGTGGTGGTGGGTGGCCGTCGGTGGGGGCTAGTGGTAATTGGTGGTGGTGATGGCCGATAATGGTTCCCATCACCGGTGGGTGACAACTAATGGTTGTGGCGGTCGATGGCGGTTCACTATGGTGATGGGTGGTCACGAGTGGTGGTTGGTGGTGTCCGATGGTGGTGGCAGTCGGTGGTGGTGGGTGATGTCTGGTGGTGGTTTACAGTGATGGTAGATGTGGTGCTAGATAATGATAACTTTACTTATATAGAAAGTCGTAATGAATCCAATAAATCAATAATTAATGCTTATTATGATTTATAATTTTGAGAACTAGATAATCTAAACACTACCAATAATCTTTAACCCAAGTACTTAAAGTGAGGTAGCTAAGTCATGTAAATATAAGAATATCGTGGGTCTAAGTCTCACTCTGAACAAAAACGCTTAGGGTTGAGCCATGTGATTTTCTTGGCTGTGGGTTTATTTCTGATGGGGTTGGGGGTACAACTCCGACTGAAAAGTGGACAGATAAATCTGATTAGGATAGCTCATATATTCTAAAACAAAGTCGTACGTCCGTTAAAAAAAGATAATCTAAAGTCTAAACACTGCTACTGACATATTTGTCAGTGGTGATGCCAACCACTCCAATCGCAAAACCTCTTCCCTTTTGACAAAGGTTGACTCGAGATTCAGATTCTAATAATATAATTTGGGCTTTTACAAAAGGGAAAATAGTAAGTAGGATTTGGCTTTTAAGAAGACAAGTTATATAACACAAAGGATAAAAAACTACTTTGATATCATTGGGAAGGGGGGTATAAACACACTGTCAACGTTATGCTCTATTGATGGGAACTTTGAAGAAACAACCGAACACATTCCCCAATCATGTGAAGTCGCATCGTACATCTGGCATTGGTAAAATTTAGAGTCGGGTACTCCAGTCTACGCATTCAGTCAATCAGATTTAAAGAAAGACGCGTAATGTCATACCGAAGAATGAAACAAAAAAGAAAGTGATGCAAGGCAGCATCTACACATTTTAGTGATGCATGATGTCCATAAAAACAACGCCATGTATTGCTTAGCATTTTGCCTAATCTGGCACAGCTTAAACTTTCTTGTAGTCCCATTTTAAGTTAATTAGCAAATAGAAGTATTAATATGGAAGTAAGTCAAAATGAAGCTAAATTTGGTAGAGAATGAGTTCGTTTATCATTATCTATGACAACTTTTTGTATGATGATGATTTTCTTCTTTTCATTCTTAGATAATGTTGTAAATGCTCGTAACAAAAGACCTCATTTCTTATGTTATGTTTTATCCTTGTTATTTTTCTTAATGCTAATATGAAAAATGATGATTGTTAAACTTGCATCACTCTATTTTTCATTCTTTGTTAACTGGTTTTAAAGCGAGAACCACACCAAGGCGACAAGGTCTAAAACCGAAACGCAAAAGCGGTGGGCTTTTCGTACGCGAAGCGCTAAGCGTGATATAATTTTTTTAATATATCCTATAGGTTTTTAGCATCTTCACCTAAAATATAACTATAAATAAGGATTATATATTCTTTAATGTATAAATTACCTACATGTATAAACCTTTTTAGCAACGTTTTAGCATTTCGAAGCAAAAATACAACCCCTGTACAAGAAGCGCACGCCTCAGATGGATTTTTTCTAGAAAAATGGTGTTTTTCTTACGCTTCTTGTGCAGCATATGTCTTATGTTACAAAAAGCCCCAACCTTGCCTCAAGAGTCGCTTTGTGTCTAGGCGTGCCTAAGGCACGCTTTTTAAAACCAAGTTATAATCATGATTTGACCTTGTATTTTAAATTTTCATACATCATGAAAAACTTTATGGTTTATAAAACCTAGGCTTTTATGATAAGGTTGATGTCTTATAGAATTGCCCCTTCGAACAACAAAATGTTTTTTACTTATAAACGTCATCTAACATACTCTTGTATGGATTTAAATTCAAATTACTTATATAGTGGGTAACCACTAATACTACTAAACTACAAAGCATAAGCTCTTATAGAATTACTTACAAGTTAGGAATATATGATTGTTGCTAATTCGCACCAAAAAACCATTTTAAAGAACGTTCATCACAATATTAAAAAAAAAAGTAATTCTTCCACATAAATACATTTAGCATTTATAGAAAATAAATAGTTTTAAAAATTGCGAGGCTATCCTTCATCCTTCGTGGTAGAGGTATATATATCTTAGGAAAATCATGGGTTCAATGCTGGGCAAAGACGTAATTTGGAGTTGTAAATTGTAACCAGGAGCCGTAAAGGACGTTGAAAAAAAATAGTTTTTAAAAATGCATTTATTTATACACTTTTATTAATGGATTAACATCTTTATTATGTTAGATTTACCTTTAAAATATCATTTATTGCAAAAATTGGGTAGAAACCTTAAAAAAAATTGGTTATTAGATTTTTATATTTTAACTTTCATTTATCCGAAAATAATTTCAACTCAGTAAATTTTACAGACACTTTAACTTTATGTTTATTTTCTACAATGATCCATTACTAAATGAAAGCTAACAACATTAGTTTATTCATCACATGTACTGTTTATGTGATCAAAACAGTAAGCAGAAAGTTGAAATCTACTATCAAGTCGGTCAATTTGCAATTTGAATCCCGTCAATCTCCAACTCCTGATCTAAACCACATGACTAGTTGAAGGTAGATTTCAAGTGACGATGTAGGTTAGAGACCGGAAAATGCACTTGATGGAGGCTGTGCGGCAACAGAGTTTAAAAATGGCTCAAAGTTGGCCCTATTTCATCAAAACACTAACGGAGTTTAACTCTTAATTACTAAGGGATCGTTACGAAAAAATAAGCTGAAATGTGCGAGTGTCTGTAAACATTTTTTGAGTTGGGATTAATCTCGGTAAATAAATAAAAGTAAAGATTATTAAAATCCAATAAGTTTTAATATTATTCTATAGACATTAACACAAATTACATCAATTAATCGTGTATGTAGTATGGATATGTCATGTCAACCATTAGTTAAATATCTTGGTGTTCATGTTTAAAGTCATTGTGATTTGTGTCATTTGGTTGGTCAAGTTGATGATCTACATTTTCTTTTGTAAACATAGTCATACTCATATTTGACCTTTTCATTTACTCTAGAAAATGTTTTGCTTAGCCTAAAAAGGGTTCAACGTGGGCCCGAAGATACAAAGTCAAGCACCAAACGCTTTGCAATTCAAAGACCCAAACAAATACCAACAATTTAAATATAAAATGCTAGTATACCATCAGAATACTTCACGCCCTTACCTTTTAATTGATATGGATACACTGTAAAAGATAATATGGTTGTTCATGGTTCGAAGATTGACCGATGTAACGAAAATTTTCACCAAGTTACAAAAAGCTTTGTTCTAAAAAACGGTAAACAAACGATTAGATCAGTCAACAAGCTAAACTGTAATTAGATTTGAGGGTATGATGTTTTGATGTTCTAAATAATGCTTTGGAGACCCGACCGGAATGGTCGGTCTGACGGTTTGACTGATATTCGATTCTACGCTGGTAAGATGGTGGTTTTAACTGGACAAGGGTCAAACTGGGCATTACAAGCGGTTCAGGCGATCGAACCAGTAACCTGACAATGGGCCGAACGGGTTTCATCTTTAAGAGCATTCACATCTCATTCTTCATCTTATGTATAATTACATTAAAATCACTACTTTTTTATTATCAATTAAATAATTATTTGAATACATTTATTATTATATTTTCTATCTGCTCTGCTCATAAATACGTTCTATATATAATAAAATTAATAAAGATAAATAGTGTTTTACCAAATATACAGATATAGTAAAATGTTTTCTATCTTTCAATTACAATACTCACAACAATTTATTGTGATATAAAAAACGCACTCAAAAATATATAAATGATGGGATGTGATGCTATAAGATTTACTGGGTTAGAACTCTGAAAATATAAGTGTGGATCTATTTATAAAGAGAGGCAGCCCCAATAGTTTTTGTAGAAGGTGGATGGTTTTGAGAATTCACAGGGGACTATTGAAGGGAATTGAATAAAATCATATGCGGCCACTAAGACTAGAACGAGGATCATGAGGTTAAATACAAACAGACTATCAATGAATATATTTCATCTGGTTTTTAATCTAATCTGATCATGTGAACCTTTAAGATGCCTGGTTTGTTATACGGTCGAGTTTTAAAGATTGGTTCTGAATCATTCTTTTCTAAATCAGTAGTTTGTATTTAAAATTTGAAAATAATATTATGATTTTTGAAAATTATGTGCATAAGTCTATGTTTCACAAATAATGCATGTATTAGTATAATAACTATAGTTAATTGGCTAGTTCTAAAATTCTAACTGTCAATCAAATCATTAATCCCACTGATCATAAACCAAGGCGAACTGTATAAACCTTTAATTATAAGCACCCTTAAAATACGCAATGAAAGATATGTACAACATCAAAATCATAACATGTAACAAACATATGCATACCCACCTTCCCTCTCACCCTTTTCCCCTTGGAGACTAAATTATAAGCATCAATTCTCGTATTAAAAATTATAAACATCAATTAAGGGTGTGGGTGGGGCGTACGCACTGTGAGCTCATAGCGAGGCCTGGCGTCAAGCATCACCACTTCCGCCACCCTCTTCACGCCGCATTTTCCCTTTTCATGGCATATACTCGCCTTGACCATGCCCCCATATGACCATGGCTTATTTGTGTGATGTAATGGCATGGTGTGGCAACACCGTCGCCATCAAATTTGAGTGTGTCTGTAAATATTTTTTGAGTTGGGATAAATCTCGGTAAATAAATAAAAGTAAATATTATTAAAATCCAATAACTTTTAAAATTATTCAATAGACATTAACACAAATTACATCGATTATATGTCATGTCAACCATTAGTTAAATATCTTGGTGTTCATGTTTAAAGTCATTGTGATTTGTGTCAATTGGTGGTCAAGTTGATGATCTACATTTTCTTTGTCATCATAGTTCATACTCATATTTGACCTTTTCATTTACTCTAAAAATGTTTTGCTTAGCCTAAAAAAGGTTCAACGTGGGCCCGAAGATACAAAGTCAAGCACCAAACGCCTTGCAATTTAAAGACCCAAACAAATTACCAACAATTTAACTTATATAAATGCTAGTATACCATCAAAATACTTCATCCCCTTACTTTTAATTGATTTGAGGAAACACAATGTAAAAATAATATGGTTGTTCATGGTTAGAAGATAGACCAATGTAACGAAAAATTTTCACCAAGTTACTAAGGGGCGTTTGGTTCGCAAATGTTTCGCAAAAGAATTGGAATTAGAAATGGAATTGATATTGGAATTGAAATCTTGTTAAATTGATAACGTATTTGGTTGGTCATTTTGAGGTGAAATTTAAATGTTAGTTTGGAAAACTTCCATTGGATTGTTAAATATTTCATTGGTAAGTGGATGGAATGCGAATTCCAATGAATGAGGGAAAATTTTCCAATTCCAATTCCATCATTGACCAACCAAACATGATTTGAATGAAAAATTTTCCAATTCCAATTCCTGAGAATTCGTGAACCAAACGGGGCCTAAGCGTTGTTGTTATGAAAAACGGTAAAAAAACCGATTAGATCAGTCAACAAGCTAAACTGTAATTAGATTGAGGGTATGGTGTTTTGATGTTCTAAACACATGTTTGCAGACCAGACCGGATAGGTTTAACGAGACAATGCTCCGCCGGTTTAAGATGGGTGGTTTTAACTGGACAAGGGTCAAATCTGGCATTACAAGCGGTTCAGGCGAGCCAAACAGTGACCCGACAATGGGCGAACGGGTTTTCATCTTTAAGAGCATTCACATCTCATTTTTTATTTTGATTTTTATAATTATTTAAAAATCAATACTATTTTCTTTTATTATCAATTAAATAATTATTTTAATACATTTATCATTATATTTTCTTTCTTCTCTACTTATAAGTACTTTTAATATATATATATATATATTATATTAAAAAATTAATAAAGATAAATAGTGTTTTACCAAATATACGGATACAACATGTTCTTTATCTTTCACTTACAATCACTCACCAATAATTTTATAATATTAAAAACACTCAAATATATATAAATAAATGATGGGATGTGAATGCTATAAGATTTACTTGGGTTAAAACTCTGAAAATATAAGTGTGGATCTATTTATAGAGAGAGGCAGCCCCAATAGTTTTTGTAGAATGTGAATGGCTTTGAGAATTCACAGGGGATTATGAAGGGAATTGAATAAAAATCATATGAGGCCACTAAGACTAGAACGAGGATCATGAGGTTAAATACAAATATATACTATCAATGAATATATTATCATCTGGTTCTTAATATGATCTGACCGATCTGATCAGTAAACCTTTAGATGTTGGTTCGTTATACGGTCGGTTTTAAGATTGGTTCTAAATCAATTTCTTTTCTAAAATCAATAGTTGGTATTAAAAGTTGAAAATAATATTATGATTTGAAAATATGTGCATAAGTCTATGTTTTACAATAATGCATATGTATTAGTATATATTACTATAGTTAAATGGCTAGTTCTAAAATTCTAACTGTCAATCAAATCATTAATCACAAATGATCATAAACCAAGGGCGAATGTATAAACCTCTAATTATAAGCACCCTTAAAATACGCAATGAAAGATAATGTACAACATCAAAATCATAACATGTAACAACATATGCATACCCACCTCTCCTCTCACCCTTTTCCCTTGGAGACTAAATTATAAGCATCAATTCTGTATTAAAAATATAAACAATCAATTAAGGGTGGGTGGGGCGTACGCACTGTGAGCTCATAGCGAGGCCTGGCGTCAAGCATCACCACTGCCGCCACCTCTTCACGCCCATTTTTCCTTTTCATGGTATATACTCGCCGTGACCTTGCCCCATATGACTATGGCTTATTTGTGTGATGTAATGGCATGGTGTGGCAACACCGTTGCCATCATTTGAGTGAGTGAGTGTAGGCGTGGTAGTGTAACAAAACAAAATTTAATTGATGGTTTATGATGTAATGTAATAGTTGTGATGAGAGTACCCCTCCACCTTAAGATCACGAGCTTATTATCAGGAAAACCGAAAAAAACACAAAAGACTCTATAATCATGAGTTGTTATGAAAAGCAAAAAGTACATGAAAACTTGTAGCTTTTCGACAAGTGATAAACACACATCATGATTAGTTTTAATTATCGATGCAACCACTCAAATATTTCCAAAAAATTACCTTATTTTTTTATTTGTAAATTTGAAAGTTCGTTGGTGGTTACATTCACCATATTTTCTTGATGAAATAGATCAAGAACAGTTCTTGAAGAACTTGTTGAAATTTAGGGTTTAGTTGAAGTCATAAAATAAATATAAACAGAAACTGAGAAGTGTAGCACTAGAACAAGACACAACAAATAATAAGCTAAAAACTTCGTTTTTTATATAGTATTCAAATTTGACATAAAATACATTTTGTTTGGTGTAATTAGAAACAGTAATAGATAACTGTGTAATTTGCAATTAAAAAATCTATTTATAATAGAATCTGAATTACAGGCTTCAACATTAAGGTGCTTAATTTTTTAAAAAGTTTGATAGGCAGTGGTGAAAAAACTTTCTTTTCAGACAATCAGATATAATGTGATTATGTGACCCCCTAAGAGACTATGAGGTTATAACCACTCATTGCTAACTTTCACTCTATGTTACATTAGCCTTTTATTACATTTCACATTTTTCCTTCCATTCACTCAACCAAAAAACTACTATCACTCTCAGTCCAATGATTTCTTGATCTAGTGATTAAATAGAAGGTGAGAGGTTTTGATTCTCTTGAATGTTTAAGATTTAACTTTGACATTGATGATAATTATTAACTTGATGAAATTAACAACTAACCACTAAACTGTTGTTTAAAAAAAATACATTACTCTCAGATTCATTTTGCACTTTCTTTTAAATAATAGTTATAATTTATTAATATAACAAAACTAAAACTACATAAATTAAAGAGTTAATAACACATATTGTCCATGTGTAATGATCATATTGCAAGTATGGTCCCAAACTTTAATAAATTACAATCATGTTCTAACTGCTGTGAAAGTGTAACATAAGTGGTCCTTGATGTGAAAACATTAAGTTTCCCGATTAATTTTGAAATGATGAAAAAACCCAAATTATTTAATAAACTTAAATATATGTAAAAAAGCATAAGAATATTAAAGAAGTGGGGTCCACCATGTTACCCCACCCACACCATCATCATCGCTATCGCCACTAGCACTTGTTGCCACGAGAAACACCAACTCGTAGAATGAGTGTCACACCTCCTAGTACTACAACTTGAAGCACACCACTCTCACCCCCATTCTTCATCTAAAACTATATTCGATCACCCTCTCTGATATGTTCTCCTCCACAGCATCATCATCGTCTTCGTCTTCCATCAATCTGGCATCAACGTCACCAGCATACAACCGCTTTCTTAACTTACTGAAATCCTACAAGCATAAACCGTTACCATATTTGGATTTAAAATTCTAATTCCCTAGCATGAAACAATCTCAAACCACTCTAACTAATCCCACCACCACCATTTCATCAACTATCGACATCGAACTTCCTTCTTCAATCGACCATCGCCCATCCCATAGTGTCACTTCCTTATCAGCAACTATTATTGATGGGGAGAAAGGTTGTTGCAACTGTTATTCCCGTATCACTTGCAAGGAAGAGTGATGATGGTCGCTCACCTTAATCGTGCAAACCCTATCGAAAGTCGTCCACCGCCAATCGTCCTGTATCAGTTTCCATTGTTTTCTAACCGACAAGTTTACACCGCCATATTGGATGGAGTTAGAACACCTAGCCTTGAAACAAGTAGAAGGTGGGTTGGTGGTGGGATTACCGATAGTGGATACAAACGCAAGGGGGATGGTTTCCTTTTTATATATTAAGCTTTAAATATTATTAATGGATACGTCAAAGCACGCAGGTTTGTGATGGTATCATTTTTATATATATTTTTGTAGGTATTCATTTTTTATCTTCATTGTGCGGGTTGTGGAAACATTTATGTGCTACTTTTCACTAATTTTGCATCGACACTGCAACGCCAAAGTCATGATGTAGTTATACTTAAAAATAATGTAATATCATTCATTATATATAAGCTTTTTGTATTAAGATATCAAGTTATTTATTATTTAATGTTATTTGTTTCATGTAAATCTAATTATTCTAATAATAAATTGTTTATGTATTATGATTTGTATCTTATGCATAGGGTGTTTTTCAAAAAAATTGATTTTTTACTTTTAACCCAACGATTTCATTTTTTGCAATTTAACCTCACCAAGTTTAATTTTTTTCTTTAAAACTAAAACTTGTTATCTTTTGCATTTTAAACTCAGAACTTTTTTACTTTCAACTTTGATCCCCAATACTTTTCATCTTTTATAAGCTTTTTTGTATTAAGATATCAAGTTATTTATTTATTTAATGTTATTTAGTTTCATGTAAATCTAAATTATTCTAATAATCAAATTGTTTATGTATTATGATTTTGTATCTTATGCATAGGGTGTTTTTCAAAAAAAATTGATTTTTTACTTTTAACCCAAAGATTTTCATTTTTTGCAATTTACCCTCACCAAGTTTAATTTTTTTCTTTCAACCTAAAACTTTTATCTTTTGCATTTTAAACTCAGAACTTTTTTACTTTCAACTTTGATCCCCAATACTTTTCATCTTCGAAATTTTCATTTTATATTTTATTCTAAGTTTTGCAAGTTAACACGATACAACATGTATCATGTATGTGTGGTTCAACATTTTTATGTTTTGTTTTACGTATTATTCTAAATTTGGTGAGCTAACATGGCGCAGCGTACGTTTGTGGTTCACCGTTCGACGGGTTTGTCGCAATGCGCCGGTCTTAGATCGTCTTAGTTATACTTTTCTATGTTTTACGTTTCGGTCTAATTTTTTCGCATCAACACATCACAACTTTAGTGTTGGTATGACATTGATGATATTTGACATGGTTTTATGTTCAGCCGGAACGTGAGGGACTAATTCTAATAAGTACTAAATAAAAGTAAAGAGTAAATTACTATTTTGGTCCCTGTGGTTTGGTCATTTTAACCATTTGAGTCCAAAAATGAATTTTCTAACAAATCAATCTCTATGGTTTGTATTCTATAACTCTTTCAGTCCAATACACTAATAGAATTAGATTTTTCAGTTAGTTTCTAACAAATAACTAAAATGCCCTTGGACTGAAATGGTTATTTTTAATAACCTCAGGGACCAAAAACGTATTTACTCTCTCACACAAATATATATTTTATATGTATATATATATATATATTATATATATTATATTATATATATATATATATATATATATATATATATATATATATTATATATATTATATTATATATATATATATCTATATATATATATGTCATATACACGAGATGTTCTTATTTTTATTTCTCAAAGCTTTTTAATTTTAATTTTAAAACTCTCAGTTTTAACATCGTATTTAAACCATTCATTTTATCTAACGGAAAATTTAAAACTGTTTGTCTTATTATACTTATTATTTAAACTATTAAACTTACTTAAACGTCCTTTTAATCTGTTTATTTTATTTAAACCGCAAAGTCTTTTTATCCGTTATTTTATTTATATGTCTTTTTTTAATCGTTCAATTCTATTAAGCTTCTTTTTAAATTTTTTGTATTTATACATATTTTTAATTATTCGGCTCGTTTAAAGGTAATTTTATCCCTTCTTTTATTTGAACATTTTTTTTACTATTTGTTATTAAAAAGCTTCCTTTTTAAAATTATTTAACCATTTAACTAATATGTGTTTATAGTATAAAATATTTTTATATTTATTTTTTTAAGTTTTACAAAAATATTTTTTTAAACCGTTTGGATTTTAAACCGATAATTTAATTACTCAAAAAACATTTTAAGTGTTTTTAAACCATTTGGTTTTCTAAACATCATTCTTTAAACATTGGTTTTAAAAATAATTTTTAAAAGGTTAGTTTTTTAACCAATTTTAAAATCATTCATCTTCAAACAATTCGGCTTTAAAATCTTTCGGCTTTTTATACTTATTTTTTATAATCATTCGGCTTTTTAACTTTATTTTTTAATCGTTATTCGGCTTAAATGTCTTTTAAAATCTTTTCTTTTTTCAAATGTTTCATTTAAATGGCTTTTTAAACCATTGAACTAATTAAACTTCTTTCTAAATTTGTTTGTCTTATTTAAATGTATTTTCAAATCGAATGTTTATTCAAACGCACCAATTAACTAAATAAACTTAAATAAACATAAACACAATTATTTTAAAATCGTAAAAGTTCTATTTGTTGTAATCAAACTCAAGTTAATTCTTAAAATAATGCAAATGACATAAATTTAGAATCACTCTCAAGTCAATTTGAATAAAAGATGACAAAAAATCAAAAAGAGAAAAAAGATGTTTTAATAAAATGAATTGTTAAAAAAGAAAGCTTTTTAATAATCGAATAGTAAAAAAGACGTTCAATAAAGAGACGGGATACAATTACGTTTAAACGAGCCGAATAATTAAAAATATGTATAAATACAAAATTTAAAGAAGAAGCTTAATAAAATTAATTAAACGATTAAAAAAGATATTTAAATAAAATAACAGTTAAAAATATTTTGCGGTTTAAATAAAACAAATAGATTAAAGGACGTTTAAGTGGGTTTAACAGTTTAATAAGAAGTATAATAAGCCAAACGGTTTTAAATTTTCCGTTAGATAATGAAAAATAATAATAAAAAATTTTGTGTATCGGTGTATATAATATATATATATTATATATATATATATATATATATATATATATATAGATATAATATGTTTGCGTGAGAGAGAGTAAATTACGTTTTTGGTCCCTGAGGTTATTAAAAATAATCATTTCAGTCCAAGGGCATTTTGGTCATTTTATTAAAAAATAACTGAAAAATCTAACTATGTTAGTGTATTGGACTGAAAGAGTTATAAAATACAAACACAGGGCTTGATTTGTTAAAAAATTCGTTTTTAAACTCAAATGGTTAAAATGATCAAACCACAGGGACCAAAATAGTAATTTACTCAAAGTAAATTACAAGATTTCATATTTTATGTGTTAGTAATTTATTGATAAATAATCTTTAAGTAGTACATTGAACATCATGTAAGTTTTATATTTGTAACATATACATCCTTTTACACGAACTATTATTAGATTTATCGCTCAACTGTACTTGTAATTTTACTCCGTAAGAACTTTTCTTGAAATTTAAGTAAAGAAATATTCATGTATTTAACTATACTTTTATAAATTATAATTGTTTATACATCTTTATACTTATATTAACCACTAAAACCGAACGAACAGTAACATCAACATGTTCGTGCTCATTGTTTAACTTTAATTGGACATCAAAACGAACATGAACACATAATAGAACATGATTTTTTTTATTCATATTTGTTCATTAAGTAAACATAAATTTTCATGTTCATTTGTGCTTATTCATGTTCGTTCTTAAAAAATCTAAACGAACAATTACTGACATAAATAAACACGACCGAAGATAATTGACCAAATAAACAAAACAAACAAACATAAATAAACATGATGAACACAAGCAAACAAATCTATAATCATAATTCATCCAAAAAAACATGTAAATTAATGGTTAAATGTACGTAATTCATCCAAAAACGCATGTAAATTAATTCTTTAAATGTAGATTATTCATTAAAAAATATGATTCTATCAAAACATCATTCATTAAAATATCATCCATGATGATTCATACAACAAAATCATTAAAAATATGTACAAGAATTTTTTTTAACACATAACGACATGAACATAAACGAATGAAACTGTATATGCATATATAAACGAGCATAAAAGAACTTTCACGAACGTAAATAAAGAACAAAACATGTGTTTATGTTCGTTCGTTTAATTTAATGAACAAATTTTTTTCATTTTTGTTATTTTATCAAATAAACGTACATAAAAAAACTTTCCCCAAATATGTTCATGGGCAATTCATGAATGTTCTATTCGTTTAAAGACCTAAAATAGAGAGAAACCTTACCAATTGTTGTTGCTGCTTGCTATTACTATGGCTGCTTGTTCTGCTGCCTGCTATGGCTGCTGTTGCTGCTGCCTGCTATGGCTGCCTGTTGCTGCTGCATGCTATGGCGCCTGTTGCTGCTACTGTTGTTGTTGATGTTGATGTTGATGTTGTTGTTGTTGTTGCTGCACGACCTCCACGCGAACCACCTCTAGCGCTTCTTCTATCAGCCATGATAAGTATAGTAAGTTCATAATTACGATGACCAATTGTGATTATTACTCACTATACTTATCATGTTCTAAGTATTTTCTCAAGCCCAACATCATGTCCACATCTTACATCTAGTACGTACGTAGATAGAGCATATGGAACATAAAGAATACATACATAAAGCAGTAAGCATTTATGGCACATTGAGATATACAATAAACATTGATATTTACTTACTTAGCAAGAAGCTCCTCGTAGTGGCATCTCTTATTACTATTGGACCCTTTTATAGTTTAATTCCAAGCATCGGGAATGCCCAAATATCTCAAATTATGGCTTTGATACCAACTTGTAAGGCCCTTGTAGGCAACCTCACAGTTAATTTCATACACATTAGCTGTGGATATGAGAGATTTCTAGTTCATAAGTAATATCCTGCCTCTAATATCACCAATTCGTTTTGGGCGTATTGGTTGTGGATAAGAGCAGAACTCCACAGTTAAGCGTGTTTGGATGACATCAATCCAGGGATGGGGACTTTGCTGGGAAGTTTTCTCCCGGGAATCAAAAGCAAATTCATGAGTTCCTTATGGGCAAAGCAGACAATAGTAGTGGTATGAGGGGCCGAATGTTACAAATATCAAGTTATATTATAACTTGTAAGATATTATATAGTACAATTGATATAAAGATTAAAACTTATATTCAACACATAGTTATTAAGTAAAAATATTTAAAGAAAAAATAAAAATATAATATATAAATTATATATAATATAATATTAAGTAAATAAATAAAATTTAATTATTTCAGGAATATAATCAGTATATTTAATAGGGTAGTAGGGTCGGGTAAACGATTATACAATGCAATCCCATTGTTGTGTCAACCCCCGGAAAAAGTAAAATCATCCCATCACCGGTCGCATACCCGCTTACCCTACCCCATGCCCGTCCCATATTTCTCGGTTTTGGCCATTCACATTGGGTTTTGGTTTGATTGCCATCCCTACCAAAATCATTATTCAAATATTTACAACATAGATAATCATTAAAACGAGATGCCAATCTTTAATTTGGGAGCTTCTTCATGTCCATTCATCATAAGTTAGCTGCATTTTGATTTACCTTACATACATACTAAAAGTCAGTGTTGCTAAACGAGTTCTAGTTTTAATTATGGAACATTTGGTCATAAGTCCATGAAACCTTTGAAGAATGATCACAGTGAAAAACTTTATTCATTCCCATGACATATCATAAATCATTCATAACTTTGAAAACGTATTGTTCATATACAGTGAAATCATCATGGGTAACATATAGTGATCATGTCATGCAATTAAGCAAGGCTATAAGATGCTAGCACATCTAACTATTGTGAATGCTTGCACGAAACAAGCTATTATGATTTCTAGCATAGAACAGCTTATAAATACAAGCACAAAGCAAGCTACTTTGAATACAAGTTCCAAACAGCTAATGATTGCTAGCACAAAGCAGGCCTTTGAATGCAAGCACAAAGCAAGCAACTTTGAATACGAGCACAAAGCAAGCTAGTTTGAATGCTAGCACAAACAAGTGCATATTGCAAGCACAAAAGAAGCCACTTTGAATAAAGCAGAAAGCAAGCTACTGTGAATGCTAACCCAAAGCTAGACTTGGGTAAAAGAGTAATCACATAAAATTCTTTTTAACACTTTAGTTTTGGTTAGTAACACTAGGCATTAATAAGCATGAATTTCTTTGGGCTTGGATAGTAGGTAAAATAAGGTAATATTCTCATAAAATGAATGCGGATGAAGGTTATCCAATGTGCATGACCACTAATCATTGCGATGACTCGTGACCATTGTGCATGAGCAGTGGCCTTTATCGCTAAATACTGAACCAATGCGGATGGTTACATCAATGCAGATGATTGCGGATGGTTTGGCTCAATGCGGGTGAACTTTGAGTTGGTTAAGGGTTGGGTCAGTGTGGGTAGAGAATGCGGATAGCGGTTGAGTGATGCGGCTAGTAAACCAATGTGGGTAATAATTATGATTCTTAGTGTAAATCTAACTATGAGATTTTCTAAGAACAAGGTCTTACACCTAAAAATAATGTTAAGAGTAAACGTTTAAAACTTAGACAAAATAAATAGAATGATATAAATATAAATGTGGGAGAGGGAGTATACAGAAAAATAGAGGGTCGAAGGAAGAAAAAGTATTGAACGTATTTGGCTTTAGTAGCATAGAAGTTGTATATATATGTTAATGAAACAATGAGGTACAACATGGACAAATAGATAAGAAAACAAAACCAATCAAAACACTAGGACTGATGATGACGGTAAACTATTAATCCAACACATCTACCGAATATCTGTAAGCCAAGCATGCATACACATACACTTGTAGGAAAGCTTAGAATATAAATTAGTTTTAAGTGCGAAGGCCGAAGGGTATAAAATGTGGGATGAAATTATTACACAATAATAAGTAAAAATCACGCAAGAATAATGCGTTTGTCTAATATTATCATATGCAGAACATTAAAAATATACTTGATTATTGTCAACTGTGTAACTTATTTAGTTTTATTTCCTGTCTTATACTATATAGTCTATATTTATAAACTTTTATTGTATTTTCTCTTGTTATTTATAAGACCCAGTAAAGTTTGGCTTTATTCCTAGAATTTATTAACTTGCAGTTAATGCATATTATTGTAGTGGTGAAACCCGTGCACCGGCGGGGGTATAAATATTTTTAGTACTATGTCTTTCGTTAACTTTACCTATTGTGTTAACTTTGTTTTTTTTTTTTTTTTATTAATGTGGATATCAAACATATCTATATTACTATAGAGATAAGTAAATTTATAATAACAAGTGTTTATGCATAATTATTTGTACCAATGTAACAAAATTATTCTTAAGTATCTTAAAAATGGATTAAAATTACAATGTTGTCTAAAATTTATATTATATAGTAGTATAGATATAGATAGATTAAGATAACCTTAAATAAATAGTGATACTTTAAATTTAATTAAAAAATGATGGAGTACAAGTATCTAAAGTTTAAAAGGACATAATAGGATAAATCTTATTACATTACACATTAAAACTTGCAACTCTTTATATGCCATCTTAAAATTGATGTAAATTACAAATCTAGCCGTGGTTTCTCTATTATAGTAGTATAGATTAACATAGATAACCAGATGTAATGTGTGTTTAAATAAATATAATCTTACTAATGATTTCTTTTCACGTTGGCTTTTGATGACATTAACCAAAGCACTCAATTAAGTTGGGCAATATATTGATTTGAGAGTTTTCCCTTAAAAGGAAGCAGGTAAGGAAAAAAGATAATTAGAATATTATTAGTCAAATATGTTTTATAAAATCAAAAATTTTCAAAATTAAAAGAATATATATGGAATAAAAGATGAGCGTGAAATGTTTTCCATGATGGGACACCATGACTACCACCATAATATTGCCCCCTCGTGTAAAAGCCTTCGATGGGGGGCTCAATGACCCAATTTACCATCTTTTATAAAACTATAAATACATTTATATACATATATATATATATATGACAACAAAACCAACAAATTTAAACCCTAAATAAATAAATATAAATTAGCACGACATTTAACCATGTAAACCAAACTATATTTAACAAATTTATACATTATTCATTATTGTATGAAATATTCGGTAGGTAGATATTGTTTTTGAAGCCCGTGTTGATAGCAATTGGAATTTACCCAAATAAAAAGTTCTCCAAGGAGACAATGATCTCATGAAATAAACTATTATAGTTTTATAAAATAAAAAAACTTATGTTTTCTAATTATGCAAAACCACATAGTTTTAGCATCACAATCTTTGGTCGATCTTCAAAACATTAAATACTATCGATTAATATAACATCTTTGATCTTTTTCACGTGAAGAAGGACTCGAATTGGGTTGTTGAACATGGAGATTTGTGGTTGGATTCATTGAAGTTTTCTTGTGTGTTCTTAGCTCTTCTCATAGGTTGCATCATATTTTTTAATTTTTCTTTAGATTTTTCTTTTGTATTTTCAAATCAATTGAGATTAAACTGAAATTGCATGTATTTATGAAATTGCAAACAAAAATTCTATGAAATGTCTAAATGAATATATTGTGGATGTTTGTTGGTTTTTATTTATCATTTTTTGTCCCATCGATAGTGGTATGTTATAATTATAAAGATGTTATAAACTTGTAAACACTTGTGGCTACATGCTTTAGTAATGTGCTTCATTGGTTAATTGTTGCATGTATTTTGCGTTAATGGAGTTATAGTTGCATGTTAATGGCTAATAGTTGTGCATAGTGGTTTAGTAGATATGTTTTGGTCATGTGTGATAGAATACGACATATGACAACGTTGTTCATAGCAATAATCCTATTAGGTCTTAGAGCAGTTAACACCAATTACATTTTCAAATCCATTCAATTTAGATTTTTCTTCGTGTATTATTAGCGATGAACACTTTGTTTACTATGTTAGGACCTAGTAATTTCAATTCTATCACTTAGATTAATTATTATATTAAGAGCTAACTAGGCAGACAATCTATGTGGTTTTGATAAAGTAAACAGATTTAGATATTAGTTTTTAATTTTTTATAACAAATTCTGATATTAAGGCTAAATTTTCATCTTAATTTAACAAAAAAATTACTGAAAATAGCATGTCTGGGTATTAACATTTCATTACAATTTAAAAAGTCTTAAAGGTTCATAATAGTGTTCTTGAGTCTGTCTAAATTTGCACCCACTATGAAAAATGGTAGTTTTGGCACTTGGTTTACAATGAACAAAAGAAAAAACATGGAACACATAAGTCTAGGGCGCCCTGGCGGGGACTGGCGTCACGCAGCAATACCGTCGCTGATCCCCACGCTGTAACCTACTTGCAAAACATGGTGTGCCCACGCCAAGCCACACGGCATCTTTGTGACCGTTTCAACAGTCAAAACACTAACCGTCGGCCACCCCACCACCACCCCCACCCCCACCAACGACTATATGTTATTTAAAAAATTCTTACACTATAAATACTAACTAATAACTCAAATTTTAATCGTTCTTAAACTATCTCATCGAAAAACTTCACAAAATATAAACAGTTTTAGTAATGTTCCAATTAGGTCATTTATATTTTTATTTATTCCAATCAGGTCACTAAAGTTTTAAAAGTGTCCCCATTATTCACTAATATTTTTTATTTGTCTCAATCAGGTCACTAAAGTTTTAGAAGTGTTCCAGTTACATCACTCCTATTTTTTAAAATTTCTTTGAATAATTCCAATTTTTTTAAAGTATTTAGATTTTTATAATATTGTTAGTTTTTTAAATATTAAAATTTTTAAAATCTTTTTGTAATTTATAAATGACCTAATTAAGTTTTAAAAGTGTCCCCATTAGTTCACTAATATTTTTATTTGTCTCAATCAGGTCACTAAAGTTTTAGAAGTGTTCCAGTTACATCACTCATATTTTTTAAATTTCTTTGAATAATTCACAATTTTTTTAAAGTAATTTAGATTTTTATAAATATGTTAGTTTTTTAAATATTTAAAATTTTTAAATCTTTTGTAATTTATAAATGACCTAATTAGAATAATTCTGAAACTTTTAGTGATCTGATTGAGATAAAAGAATTATGAGTGACCTGATTATGACAAAAAAAAAATTATGAGTGGCCTAATTAGAACAATCTTGAAACTTGATTACTATTTTACAAAGTTACCCCTATCTCATCTACTATTTCGCAAATCTACACTACCCTTTCGAAAATATGGATTCCAACAAAAAATCCACAAAATTCCGAGCACAAACCTCCAAAAACTTTAGACCGAAAGTGCGTCCAGGTCCAAGTGAATTGTTGCCTTCTACCCAACCGTTCAACGCGCCACCACCATATACAACGGATTGGTTTCAAACGCTTACGTATCCCCCAACCATTGGTCTACCGCCCAACTATGCCCACATTTCAACCATCACAATTTTCTATTTACCACAACATGCCAAATCATTTTCAAAACCCATCTCAACACGTACAAAGAAAATAAAGAAGAACATAATGAATCCTTCTTCAAGTTTACAAAAATGAAAATGTAAAGGTTTGTTTAGAAGAAACACCCCCACTGAAGTCCAAGTTGAAAGGCAAACGACAACCCAGGCAACTAAAAAACTTGGGATGAAAATAAGGTAAATGCATTGGCAAAGGGTTGGATATCTGTATCCGAAGACCCTGGAGTTGAAGATCACCAGAAAAGCGATTCGTCCTTGAACACAAACGTCAAATGTCTGGATACGTGGCTGGGAATTTAAATTGTATTTTTTAGTTTTAATATTTTTAAATATTTATGTTTTTAATTTTTATGAAAATGAGGTTTAACATGGCATAAAATGATTGGTCTCTATGTGGTGTGGTGGTGTATGTGTGGTGTGAAAACCCCTTCCACCCTAATAGACATCTAAACATTCCGGATATCAAAAATTATATAAAACTCGGTACAAATTCAAGTGATGAACAATTTATTATTTATAACATGCTGAATTCAAGAAATAAAAGTTTCATATAAAACTCAAATCGTACACCCAAGGTTATTCAAGAACAAATTCAACCCTCTAATAATGAAGGTCCATATTAAATTACTTGTATTTTCTCCGTGAACTGTCTAATGTTTAGAATTTAGAAGCCAACTTTATAAAGCAAGTCTATGTCTAGAAATTAATTGTAAAAGTTTCAACTTAGAAATTAAGTGTTTAGAAAGCACTCGGAGGTTTCAACTTCAAAAGCTAAGTTGAGTAGTTAGGTTTTGCTTAACATTTACAAGACTACTACTACGGTGGTTCTATATTAGAAATGTTCAAAACCGAGGCCAATCGAATTGAGACCAACAACACACAAAAACATGTCCCCGGTCCTAAGGCTCTCGGTTCTCAATTTCATCTATCGGTATCAGGTTTGTTCAATTTTTTACGAGATCATAAGCTTGGTCCATTTCCTCAACCCTCTGTGTAGTTGTTATTTTCAAGTAACACATCCAAAAATAAGTGTTGGTATGGCTAACCCAAGTTGTATTTTACATATCATTGAGCTATTTTATTTTATACTCATATATATTTTTCATGATTAGCACCCCATAATATATCATCAAAAACATTTTTTTGCAAAACTCATTATCTTTATAAACTATAACCCTATTACATAAATTTTAATTATTACACGAAACCACTTCTTCTAAATAACATCTATAAAAATTTTATAAATTTTATCCAATATCATTTTCTGATTCCATTTAAGAGCAAACCGTCATATCCGGTGAGATAGAGTTGAAAATTAATAAATCAACAGAAAAAGAGAAAATAAAACAGACTGTAAGCAACTCCCATTCAGTAACCACCGCCGAGAATTTCGGCCTCCAATTGAAAATTAATTCCTACGCAATTAATATACAATATATAAAAAAAAAACAATAAAGTAAAATAATATCCAATAAAAAAAATAAAGATAAAGATAAAAGAATGTTGGTACGGACTACAGAGTTACCAGAAGATCCGAACCCGACCCGACCCGGAAGGGATGTCTAGTGGATAATGCTGACATGGCGCAGCAGTAACCGAACGGTTTACAACTGTGGTTAAACGACGTTAATGTAATAAAGGCGATCGTCGGTGACGAAGTTAACTAAACCATGGTTAAAACGGTCCTTTTGACACGTCGATATCAAACGGCCGTTAATGTTTTTAACGTTTTCTGTTTTGTTCTCTATAAATGAAGCCGTTAAGTTGGAGGCGTGATTGGACTACAAACTTCGTCTCTTTCGTTTCTCCTGAACACATATATATATCGTTGCCCACCTTACTCTGTTTTCATAACCACACACACTAACACACACACACTGTGTGTGTGATTCATCTTGAAGGAGGTGAATTAAGAAGAGTGATCGTGATGACAATGGCGATGAGTAAGGAATCGGTGTTTCGGTGGTCGTTTTTGTTGCTAATTTCGTTGCTTATGGCGGTTGTCGTCGCTGTCTCCGGTCAGAAAAGTGATGACTCGAATCTCAGGTGTGATTTGCCTTCTTTCTCGAGGAAATTGAAGCTCGATTATGCGTGAATTGTTGTAACAATATGTGTTATGTAATTGTTTATTGATATGATCTGCATTCGTGATGTTGAACGTTTTTATGGAGAATGTAGGATTGAGTTGAAGCTTATGTATGTTGAAATTGTAGTGTGTTTTGTGTGAGTTATGGTGTTGTTTAGGTTTTGTGAAGTGAAATCTGTTTGTTTTGCACAGTGCTGTTGAATCAGATCAGATTCGGAGATTGAACATCTCGTCGTTTGCAGCGAGGTATGCTTTCTTATCGCTTTCAATTGATCATTAAGATGTCCTTGTTCATCGGAAGAAATTGGAAAATAAGATCGATGCTAACATACCGTTAGACTAATAATTTCGAGATCTGAAACGATTGTTAATGGTTTGATTCACTGTAACAAATTCGTAAACAGCATTTTGCTGCTTCGATTCGCCATTTCACACAGATTGGGGAACGACGTGAGGCGGTTAACGGTTGATTTTCTGAATACATTTTCTCTTTCACACGGTAAACCACACACTGTCTGCACAAAATCAAAAATTGCCGTATGTCAGTATTAGCATTAGAATACTGTGAATGGTTGCAGAATGTACTTGTATGCAACCGTCTACTTTTCTGTTTCCACTTGCTGCGTGCAATTAATGGCGTAGATGTCGGTTCCTCACTTCTTACAACACTTCAATGGCGGACCATTTGGTGTATCATCTGTCGGTATTTGGTCTGCGTCACTTTATGTGCTCTCTCACTCACTTTCCCAAATTGTGTGTTTTTCATTAATGTGGAAGTTTGAATGATATTGACTACTACTGGTTCTTCAGAAGGCATAAAAAATCTTGAGAAATATTTCGTTTTCTTGTTTTTATGAATTTTCTTTCTAAAAAGTTGATCATTTATTATATTTTCATGATCATAAAAGGTGTCGGTTAAGTTTATTATATGTTTTCTTTCAAGAATTGTATGAGTAAAAGAGGTACATATGTGTTATGTATGTTATTAACATATAATATGTTTACAAAATGACAAGGTTTGTCATTTTCTTATTTTTTTAACGTTGAATTCTTGTTGATTTTCTAATGTTAGCTTAAAGATTTAATCTTTCTATTGCTGCAGAGCAAAGGAGTCTGAAATTTTGAATATAAAAGCAGTTCAAGACCCTGAGGAGGTGGTCTCCATGGTTGAAATGTATGAATATCTATTTTCTTCTAATGTCATAAAACCAATATATACTCAAGGACAGAACAAAGTGGGTCAAGGGGATCCGCTAACCCTCAGTCACCGAAATCTGTCAGAAAACACGTAGGATTTTTTTATAAAGTTTAAGTTGTGTTAGATCTTGTAGTTTGTAGGGAAGATAATTTAATGATGGCCCATACCCGTAAATTTTGGTTCCGCCTGTGTATAAATTCCAATTAAAAGGGTTTAACCTTGAAAAGCTGTTTATAATCACATTAATTGCCTACTGGTAGTTGAGACCTTGAAGGGGGAGGGGACGAGAGATGTTTAAAACTGTATACTAAATGCGGTTAAAGCAGAAATAATGACTTGTGAGAATGAACAGGAGCATGAGAAACAGTAGTGAAAGAAGGAAACTGGGATTCTTCTCATGTGGGACCGGCAATCCAATCGACGATTGCTGGAGGTGTGACCCAAACTGGCAAAAGAATCGTAAGCGACTTGCAGATTGTGGCATTGGGTTTGGGCGGAATGCCATTGGTGGTCGTGATGGCCGGTATTATGTGGTGACAGACTCTGGTGATGATGATCCAGTCAACCCAAGACCGGGCACATTACGCCATGCTGTCATCCAAGATGCACCTCTTTGGATCGTGTTCAAACGTGACATGGTGATCCAGTTGAAACAAGAACTTATTATGAACAGTTTTAAAACCATCGATGCGCGTGGGGTCAATGTCCACATTGCCAATGGAGCTTGTATCACCATACAGTTTGTCACTAATGTTATCATCCACGGGTTACATATCCATGACTGTAAACCCACTGGAAACGCCTTGGTAAGAAGCTCACCGTCCCATTATGGTTGGAGAACAATGGCAGATGGTGATGCGATTTCCATCTTTGGCTCGAGCCATATTTGGGTCGACCATAATTCTCTGTCCAACTGTGCTGATGGGCTTGTTGATGCTGTCATGGGCTCAACCGCAATAACCATTTCCAATAATTACTTCACTCACCACAATGAGGTTATGTTGTTGGGCCATAGCGACTCGTATACGAGGGACAAACAAATGCAAGTGACTATTGCTTATAACCATTTTGGAGAAGGTCTTATTCAAAGAATGCCAAGGTACTGATTCATTATTTATTTAATTTACAAAAACATTAAGATAAAAAGAACTTGATTGTGCATTTGTATGCCATGGGAGACTCAAATTTGGTTAAAATTTACAGATGTAGACATGGATATTTCCATGTGGTGAACAATGACTACACCCACTGGGAGATGTATGCCATTGGTGGAAGTGCAAACCCCACTATCAACAGCCAAGGCAATAGATACCTTGCCCCTGCCAATCCCTTTGCAAAGGAGGTAACCAACTGACCATAAATATTTTCATTAAGTTTTATATATAAATATATCATGTTGACCAACTTTTTATAAGAGCTGACATGTCATCATATGATTGGTTACACAACTACATCATTTTTCTTTATTTTTAAGGCTAAAACCATATCATCTGAGATATAAAATAAGTGTATATGACGTCTGTCTTTTGATTGGGTTATATTTTTTATCATTTATCGTAGAACTGGTCAGATGGTTAATTTTTTTAAGATTTAAAAAAGTGACTAAGTAAAAAGAATGTAAACCCATTTATGTGATTTTCTCATTTACTTAACCAATTTGAGATGATAAATAATCTTCACTCTTTGCTCTTGTTGATATAAAGTTGACTCCTTGATCTTATTCAAATAAAGTCAACTAGATATTAATAGAATTTAAATGGAAAATGACAGGTTACAAAGAGGGTAGATACAGATGCAAGCAAATGGCATGGATGGAACTGGAGATCAGAAGGTGATTTACTTCTTAATGGGGCATATTTCACCCCATCTGGTGCAGGAGCCTCAGCAAGTTATGCAAGGGCTTCAAGTCTAGGTGCAAAGTCATCTTCCATGGTTGGAACCATCACTTCTGGCGCTGGCGTGCTTGCGTGCCGTAGGGGCCACCAGTGCTAGACATCACGTCTCGCAAACAGTCATTTTTCTTCTTTTTTTTAACCACCACCACCACCACCTATATATAAATTTTTATACATCCACTTTGTTCTTTTTCATCCAATGTTGTCACCACTTGTTACTGTTCAACCTCGCCCACGCTTTAACGAATACAAAACCACGACGGCCACGAAGCGGATGCGTAGCGTTGTTCATCCTCACTCTATCAATCAACCTCATTTATCCCCTTTCCTTGACTGGACCGGATTGTTTGCGTTGTTATGGACCCGCTTATATCGGTTTATTTTCTCTTTTTTTATTTTTATTTATTTTGTAATGTTAGTTTCTCATACAAGTCAAGTGTGAATGTCAAAACCACCAGTAATGAAATGAGAAAGGAGAAAAGAAAGGGGAAATTATTTGTTGTGGAGTTAAACCTTTACACTTTTGTTGCACTTTCTTGCAATGGAAAGAAAGAATCTTTTCTCATGCTTTTGTTTACCTTTTTGTCGTGGATTGATGACTTGTGTTCATTCATGGTTATTATGGGGTAGTTCAGCTACAAGTTAAGTAATTTAAAACCCATAGTTTAGTTACAAGTTAAAAAATTAAGACCTTTATGTTGTGGAAGTCATAGAAAAAAAACCTAGTTTAGTTACAAGTTAAAAAATTAAGACCTTTGTGTTGTGGAAGTTATAGAAAAAAAAAAGTAACTTTGAAACGTTGTCGTGAGGTATTGAAGTGGCAAAAGAAAATATATTTAAATAAGTAAAGGAAAAAAATTTTGAATTAAGTTTAATTTTACTCCTTGAGATTTGTTAAAAATAATTATTTTCTTGTAAAAAATTAAAAATATCAATTTATCTCTAAAAGTTTCATAAATTGTTTTAATTTTAATTCAAAAGTTTTATTAGTTGTTTTAATTTTCTTCAAAATAATAAAGTTTTTGGAGTGAAATTGATATAACATATGAAACTTTTGGAGGTAAATTGATGATTTTTAATCTTTTGGAGGAAAATGATTACTTTAGTTAAACCTTATAGAGTAAAACTAAAATTAATTCAAAAAATTATAAACAAAAACAAAAAGAAGGAAAAAAAACAAAGTCTGAGGTATTGAAACGTTAAATAGTATAGTTTGCATGCCCAAGGTTTGCTACATGAAAAAAGGACGAGATGGTGAGACATGAAATTAATTGTGTTTCTATGTGAGTACAAATAATATTTAACCTAAACCGAAGTCTTGTGCACATTGTCATTGGCCACCGGCTTTCGTTATTAATATATAATAAATGTTTTAGTTTTAGATTTTTTTTTAAGCGGTTGGTTTTGATTTGACGATCTAATTTCTTCAATCAAATAAGACGACAATATCTTATATTATCTTATTTTACTACTTTAATAAAAGATTAACTAAGTACAACATATGGTAACATCATATTTTTACTCAACAAAATTTTCTTACTTTTATTTCATATTAAATAATTATCTTAATTACAAATAATATTATTTAATATTTTTTAGATTAAAAAAACTATTTTAATAAATTAGTAAAAAGATCTTTAATTAATGTTATTTCTAAAGAAATAGACTTTTATAAAATATTTTTTTCTAAAACATCAAACTTTTTAAAAAATATAAAATATTTTTAAATTGGTGTTTTTAAAAAGTGAATTTTTTATAATCCAAAAATAATTAAAACTAAGAGTTATAATTAGAGATTTTTATAAATGATATTTTTTAAGCGATTTGTTTTCGAACAAAATGTTTATTTTTCTTTATGAAGAAAATTTGAAAAATAAAATTTTAAAAAGACGATATTATTATTTTATTACTTATAATCATATTTATTTGTAATTTCTATCATATCTTAAAATATCCTTTTAAATTAATAAAAATATATTATATTAATATATTATTTATTCAACCCGTGTAATACACGAGTTTATTAAATCTAGTTTGTTTAATAAAAAAAATCATAACCGAAATATTAATATAAACCGAAATATTAATATCTCAATTGATACGCCTTCTTTGATTAGGCTCATTGAGAAATATTATTTTCTAAAAGGAAAACATACACTAACACTTCAGAAAATGAAAATACAAGCATCTCAAGGAAATAATGGAACTTGTAGAATAATGAAGCAAAAGATGCATATGTAATAGTTTGATAGGATATTTAGATGCTTATCAATCAAAATCCAAAAGATACCCTTTAATTAGTAAAGGAATTTAAGTGATGGGTTAGGGTGGAGGTAGTCAAGTGAAGGATTAAGAGGTAGTCATGTGAAGTGTGGACCAATTTAACTAGTCCCATGTGACTCTACTAGTGGGTAGGTCCTCTTTCCCACACATTAATAATATAGGAGGGCCTCTCCTTTTGATTTCACCTTATTTTTCATCCTACAACTTTATTGCCACATTTATATGATTTTAGGTGTTTTTTAAGTTTTAAGTTTGCAAATTGGATTGAGACCATGTTTACATCATTTTAGGTATCCTTAATTTATATTGAATTGAAAATAAGTTTAAAAGACTGAAAATATATATTGTAAAAATGGTTAAAATAAGTAGGAGAGCCGAGGAATGTATAGGAGTGTGAGTAATATATAAAAACATCCATTGAATAAGTTGGGTTTACTAAAACTTATATTAAACAGTATACGTTACACAAGCTGTTCATGAGTTAAGCCGTGACGTATCTAGATAAATTATAGAAGTTTTCGTCTTTATACAATTCAATTTTGCAAAAAGTAGATGAAACAAATACTTTAAACACTATAGTTTTTCCTATCCATGATGCAATTCATTAATAGACAATGTACAAACCATAAGAACAGGTGGAAATGTCACTCTCAAAGTTCTTGCAACACACGACACATCCCTCAAATGACGTCTGTGAAAGTCAAAGTCTAATATATTTATTTTTTTTAATTATTTCGTAACGGCAAGTTTTATTAAGAAAAAATTACATTACCAAGGAAGTAAGCCGAAAGACGATACAAAACAGGTGTTTTACCCGCTGCGTGTCACAGCAGGCGGGTACGCGCGTGATTAAGTATAAACCACAACCGATTTGACTTGTTTCTACAATAAATTTATGATCGAAGCGTAAACTAATTAGATTTATAATTTAATTGAAGACAAATTATATTTGACGTAATTCCAAACAAAATATATGTCGAAACGTAAACCAACTCAAAACGTATATAAAAATTATCGCAAATACAAATCAAAATATAAAACGGGTTTGAAACTAGGAAAAATGAGAATATTGTGCCCTAGACCGATGAAAGAAAAATCACCTTGGACCGGTGAATTTTCACCGATTCCCTAATTGAACAAAGAAGAAATCAAGGGGTGTTAGGGTTTTTGATCCAAGGAAACCCTGAAATACAACGCTCCTATTTTTGAGAAAACATGAAAAACTCGAGAGTCGTGACGACCCTATCCCCTTATAATAATATGTATATTAAAGTTAACTAATATTGAATTATTTTTTCACTGTTCATTGAATTTCTCTTTTAATATATAACAACAGAAGGGACATCATCAGAATCAGAAGATGACACTGCCACCGTCCGCATCCCACAAAACGATTGCCATCCACAAAAGCAACCACCGACGTGTATAAAGGAAAGAAAGCAAGCTCGATAGAAATGCTCAGTCTCTCTAGAAGCAAAAGATTAAAAAGGGTGCAAAGTATATAACCGGAATCATAACGTGCATCAAGAAGTAAAACAAAAAGGCATGAATAGTTACACAACCCCTATCTATTTACCATATGAAATAGTAATAGAGTTTCTTTTTCAACTGTGAATATTTTTGAATATCCTATCATTCCGTACAAATGTTATGGACTTAAAAGATTTTGGCATTTATAATGAAGCATTAAACTCAAACCAATAAAGATCATTTGGTTCGTAAAATGTTTCGTGAACGAATTAAAATTGAAATTGAAATTGGAATTAAGATTGAAATTGGAATTAGAATTGAAATTGAAATGAAATCTTATTAAAATTTATATGGAGTTTGGCTGGTCAATTTGAATGGAATTAGAAGAATTTTAAACATTTCATTAGATTGTTAAGCATTCCATAGGTTAAAGTGGAAGGAATATGAATTTCAATGAATTTCATTTCAAATAAAGCATTTACAATAAATTGGCAGGTAAAAACGAACAACAAGTTGTACCGCGATTATCTTTTGAATAGTAAACCCAAATCTACTAAAAACAAAGATTTAAGACTTAGAAGCCGACAAATTACTATCAGCGACCCGCTGAGGGGCGGAAAACCAAATGTATCAAAAGCAAAAGGGATTAACACGTGTTGTTTCTCTAAGCAAATTTCTCGTGTATAGTAATTCTACTTGATTCTACCTTCAGCGCAGCCTATCGCGTAACAAAACCATTGTCCCTAAACGCAACAAGAAGAGACACTCCTGTAAGATATACACAAGCGTGTTTTCCTCTTGCCCACCCAAGCACAAGGATATCAACGGGTCGAAGAGTAGACCTTCCTTCAATCGGCTTTGTTAAAAAATTTACAAGGGGCTTATTTTTAATAGAAAGTCCTGCCCATTTAAAACATCGCCTAAAACATGGCTAACCAAATCATGCCTATATTTAAACCCAATAAGGTCCTTGCAGTGAAACGCATGCTTACCAAAAGAATCCAAACACGACTTGTGACAGACCAGACATGGCTCATCAATGTGAAACAATGGGATCATTAGTCAGTATTTAAGAATAGCCTTGTACTTCAAAGCCGACATATGCAGGCCAAGTCCTTTAATGAGGATGACCGTTAAGAAATCCTAAACCCAAGGAGACCTTAGACAATCAAGCACCAACCATCAAAAATCATCAAATGAAAGAAATTTCAAAATTTCACAAATTTTCAAATTTCTTTCATTGGATGGCAAAATTTCAAATTTCAATTCCTAAGAATTATATTAACCAAATGGGGTCTAACAGTATGTAGTACGTAAAAATGAATTTTACATATCGTTTTTCTGTTTCTCTCTCTAAATAAATAGTAATAGTATATATAGTAACTAGGTAAGTATCACATGTATTACACAGGTTAAATAATAAATATTAAATAGTTAATAACAAATTTATTAATTAAAAAAATATTTTGAGATAATATATTATTGAAATTACGTATGATAATTTTTTATAAGCTAATATTTTGAGAAGTTTTTTCAAAAACTTTATTTTTAAACTTTTTTTTGTTTTTTCAAAAACATAATAATAAACATTTTCTTCCAAAACAAACCATTTTTAAAACGTCATCTTTAAAAATGTTCTTATTATAACTTAAATTATAATTATTTTGGTTAATTAAATTTAATTTCTTTTAAAAATACTGATTTTAAAATATTTGTATTTTTAAAAAGTTTAAAGTTTTAAAGTAATTTCTTCTTTTATAAAAATTTGTTTATTTAGAATTTACACTTATTAAAATATATATTTTTAAATTTATTAAAAAATTACTTTTAAATGATTAATTTAATAATTAAATAGAAGAAATAAACGGGACAACTAAAATTAGGTGATATAAATTGTGCCAGTGTTCACCTAAATATTTTTTTTATTATAATAAAATAGATTTATTATACTCATTTACTACACAATTTGAATATATATAATATTTAATATAAAATAATTTATTAATTATAAAATGATATTCAAAGATAATATATGATTGAAATCTTTTTAATTATGCACGTAATGAAATTTTGTTTTAAAACAAGCATTTTAAAACAATGTCATTTTCAAAAACTTTTTTTTATCATAATTTCAATTTGAATTATTTTTTGTTTATATAACTTTACTTTTTAAAGATATAAAATTTAAAATATTTCAATTTTTATAAAAATTTGATGTTTCATAACATATTCTTTTTGTATAAAAATTGTTTATTTAGAAATAAGTTAATAAAAAGATCTCTTTCCTAATTTATTAAAAATTATTTTAATCTTAAAAATAATTAAATAATATTATTAGTAATTAATGTGATTATGTAATAGAAGATAGAACCGTTAAAATTTAATGACATGAAATATAATGCTGTCACGTGTCTTTTATATATATACTCTTTTATTAAAGTAGAAATATATATTATATTATTTATTGAAAACTAGAATTTTTTATTAAAACACGCTTTAAAAAATGTATAAGATACAAAAATTTTCTTTTAACAAAAATCATTTTTTAAAATATGAACTATTTTAAACCATTTTTTCTAAGTTTTATAAGAATGATTCGTTAGTGAAATTAAAAAAAATATATTAAAAACAATTAAAAAAAATCTCATAAAACAAATATTTAAAATAATATTATTATTCTTTTTATTTGAAGTATTACTTATACGTAACTCAATCATATTTATTTAAAAATATTATTTTATATTATTTAAATTTTTATCACAAATTATTTAATATTTTATTTATTTAAGTTTTGTAGTAAACATATATTTAATATTTTATTTAATACTAATTTATAAAATATATCCACAAAAGCGGCGCTATTCAACAAATTCGGTGGCTTAAATGAATTTAGAAAATAGGATCTCATTTTTATAACACTAATAAATGTATTTTTTATTCATTTATCTAAATCTTTATTAAGTTCCATTAATCTATTTTCTATATCTATTTAATTGGATATTATTAAACTCAGTTATTTACTCTATTTTATGGTTGTTAATCGTAATCAAACTTTTAATCACTTTATGTTAGAAATTTAATTTTTCTCATGAACGCTAACAACAAAATATCTTTCGTTTCTTACATTTCTAATTTACTCATTATATTACACCATAATATGTCATAAAAGTTTAAGATTTTTTTAGGAAAGTATGGATCAAAAATTACTCATAATAACTTATACATAAACTATGATATTTATATATTCACAAAAGTTGTTTTATATATAATATAACACAAATTTGAAGCCTAAAATACTAAAAAGCTAGCTTTAGTAAACTTATGTATTACACGATTAAAAAATAAGATATTAAATAGAATAAAAATTTATTAATTATTAAATAATATTCTAATATAAGATATTATTAAAATTATGTATCAGTAAATACTATAATTAATAAAAAAAATTATCAACTTTTTAAAACTTTGTTTTCAAAATTTTTTTGTTTTTCAAAAATGAAAAAGTTTTTTTATCATAACTCCCAATTTTAATTATTTTTATATATAAAAATTTACTTTTCAAAAAACACTAGTTTTAAGATATTTTGTATTTTTAAAAAAGCTTGATATTGTAAAAAATTTCTTATTTTATAAAGTTTGTCCTTTAGAAATAATCTTAATAAAAGGATATTTTTTAATTTATTTAAAAATATTTTTAGTCTAAAAATAATTGAATAATATTATTAGTAATTACTATAATTAAGTATTATTATTTTTATTTATAAAATTAAATATCGCAAAATTTGAAAAAAAATTTATAAACTATTTACATAAATAATATAATTATGTAAGGTTTTGTTTAATTAAAATTTTTTTCCTTTTTGGGTTTGTCTATTTATAAATTTTCTATTTATTTTAGATATTATCGTAACTTTCTTATTTATTATAAATTTTTGTAACTTTTGTATTTATTATTTATTATAATCAGAAAATAATTTTTGTATTTATTATTTATTATAATCAGAAAATAATTATTTGAATTTAAATAATATCTCCCCTAATTTTCAAAAATCTCGCAAAAGAAAAGAAATAAAATCTATATTGTTTGTTACAAAACTTCCGCATGTATAGAAAACAAAAGAAAATTTTAAGATAGAGAATCTATCTTGTTTAAACAAAACTCTTATGTTTTAATCTAAATAAAAAAATTCTAACAGAAAACATTAAAACTTTATAAAATTAGTTTAAATTATAAATACTTTCAAAATACATATTAACGAATTTTAAAAAATATAATTAAAAAAAAAAAGCTGAATTTCAAAAATCTTGACAATGTATCTCCTTTTTAGAAATTCTTGACCCTTTATCGTATAAATAGCTCTAACAAACTCGTGTATTACATAAATTGATCAAATAAAATATTTAATAAAATAAAATTTATTAACTATAAAATATATTTTAATATAAGATATGATTAAGGACTATAAGTAATAAAATAATTATTTTAACTTTTTAAACTTTTATTTTAAAACTTTTCTTTGTTTTTTCTCAAAAAAAATTAGAAATTTTGTTTCAAAACAAATCGCTATAAAAATATATTTAAAAAAGTTATATTTTTTGAAAAGTTTCTTATTTATAAAATTTGTTTCTTTAAAAATCTACTAATAGAAAGATCTCTTTCTTAGTTTACTTATAAATTAAACTATTTTAGATTTAAAAATAATTAAATAATATTATTAATAATTAATGTAAATATTTAATATAAGATAGAAGCTGGAAAATTTTGATAAAATGAATAAAGTGTTATACGTGTCCCATTAAAAACTTTTTATTAAAGTAAAAAAAAAAGATGTGCTCATCGCCTAGAGGGGCGTTTCCTCGTCTCGGGTACCCAGCGAACAAGTAATACATCTCATCTCCTCGCGTAGAGGGGTGTGTGCTAGCCTAGGGATAATAAATGACTTTTTTACACAAAAGTGGAGGGGTGTGACACGTAAGCGATGAATTTTTGTCACGTGTGCGAGTAATTATAGAAATTTCTCGTCTATGGCGAGGATCAACCTGGGTTAGGCTATTTTTCGATTTAAGGTCGGTGTATAATTTTGTAATTTTATTTGGTTAAATATGTATTTTGGTAATTTTTCCTAATAATTAATTTGTCTCACAATCAAAACTTTTGACTTGAAATGGTGCAGAGCATAGATTATGTTTTTTTTCTTAGAATTCAGTTGTTGTACATGGTTTGCAGTTAGCCAAGTTAACCATAATGTTGACACAGTTTGACAAAGAAAGTGATGGTCAAAGATAGGGATATATGAGGCTTAGCAGACTGATAGCTAGAGAGTATCTTCTCTTTTATCTATGAATTGTCTATGCTTAGATTTTGTTCACCAGTACTCTTACCTCTTACCTTGTGGAATGAGAAGTGTTTGTCTTTTTATTTTATACCTTTTTATTTTGAGGGTGTAAATATAACACTTTAACACATTACTAAAGAAAATGTAATGTTTGAAAAAAATATGTTGGCATCATATAATGAATGATCACAGCTAGCATGTTGCAACTCTGTAGAATTCTGAATATTCTCTCTGTTTAACTCTCTATTTGTAACATCATAAAACATAGTAATAATAATGTGCGGTGGATAGATAAATGGAAATATCAGGTTAAGGTTAAATGCAAACCATAGGAAATTAAAAAAATCACTAAACTAAATATTAACTTTTAATTTAATTAAAATCAATGGTGATAATATTTTAAATAAATAAAAATAAATATGTACTTTTGTGGGATCATTTAATCATTAAGGAGTAGAAGAGTAATTTGATCATTTACCATAGCTTAATTTAGTTTTTTTTTCTTCTCTCTCCTAAACAACTTCATCATCTTTTTTAAATACTCTTAATATTTTTATACAAACTTGTATTTTTATAAAGTTTATACTATAAAAACAAGATTTTTTAAAATTTTAATTAGAGTATAGTCTTGCAAATAAAAAAGATATTTTTTTAAAATTTGTTACAGCTGTTTTTTCCATATAGTAAAAGTGACTTACACATGTGTCGAGTGACCAAAAAAAGTTAGTTGTCATTTCATTTTTATGTGTAAATGGTAAGTTTCGCACATCTATAGATGATAATTCAACACATGTGTAAAAACTACTTACACACGTATTAAATAACTAGGCTTTAAATATCTGTTTTCACACATGCTAACAACTATTTTAAATGTTATTTCTAATTTTTTTGTGACATTTTTTCAATACTCATTTGGTTTTTTAGGATGTATCTTTTGATTGAATTTCAGGTAACAATTATTTACACCTATATTAAGGTAGTTTTGTAATATTGTCATATGATTATGTTTTAGTATGCGTGATGATATGTTTGATTTATTTGTAAACGCACATAACCTTTGAGTATATATAATTTGAATTTTGTTAACTTTTAAATGTATATAATATTTAAATGTGATTTGAATTTAAAGTACAAGTGAAAGCTGGTTTATAAACGTCTGGTTTACACATATGTAAAAATAGTTGTAACAAATTTACATATGTGTAAAAAATAGCTATAATAATTTCATAAAAATAATTTTTTAGTTTTTTTTATTTATAACACTATAAGAGCATTCACAACCCATGTCTTAAAAATATGTGAGTGGGAGTCCTTATATTATATGGAATGGTTTTAAGTGGTTGTGAGTAGAGAACAGAGAAAATGTTACTATTAATAATGTAAATTTAAGATTTTACTATTCAACCTTTATAATTTTTTTAATATTTTTAAAAGTGTTTGTAAGTGAAGGACAGAGAAAAATAATAAAAAAGATATAAAATATATTATTTAATTGAAAGGAGAGAGAAGAGTGATGATTTTTAGTGTAATTATAATGATGAAAACAAGGAATGGGATGTGAGTGCTCTAAATATAACGAAAAACTTGTTTTATTATATATTGTTTTTTAGGGAAAAACAAATTCGTATAATAAGTTATGGTGGTTTAAAAACTATGAAGGAAGTTGTTTTAAATCTAACATAATAATTCTTTACATGTGGTGCCACATGACATTCTCACAAACATTCCCATCTTAGTTTTTCCCGCCCAAATTATTTATTACATTTTAAAAAGTCAAATAACTAATTTTAATTTATTCTCTTTCTTTCTTTATATTATAAATCCATATCCTTTTTTAATCATTAACTTTTGAAAAAATATTTTTTTCTTTAAATAAAAACTAAGTATTTTGATTAAAAATATATTTTTTTTAAATCAAAATTGTCTAAAACTATGATTTTTTTCTAAAACAGCGAAACCTTTTTAAATTATGAAATATTTTGAAATCAATCTTTTTAAAAAAATAAAAAGTTTTACATAAAAATATTTTTTTACAAAACAAGCCCATAGTTTTTAAAGAGTGAGATGTTGATAAACAAAATGAAATTTTTTCAAAGCAATAACTTTTTAAAATAAAAGTTTAAAAATATTAAAAGTGTTTTATCAGCTAATTAAATATCTTTATATTTGACATTTTACAGTTGCTAACTCTTCGTTAATAAATATTTAGTATTATTTCTTATTTAACCCGTGTAATACATGGGGTTATAACCTAGTATATAATAAAATAATAAAAGTTGCCAAATATTTTTTTCCCTTTAAAATTAAACTACAGCTTAATGATATGATAAATTATAGACCATTAAATTAGTTTTCTAGTTTGTAAAACAAGAGTGACTTTGCATTTAAACAACCCCCTAAAAATAACAATATAATAGATATACTCACATGTTAGAGCATTCAAAATAGGTTTTTTATTTTTATGTGAGCACGTAACTTATATTATAAGAGATGGTTGTGAGTAAAAAAAGAAGAGAAAATGTTAATAATCATCCGTATATTTAGGTAAACAATGTTCAACCCTTATAACTTTTTAAATATTTTTGAAAAAGGTTGTGAGCGGGGAAAAGAGAAAATGTATAAAAAGTATTATTTAATTAAAAAATAGAGAGAAAAAATAGTGTTTTGTAGTGTAATATTAAGGATGAGAATAGAGAAACTAATGTGAATGTTCTTTGAAACTAAAAGAACTATAGCCTATTGGTCAACATAAGTGTTGTTAAAAGTATCATCTCTATTAAACATACCTCATTTAAAAGAGAAATTGATTTTTTTAATCATGATGTGCCCTCAAGTTTGTAAGCGAGGTACGTTGAGTAGCACTCATTTATAAACATCAAGTTCGTGAGCGAGATACGTTTAGCTGCACTCAATTACACACGAAACATAAATTTATGTTTTAAGTGAAAATGTAAAATAACTAATTTATTTTTACTAGAGACCTTTGCTATGACAAAGGTATTTAAAATAACACACATTTTATATAAAAAGGATACAACCAATCTCCTGTTTCAATTTAAAAAAATAGGTCTACTATTAGAGATTGAGTTTCGTTATATTAGAACTTTGCTAAAATGTATTAGCTCTCACTAACAAGAAAAAACAATCTATCTAATCATATGAATTATCATAACAACATAATGCTACACTAGTATATCGTGGTATAAACTCTAAGAAAATATTAATAAAAAAGGTCTACTATTAAATATTTTAAGGTTTAATCCATCACTTATAAACTTATAAATTTGTTTACACATTTGACAAATTACATAGACATACATCTTTCACATAAATTAAGTAGAGGTGATTGTGTATCCCTATCTAAGTTTGTAAAATTATATATTATATCAAATGATTTTTAAAGAGTATTATAATTATGTATTGAAAACTTGTGTTTTGAAGATATATTCAATTTACTTATTAGGTGGAGAGGAGGATGTATGCAATTCATACGGTTAAGTATATTGTTGTCAAGCATGCTACAGTGACATAGTAAACATTATGGAACATCTTCATAATTGAATGCTACCTTTGATGAATCAACAATAATCTATGACGAGTTGCAACAATTTAATCACGATTGACATAATACAGCCTATAGTGACTCTCTTTAGAGGAATGACACAATAGTAAGCTCAAAATAAACCACTTTTCAAACCAATATAAAAGTGAATAGGTGACAAAAGAATACGATCACATACATTCATTTTAGTTAATGATCATAATAGTTTAGAATTCAAACAAATGCATAGTAATCCCAGAAGTCTAAAAATAAAAATAACCAAACCATGGTATGGGAGTATGGGACTATGTGATAGAACCCCGTTTTGTAACAGGCCATATATTAATTAAATGGCCCAATCTAGAATGAATTAATTAGGCCCACTAAAAACCCAAATAATGCAACATGTCCTTTCCTTTTAATTGAGCCCATTTTTTTATTTATGTAACTCCCAGAATTAATTAAACACAATTCTCTATATTCCTTCTTATTTAACTTTTACAAGACTTTAAGTATACGATTGAAATTTGAGGTCTTACTTTTCAGAACGGTATAGTTAAATCATTATTCTTTAAATATTTCTTTCATAAAATTAAAAAATTTTATAAGATACTTTTATTTTCTCACTTACATCATCATCTATATTATCGCTAGGTTAGTACCTCGTGTATTACACGGGTTGAATAAATAAAATACTAAATAATTAGTAATAAAATTTTATGAATTATAAAATTATGTTTGAAGATAAAATATTATTATAATTGCATATGAATAGCTAGTTTAAGTAAATAAACAATAATATATTTTTTTAACTTTTATTTTATAAAAAATGTGGGTTTTAAATATGTTTTTTTTAAAATGAATTTATTTTTAAAAAATTTTATTGTATTTTGTGTTTTATAAAACTTTTGTTTTTAAAAGTGTGTTTTTAATAGAAAAATAGGTTTTAATTTATTAAATTATATAAATTTTAATATGAAAATGGTATGATTAATATTATTAGTATTCAATATTATTAGTAATGATAAATAGAAATAAAAAAGTTAGTATGATAAAAATTACAATTGTATCAAGTCTTATTTTAGATTTTTCTTTGATATAGATAGATAGATATATAGATAAATAGATAGGCTAAAAACCCATTTATTAAACATATTATAGTTAGTAATAAACCCGAATAATTACACTACGATATTTTAATAAAAGAAATGATTAAAATTATATATACGTAATAGTTCAAGAAATAAAACAATTATACTATTTTTTTGACTCTCTTATATTAATAGTTTCATTTTTGAACATTTGTTTTAATATTTATTTATAAAATTTTATTGTTTATAAAAGTCTTGTATATTAAAAACTTGGTTTTCTAATTATTTTGGTTGTTTAATAAAAACTACTTTTAGAAAATTTCATATTTTTATATTTTTAAAAAAAGAAGCGATTTAAAATACTATGTTTTAAAAAGGTTTACTGTTTTAGAAATTCTTATATTATATAAAAATTTTGTTTTTTTTATTTCTATTTTAATAAAAACATATGATTTTTAATTTTCATAATAAAGTTTATTTTTAAAAACATAGCTTGATTTTAAAAAATATAGATGAGAGAGAAAAATATCAATTAATAAAATTGATTTTTATTAAGAGAAAGAAATTTATTTGAGAGTTTAAATTACTATAATACCCTTTTGGAGGGAAAATGAATTTATGATGTCTAAATGAATGACATATGTCAAAAATATTGTTTAAGAAAATAACAAGTGGCAAAAAAAAACCATCTTTTATTATATTCTATAAACTATAGATACTCTATCTTTAAGTTTATATGGTATACGACAATAGATCTTTATATTCACTAGTCGACTATTCATACCACATCCCTCTTTATCATTCATTACCCCTCCAAAACTTCCACTTCCATTGCCACTTGAGGGGTTTTAGTTTTAGCTAATAGTAGTCGTCATTGTTATTGTCATTGTCATTGTCATCATCGTCACAAAAAGAAAACAATTTAAAGCGATGGAAGCAACAACGGATCATCATTGTTTGGTATGTCCACCATCGTCGAAGACATCAAAGGTAGAAGGATAGGAGTAGCAGATCTCATGGATGGTGGTTTTGGGTTGATATTGTTTGTTTAGGGTTTGATATCGTTTATTACTGGTCATGTACTCATGCATGTTGCTTCCGATCTTGAGGGGTATTCACATCGACTTGTTAAACGCTAATTGTGGAAACCACTCTAAAGTTCTCTCTTTCACACAAACATAAACATTTTTTGTGATATATTTAAATGTTACTAGTATTTTCATAGTAATTTTACGTACTTTATCGTAAGTTTTCATCTATCATCTACGAGAAGATTGTTAGGTATGAAAATATGTAGATTTGATGGATGAAATTATGTAATAAGTTAGTTACATCGTTACTAACAAAGTTAATATCGAACCCATTTATAGCGAGAGGTAGTAACCTGGTGAAGTTACTACCGAGCAACTATTGGTACCAAGTAGAAGACTAATAATGTATTTGAGTTGCTACCAAGGTAGTTACATGTTACCAACAAAGAGTTGTTCAATTATACTGTAGCATATTGATACCGATTTTGTCAAGTTTATGCTAAAAAACAGAACATATTAATAAATCAAAGAACAAATATTCAAAAAAACAAAGTTTCTTGATATGGACGATCAGGAAACTATAACCCGTGTAAACACAAGTGGTTATTATAAAGAAATGTGTCTTTTGTGATCCCTTTTAGGGTAGTAATGAACCTGAAAAGAATCTCATCCTCTGGATAGAGTTTTGAATATGATGTTTAAAATTGAATACCTGAATTTTTTACTATGCTAAAATTTTAGATAGTAGATTTCAATATCTTTGGATTTGACTTCGATATCTGAATAGATATCTGAATTCTAAAAAAAATTATTGCTTATTAACTTTTATAAAAAAAATTAATAATTTTTATTAAAAAAACATTTCGGATATCCAAAAGTTATAAAAAAAATATCCGAAGCACCTAAAAATATTCAAAATTTATAATTAATATATATTATTTTAATAGTTTTAATAAAAATACTAGCTTTTTAAGCCACGTATTACACGGGTCGAATAATTAAAAAGTTTGAACCATAAATTTGTATATACTTGTAATTATTAAAATCAATTATTTACATAAAAAATATCGAGAAAATGAAAATTTCTTCTGAACATTAGAACAACTATACAATGATAATATCACCTATACAATGATAATAATTATCATTTTGTAGTTGTTGACTTGTTTCTAATATTCAAAATACGCGAAATCTAGATTTTTCATCTAAAATGTCAATTTTGTCGATTCTTTTTCTATTCATTTAATGATATAAAACTTTTATTGCTACTTTGTTTGTTGTTTGATATTCTACCTACAAGTTGAAAAAATCATAACATATATGCCTGCAAGTTGAAAAAATCATAACATATATACCTGCAAGTTTAAACTTATTATGTGCCTGCAAAGAATGTTTGATGCATACTCCAACCTGCAACCTGTTTATGTAACAGCAAGCATTGCATATCAATTTAAATCTTTAGTTACTTTGTTGTTTAATTGCATCAATACATTGTTGTTTATAATAATTTTGTATCTAAATCCGTCTGCTAATAATATTTTCTATTATTTTAATTAACCCATCTGTTGACCATATACCTACAGGTTGACTATATGCCAGTCAGTTTTAATTATGCATGAAATTAGTTCATGTATATATATAACATTAAGTACAACTATCTATATAGTTCAGGCAACCTTTTAATTAACTATGTATGAAATGTTATGTAGATTAACTAAAGAATCAAATCTTATACTCTTCTTAACTCATTGTTTGTGTCTGTATAATATAATGTAACATTTAGTTTAAATTATTATGGTTTTTTGTTATGTTTGTATCATTTTATTTTACTATGAACATCAATTAAGCATATTTTTTGACTTTCCACTTACTTATATACAACAGGTTGATTTAGATGCTTACTTTATCTTAGTAGTACTGTAATTGTTTAGTTATGTGCAAGTGTCAAGTTATCGTTCCTTTAGCTATATATTACTTTAGATGGTTTATTTATATGAGCAAACTGTTGTTTTAGATGCTTATTTTATTTGAGTTGTATTGTAATTATTTAATGATATACAACTTTCATTGCTACTTTGACTCTGAAAAAAATCATAACATATATACTTGCAAGTTTAAACTTATTATGTACCTGTAAAGATTGTTTGATGCATACTACAACTTGCAATCTGTTTATATACCGGCAAGCATTTATATCAATTTAGATCTTTAGTTATTTTGTTATTTAAATAAATCAATACATCTAAATCCACCTGCTAATAATATTTCACAAAAGTCGATATACAAGGTATATATTATCAACAACATTATAACTTACGAACTTTTTTAAACAACAACAATATTTTTGGATTGAACACGTGTGTTACACGAGTTTTTAGCCTAGTATGTAAATATATGATTGAAGTTTTTTAAATTGGATAATTCTACCTATAAAATTATTTTCATATAAAAGTTTTAAATATATATGATTCAACAATCAAATTGATAATAAACAAAACTAGGGTTAATCACCTACGAGCGTTGTGCACGTGGTAACTGGGTCAAAGCATAAACATATGTAATACCATGATCACAATATCTCGCAGTTTAACGCATTATCATCATAGCCAGTGTTTTATTCATTATGGCCGTCAATATTCAAGAAATGAAGACACACGCTCAACCATGGTTGCAGGGGAGTTGATGGTATAAACCAACCATCCTCTGATCCTACCAAGCAAAGCCAAGATGTCATGTGATTTATGATCACCTCTTGTTTAAACTCATCACTGGCTGTCAAATCCCTGGATAAACCAGTAGCAAATGGACCCCAAAAGGAGGTCCGATCAAAATAATTTATGTGTAAAACCTAAATTACACCAACAATGCCAACAAACATCATTAGCAAAAGTTTAAACGTAAGAACATGGAACAATAGACAAGCCAATAAACAACAGATCCAATAACAACACATTAACAACCAATAATGATGCTTAAAACCAGAAAATCTAAAAAACACCATTAGCCATTCATTCAAGATGACAAAGTCAACCAAATAATCAAAGTTTTCAACCAAATAATCAAGGTTTTCAACCAAGAAGCTATAGACACCAAATCTGAAAACTCAACAATGAATAACCAGGCTTTCCAGGAAACAATGGACCTTTTTGGTTAGCCGGTTCATAAACGCAGCATGGCGGCAATAATCGCAACTGCCGGCCAACCTCGTCCTGGCACAAATGCCACAAAGGCGATCGGTGAAGACGGCGGTGGTCGACGCCTCGCACCGGAAGATGAAGGTTTCCCGGAGGCGCAACCGTTGCCGCCTCCTCCGCCAAAGCCCACCGCCATCACCATCGCAACCCCACCTCCTCTCTCTCTACCCGTAGATCTGAAGCGAACGGTGGCCGGGAAACCCATCTCTCTCTACCACCGAACGGGTGTCATCGGAGGTACGCGACGACAGTCGGACCACCTCTCTCTCTTTATCTCTCTACCACCGAACGAAAAAGTGACAAAACCCAAACCTTGCGTCTGCACTCACAAACAAAACCAGCTTTTATGAAGATGACAAAAAAGGGGGCGTAATGCAAATAAAAGAAAGATATGTGACTAATATCCAAACAACATAAAACCCTCTATTCATTCATTTTCTTTTAAATATATAGTATATATATATAATATAATATAATATAATATAGTATAATATAATATAATAATATAATATAATATAATATAATATAATATAATATAATTTTGAATAAAAAAATGCGTGTAAATAAAACTGAAATGAATTCTTAATTTAGCTCTCAAAAATATTATAGTTGATTAAAAATAAAATTATAATTTGGTTACCTAAAATGAAGTAAAAAAAATAATAAATGTATTAATTATTTACCTAAAATTGGTAATAACTTTGAACGGGAAAATAAAATTGAAGAGAAACCATAAGATGACACATGATATTTCTTTTACTCTTTTATTAGAGGATGATTTCAGATAATTTTGATATCTAAATATCTAAAAAAATTTCAAAAACACTATCCAAATCCAAATTCGAATCCAAAAAGATATTTCAGTTTTGGATATTTTTGCACACCCCTTGTTCTATGAGTTGATGATTGTGAGTTTAAGATAAGTTTTTAGTTGATAAATTCTTATCATTTTTTGTGTTTTACCATTTGTTAGATTTAACTATTCTATATTACTCTATATACTTCTCAAAGGATAGGAACAATGATTTGTGAAATCACAACCGTTCAAATTCTTATCTTAGTGATTCACCAGCCATGATGTTGTATAAAATTAAGACTCGTTTTCCTTCTGCAAGAATTGATGAGAAAGACAGAGAGGGCGTTAAGTTTGTCCCTCATCCTCTACATTTCACAACGATTCAAAGAAGCCCCAAATTCTAGGATGCCACTCGGGTTTTTGAACCACCTACGATCACTGCTACTTCTGTTTCAACAACATCATCACCACGTCTGTCATAATCTTCTTAAAAAACAGATTAATTATAAAAAAGTTACAACATTATTTCTATTATAACTCTACGTAGTTATTCTTTTAGTGGCATTTTACCAGAGGGATTAGTATGAAAAATGACATTGGATATGACAAAACCTTCTGTCGGGATTAATATGTGTATATTTGTTACCTTTTATAGTCTTATATCGTATACATTCATGCTAAAATACATGTGAAGTAGTAACAGCACAAGATACCAAAGTTGGCAACTTTTTATACTATAGGTCAAAAATGGATCGAGCAAGATAATGTTGAAAACGGGGAAGGTTAATCAAAAATCCAAAAGCTTCATTTTTTTTAGATGAGGTTTTGGCTTGTAAAGATTTAGAAATAATTTAAGTATTTTTTATAAAATTATTTATGAGGTATAGTATAGTAATATGCTAACCCGTGTGACCAGCTTGGATTGTAACAAATTGGGTCATTACAAGTTATCTTTTTGATAAGGTTACATCTTTTGCAGGACAACAGGAAAAATTGTTCAGGAGTTATAAGTTCATGGATTAAACACGTGCTTTTATCAAAATACAATAATATACCATAAAATTTATAAAATAATAATAGTAATTGATGTTGATATGAAAGTATAGATAGGTATGTAGAGATGCATTCAAGTTTTAAAGTAGCATATTCTTTTTGCAGTCATTATGTTTTTATTCTAACCCTCGTCTTTTTCTTCTTAATGAGATGGATTTTAAACTACTATTCCATTGTAACCGAAATTTACTAAATGTGAAATAAATCGTGAATTCTTTTTAGCATAAAACTTTGTGAAATATGTCATACATTTGACTTTATTTAATGGTTAACTTTAAAATACTAAACTAGTGACAATATATAACATCAAAGAAAGGTTTATTTGAGAATCATAGATGCTGATTACAATATTTTCTTAGTTGTACAACACCCTAGCCAGTTTGACAGCAACAATACTGGTAAAGAGGAGGCATACATTGCCCAGATACAAAACCAACTCTTTTACAAAATGCATCACAATCCGGTAGGTCTTGCACTTTCCTTGACACACGTATCGCGCTTCTGCATTACCCGCAAACCCTAAAAATAGTTCAAATCAAATGGCGATCATGAAAAATACAAAATAGTATACATGTTGATGATGAATATCTTGTTTGAAACTTACAGATCAATGATAGTAGTAGCATAGCGAATGAGAGGTTCATAACAATGAGGAAGGTATGAGAAAGCTTCATATTTCTTGTGGTCACAACTTATAAGTTACGTACATTTCTCTTTTGGTGTTTAAATAGAAAACTCTTGCATTTAATTCTTAATGAAACCCTTGCTTTATTCCATTAATGCATTTGATGTCATTCTTACTTCAAACGGATCTTTTTTTATTTTAAAACTAGCTAGTCTTAAAAACACGTGTAATACACAGGTTAGATAATAAAAAATATAAATATCTATAGTATATAATAAAAGAGTAACTATAATGCCATATGTCACTCTCATGTTACCCCTCAAAAAAATTTTCCCGCCTAAATTAATATACTATTTTAGTCAAGTTTTTATTTTAAGAAACTTAATAAATAGTAATAATTCATTTTGTTTTGAATTAATTTTTTATATTATCAGCTTTATTGTGTAATCATATTGTTTTGAACTATACATATTTTTATAGTCAAATAAGATTTAATTTAAAAAACTAAAAAAATATTTATTGATATATTTAAATATTTTAGGTTAGTGTGATTTTAAGACTACTGATTTTTAATTTTACATGGGTCAATTGTATATTATATTATTTAAAAAAATATTCAAATATTTATAATTTATAAACGTAACTTTTTACTTTTATTGTTAAAGTAATACGTAACTTAATCATACGAAATATTTATACATTTATAAATTATGTTGTTTTCATATTTTCAACCCTTGTATTACACGGGTTTACTAAAACTAGTAAATCTATATATACTTCTAACTAATATTAGTAAACCCGTGTATTACACGGGTTGAATAAATAAAATATTAAATATAATAAAATTTTATTGGTTTTAAAACTATATTTTCACATAATATATAATTAAAATTATATATGAGTAAAGATATAAGTAATAAAATAATATAACAACTTTTTAAACTTTTTTTTTAAATTAAATTTTTTTAATTATTGTAACTTTTAATTTTAATTATTTTTTATTTTAAATATTTTAGTTTTTAAAAATACTAATTTTAAAATATTTTGTATTTTTAAAAACTGATATTTTAAAAAACTTTTTATTGTATACAAATTTGTTTTTTATAAATAACATTAATAAAAGAGAACTTTTTTAGTTTTATTAAAAAAGTATTCTTAGTCTATAAATAAATTAAATAACATTATTAATAATTATAGTAAGCTATTAAATAAGAAAAAGAAGCAAGAAAAAATTGATTAGGTGTAATGTGGTGTTGACAAGTGTCACCCTTATTTACACTTTTATTAAAGTAGAAAGATTACTGAAATGATTTATTTTATATAAAATAATTTCAGAAAGTATGTTATATATGGTATCTTTTCATTTGCGAATGAGAAATGAATTAGAAAATATTAAATTGTTTCTTTGAATAAACAAATTTATAAAAATGTAAACAAATTATTGTTTTAGTTACCAATTACTAATTTTCATAAATAAATAAAAGTTGTTTGAGCGGAAAAATAAAAGTTTTATAGTATAGAATTATGCCAAGTGTTCTTTTAAAATACTCTTTTATTAGAGTAGTATAATATTTTTTTTTGAACGGCCTAATTAAAGATATTATTTAAAAAAACACTAGAAAGATACAAGATTACAAGGAGAGATCAAAAAATAAATTTACATTAAGGCACCCAATCCAAATTGTCAAATTTTCTTCTATATTTAATCCATAAAAACAACGGTAGTTTGATTTCCCTCCAAATTTAACTGCCACCATGATCTGATTGTTAAATTGCTTCTCATTCCTTGATTTCCATACGCGTCATAAAGTCGTAATGAAGATGCCATGTAGAAGATTTTTAAGCACCGAAGAGAACGTCCAAGACTCATGAATACATAGGATATCTTGTACCGAGAGGAATAGATCCTTGGGCACCTTACACCACTCGAGCCACAGACTCCAAATTGTGCTGCATGATTACACGAATAAGCTGGTGATTAGTGGACTCCTCGTGCTCATTCAAATGAGAACCCTATATTATTGCGAGAACTTGCGAAAACCCGTCAAGATCAATCAAAATTATTATTTTTTTGTTGTAATAACATCATTGCACATATACTAGATTATGATATTTTATGCATATGTGTGAATTCGTAAGTGTAAAAAAGTTTATATTGATGTAAGTGTTACTTACAACTTTAAATATATATGTTTTTTTTTTTTTTGCAAAACTTACACCAATATTAACATTTTTTATACTCGTGAATTTACATATATACATAAAAAATCATAATCTTCTATATGTATAATAATATTATTTACACAAAAATAATAATTATTTTTATTGATCTTGATGGATTTTCGCAAGTTCTTGCAATAAAAGAGGGTTCTCATTTGAAGCTTTTCCTATAGGGTAGCAAAAATAATAATGATATTATTGATCTTGATGGGTTTTCATAAGTTCTCGCAATTAAAGAGGGTTCTCATTTGAACTTTTTCCTATATATATATATATATATATATATATATATATATATATATATATATATATATATATATATATATAAAGCATTTAAAGGCCATGTTTTGAAGGAATTCGACCCAAACCTGCCCTTTATGCAAAAGCATTTACCTTGAGTGGAATTCATCATAACCATAAAATTTTAAAGTTATCATGGTAACATCTGTGATTTAATTAGTTTTCTTACCATTTTGACAAAGAAATCCTAAAGGGTAGCAATATCCAACGGTCCAACCTCCAAAAGTCTCTACAATATGATACTTTAAAAGATGCAATTGTATTACACATGCTTTGTTCATCTTTTGTTGAAAAATAAGTGAGAACACATCTGTCAAATACCACATTCCACTCCGGTTGTCTAGCAAGAATAATGCAACCTTCCTGTCCCTAGAATTACATCTTAGGAGCTCATGAATGTTTTTGACTTTTTGTTGAGGTTTCTAAGATCATCAATTACCTTTAGGACATTTTTCCATGGCCTCCGGTGACGAATCTAGAAAATTAATTTAGTGGATGTCAAAAAAGTCAATAAAATAAAGTGCTAAAAGTTGAAGGCCATAAGGCTTAAACATCACACTTTAGTCCATACCATTTTTTAGTAAGTCATGGCCCCGTGGTTAGCATGATCCATTCACCTTTTCTATAATACCTAGTAGACAACAATGATATAGATTAATAATGTTTCCTTTGATTGACAAATAAAAACTATCATTATTAATTAAATATAGAAAATCAAAATTAACAAATAAACAAAAATCAATCAAAACAAACCTTAGCATCCAAGTTTAAAAAGTTATAGTAGACATTGATCCTTAGCCCAAGTGATTGAGGTGAGATACCTTAAAACTTCATTAAAATAGAGGCAGGTATTGGATTCAAGTCTCACCTGTGACAAAAAATGGTTTAGGGATCAGGTGGGACTGATGGGAACGAACTGATGTACGAGCTTCCTTCGAGGACGCGCCTGCCTAGTGCCCTAAGATTTCATACTCGAGTAATGAAGATGATCAGGTGGGCTAATGGCCCGTTAGTAATCCTATTAGCCGTTCAACTAGAAAAGATAAGACTTGAAAATTTAAAACTCACAAAGCACTAGGATTGTTTTAGACCTACTCGACAACTCAAAATTCTATGCAACTAAACTCTATGATTTTGAAGCTACCAAAATAAAAATTTGGGATTTTTGATTTGTGAACATAAACGAACAATAATTTGTGATTATTAAAATAGAGATACACAGCACATGAAGTAAGTTTTTGATCCAAGCAAGTTCAGCTGCGGTGTTTACAATATACTTGGCATCATAGACGTTTGAGAGATCGATTTTTGATGAGTAGATTTCAAGAAAATGATCTTGGAGCCAAGATAGACGAGATATGTGATGGTTGATTATCTACCATTTGTGATATCACCCCAATTTGAATTAGAGAATGCAATGAGATGAAGATGAGTTCTTTAGTTCGAGAATATTCCATAATAAATAGTGCCTTTATAATATTGTAACACTTGTCTGAGAGCTTGCTAATGTATTTGAGATGGAGAATGCATGTATTAAGATAACTGATTTACAGTGAATGAGACATTAGGGTGTTTCATCCAAACCAGTCTAACGGTGTAGGATCAACCCAAAGAGCTATCTTCAAACAAGGGTGTTTCATAAGAGCTAAGCGGCATAGTAACCTCTTTAGTACCATCCATGCGAAAGATACCATGAATCTGTTTATGTTATGAGAGAAACATGCCTTGGGTGTAAGGATTACTTCAATACCAAGAAGTGGTGAAGCGGTCCAAGACTTTTAATAGAAAAGCTACATGTCAAAGTGGAAACAAAATAATCTAAAAATTTTCTAATGACTACTAGTTAGTAAAATATCATCAACATAAACAATAATATAAAACGATGATGCCATTCTATTGGTAAACAAAGAGACAAGTTTGCAAGTGACTTGCGAAAACCAAAGTCTACTAGGAACTTTTTGAGCTCCAAGTACCAAATATGTGGTGCTTTTCTAAGACCATAAAATGACATCTTTAGTTTACAAATATGGTAAGGGAACTACATATGAATGAAGCAGGGATGTTGCATTATGTATACATATTCTTGAAAGTGACTATGTAGACATGCATTATTGACATCTAGTTGTTATAGTAGCCAGTTTTGGGAGAGTGCGATTGAGAGGGCTGTGCAAATGGTGAGAGGTAGGTAACTAAACTAAATGTGTCTAAAGAGTCTTTCCCATGTTGTTGTAGAAAGCCTTTCCCGACTAAGCGCACCTTATATTTGGCAATATAGTCGTTTGGGTTTCGCTTAATCTGATAAACCCACTTACACCTAAGAAAAGCATGATTAAATTTTGGAAGCTCGTAAGTGACATTATGGTGAAGAGTGTTAAACTTATAATCCATGGCACTCCGCCACATAGGATCTTTGAGAGTCTGAGTTAGGGTAATAGGTTCTAAGGTTGTTGGAACTGAATGGATCAAAGTGTGATTTACAAACATGTCATTAAAGTCTTTAGAGTTGTCTTTGCAAGTGCAAGGGGAATGGTTTGGTACCGGGTTGAAGAGCCGGTTGAAGCAAAAGCAGAAGTTGGGGTTGAGAGGATGGATGGTGAAAGGATGCGGTTTGACGGAGGTGTTAGTGGGATAAATGGGTGTGGGTTAGTAGGAGTGTTAATTTTCTTGTTGGTCAAAGTGGGAGGTGTTTTGTTGTGAGGTGGTAGTGGTTGGGTAGAATAATGAAACGATTAAGGGGGTGTAAGTTGGGAGGTATGAAGCATGGGTGTAGGGATTGTCATAGGATAGTGAGCTTGGATGTAGAGTGTTGGTTTTGAGGGTTTTTTAGAACATGTGGGTGGATTAAGGTGGAACAAAATGGTAGAGAGAAGTTTAACATGGTTTATGTTTCTTTTTCTATAGGTTGAGTGGTGTTGCACATGAGGAATTCATCAAGAACAGACAAGGGAGTGAAGGTGATATGGTACAAATGGTGAATAACAAATTGAATGTGATAAATAAAGGTGATGCGTTGTTAAGTTTAGGCATTTGTATGCGGATTGTGAGGGGATGTGACAAAGAAATACATAAGAGGACGAGCATGGTTGAAATTTAATGGCCGAGTAGGGTCATAGCCACGGGTAGCATATACAACCAAAAGGTTGAACTTTGGTGCAGTTTGGTGGTTTATCATGCATTTTGGTGAACGAACTTTAGGAATCAATGATAGGAATGGGAAGGTGATTTATTAGAAAAAACATAGTTTGAAAGGCGTGACACGAAAGCTGAGAGGGAAGACCAACATAGTGAAGAATTCCAATATAGTTTTGACTATGTGGCGATGACATCATTCCATAGTACCATTTGTTACGATGTACGCAAGGGGGTGGGGGAGGATAAAACTGGATATGCTAAGTGTGTAAAAAATTTTGATTAGGTGTTATTCACCATCATTATCAGAGTATATTTAAAAGACATATTGAAAATTTTTTCACCATGGTTTTGAACTGTGAAAATGATATAAATATACCCAACTTTCTTTTCATAGGTGGAAAAATAATCAACAAAGATGACGTAGTACGTGAACCCATCAAAGGATTGTTGAATGCCCCCGAATATCCACATAAACTAATTGTAAAGGCTTAGTTACCGCGAGATGATTTTGTCCAAATGGAATCTTGTTACTTTTATTAATGAAACAAGATGAATAATGAGAGTTTGAATTAAATTAACAATAACAAACTCGACTAATACTAATACTTTTGAGTATTTGAAGCGACAAATACCTAAGTTTATGATGCCAATTAAACAAGGAACATTTATGGGTGGAGTTAACTTGCGATTGAGATGGCTATTGAAGGTAATAAATTTCGTTAACATTCTCCTCCCCGTGCGAAGATCCTTTTACAAAAAAAAGGACAAAAAAAAAAAAAAATCAACCAAAACACCATTAGTCGTGTGCAATTTTGCGAGATAAATAAGTTTATTGTGTGAAAAAGGACCGCAAAGAACATTGAGTGGAATCAATGGAGGAGTGGGGGTAGAGAGGCGATGCGGTGTGAGGCACCATTATACACCATCCAATACGGGGATGGTGGGTTGATCCATAATTGATGGCATGAGCAACAAGAGAGAACTTTAGAGCCATATGAATGTGAATGTTGTTTTCTTTAAGATAACAATTCACTTTATAACAGTTCTTGGTGTCATGCCTTACAAAATTGCAAACTTGACATAATAGATTCAATCGAGCGGAGTGAGTTTAGTTTGGGGAAGATAACTCTAGATCGCAACACACTAACATAGCTAGAGGTGAGTCATTCCTAGGCCTCCTGAGCTGTTCAAGTTGAGGAACAATACGTTAAATGAAATCAAAACAACTACCAAAGATAACAATGATAATGATTTGATCCTGGGCTCCTGACGGTACCATTGGGTGTAGTCAAGTTTGGGTTTCAGAGAATTGGATCAATATATTATTAGGCTGGCTCGGGTGTCTCAATGATAAAAAAAGTCAAGTTCTAAACCATATAAGAACTAACTTAGTGTTAAAAGGCTTGTATATTGATAGGCAATTATGGGTGTTAAACACCCATATACAAGAGTATACAAAGGTTTAGTTTGTAAGATACCCCTATCTAAATATTTGAAGTATTTGAAATATTTAAATTATTTGAATGTCATATGGGATGATATCGTAGATAATGTGCCGATAGTCTGGGCTCTTGATTGTCATTGTGAGCTAATTACCCTAAAATGTTTACCAATTAAGGATCTATACTAAAGAGCTCAGGCTGTCAACCGTTATCCTATATATGTTGGTTTGAACATCTAACTAAAATGAGCTCTCTCTCTAATTCCGTGGTGGTGCTTGGTGTTTTATCTTTATTTTCTCAAAGTTCATGATGATTAAAATTTAAAACCTTGATCATTGTAACTTGGCGTGTGGTGCCCTTACGGTTGTTTAATTATGTTGGTTGGCTATAGGATACAACGACATCGTTTAAAAGCCTAGCATCACTTTATCCCATCTTTCTCTATCCACCCGCAGGCCAAGATCTCCCAACTTGAAACAACAAAGCACACTATTGTCCTCCCAAAAGATAGCATTTTTACTCATCAATTCATCATCATCAACAACAACAATCACATACCCAATTTGTTTATCATCCCATTTAACATCAAGATTTCTGTATCATTGAGCTCGATTGATTCAGCTGCATACACTGAAAGAAATGGATCTGAAGTTATAAGTGAAAACCCAGTTTCAAGCAGAGATGACAGGCTTACTTCTTCACCAAATACCAGTGTTAGTGTCAGCAAATACGAGAAGAAAGCTTACATCTACAGATTGTTCTTCTTGCTTTGCTGATTTACCCACAAGAACCGCTTGTTCACCGTCTTCATGTAAGTTCTTTTTGGGCATATTCATTTCTATACTTCATGATTTCTTCTTTATAACGCGTAATTTCAATCAATTTTGCTGAAATTAAACATGTATTTTGTTGGGTTTCAAGTGACCCAAAAAGTTAGAAGTTAGAACAGAAAACAAAGAAGACGTATGCTGACAATCTTAGATTACCCTGCAAACTGGAAGTTGAATTCAATTTTGAAACTGGTGATTTGTTGATAGGAAATGATATAATTGTTAATTATAATGAAGATGCATCCTGTATAAGGATTCGTTTATTGATTTGAAAGGAATGCTTTAAAGATCTTGACTTTAACACTGAAAGAAAAATATTTTCAGTGAATTCACTAGAAGGCATGTATGCAGACTGTTTAATTTTCAATTGGATACATTTTAAATCAGTTAACTGATGATCAGAACAGTAGAAAATCAATAGAGAAGGTGATGATCAGAACAGTAGAAAATCGGAATCGAGTTACAAAGAATTTTTGCACTTAGGGTTAAATTTACTTAAAAAGTAGAGGTTTTTAAGAAGCTTCGATAACCATCTTAAATCTTAGATTTCTCTATCTTGTTAAGGTTGCCTTTCTAATCTAAAATTTACAAGTGCAAATACGAAATATGTTGTGAAATTTACCTAGACATTGTTTAATGTAGTTGTAATCTTTGATTATTTAATCAGTGATATAAATTTAGTGAGAGAGTTGTTGACTTTCCGTATTTTTGTGAGCTAATAACTTTTAAGTATATATATATTCTTATATTGCCAAAATTATGACATTTTCTCGTCTATATAGTTCAATGCAGAGACATATTGAAACCACATTCAGCAGGGATTGGTGTTAGAGTTAATGCGTCTAATGTCGGAGTTGGACCTGGGGGCTATGCAGAGAGAGATGAGAATGACAACCAAAATTTATCTTCTAATGATCCAAAAAGTGATAGTTCTTTAAATATGTGAGTTTGATCATCTTTCTTAAACTAAAAAATGTGGTTTTGTACATTGGAATAAAAACATGACATGTTGATCCAGTATCCATTATAATCGTGGTCCAACTTTAAAGGGAAGTTAACTCCTTTGGCCATGGGCGTTGATGGTTGAATCTTTCTTGTAAAGATTTGATCTTTTTGTCTTTCTTCATATTTTGGGCAGTATTGTTATCTATTGAGCTAACCTTAAATCTCTTTAATTGGCTTTTGTGTGTGCAGTAATAAGCTTCCTGATCAAATACCTTATCCGGTCTCAATAGCCCTTGTTCTATCTGCATGTGCTTTAGTATTTTCAATAATTGCATTTGGAAGGGTGCACCTTCAACTCTTTTAGCAGCAATAGCCAAATCGGGCTTCACTGCTGCTTTTACGTTGATTTTTGTTTCAGAAATTGGAGATAAGGTAACTAAATAAATATTAGCTACATACCATTGACATCTTTTGATGAAGTCAAAGTTTTCCTTATCTAGCAACTAATATCTCCTTTCCTTCACTTGATCAGACATTTTTCATTGCAGCTTTATTGGCCATGCAATATGAGAAAGGATTGGTATGATATCCACATATCTCTGATAAATGACTAAGAATAGAGTTGGTAAAATGGATGGATTGGGCTGGTTGGTAGCGGGTCAAATTGGGTAATCTTTGTATGGATTCTTTCCAATCATTTTATATCTTTATAAATTTAACGTCATGATGTGTCAAATATGATAACTAAAATCATCTTTTTCAATAATATTCTAATATATTTTTAAACATTTTTATATTGTGTTAATCACACTTTCGACGACTTTTGACAGTTAACTTTTCAACTAGTTTTTCTTTTTATTTTAACTGATTGACCTGTTAGAGAAAACAACTTATCCCGAATAGACCCATTCATAATTAAATGGGTCAAAATATGACATATAACTATAAGTATCAATTACGTTTTAGTGACTCACAATTGATGTTCAGGTTATCTTGGGATCCATGGGTGCTTTATCACTTATGACTGTTCTATCGGTTGTAATTGGACGGATATTTAATTCAGTACCAGCACAATTTCAAACAAGCAAGTCATCAGTCTTCTTCCATCTGCATTTACCCCAATTTTTTGAAATATTTCTAATCTTTTTCATGGTTCATTCAAACAGCATTGCCTATTGGAGAATATGCAGCAGTCACTCTTTTGATGTTCTTTGGCCTCAAAGCTATAAAGGATGCATGGGATCTGCCATCAAGTAATGCTAAAAATGGTGAGAAAAACAGCACTGAACTTGATGAATTTGCAGAAGCAGAGGAACTGGTGAAAGAAAAGGTGATCGTCACCCTTCATCATCACTTCTTTCTTTTGACTTTGGTTACTAATTTGAGTTTATTCTAAATATTTGGCATAAATTCAGGCATCTAAACAGCTGAAGAATCCGTTTGAAATATTATGGAAGTCGTTTAGTCTTGTATTTTTTGCGGTAACCCTCTTTTCTCTTCATCATACTGGTCATATTTTCTATGTATGTCACAATTTTTTACATTGATATGTTCAAATTGTCAATCTTTGAACTCTTTTTGTGGGTGTAAAGCCGATTATTTGTTATAAAACATGATTATCATGTTATTTGTAGGAATGGGGTGATCGTTCAATGCTTGCAACCATAGCTCTTGGGGCAGCTCAGGTATATATCACTGTCCCAAAACATAATTACTGTTTTTTTTCAGGAGTTGGAATTTTGATCCACTTATATGGGTTGATTTTGGTTAAGCTCTATCTTCAACGCGTTAAATGGATCAAATAAAAACATTTACCTAAAAGGTAATTAGTCAAAAGCACTAAACAGGTTAAGACTCTCCCAATGTGTGTTTTAATGTTCACAATCTCCTAAAGAGTTATATATATTTAGTCCCTAAGATTGTAGTGTGGTAATATTTTTCTATAATATCAATTAACAAATGAATCCTCTACAAAAATTTAAAAATGGAAAAAAAGTTGTGGGTGAACCCAACCAAACCGACCCATTTAACTGTACTAAATGTGACCCGTTTCAACTCCAACCTACTTTAACCCATTTCCCAACCCGCCACACCATGGGTCACCTCTGTTTTGATACTTTTGACAGTCTCCATGGGGTGTGGCAAGTGGAGCCATTGCTGGTCACCTGCTAGCAACTTCTATAGCAGCAGTCGGTGGAGCATTTCTCGCCAATTATATATCTGAAAAACTGGTACCTGTTCATGTGCACTCAGTTATCTCATTTCAGATTCTTTTGATTATCTCAACTTCTAAAAACTTGGATATTATCTGGAATCTGTCAGGTTGGGTATCTAGGTGGAGTGCTGTTCTTACTTTTTGCAGTCGCCACGTTTTTGGGGGTATTTTAAGCAAGCCGAAACAACCCAATGAGTAATGACAGAGAAAACCGTCACTATGGCCTGCGCCATCTAAATGAAGAAATGATCACTCATGTATTGTAAGTTAGATATTAATTGTTGTATGTTCGCATAAGCACATGATTGTTGAATGCATCGATAAACATACAATCGACAAAACAAACATTGAATGTTGTGAAAGAGTAGAAGTAATAAAGAATGAAGGAGGTAAACTATATCATGCAACAGTTGAATGTAGAGCTTATTTTATTTTTATTCCTTTTGAGATCTCGCTTGTTTATTTTATTGGTAGATACGAGGGATATTTAGCTTATGAATGGATGATTTTTCCAATCATAATACTGTTCTGCTGATATTCTTGAAAAAACAATTGTTATCTACATTGACAAACCATTCATCTGTTTTAGAATCTTTTTTCATTTTCACTAACTGGCATGTGTGGTGCGGCTTCTACTGGCGAGCTAGACCCATTGCGTGTATCGACTAAGGTGAAAGTTTGAGAAACAACTGCATTGACGCAGGAGGCTAATTGTCGATGTCTTCGTGTCGACTTGAACTCTCAACGAATGGGGAGGGGAGTGTGTCTTTGAAGGTAAACATGCTTTCTAGGTCGTCTAAATACGATGGCATATGTTAGTTTTTTGAACGGCAAGCCCATAACCTAATCGATTTACTCAAGGACAGCATTTCAACATCTTGATAGTTGATCTATCTACTACATCAAGATATGTTTAGGCCATGTGTTGTGGTGAGTGATAGCGAGAATTCACCCACTGCTAAGTAGGCGTTACATAGGATATTTGAATGAGGAAATGGTGAATGAGATTTTACTCATCACTTATTTTTAATATATTAATATTTATTAATTTAATACCGGCGTGTTTAATCTTGTAGAGCCATGGATGCATATATATATATTGTTTAGGGACACGTAATGGTTTAAGTGTGGGGATGTCTAATGTGTTGTATAACACATAAGTTTTTAAAGTTGAAAATTCCCATAGGCGTTGCATGAGTAAGGTGACACATACCACACACAACGACTCTGGTTTCACAGGCTCAATCGGGCTAGTATGGATCATCCGCAATCCAATACATGATAAACGAGCTTGGTGTTGAAGGTGGTAATGAAACTTTTGGATTAAAATTGAAACAATTTATGAAACTTTTAGAGGTAAATTGATGTTTTTAATTTTTTGGAGAAAAATAGTTATTTTTAACAAATCTCAAGTAGTAAAACTGAACTTAACTCTATTATAAAACAATAATTATTTCATTTCCATAAGGTAAACATATATACTCATATTCTATAACAAAGCTTTATGGGTTAAATGAAAATCTTTATGGGTTAAATAAGAAAGGATATGTTGATGTTAAGTCTAATAATAAAATTGTTTGCAGTAGTAAAACTATTTTTTGAGATCTAAGTGTTTAAGTTTCCACTAATGAATTACTACCAAGGATTACATTTTTTACATTGAAATAGAAGGCAAATGCGCAACAAGCTACACCGCTAGTCATTTTAAAAATTAAGTCTTTTAGGAACAACATCCATAAATCTTGGGGTTGTAAAATTGTTATGCATGACTCATTGACCTCGCCTTTTATAATCCATATCAGTTGGGTTGGATGATGATCTTCGTTCCATCGGGTCAGTTAAAAAAAATTCACAAATGCTACTTTCTTAACAAAAATCCATGCACATCTAACTATATCAAAAAATATCACTAACCAGATCATGTTGGTATTTGAAACCCCGAGAACTCCTTACAATGCACAACATGCTTCCTAAAGGAGTCCAAACATACCTTGCGACAAATAGGGCATATCTTATCAACTAGAAATAAGGAAATTATGGAACAATGCTTGAGGATAGCATGATACTCCACATGCAACATATGTTGGACCTCCAAACCTAATAGACAAGAAAGCTTCTACTGTCGAATACAACCCCAAACCCCCAAACGGCGAGAATGCACGTCGCCATTGAAAGTCTCCAAAGAATGGACCTCCACAAACCCCCATGCACTCAATCGCCCCCGCGTAATCCTTTATTAAATAACAGTGTTGCATCCATCATGTGTACATGTTAACACGTCCTCAATCCAAAGAAAAATTTGGCAATACCATACACGATCGAAGCAAGAGTAGCTCACTTTGTGGGTCACCTAGTTTGGAAAAAGATGCATCGACTCAAGAGCATTAGTAGCTTTCTTCTTTGCCAAACCATTAATAAATTTTGCATCTCTATAAACGTCCCTACCCCTAAGAAGTTTCACACCAATAACGACCTTATTATGTTAGCCATGAATAAACCATCATGAAGCTTCCCACCATCACAAGAAGGCCAAAATAGTTAAATTTTTTAATATTCAGTTCATGACCAAATGTTAGACCTGTCATCGTAATGATTCCAACACCCTAGCTACCTCCATTTATGGGTGAGCATGAACCAGTTCTTTTCAATCGGAATCGTAAGAACCGGTTGAACCGAAATGTCTAGAACCGGTTGTATTAATATAAGTTCAGTTCCCGGTTCCTATAATATGTGTATATGGTTCCCGGTACCTATAATATGCGTATATGTTTCCTGGTTGGGTTTCGTTTCCAAACCTGGATATGTGATCGAGTGGTGAAAGTTCAATATTTAAAGGCTTTATTTTCGTGTGTTTACGTGTTAATATATAAGAAATAGAGTTACTTTTGGGATACTTTTGTGTTTGTAGGTTAAACATGAAGTATACGAAGAAGTTGGAAGAAACGGGATGGAAATTGGAGCTCGAGATGTGAAGAAATGTAAAAGAGAAGTTCTACGACCATGGTGACTTAAAATGTGCATAACTTGAGCTAGAAAAAGAGTTACGGAACCCATGACCTATCAATGGAAAAATCCCGAAAAGTTACAAGTGAAAATCAAGGAAGTGCTATATGTGGCACCACTGATGCCATCCTAGGCGCCACCGACACCGGTACCGTTAGTAACCACCGTTGGTCAGAAACTTTCAGCACAACTGATGCTCGTAGACCCACCGACGCCATTAGTGGCGCCATCGACGCCGAGCACCGCAGTTTGGTTGATTTTGAGCTAATTGGAGAGGTTTTAAAAGCGGATTAACCCTAAAACAAAAAATACCACTTTACATAACATTCTTGCACGAAAAAATGACTATTTCTCACCATTCCAAGGCTTTTCAACATCCAATTCATCCGGATTCACATGATCAATTCCATATGTGTTGAAAAATCAATGACGAGGCAAGGCTAATCCATTCGTGATTCGCTTCGGGTGACGGGTTTGTGCAACTATGTTTTTGTTTAGTTTGTAATCTTATATTAGGATTGGATCTTGAACCCTTTAAGTTCTTTTGGATTCAATTGATGATTTGATTAGTTAAACAATTTGATTGTGTTTAAACCTAATTGTAGTTTCATATAACCTTGATGACCTTTAATCATTGTATGGTTGGTTTATAGAATTAAAATTACATGAGTTGAATTGGTGATTGTGTAAACAAAGTTTATTAAGCTTTGATCTCTGATCATCACTTATATCTTATCACACATTAGGTCACCATTAATGACCTCTTAATAGGTTTCATTAAAAAAACATAGCTTTGTCAAACTGGAATCCCAAAGTGGGTTGTTTTTTCTCCAAGAATGTTAAAAACCTCAACTTTACTTTCGTTAATTTTATAATTTCTTAATTCAATCAATCAAACAAGTTTTTTTTTGATGTTTAATGTTTTTCATTTAATTATTACTAGCATTTTATTGTGATTTTCTATAAATTCAATACCCTTCTTATCATTTACTATTAAGGGTGATTAAGCACTCTTTATATTTTTATTTTGATTTTGATCACATCAATATCAATCAATATGTACTTATATACTTATGATAGCCCATAAAGAGTTTTGAAAGCTAATAAATATACTAATTTATTTATAGAGTAAATTTACTAATAGTTTATCTAAAAGGCTCCATTAAATCTCCAATGATAATCCATCTTTAAGGGTACCAAGCATGAAAAAGAAGCTTGCAATTTTCTTGAATATGATGCATAGCGGGTGCAAAACAAGAGCAAAAAGAAGGGCACCTAACTGGTCTCCTTGTTGAATCCCTATAGTAGACAAGATATGTTCATTTTCAAGATACAGTCTTGCTGGCTGCACGTATATGAATTCTACCCATAAGAAATAGGACTCCCCAACCTAACCTCGTGAAGTAAGACTGAACTATCCACCAGATGAAAAACATTAAAGAAATCCACTTTAAGTAATTTTAGAAATCCATTGGTGTGATTTCACTCAATACACTGTTGATACTATGTAATATGGCCTTCACACCACCTGACACACCAACTCCAAACTAAAAATCATTAAGGTATTTTATCATTTCTTTACCCACACTATTCATAGCAATCTTAGAAACCAAACATATCCACATAGTACCAAATGCAATAAGTTGTATCCTGCTATCGGGTTTTAAGAGCGACATAAGAGGAGCAGACCCCACAAACTTTGCCAAAGTCAATGGACATCGCCCCCTTACCAGAAATTAACTACTGTAATGATAACACATGTGTTGTGCCCTAAAGCTATCCCTCTCACATGAAGTTCCTTTACGAAACGATTTAATGCAACCAATAACACTGTCAATCTCTACTACAAGGGATGACTTAGAACATACAGTACTAGGTAGAAATGAAGGTGGCTTGTGTGGGTGTTTAGCCTCTAATGCCTTTGTAGTATTGTTATTGTATGGAGCAACACCAGACGAGCATAGCATTTACATATGAATATAAATGTAAATTGATTATGACATATATATATATACATATATATATATATATATATGTATATATATATGTATGTAATACATCTTAGAAGTTAGGATAGTCATTTTACTCAAAATGTACGACGCTTAATACAACAATTTAAGCATACAATACAAGTGCTTCATGCAAAAGTTTTATTTTTTCTCTCATTTAATCAACTTATTTTAATTAATACATTATTTAATACACATTATTAATATATAATAATATGAGATTATTTAAATAACTACATTGAGTTTTATTTTATTTATACTACGTTAAATTGACAACTAATTATTTTTTATAACTAAATACTATTTAAATCAAGTACTATTTTATTTATAAACCTAAGTATATAACTATGAAATATTTTCACATTTTTAATAACAATATAATAATATTCTCTAGGGACATTTTGAGTATTTAATAATTATAGTATTTATGACAAAGTGTTAGCTAATCATATTATTTAAAGTTAAATTCGATTTTGCTATCTGAGGTTTGATGAAAATAATTATTTTCTTCAAAAAATTAAAAATATCAATTTACCACCAAGGGTTTCATAATTTGTTTTAACTCAATCCAAAAGTTTTATAAGTTGTTTCAAATTAAATACAAAAAATAAAACTTTTTGACTGAAATTGATACAAATGATGAAACTTTTGTATTGAAATTGATGTTTTGAATTGTTAAAACATGTGTAGCGATAATCCAAGCACCTAGATCATTGAACTTATCGAAACCATGATAACCGCAAAAAATATTATCATGACACTCATATACGCTCAAAATCGACAAAACACGAATCTAACGCTAGTATTAAATAAAATATGATAAAATGATAATATCGATCCTTTAAAAAAACATACCTTACAAACTTTTCATGAAAGGGTAAATTGTGAAAAAAACAAATAAAAATGAAAATTTATTTTGCGTGCGCAGATTAGCGACCCTATGCTTAACAAGTGCGCAAGATAGACACGTCCTCCTGCTCTCCGCCTTTGCCAAACCCTCAAGCTCTCTCCTACCAAATCTCCAGTTCAAATCGCATATATTTTGGTGAAGCTTAAGCAGAAAGTGAAGCCATATCCATAACTGTAACCACACAACGATGACGGAGGCTGCGATCAGGAAGAAGCCAGGTATGGCTAGCGTCAAAGACATGCCTCTCCTCCAAGACGGCCCTCCGCCCGGCGGTTTTGCTCCGGTCCGATACGCACGACGGATCCCCTCCAAAGGCCCCAGCGCCGTCGCCATATTCCTCGCTGCTTTTGGTGCCTTCTCTTGGGGCATGTATCAGGTCGGCAAGGGCAATAAGATCCGTAGGTCAGTCACTCTACAAACCCTAAATGAATTTGTCAGTCGGTTCGATTTGAGATTATGTTGTTTGATGATTTAATTGGAGTTGTTGATCGGTTTAGAGTATAAGTGTCTGAGATCTGATGTGATTGTTGAGATTAGAGTCGGTTTATGATTTTTAGGTTTAGTTAGATCACACATGGATTATACATATCTCGAGGCTACGTTTCTCGTCATGTTGGTGTTTATAGATATGATTGATGTAGAATTGTAGATTATACTCTGATGTTCGTCTACATAATTTGGTGATTCTGATGTTTAGTAGTGACTGTAGGTGTATTTGAACTTAAGGGTGGATTAAATTTTTGTTGTTTCCAGCAATGAGGATTTTGGTTTGTACATGCTGCCAGGCTATCTAGAAGAGAATAATGGATTTCGGACCTAGCTCATTTTTGTACTTGCATTTGGTAGCCTGAAAACTCTTATCATTGACATCTTTTATGGAATCCTGAAATAATAAACTGTGCTGGTCACCTAGTTGAAAAACGTTGGCAAGTAATAGTTTTATAAACAAGTGTGAGTGCCATGATGTTAGAAGTTTCAAAAGCGATCTACTTTGGCGCCTAGGCTACCAGTCCAGGCAATGCGCTGTGAATCTGCTTTCAATTCTTATGTATTAAAATGCAGCCCATGCTACTCAATAAAGGTCAATACTTTGTTATTGAACTATTCCATCGATTTTTGTATACAGTTTTTAGCGTTGTGAACTATGGTTTCCAGCAGATTACATGTTTATGGCTTCTCAATATGTTGTGTTTCGAATTAAAATGTAGAGTGTAGTATTCATTTCTGTTGAGATTGATAAATGTTAGTATCTTTTTATTCAAAATGTAGAGTGTAGTATTCATTTCATTAGATTGAGTTGATTTTGGTACTTTATGTTACAAAATCATGGTTAATTTCCATTACATAATATATATATATATATATATAGGATAGAGAACGAATGTTAACCCTTGTTTATTGCGATAACCTGTTAACCAACTAGTGGTCCACAGCAGGCCACGAAATCACTGTAACTTAGAGTTACAGTGGTAAACTAGTGGTCCACAATGAACGTTAAAATTTTTTAAAAAAAATATAGCAAGACTATACTCAAATTAAAGATATTAAAATGATCTATTTAATGGTGTGATTTATATAAAAAAATAATATCATACAAAAAAGTTGAGACGGTTTAAAAAAGGGGGAATTTTTTAAAAAAAATGGAGGGAAAATGGTTACACCAGTAGTGGTGTAACTCGGTGTAAAAAAAAATTAACTACATAATCATGGTGTAAGTGTTTGTTACATCAGTGTTAACGGGTTATCGCAATAAAGGTGGGTTAACAACCGTTCCTTACCCTATATATATATAATATATATATATATATATATATATATATATATATATATATATTATTTTAGCATGCATTTTCTTTCTCCGGTCCATGCTTTTGCGCCTCTTGCCTAGGCCACAGGAGGCCTAGCCTACTGCCTAGATGCGCCTCGCGCCTTGATAACTATGATTAAAACTTTGTTTATTGTTCTTAAGTTTAGTGCCGTGGATAGGCATTGAACTTGGTAACATATGTGTGCAGATTTGAGTATTACATTCTTAAGTTCGCTTAATGTTCTTAATGTACTTAAGTTTGTTTGTTGTGTTCTAAGGACTCGTATTTGACTTCATATATGGATAATTATAACAAAAGCACAACTTGGTTCATCATGAAAATTTTCTGTTTTTGATATTGGAATAAATGGTGGCCACCTGCTGGTAGTTCATATAAGTGATAGAAAACAAAACACATTGAACTCTTGAAGTGCGCATAGGAAAAAGTGATAAAGATAAAAACCATTCACTCCCACAATCATAAGCCTGACTGATTTTGCTTAACTTAGAAGTACTTTACAGTGTTAAGTTTGTTTTTGTTAAGGTCAGTAATGTTGAACGTTCTTAACAATCCTCAAATGATCTGTTCCTAGGGGCTAGAATTGGGCCTCTCATAGGACAACATGTCTATATCATAATGTCATTGTCATTTGTAACTGGCAGCCAGGAAAAAAGAATGCGTCTTGATGATTTCTTATGGCTCTTTTCTCTTTTTATCTTAATGTATAACATAAAGGATGTAAAGTTTGCTTCCTTATGGACTAATTACTAATTACAAAGTCAAACTTGCAAGTTTCAAGTTAGAGTATGAAATGTTACGACTTACAAGGCTAGAAGAAGTTTACGTGCTAAGTGCTAACAATCGAACAATAATATTGATTTGAGATTATTATTGTGAAGTTGTAGGACTCACATCTGGCTGGCTTCAACTACTAAAATCGATCAGTTCTTCTGTACTATCTAGATGTTCCTGTTTTTGAGTTGTAATAGCCCCAAGAAAATATATTTATACAATAACTTATCATTATGACGCTAAGCAAATTCTTTATGACTTCAATTTGCCACCCTAAATTGGCTTGGACATGCTATCTGGCATTGATGAAATGTGCTCGAGAAATGAAAATTTAGAAACTGGGCATTGAGATTACATCAAAATATGTATGTGTTGAGACTCTAGATGGAGTTGTGAAAACACAAAAAAAAGCCCCTTTGTTTTATACTTAACTGGGAACTCACTTTATAAAATTTTCACCAAATTATCCCAAATTCAGCAGCAACAAAATGGTTAAAGACATCAGAGGTGCATAAAGTACAAAGTGACTGCCCAGTCCTTTTGGTCTTTAGGTCCAGCTTTTTGCAATGCTACAACTAGTCTTAATTGCAACTCAAGGACTGGGCCTAATTGGTCTTCAAACTACAATTCTAATCAGCCTAGTTGTGGTTTGTTTTCGGCCTGGTTTTGTTAGCCTTCTAGTTTATCATCGTTACCCTTTCAGGTTTCTACACTTGAATAGTGTTCATGAGCAATAGTTACAATCATTGCCTAACACGCATATCTTTGATTTAGGGCAATAAAAGAGGAAAAGTATGCTGCCCGGAGGGCTATATTGCCCATGCTTCAAGCAGAAGAGGATGAAAGGTAAGCACATATGCTGCTCTTCTCATCCCGTCCATCAAGTGCTTTGATTATTTTTTTTGGAAACTAATTTGGTTCAATACGTGTTTTAGATTTGTGAAAGAATGGAAGAAATATTTGGAGGAAGAGGCCCGGATAATGAAAGATGTGCCTGGATGGAAAGTCGGTGAAAGCGTTTATCACTCTGGAAGATGGATGCCTCCTGCAACTGGTGAGATGCGACCTGAAGTATGGTAAAAGCTATGGTGGTTATGACCATGAGTGGTTAAGCTCATTTCACAAGGAAAGGACTATTTGTAGAATAAAGCCCCATCAATTTGTGATACTTTAAAATATTATAGCCTTTTTGTGTTGGGATATCAGATGAGGGCATGAAGCTATATCTGGATTATGGATTTATGGGTATTTTCCAATCTACTCATGCTGTATTTAATTCTTTGGTTGATTATGACACGGGTCAAACTCTTAAACATGTAATTTTTTTCGTTTGTACTTTATCGCTATTGGATTTATAAAATGCTTATAAAATGCCAACGCTACTCTCCAAGCAAAAATGTAACCGCAAGTGTTGAAAGTGGAGCTATTTTGAGTGGATCGTGTGGTGGGTAGAGATGGATTATGGTTAAAATATATCATTTTTGCTATGAGTTGAAACAAGTCGGTCATGCTCGATGACTTGCAAACATTTTTATTTTTCTATACATATTGCATAATAATGAGCTATATTACATTATGTAGACATAAAATTCAAGTTTATTAAACATTTGGGTCGCTCACATGCTCAAATATAAAAGAACGACACATTCAAGCATCAATCGACCACTTGTTTACTCCGATGTAGAAACCAGTTTGGGCACCTATAGACCCAAGTGCCAAGATGGATTTTGCATCTATAGGACAAGTATCCCTTAGATGACACTGCAAAAAATGAAAGATCCATGACTTGTGTGTGAAACTAGTATACATTTCCAACCTTCTTTGGATACATATGGTTGATTATATTTTTGAAAGTATCAGTTCCAACAAACTTGTTTCCATGACAACACAAATCACATTACTACCAAGGAGAGATCTAGAACTACGAAAATGGAAGAGTCATGGGAACATATATATTAAACATTTCTAGCCGGTTGATCCATTGGAAAAAGATATTTCCAAACCAATCAATTAAACATTCTTATTCAAAACCAATCAATCTGAAAAAGCCAAGTTTCGCTAGCTAAGAATACTAAAGTTTAACCTACACAGAAACCTTGAATAATAATATGGGTACACGAAAACAACTAATTAAATCAAAACATGTGTTAAAAGCGGCTATATTTTTACCTGACGAATAAGATTTAACCTACTTTTGTCGTACGCCTAAGATTTACCTAATTTTTTTTTCAGACGACTAAAATTTAGCCTACTTTTATTACATACGACCAAGATTTTGCATAAATTTTTGCAAACGGCTAAGATTTAGCCCTTTGTTTCCTTGCGAAAAGTGAATCACCATTTTGGTAAAACCATGGGTCAATTCCGTCATTTTGGTGATTTTGCCATTTTCTAACTTTTTGAACCTTGTAGGTATTTTAATATCTTCTGGATAAAGAGATGTGCCTAAAAGGTTATGTTAAATGAACAATCTGTAAAGATACCAAATTATCATTTAAATTCTGTGTAGTAACACATATCATAGAATTCATCTAAAATATTAGAGATATTTATTTTCAAGTGAATATTAATGAATCATTTCAGGTATGATAACAAACAAGTTTACCACTCTGTGTATCTGTAAAGCTGCAGAACTAGGATACATTTACAAGTGACAAACATGTAACCCTACACAACACTCCTGGTAGTTATGGGCATTATGTGTTCATTTTCATAGATAAGGTAAAATCTTTATAACTTCCAATGAGAAAAAGACACAGGCAACTCCTATGTTGCAAGTGGAACACAACTGCAAGATTTGAGGTCAAAATCTTTGCATATGTTTGTGACATGCAGATAGAATATCATAAACAAATGTAGATGGGCTATTTCTGCATGTTTTTGTATATACAGTATGGGGAGGCATATGGGTTGTCTCTATTTCTGTTTATTTTCATTTTCTTTGTATTTCCTGTGGGCAAAACATTTATGTGACTGTTTGAAAGACTTGTTTGTGTAGGTATAGGGGAATATATGAAACATAAATGACAGATTTTGTATGTATTTATCTACCTTGTGCTTGTGTCTGGTGGCATCACATGCCCCTTCAAGAATAAGTCATGTTTGACTATTATGTCAAATAAGTTAGTTATTCTTCGCATAAATACTTCGGCACAAAAAATGGTTAGTGACCGTTAAAACCAATCTTAAAACAGCATTTGTGACTATTTTCCAACTGTTTTGACTATCATAAAGGGTTGTTTCCATTAAAATTATATAAAATTCATATACTTGAGTTGGGAATTGAATGGATCATGTTATTGACTAAAATGATACAATTTCATTGCATTCTAACTAACATGCATTAGGTAAGTTACTGTCTATATGTAGGAGTACTCCCCTAGAAATTTAAGTCACAAGAATGAAACTAGATTAATAGCAGTGGCCCCCTGTGTGGACCATCTTCTGGACCTAGAGCCCATATGTTTTATTAACTACAAAATGCTGGACCATTATGTGATGCCCTTGTATTGTAGGAAATATCCCTTTACTTTTCTTTAGTATATACGTACCATAAGTGGTGGCACACCTTAGGTCATCGAACTTAACCGATATTGACGAAAATCCCAAAAGATTCTATGTGGAAACATCAAGAAATACACATAGTGGTAATTAATCACATAAATATTGTCTCGATTCAGTTCATGATAAAAGTCAAACGATTTCAAAACTACCCCACCATTCTGTCATTTGCACGTCAAAAAACATACAGTGTTATGTTCTAACGTTAAATCCGCCTATGGTATCATGTGGCTAATTTATTGATTTGACTAGTACTTGCATATTTATTTTGGTTCAAAGAAAAACAGCTAGCATATAACAACATGTGAAAACAAGTTATATATATATATATAAGAAACAGAAATAAAATACAGAAAAGAACTTAGAAAAGAAAAAGCCTCATCTTCCTTTTTTGTACACAATGTCAGAGTCTAGACTTTATCCGGAGTGGGCTATTCTTCTTTTGTTACATATTTTATACCACCAGTCAGCATACAAAACTGAAAACCATAAAACAATTAATACAAAACTTAAACAATTACAACTTTATTTATGAATAATATTTATACTTATTGCAATATCTTCGATCGCAAGAAACTGAGATAATGATTGGTTTGTTTGGTTTCTTGATTCCAAATCTTGCCAATGTCTTCTGCAACTCTAATGGCATCAAAAGATGCACCAGAAAGACCTCTTCCTGTGAACCCAACTGCATAAACTCCAGCTTTCCCTTTCCACCCCTCTGGAAATGGTCTTATGGGCATCCCATCCTTTGAAAACAAACCATCTTCCTGTTGCATTCATATAGTTAGCTCAAGTGTATCTATGGTATTTCACTTTCAAGATTTTGTCACAAAGTGTTAAAGCTATTACCTTTAACCATGAAGGAACATTGCTGCAATACCCTGTTGCGAAAATGACTGAATCTATTTCAAGATTTGCCCCATTTACTAGCTCGACTCGACCCGCTGAGAATTTCTTGATTCCTGGGACTATTTGGATCTTCCCAGATTTGATCTTTTGTAATGCACCTATGTCAAGAACTGGGGTCTTACCTTTGGTGTTCTTGAGGTGTAGAGGACCCTTTGAAGGCCTCTTTATACCATATTTCTCAAGGTTTCCAAGAGTGCATCTTGCAAGAACAAGAAGTATCTTGTCAACCGCCTTCAATGGCAACCATTTCATCAATGCAGTCGCCAATTCGAAAGTCGATTTCCCACCTATCTCCCTTGGTAGTATATGAACCTGTTGATCATCATCAAGAAAACAAGATTTAGAATAACAAAATGGTTTGTTAAAAACATACTAGTATGAGTTAGTTAAGTTTAACATGAAAATGGAACTAACCGAGCTTCGAACCACCATGTAAGGAAGCGCGTTATGGTGGCAAAGATCAAGGGAGACTTCCATGCCAGAGTTCCCACAACCAACCACCAGCACGCGCTTCCCTTCAAACGCCTCACCCGACCGATAATCACAAGCATGCATAACGGTTCCATCAAACTCACCCAACCCTTCAAACTCAGGCACAACCTTCTCAGCATTCTCACCAGTTGCCACCACAAGCCACCTGCATATATACTCAACTTCACAACCATCACTCACAGTCCTAACACGCCAAAGCCCACAACTCTCATCATACTTAGCCGCCTGAACCGACTCATTAAACCTCGGGCTGATCTCAAACTTCTTAGCATACGATTCAAGGTAGTCGATAAACTGATATTTCGAAGGGTATTCAGGGAAATTTGGCGGGAAAGGGAAGTAAGGCAGTTGGCAAAATTGTTTTGGTAGATGAAGTTTAAGACGGTCATAAGTCTTGTTTTGCCAGAGTGAGGCAATGCAGTCGGCGCGCTCCAGGATGACAAAGGGAACACCTTGTTGGTGGAGTCCTGCGCCGACTGCAAGACCAGACGGGCCAGCCCCTACTATGACTGGCCCGTTGACCAGTATGCAACGGCCGGAGAACAACTCGTCGTGTTCAAGAGCATGGTACACCATTGTTGGCCAATGATCAAGATTGTTACAACAAGAAGTAGTACAATGCATTAAAAGAGTGTGAAATGTGAATGAGACACACAATGCAACTTCTAAAATGGTAGCTTTTTTTCTAAGTATGGGAATGATAATTATTAATGTTACTTTGAGAAAGAGAAAGAACGTAAAGAAATGTGTGGAGAGGGTGAAAGGGGGATGCAGAGGTATAAATAGGGTGTGCATGTGATTGGGATTAGAAAATGATAGCAAAGATGGTCCTTTTCTGAATGATGTGTGAATGTGTGATTCAACCTTTATCATATAATCATGACTTGTAACTCATGCAGTAAAAGTTGTACACGTTATTCCAACCTCTAATTAGCTTTTTTCTGTGGTGCCTATGATAAGCTTGTATTAATTTATTATTCCTATTTCTACGAGTCGTATCTTCATCTTTCAATGTGCACATTTAAACAATCCCAAAACCGGAAAATGAATTAGAGGAGAGTAACGGGGCCATGAATCTAGAGTACACAGATTTGGCAAATCGAAAATCATAAAATGTGACCACAATTAGTTAATACAAGTGTTGAGTGTTGCTTGTTAACTTTTGGAAGACATGATTAATGGGTATCGGGCACATGATTAGAGTGAACCACCGGAAACAATTATCAAGATTCTTACTCTTATCGCTAATGATAAATTACCACTTGTAACTTGTTATCATTGATTATCAGTTATCACACTAAGGGTGGACTGGTAGGGCTGTAAACGAAGACAAGCCCATGGGCTCTGACTAGGTTTGTTTAAAACCGAGCAGAGGTGGCTCTACTCGTTTGTCTTAACAAGCTCAAATTGTGAGCACGGGATGGCTTGTTTATTAATGAGTCAAACCGAGCCGGCTCGCGAGCCAACTTATTTATTTTCATAATTTTTTATTTTTATACATATTCGTATATATAAAACAAAAAATAAAAGTTTTAATTTATCTTAACTAGTTAAAACAGTTATATAAGATTGCTATTTCAAAAAGTACAATAATTAATCATTTTATATTTTTATGTAAATTTTTTTCTAAAATATCAAAATAACTATAGATATAGATGCATTTTAATTAATATATCATAATTTTGATTTAAAATTTATATGATTTTTAATTTAGGTTAAAATTTAAACAAGCTAACAAATAAGCCAACGAGCTAGCTGCTAGCTACTAACTGACCATGGCTCATGTTCATCTCCTTTACAAACCAAGCAAAATCGGCTAGGTTCGTTTATAAACGAGTCAATTTTGAGCGAGTTTCGAGCGAGCCACGAGCCGGAAGCTTTTTAAATAGCCCTAGGTTGACGGGACACTCGCGAGTTGGGATTGCGATTCGAGTAGGGATGGTGGGTATACCGCCGCAAATCAGGCAAGTAGCAGTTGATTTCGGGTTCATTGAGCCCGATTTGGAAGTTGTTGCTTTGTAAAGATGAGTTTACACCATATCCTTCACTTTTTCTAGTGAGTCTTCTCCTACATCTATGTCTCAACCATTAAATTGAATACGATGATCATCATTCCTTCAATTTAGCTTCTTCTAATCACCCGGTTTATGTCAATCGAAAAACATCATTAATTTCGAGAAAGAAGAAATGATAGACGAGGGTGATGAGGATTGTGGGAACTCTTAATTACAAGTTTACGATGGCGCTCCGCGCTTGGTTCTAGAAATCTCACTACACTAAACAGAGTAAACTCCTTCGCGTAGTATCGAAATAAAGAATATTCTTGATTGAACATGTACTCCATGTTCACCTCCAAATTAATTTGTATCAATGTCTATTTTTATTTATGTTTTTTCGTATCAAGTCAATTCAATTACACTAAAACAACATTAGTGACGCTAAAATCACAAACGTTCATTTCATCAACTTTACACTCGTTAAATCAACTTCTTTGTGAAACTGCTAAAGCCTCTTTCACCGCATGCACTTGCATATGTACTCACAATCGCATCAGTAAAAAAAAGTTTTCAATCCCATTCTTAAACCATATTCTTTGGGAAAGAAACGCATGAAGAAAAGTCAATGGTCACAATCTTACTAAGGATATCCAAAGGATACAGAGAAAGTATTGGATTTAGTTTTAATAAAGTCTCATGATACAAATTACATCATGGAGCTATGATCCAAGAGAGTGAATGCATGTCATTGCAAGAAATGTTATTAGTCCTCAATAAATTAATAGGCTTAATGTTTTGGGACGCTCAAAGCATAATGTGCAAGAGCTTGCAAACCTTTCTCTGTATAACCATTCAGTGGACAACTAGGGAAATTGCAGTCTTCGTAATCAAGAATATAGTTAAATACATACAATAGGTTTGGTAGTATCAACCTAAGGATAATTTGTTGGGATATTTGAGGCTGAAGCTAATCAAAACATATTTAACTCTTGATTAAATTATCTCTTGGAAATGCTTTCGAAAAGTAAAGCATTCGATCACTAGTCCAACTACCAAAGACATAGCTCAATACCGACAAACTGTAAGCTTTCAAGAGTTTATGTACTTTTGATACGCATACTCCTTCCAAATAACAAGACAATTCCCAATCAACTGCATACTTCTAATTGACATTTCTTCTTCCGATGAACAATCAACTCCCGATGTGAAGTCAGTGTGTCAATTTCGATCAGTTATAAAACAACCTCAACTATGCAGCAATAGAAAATCCTTTGCTTACCTGAAACTATGTTTATGCTTATCTTGTTTTTACATCCAACTAGAGGACACAATCATGGTATGTCACATTGTGCAGATCGATGGTTGTAGTTTACCATGGATCTTAAACCCTAGAATAAATGACTACGATGATTTTCTAGTGTTTGTTTTAGTTGGTTGCATACACGCATGTGGCTATCGTTCTTAGTATAAAACTAGTCAATGTAATAGTTAATAGTTTACTTCTTCATACTTTTATTTTTCTTTGCTTTCATAACTTGTAATTTATTTTTGAGTGAAATATACAAAGAACTTAAAGAAAAAAATTTGGTCACTATAACTTTTATTTTTCTCTTCTATTTTATTTTTCTTAAATGGAATACTAATTGTAAGGGCATAAGTGTGTTGCTAGGGCATAAGTGTGTTGTAAGGTCTTATTGGTATAAGAAAGAATACCATCCGGTATTGGGGACACACACAAGAAAAGAAAAGAAGAAAAAAAAAAACAAACCCGGTATCAGACCGGGTTTCAGACCCGACCACACCCTACCCGAGGATAACGGGTAGAGTTTTCAAGAGGGTGAACCTGACCCGGGTTCATACCCGGTTTCGCCTCAACCCCGATACACAAAAAAACTAGGTTGGGCCAAACCTGTTTTGACTATAGCGATATACATAGATCTGTAAACATCTATGATTTGGGTAAGTATGTTCAGGAGTTTGTGGCAATGAAGCGGCAATGATGAGCGGCGGCAGATGGTTGACGACGGATGGGCGGCGGCGGACGGGCGGCGACGGAGGGGTTAGTGTTGTGAATGAAGAATAAACCTAATTGATGAAATGATGCTAACTTATATATATATCTATCTATATATATATACACATGTTACGTGTCGAGCTAGAGTTATGCATGATGAAACTTATGTGAAATGAATTCATGCAATTGGGTTTACATAAATTCCTTTTGTTTGTTAATAAGAATAAACTTATTTGATTTGAAATCAACTTTCTAATGCTTGTAAGTTTGTTGCAAATAAGTACAATGAGACTAATGATAAATTTTAGCATCAACCCATTCTGACCCAAACCCATCCTAACCCGAACCCATCTTGACCCAAACCATCCTAACTTTTTTTTTTATAATTGTCCATCCTAACTTCAACCCATTTTAATCCAAACCCATCTAGACCCGGCAATCAACCCAACCCACCCATTTTGCCACCTCTAATTACGATGTTGTGACTGTTTTCGGTTACCATTGCATTGTGTTGCCGCTCATGGGATGCACTTGTCATTACCATGCTAAGATTGCCTTATATTTTGAAGTTTTGATTTAGTAAAATATAAGGTTTAAAGTTTTGATAAGAATAGTGTATTAAGACTATACATTTATGTAGTTTAAAAAAGTTGAATTCCACTTAGAAATTTTTCCACCTCTATTCATCTACACCCTCAAGTTGCATGTTTGTCCATGGGAGACTTAATTTCATTGATGTGACTTTTTATATATCCCTTAAAGTATATTTCTGATTATTAAATAATGTGCAAAATATCTTTAAAAAAAACATAAGTAAGATTAAAACTCCGCACCTTACCTTGATCAAATCATCAACCCCATAATAAATTGCTTAACTTATAACCTTAACCTAAATAAACTGTAATTAACTCTTTCTAGATATCGAGTCGCGAGACAAGATAGTTGACACTAAATAATGAGCCAAAACAGTGGATATTATGACCAAATCAATGAGCTAACGTTCTTGAACGCGGCCCATGGCACCATGATGTTCACGAGGAATGATATGCGGAAGTTTAATGTCCACGAGGTATGGCGGACAATGATCGATAAACGGCACATGGAGAAGGCCATCTTGGGGTGTATTCATGTTGGAAAATGGAACCACACGCCCCACTTCATTGCATCTCCTTATCACACTGCTGGCTCTCAGAATCAAGTCCTTTTCGATCCTGCAGATTAACATTCTTCAAAATTCTTTCTTGGGACCATCAGAAAACCAATATTTAATCTCACATATCCCTTGTTATTTGTAGCATGACATTAGTTACAAAACCCATTCTTTAATCGAATATCGAGCTCACACACTTGTATTTAGAAAATAATTACATTTCTTTTAATACTGATGAACATACAGATCTTCACTTATTCTACTTTTAAAATCATCATATCTGTTTACCTATAGTTGAAAAATATATCACTTTATCACTTGAATGTACTTTAAATTGGAGCTAGAGCTTGTATGAGATTAAACTAAGAAAAATACTCTCTTTAATTTCTCAAATTCACTATGTAACATACACATCAAAGAACTATTACTCTTTAAATCCTTTTATTTATTTTTGTCTTCATATATTCAACATATGATATAACACACACACACACAAACATATATTGATATAATATAAGTTATGGGTATAAGTCTTTAAAGTAGTCATGTGCATGGACATTTGGTATAGTGATCACTAACACTTCTTTTCATGCAACAAAATGAGAAGCTAGTGTTTGGTTCCTTATTACTATAATTCCCCGAAATGGCATTGGAAAGAGAGTATGAACTCTATATTATTTAAATCTATTGTCATCATCCTTTTTGAAGATAATCTTTATTAATACAAACTACACAATACTTGGGGTTGGGGGGGGGGGGGGGGGGGGGGGGTGGTTTGGTGGCATCTCATGCATGCATGGGTTACTCATATAGAAATATGGTAGCTAGCTAGAAAGTTAACATAGCCAGCTGCATACTGCATGTGTATGTTGTTGTTATGAAAGCTCTACTACACTTTCCCATTCCTATAACCCCTTTTCAACCTTTAACAACCATTCTTATTATAACCAACATATATATATATAAAATAATACTAACACATACCGACTAAATCAATAATAATCATTAAATTTATTTGTTTCATGATCACGCGTATGGATGATCTAGAAGACCTATAGCTTAAAGTTACTCATATGCACATATGCATTCAGATTAAGGGTGCAGAATTCTTCTACTTTTATAATATTCTAATGATTTTAAAGTCAAATATTTATATTGTAACGAAGACTCATAATGTACGTTTCCCAATTATACAACTGCATGAAGTAGGGTGGTCCAATAGCATCAACATCACAATTCGCAATCTCATTTATTCTATACTAACAAAATGAATATATTTTTAAATCAAGGGTAATTACTCTAATTATATAGTTAATGCAATGAATTTTTTAGAACGTCTAACTTACATACCTTTTAATTTTACTACTAAATCCATGTATTTGTCTATCATGAACTTGAACCCTCAAATAGTTTAATAGAAATAGATTTTATAAACAATTCCTTAGCCTTTGGTCAATGTCATTTTTACTCTTACATTTAAAACAATAATAATTTGACATGCGTTTTATATATTATACTGTGTTATATTCAATTAATAGAGATAAAATATATATACTTGTTCAATTCTTAACATTAATTCATTTTTTAATTTTTATGGAGATCACATACTTACACAAAAAATTAATTAAACATTACGAATTGTAACTTCTTTCATAAATTTCTGACTTCACTTAAATTGTAAAATATTATTACTGTTAAAAACTTTATACACACATATATATGTGTTTGTGTAAGAATTCAAATAAAAAAAATTCATCGAAAAGGTGTAAAAAAAACCTTAAACATCAATTGTTTAACTAGTGGGCGAGATCGAATTATAAAGAAGAAGTTTTTGAAATTTATTTTAGTCATAATCGTTTTTGTTGATTTTTTTCAAAATTTTTTATTTTATTTAAATGTTCATATCTTTTCTATACATTATTACTTTTTAATAAAAATTACACAATGAAAGCAATCATATTTTATCCTTAAACAAGTACAATATTACTATACATGCATTAGAAAACCCGTGTACTATACGGGTTGGATAATTAAAAAATATAAATCTTAAACCTGTATATATTTATAATCATTAAAATGACTTGTTATATATAAAAAGGTGGTCATGATTTCTTTTTATTTACAAATAAAAAGTGAATTAGGAAACATTATATTCTTTATTTGAATAAACAAAAATTAAAAAGGTAGTCATAATGTGCGAATAATTTACTATCTTAATTAATAGGGCGGAACAATTAAAAAGTTTGAGAAGAATTATTATTCATTAGATCTTAGATCCAAGGGTTTAGAAAATTCTGTGATATAATTGTAAATAATTAAAATTTTAAATTATAGACCAAGGGTATTTCAGTCTTAACCATTTATTTAAGTTCAATCCTTTTTCTAAACGCTCATAACTTTTACATATAACATTATTTTTAATAAAATTACACCTTAAAAACAAACATTTTTATCTTTAAAACGTGATGGTGTTGATACATAATTTATTTTTTCATGTTATTTCAGTTCATTATGTGATATTCGTCAGATCATTGTGCAATATCAGCTTAGCAGTTCATTATGTAATAGTTGTCGGGTCATTTTGTATAGTGCTAATCATTGTGTTATCTATTGTGTTCTTCTAAGATAATAATTTTAAATAGAATAATGCTTAATTGTAATTTTTACGTTTTTTAGTTTATTATGTATTTCTGATCAGGTCATTAAATAATCCTTATCAAGCAGCTCATTGTATATATTGCTAACTATCGTCTCTAGTGCTTGTCATTTTGTTGCCCATTATTAAAATGTGAAACTTGAGAAGAAGAAACATTACCAATTTTACCCTCAACCTAATTTTGAAACTTAAGAACGAGGAACATTACCTATTTTGTCCTCAACCTAATTTTGATCAAAAAGATAAATGTTAACGTCTTAATCGTTCTTACATTTTTTAGTCTTGCAAGACTTTGTATTTGAACCTTTTCCTAATTAATAATTACCATAAAATTGGTAAAATAGTTTTGGTAAGAAAATAAAAATCTTAATAAATCTATAATTGTGATAAGTGTCCTTTTGAGATACTCTTTATTAAAGTAAAAAGATATATATATATATATATATATATATATACACACACACACACACACACACACACACACTAATTGTGATTCCTTCCCTTCAATATTCTTTTTCATTCATTTGTGTTATTCTAAACACCATTGAATTTTTTTTACGCTTGTGAGTTTTGAAAAAAAACAATAGCGAAATGACATAATTTTGTACATCTAGTATACAAACACAATGATAAAATAATAACTAAAAATGCTATCTGTTTCAAAAATAATAAAAGGACACATATCTGTCCAGTATTATTTTTAGCTATTTTAAATTAAATACACTTTTTACTATAACATTATCCTATATATATATATATGTGTGTGTGTGTGTGTATGGAGAAGTGTTCACGAGAAAACCACAACTTATATGAAAACTACTTAAATTAAATTGTTATGTATATGCAACTACGAGTTATGTATGTAAATATATTGGATACGTACACATAACTCAAAATTCATCTCGCATGATTGAAGGGATTCAATTAAAAAAATATAATTATCTAAAATAATAAGTTATTATTTACTCAAATACACTTTGGATGATTAAAAAAGTATTTATAATTTTTTGGATTGGCTAGACTTGGTTTCGTAGTTTTATATAATTTGATGTTCTTCTTTTGATTCCTCGAGGGGGGGGGGGGGTTACTAGATATATATTAATTATTTGAGTTAATACATACGCTATTTATTACAGAATCCATACATTAATTAATATTAAATAAAAATGTTTATATCTTACTTGAAATCATTAGTGCGTGTGTTTGTGTGTGTTATATAAAAATGCTAAAATACAAAATCTATTTTGCGTGCGAAGTGTACAATTGTATAAAGTGTGTAATTATCGTTGAAGAAAGATTATATGTTGGGTAATTCAGTATCACAAGTGTGATTATATATGGAATTATCAAGCAAAGATGATGGAATAATCACATAGATGCATGATATTTTCACCATAATTTAATATAATATGTGTTACTTAATTACGTAAAAAATAATCCTTTTTGCATGATGATTACATCTCACTTTATACACTTCACATGCCAAATGAACTACGCATTTTAAACTTTCACTTTATATATATATATATATATATATATATATATGTTTGTATGTATAATTATATTTAATGGATTTTTAGTTTGCTTTAAGTCATTAATTACATTTAACATATTCGTTTTCTAAAACAATAAAAAATTGATTTTAACTAATATTATAATTATCCTATATTTAATAAATCAATAAAACTAGGTTGAAACCAGCGCACGTTGCGGCGCATTAAATCGCCTTTGTCTATTTGACTATGTATACATTTGAGGAAAAACAATATTCTACATCTATGAGTACACAACAAAATCTATGATTTTCCACCTAAAAATATAATAAAATCCAATGAAGAGCATTGTCTACACCAAATGACCAAAGATGCATTGGCAAACATTTAAAAATGAAATATCAAGAAAAAGATAAATCAAACCACTTTACGACTATTAGCTGGTGCCAAGAATAAGGGAAACATACTACATATTCATAGTGAAAGAATGGCATGGAAAAAACTCGTGTAATCTAACCTGATAATGTTTTTTTGTTAGTAACGTGAATCACAATTTCAAAACATGTATCAACACCAAATTAATCAGGCACAAACATAAATTGTTGGATAAAAGAACAGTAAACCTTCTGCTACTATGTACTTTAAATTTCTCTCCAAACTAGCAGCGCACCCATAAAAAAACATAACCGTAATCACTAACAAAAAGGATTTGGCTCCAAACTGATGTCCAGGTAAGGCTGTACACCAGAAAAGGATGGCAAGTCACGACAATCGACAAACAATCAATTATAGTTTTCTAACCACAAAATGTCTCAGGTGAACATGGGTTCATCATCATCGACCCATCAGTCTTTGCAAGATGATCGAAACAACAAAATCAAAATTACATGAAAACGGGGGCTAAATTTGTAAAACCACAAAAAACTGTATCTATATTAAACCACCACTAACCATCGCCACCACACACCCACCACTAACCATCACCACCTTCCATCGACCACTAACATCACCGCCACCACCACCACCACCACCACCACCACCACCACCAAACCAAACCCATCCACCACCACCCACCAACCACCACTACTAGCTATCACAAACCACCAACACCACCATCATCACCAACAACTACTACCATCACCATCACCACCACCAACAACAATCATCATCCCCACCACCACCACCAACAACAACCACCTCCAACACCATCATTGTATTTAATTTCTTCTTTATGTCCTATTTAGAAAACAACACAAAGTAACAATTTATTTCATTATCAAGGGATAACCAAATAGAACAATGGCTTTGTAATGATCCATGTTATTTGTTTGCCCAATCCATTTCATGGTCAATTCGTTTTCATTCTTTCATTCATTTCATTAACCCATGCCAAACAGTTTTTTATTTTTTTGATGTTTCGTTATTAAATGCTTAATATGATTTTATTTGTATATAAAGTTTGAGATTCTATCAACATGAATTCACGAATTTATCATGAATTTTGTTAAACACCCTGACTAATGTTTGTCATAAAGCTAATTAACCACGTTAATATCACCGACACAATACGAGAACACCAACTATTATATGGTTAACGAAATATGCAAACGCATCCTATCACATGCCCTTAATTAACAGTTGAAATTAAGATGCAAGTGTCTCACTCTCTTCTACCATCGTTAGAGATTTCGTTTTCATTCCTTTTCTAAAAATATGGATAAAGTTATGTCGATATTTATTGAATTTTCAATTGATCATACTATTCCAAGTCAAACTTTTTTATTATTGCATAAAATTTGATTTTTAATACATTAATTTTCTAGTGTTCTTAATGAATATATAGTAGCAGGTGACAAGTTGATTCTAAAATTATTCAAATGTGATACCATCTTCTAATCCCCAAAAATGTAATTGCAATCATCTTTCACCAATACAAAATTTACATTCCTTATATCCGGTAACACCTAAGAGTGAGTTTAAATTTTGAACAAACTTGAAAGTATTAAAACATTTGCAGAGATTGTATGTGAAATACATATTTTGTATTGGAAATTTATTGACAATATTAATATGGTTATTAATATTTAGTCAATAAAATTAATGTGTTAAATGAAAATTAATGTGTTGAATGATATTACGAATTAATGGTGTGGAAAGTTGTCTCACATTGGAGGAAAGAAAGAATGTAAAATGGTTTATATTCTATAACCTCTTGATTATATTGCTTCCTAAAGCATTACACTAAGTAGATTCGCGAAGGGTGCGAAGCACCCTTAACTCGCACTCGCACTCGCACACGCGCGCGGCGTGGGCATGTAGGCGCAATGTGGTGCTTTGATGGCGTGCTTTGCACTTCGCACCATCGCATCGCCGTGACCCGCTTGAGAGCCGTATTTTTAAAGGTTGGGTCGAGGGTCTGGTCAGGTGCGATGGACCTTGGTGCGTGACTCGTAACAGTTTTGGTTACGTGTTGACCAAAACTGATGGCTGCTAATGACGAATTAAATGGGCGATTACGATTTCTGATTGATTTCGAATTAATGGCTGAGTGATGACTGAGTGGCTGTTACAGTTCAAAGTCTACTATAAATACTGAGGGCGCCTCAGTAGAAACACACACCAACACAACTTGAAAATCTACAGCAAACAGGTTCTCTGAACATCCTTCATCTCTTTGGTTTCTCTTTTACAAACAAGTTCGGGTTCTATATCAATCTCGGCAGTACAATCTGCTTTTGCTATTGTACCCTGAGAAACAAAACGAGTTCTCCTGGGAGGCTCGGAATTTATTTTAAGGGCCTCGTGTTAAACACGATCCTCAGCTTTTATATTTATGTTCATCTATTTCTATAAATTTTCAATTGTAAAGGGAATTGTAATTGTTAATTTATATTTCTTTGTAGTGCGAATATCAATAAAAGATTGTTTTATTTTAATTTTATGTGAACGATTACTACAAACTTAAAACAAATTTTAAAAACATTGTTCATATATTTTTTATAAATTAATCCGTGTTTTTAAAAGTTTAATTGTTTTTTTTCTTTCTGTTTTCGTTTCTTATTTACGTGTAATCTTCAAAGTTGGACTTAGAAAATCTTTCGTTGAATTTTATAGAATTCTGAAAACAGTTTAAGAAAAGAAGAAAAAAAAATCCTTTAATTTTGTTTGTTATTTCAATTTTAGAAATTGTTCTAACTTAAATTGTTTGTGTTAAACAACAAACAATATGTCTTCAAGTGCTTTGAGTTTCTCTTTATCTGCCCCTTTAACTACAACAACTGTGGGAGCGACCACGGTGGCAAACCATGCTAAAAAACCCGAAAAGTTCACGGGTGTCCAATTTAAAAGATCGCAATAAAAGATGTTCTTCTATTTGACCACCTTGAACTTAGCACAGTTCTTGGAGATAACTGCTCCTGTACCTAAAGAAGGGGATGATGCTCAAGCTTTGAGTGCCATTAATGCTTGGAAATATTCTGAATTTCTGTGTTGCAATTATGTTTTAAATGGTTTATGTGACTCATTGTATAACGTGTATTGTATTATAAAGACTGCCAAAGAACTATGGGAGTGTTGGGTGTCGAATCCAGCAAATAAATAAAAATGTGAACCTACCGTGCACACACTAACAATAGTATGAGCGGAAGTAGGGTTCGTGTCCTTAGAGATACGTGTTAATTATTATATACCAAAAACGTTTTAGCACAGTTACTTTGATTGCTTACGGGTTAAGGAAGGTGAGAGTTTTAATTAAAAACTAAAACTAAAAGTAAATTGCAAAATGTGAAAAAATTCCAGTAGGCTGACAAGCCTGTGTTAAGGTTCTGCCAGAAAAACAAAAATTGACAATTCTTTATATTTTTTTTATTCTGAAAAGAAATTACTAAAAATTCTAATTAAATTGAGAAGAAAATTAATATATGAAAACTAATTCTAATATTAAGGTAATTTCTTGATTCGATTTGGCTTACGATTATTAACGATTATGGTGCAATAACTATTTTTAATCATTGATTTGTAACGATACTTGACATCTCGCCGTTCGAATATCCACTCTATCTAATGTCTAATCAAGCGCAGTTTGTTGATTAGAGCCAACCCGCTACTCTAAGCTCACGCCGTTTGGATCTTAGCGTGCGGGTTGCAACGATAGAAGTATCAATTATATTTAAACACACACGCCGTTCGGTATGTTTAACTAGATCGCATGATTCTATAACGAGAATGAATTCATAGACAAACCCAAACCGTTAATTGTTCCTTATATCAAAAATCAAAACTTTATTAGGGTTTTAAATCTTGAAGAACTTTATTAGAGAAATTAATAAAGTGGCCAATTTTAATAACAATCTAATATATACCGGATTAGATCCGAGTTTAAGATCAAGAATCAAACAAACAAACTATCAAAATAAAAATATCTTATAAACAATTCACATAAGTTCAAACCCAATCACAGAAATTAAACCCTAATGTTGAAACTAAAAGTGCCCTAGCCGGACACGACAGCTAGGTTTAATAAAAAACAAAAGAAGAAAACTTACAACCTCAAAAAAAAAAAAATACTTAATTGTCTTCAATAAAATCCCAATCTCTCAAAAGATTCCCTTATTGATTCGTCCATTCTACTTTTCCTTCCAAAGATTCTTCTCCTCCTCCTCCTTTCTTCTGCTTTTTCCTCCTTTTTTCGACCTCCTGTTCCCCTTTATCAACCTTTCTTTTTTTATTTTCATTCCTTTGTGATGATCAGCATCATTTAAACCAAGATTCTTTCGAAAAATAAGAAAGATCATGCAATTTTTTAAATTCAATATTTCTTCATGATCTTTCAAAAAATTCCACCATCCTTAATATTTTTGTTTTCAACCCCCGCAATCTTTCTTTCACCTACAAAATAATAAAATACATCCAAAGTAGACTCTATTCCACCAAAACGAGTATCAATCAAATAAATAGAAATACGTTAAATAAATGCATGATACGAAAAAAATACTACTAACAGGGTGTCTTTAAACAAGAAGTATAAAACCGAGAATGCCGGTAGCAAGAAATTTATTGTGGCTCGGTTCTTGAATTTTAAAATGGTTGATGATAAGACTGTAATTAGCCAAATTCAAGAGTTACAACTTATACTTTATGAAATTCATGCTGAGGGGATGCCCCTAAATGACACATTCCAAGTTGCAGCCATGATTGAAAAGTTGCCTACAAGTTGGATAGAGTTTAAGAATTATCTTAAGCTCAAACAAAAGAAGATGATTGTAGATGAACTTATTGTTCATCTTCGAATTGAAGAAGAAAACAAAATGGCTCAAAACGGCTAAAGCAAATGTGGTTGAATATGGGCAGTCATCAAAGGGTTATAAGGGTAAAGGGAAAAAGCCAATGGGGAAAGCTAAGGTGAACCTTGGACCAAAAAAAGGGGTTATGAAAAAGAAACCTCCACCTCCACCTTTCCAAGGGATTTGTTATAATTGCAATGAAACGGGGCACCGTGCTAATCAATGCAAGCAACCAAAGCGTGAGCGTGCGCATATGGTAGATGAAGATGGTGCGCCGTTAGTGGCAATAATCACCGAGCTATCTGCAATGGTGGAAGAAGTCAACCTCGTGAGAGACAACCCTCATGGATGGTTCATTGATATGGGAGCTACCCGTCATGTGTGTGGTGAAAAGAGCCTCTTCAGCACTTTTAAAGAGGCTACGGGTGATGAAAAGCTTTATATGGGTAACAAAGCTATGGCTGACATCAAAGGCGAAGGAAATGTGATCTTGAAGATGACTTCCGGGAAGGAACTCACCGTGAGCAACACCTTGTATGTCCCAGATATTCGCAAGAATCTTGTTTCGGGATGGTTGCTTAATAAGTTTGGTTTTTGTTTAGTGTTTGAGTCGGACAAGTTTGTCCTTACTAAGCATGGAATGTATGTGAGTAAGGGTTATACCCTTAATGGTATGTTTAAGTTGAATGTTACCATTGTCAAAAATGAAATGAATAAGACTACTACATATATTTATATGCTGGAGTCTTCAAATGTTTGGATAGACTAGGATATGTAACTTATAATTCTATTTGTCGTTTAATAAATTTAAAATGTATACTTACATTCCATATTGACACAAACTCTAAATGGGAAATATGCATTGAAGCAAAACTTACAAGATCATCATTTAAACCGGTTGAAAGAATAACCGAAATCCTTGGTTTAATTCACACTGACGTATGTGATTTAAAAGCACACCCAACAAGAGGTTGCAATAAATATTCATCACGTTTATTGACGATATCACTAGATATTGTTATGTATACTTACTTAAAAGTAAGGATGAGCCAATCGACAAGTTTATCTTGTATAAAAACAAAGTTGAGAATCAACTAAACAAGAAAATTAAAGCTTTGAGAAGCGATAGAGGTGGTGAATATGTTGCATCTTTTGCCGATTTATGTGCAAAAAGTGGAATAATATATGAATGTACGGCCCCTTACTCACCACAATCAAATGGCATTGCGGAACGAAAAAACCGTACTTTAAAAGAGATGATGAATGCCATGTTGATAAGTTCTGGGATGAGTCATGACATGTGGGAGGAAGCAATCCTCTCGGCCAATTATCTTTTACAAAAAATACCAACAAAGAAAAGGGATGTAACCACTTATGAGTTATGGATGGGTAGAAAACCATCATATAATTATCTCAAAGTGTGGGGGTGCCTAGCTAAGGTGATTGTACCACCTTCGAAAGCTCAAAAACTAGGACCCAAAATTATTGATTGCAAATTTATTGAATATGCTCAAAACAGTACTGCACATCGATTTCTTGTACACGAGTCTAAGAATCCCGATGTACAAAGGAACACTATTATGGAGATAAGGCCGGGGAATGCTTTAAACTTTGAAAATGTGTTTCCCATGCGAAGACAAACACATGCATCTTCATCAAATAGGTTTGATGATGGAGGTGTAAGTTCATCAATACAAACTGATGAAATAGTTCATGATATCCAACATGATAAGCTTGAGGTTGAAGAGGGAGAAATTAGATGAAGTAAAAGGGCGAGGGTTAAAAAAATCCTATGGTCCAGACTTCGTAAGTTATATGGTTGAGGGTGAGCTTAATATCTAACGTGAAGCAGTCTCCTCTTCAGAAGCACCTCAATGGAAAGAGACAATAAAGAATGAAATTGATTCAATTCTACACAATCATACTTGGGAGCTAGTAGATCTTCCGCATGGTTGCAAACCACTTGGATATCGTTGGATATTCAAAAAGAAGATGAAAGCTGATGGAAGTATTGATAAATATAAAGCAAGGTTAGTAGTCAAAGGTTTTAGACAAAAAGAAGGTTTAAATTATTTTGATACTTACTCACCTGTGACCCGAATAACCTCTATAAAAATGGTTCTTGCTATTGCGGCATTAAGAAATTTGAAAGTACATCAAATGTATGTTAAAACCGCATTTCTAAATGGCGATTTAGAAGAAGTGATTTACATGGAGCAACCCGAGGGTTTTTCTGCCCTTGGCCAAGAGGGTAAAGTATGTAAACTCGTTAAGTCATTGTATGGCTTAAAGCAAGCTCCAAAACAGTGGCATCAAAAGTTTGATCATGTCATGATTGACAACGGTTTCAAAATAAACAAGTGTGACAAATGTGTATATGTGAAAGATAACTAGGAGGTTATGTAATTTTATGTCTTTATGTAGATGATATGCTTATCATTGGGAGTAATGATGAAATAATCAAATCTACTAAGGACATGTTGAAAGGAAGATTTAACATGAAAGACATGGGTTTAGAGGATGTAATTTTAGGAGTTAAAATTATTCGAACCCAAGATGGTCTTGAGTTAAGTCAAGCTCACTATGTGGACAAGATTCTTGAAAAATTTAAATCGGGAGACACGCGTGTAGTACGCTCTCCGATTGATACCACCCAACATTTAAAGAAAAATAGAGGCGAGGGTGTTGCTCAGGTAGAGTATTCAAGAATTATTGGTAGTCTAATGTATCTAATGACATGTACTAGACCCGACTTAGCATACGCGGTGGGCTAAGTAGATATACCATTAATCCAAGCTCAAAACATTGAAAAAGTATAATGAGGGTGCTTAGATACATAAGATACACAAGGTACACAAGAGACTATGGATTGTATTATACCCTTCATCTAGCCGTGATTGAAGGGTACACTGATGCAAACTGGATATCGGATATAAAAGATTCCAAATCAACAAGTGGGTATGTGTTCTTACTTGGTGGAGTAGCAATATCTTGGAGATTATCCAAGCAAACAATTATAGATAGATCCACAATGTAATCGGAATTTATCGCTTTAAATAAGGCCGGAGAAGAGGCTGAATGGCTACGTCAATTTGTGGAAGATATTCCAAGATGGCCAAAACCTTTATCGGCTATTTGCATACATTGTGACAGTGAGTCGGCAATTGGTAGAGCCAAAATCTCAATGTACAATGACAAATCAAGGCACATCAGGCGTAGACATAACACAATACGACAACTAATATCAACGGGTGTTATTACAATTGACCATGTTAAGTCAAAAGACAACATTGCAGACCCGTTAACAAAAGGCTTAAACACAGAATTAGTTTATAAGTTTATAAGTTATCAAGAGGAATGGGACTAAAGCCCACTGAAAAAAGGAATATGAGGGAAACCTAACCTAGTTGACTGGAGCTCCCAAGATGTAGGTTCAATGGGACAATTTAATCATATGACCAACGGCGTCACTTTAGGGGAGTACCCTAAAACGAAAGGGGAGTTACGAACTTTTTAGTCCATTCACTCTGGGTGAGTACCTGGAATAGGTGACCAAAGTGAGGTTAAGCATATTAAGGTTACATGATTCGTGGGAATCAATATAACCATGATGCTTTTAATGATTCATTGAATCACCTATGTTAGAGAGAAGTGGGTTCGCTTCGAATGGATTTGTGAGGAGGTGCAAATCCTAGAGCTCTCGCAGAACCAAAAAAGTGTTCTATGACCATTAACGGACACGACAATGAGGGGTTGATCAAATCAGGAAGAGTGTTATGTGAATGTATATTGTCGTCTACATAAAACATGATTTGTTCAAAGACATCGTGTCTACACACCACTAGGAGACTAAGTATACGTCACAAAGGAAGGTTTAAAGGGAACAACTTTCTATCCTGCAACACTTGACTGCTGAATTTTTTGGAGAATTAATTTCCATTCATGTGAGGCATTATTGGAAATTTATTGAGAATATTAATATCATTATTAATATTTCGTCAATAAAATTAATGTGTTGAATGAAAATTAATGTGTTGAATGGCATTAGGAATTAATGGTGTGGGAAGTTTTCCCACATTGGAGGAAAGAAAAAATATAAAATGGTTTATATTCTTAACCTCTTGATTATATTGTTTCCCAAAGAATCACACTAAGTAGATTCATGAACTCGCACTCGCACACGCGCACGGTGTGGGCATGTGGGCGCAATGTGGCACTTTGATGGCTCGCTTTGCACTTCGAACCCTCGCATCGTCGCGAGCCGCTTGAGAGCCGCCTTAGTATTTTTGAAGGTTGGTTCGAGGGTCTGCTTAGGTGCGATTGACCTTGGTGCTCGACTCGTAACAGTTTCGGTTACGTGTTGACCGAAACTGATGGCTGTTAATGACGAATTAAATGGGCGGTTACGATTTCGGATTGATTTCTGATTAATGGCTGAGTAATGACTGAGTAGCTGTTACATTTCAAAGTCTACTATAAATACTGAGGGTGCCTCAGTAGAAACACACACCAACACAACTCGAAAATCTACAGCAAACAGGTTCTCTGAACATTCTCCATCTCTCTAGTTTCTCTTCTACAAACAAGTTCGGGTTCTTGATCAATCCCGGCAGTACAATCTGCTTTCGCTGTTGTAACCTGGGAAACAAAACAAGTTCTCCTGGGAGGCTCGGAATTTGTTTTAAGGGCCCGTTGTTAAACACGATCCTCAGCTTTTATATTTATATTAATCTATTTCTGTAAATTTTCAATTGTAAAGAGAATTGTAATTGCTAATTTATATTTTTTGTATTGTGAATATCAATAAAAGATTGTTTTATTTTAATTTTATGTGAACGGGTCCTACATTTTGCACGTATAACAAATAGTTATTTTACAATAGCAATCCGCCAATAGTGAAATTTTATTAAAATTGTTTCTAATATTTCTTGTAGGTTATATTACATTGTTGTTGATAATATTTAACAATAAAATTGATTGTTTGACAACAAAATATATTTTTTTTCCAATTTACAGTTTATAGTGTAAACCGAAATATTTAATTTTGACAACCATTAACCAATTGTACCTAAAATTATCTTTAAAATAACATATATCAAACACGCTTTGCTTTTCCTCTAAAAAAAGAAGTCCCTATATTTGAAAGTAACATAAACACGCATACACATGTATGTTAGCAATATTTTAATTCAAAAGTTACAAAAAATAATATATAAGAAATATGGTTTCTTTTGTTCATAATGAAAAGCAAACACATTCTCGATTATTAAACAATATTGTTTTCACTATTTTAACATTAAAATATATATATTGTAGTTAGTTTTATTTTTACGTGCTATAGTCATGTATAGTCATGTTAAGATTAGTTAATCACGCATAAAATAAAATTTATGTAAAGGCATGATCATGTATATATCAACTTTTGCTCGGCTATAAGACTTTATTTCATCAACGTTGTCTAAAAATCATGTCGTACATGAATAGCCATTTGTGTGTCACCAATTGTACATGAAAAAGATTCGCTTAGTTCCTGTTTTATTCATGCATCTAGGTATTTAATATAAGAGTTACCTATCTAATGCATAAAGTCTAAATACATTTAAACACTAGTTTATAACTCATCTAAACACATACATAGACAAATATCGTTAATACACTAACAGTATTTAATCCTTACGATCCAAACCTTTTAGAGGTCTCTGGATCACAAGATTGTTTGTGGCTGGTTTGTGAGAGAGATCATATAAGTGACGTGATACAATGTTTTTAAGTTATTACAAGGCCAAATCATGATTGTAATAGTGTCGTAGTTGAACGTATTCATGGGATCGATCGTGCATTAAAAGATGTATGGGGCATCCACCTAGTGTTATGCTCATTTAGAAAGGGATGATTTCTCAAACTCTTTTAATGCCCTTCTCATCTTACACGAAAAGCAAAAACAATAACAGTCATGAACAAATGTTGTGTTGCGCTTGTTATCACGTTGACACGGTAACAACACATCAATCCAACCACCATAAATTTCTAATTGTTTTTACTGTTTCAATAATATTTGAGCCAAACATCATGTTAGCATTCATAACGTCGCGCCTTCTTGTAAATTAATTAGGTCTAGTTCTTGTGTTCATCATATAAATTCGATGGCCCATAATTAATAATCTAATACATCGGTAGTTATCCCGTTTGTTTGTACATTTTTTGTACAGAGACATTAGTTGGGAAATCATATCAATAATAATCATTTTAGTATGAGTGTATACCTTTTCAAAACATACTAGTACAAAACACCAAGTAAATTGTTTAGTTTATGTCTTCTGCAACAAAAACACTTTCTTTCTTACTATAACATGTATTACATTCGAACTTTGCTATGCTACTAATTAAAGTTGTACTATTTTATTAAAACTGATTAGTAAATTAATAAGTTTAATTTGAACAATTTTAGATGCTATCCACTTGACACAAGGCGATAAAAAATTTAATTGTTAACAACAAGATCAAACAAAAATTTTTTTTAGTGAGTGCTTAAAAAGGTAGTTAAACCTGGAGTGGTGTACTTTAAACAAAACTAAGGTTAAGATGGAAAGAATAGGTTATGCAGTACTGTTCAATAGTTCTTATATTTCTCCATATTGCATTACCATTATCTATTATATATAATATACTGGGGAGAGATCAAACGAGAACTCATTTTTTTAAGAACTTTAGTAACCCATTTACGTCACTAGTTTTCAATAGCAAAATGCTAATTAACAAAAACATAATAAAAAAATTATAAAACGAAAAATAACATAAAAATAAAAAAAATAAAAACACAAAAATATTTCTCACAAAAATATTTCTCTCCTTTTCCTCTTTCATAAAAAAAATTATAAAAAATAAAAAAAAATCATTTTTTTTGCGAAATTCATTTTACATATGTGTAATACCGGATTTACACATGTATTAATCCGGTATTACACATGTGTATAGCCAGATTTACACATGCGTAAATGTCGGATGGACAATTTAAAAAATATATATATCGATATAGTAGGCGTTGGAAAGATAAAAAAATACTTAAATTAATGGTGAAATTTTTGTGAAAAAATACATGTGTAAATCCGGTATTACACATGTGTATAACCGGGTAGTTTTTAAGATAAACCTACCCTATATATAATTCTCATATCCTTCAATATGATATATTTCATAGAACTCAACACACAACTTACACACATCTCTATACTAATAAATAAAAATAAATACAGACACTAGTCACCGTTCTAGCCTATCTAATAATTGGTTTTCTCGCTTTTTATTTCTGTTAATTATGAATGCTATAATAGCTATTATTTAATTAATAACTACCCATAATTAAAATTTCAAATATGTTAACTTTAAATTTTCAAAATTCTATACTAATAAATAAAAATAAATACAGACACTTGTCACTATTTTAGGCCATATAATAATTGGTTTTTCCGCTTCTCTCTGCTCTTAATAATTATGAATGCTATAATAGCTATTAATTAATTAATAAATATCCATAATTAAAATTTTAAATATGTTAACTTCAAATTTTCAAATGTGTAATATATGAGTTTATTCAATCCGTCTAATACACAATATTTAAGACAAAATTTTTTATATTATTAACCACGTAACAGTAAATTTATTTAGCCCGTGTATTGCACGGGATTATAATCACATTTATATATATCATGTATATGTGTGTGTATATGTATGTTTATATATATATATCAGTGAAATAACATTGCGAGTTAGTATATATATCCATCTAAGAGAATAATCGTTGTATAATGTGTTTTATATACTTATGTTCGTATTAGCAGCTAGAAGATTTACCGCATGCATATTTAATTCATGTAGGACACAATATGCATATTTAAATATTTTTAAGTATATTACCAAACCGAAACAAGAAATAGGACTATGGTATCACTTATCGTATGATTATAAATGTAATTACATATAAAATTCACTTAGGAAGTGACTACTTTATAATTTTTTTCTATATAAAATATCGTACAATTTTGAAAAAAGTGAGGGTATGGCTAACAATGTTCTCGGACGATTAAATTATAACAACCCCTAAAATAATACATTTTATAATTAATCAAAGACTAAAATGTCATGGTATTAGATACCAAAATTACAGTGATAAATAATAATGTTTTTTTAAACTATATGTTTTGTCAAAAAAGTCATTTTGGATATATAAAAGAAGATGATCACATGGGTGCATAAGAAGTTAAACGTCACCGGACTTAAAATAGTAAAAGAAGAAAGGAAAGAAATAGTTTTTTAAGTCTTTTCCAGCCTTGTTTAGTTAGAAGCTTTTCCGTTCAATAGGATAAAAAATATAAATAGGGTTATTATTAAAAAAATATTTAATCTAAAAAATTTACAAATTAATTGTGAACTTGACACGTGTTCTTTTATTGTTTTAAAAAAAAGATATTTTGGTCATTGTGTCAAATAACTCAGCTTTTTGTGTTTAATTCGTTAATGGTATCAAATATCAGTTCACTTTGACATATATTTTCATATTTGTTATATGTATTTATCATTATGTTTTAGATTATTATAATTTTGTGTTATTATTGTCATTATATATAGTTTATATAAATTTGTTATGTATAATTTTGTTTTACAATTAAATGTACACAATGATATAATTGTACCAATACATTTTTCAAAACTCATAGTGTTCAAAGTTACACAATATGTTATTTTTATCATTATTTTTTTACAGATTATATAAATTTTTTATATATCTTTGTGTTTTACAATTAAAAGTGAACTATGATATTATTTCACCTAAGGGTATTTTTCAAAAGTTATGGTTTCAAGATTACACAATGTGTTATTTTTGTTGTTATCTTCTATAAATTATATAAATATTTTTTTAATCTATTTTACAATTAAAAGTACACAATCATGTTATATTTATTAATGTATTCTTTTAAAACTCATAGTGTTTAAGATAACACAATGAAGCTAAAAAAACACAAGTATTATGTTTTATCATTTTTGCATTATTTTGTTATTGTTTATAATATATTAGATTAATTAGTTGTTAATTTATCGTTGTGTTTTACATAGTAGAAATATACAACAATGTTATTTCATAATTATATTTTTTTAAAATTCATCACTTTATGAAAACATAATAACTAACAAAAAAACATAATAAACTGCATTAAAGGCGCAATGATTAGTAGGAATCATATGAACTTAAAAACATAAACAAATATTATTTTTTTATAATGATACTGTACTTATTTAAAAGATAAAATAAATTCTCGTTTTTATGATGTAATTTTTATAAAAAGTGATGTCGTATATAAAAAATATAAACATTTAAAAAAATAGGGGAATTTGAAAAAGTCAATAAAAGTAGCAATACATAAAATACCACTTTAACAAACTTTTTTTACAATTGATCTTAACTATTAATTAAAAATATTAATAGTTTAGATTACTCTTTATACTGTTTTAGTTTTAAAAGACTTTTATTTGAACTCTTCTTAAAAAAATATTTATTTGACTCGCAACTAGCAAGTAGCAACGCTATTGTTATTCTTTGTAAGTATGCATCTGTTAATTAACACCGACAACCAATGATTTCTTGTCCTAATAGTTAATGGGGAGGTGGGAGGCTTAGCCTCTTTTGGAGATTCAAGGTTCAAACCTTGACATTGACGAATATTACTAACTTGTTGATACTAACTACTAAACAGTTTTTTAAAAAAAAAAAATTGTCACCGACAAAGTGCTTTAAATATTTAAGCAAAACTAATTCTACCATAAAATTGGTAGGAACCAACGTCCAACACAATTGTGCCACGTGTCGTGCATATTAATTGCTTATGAAGACTATTATCAGTTGTTTATGAAAATCATTAAAATCATACAACCAGCTTTTATTCTTTTTTTTTTTATGTTGATTACTCAATTAGTCAATTATATTAATTAAATATAATATTTTGAAAGTGTTATGTTAATATGTTTAATATACATTTGTCAAAAAAAAAATTATATATATATATCATCTGCACATAATATTATAATGGATATCGCTAAAATAGCACAACATATCTTCACAATTACACAAAATAAATGTTACTCTTGTTAATTGTTTTGGTGACATTATGAAGTGGTGTTTTAATTTTATGAAGTGCTTTTTTTTATTGTTATTTCTTATCGTTAACTATTGTTTTGAAGACTTAATACATGTTATTTTTATTTAGTGTTATTTTTACGTGTGTTTTTTTGACAATATAGTATGTTGATTAAAAATTGCATAGATCATTGTCTACAGCTTCTAGCACCTTAGATTTCCTTTTAATGTTTTTAAAGAAGTGGTAGTTAACATGCAAGACTTTACATCTTTCATTATGCATATGAAAGACCGCTATTAAACTCATTCACACGTATCCTATAGCCTTTAATCTATGGTACCTAATAAAAGAAAATTTCTTTTGTCATTTGTTATTTTCTTAACTCTTCCTCCAAAAATATATTATATTAATTTAAACCCTCAAACTAATTTTTCTCTCTTAATAAAAATCAATTTATTAATTATATATTTCTCTTTCTTATCTATATTTTTTAAAATCAAGCTATATTTTTAAAAATAAATTTTATTAAAGAAATTAAAAATCACATCTTTTTATTAAAATATAAATAATAAAAAACAAAATTTTTATATAATATGAAATTTTATAAAACAATAAACCTTTTTGAAACAAAAAATATTTTAAATCGGTTATTTTTTAAAAAATTATAAAAAAATGAAGTTTTTAAAAGCAGTTTTATTAAAATAAATAGAATAATCAGAAACCCGAGTTTCTATAAACAAGATTTTTATAAACAATGCATTTTTTAAAAAAAATTCTAAAACAAATATTTAAAAATAAAACTACATAGATAAAAGAGTTAAAAAAATAGTATAATTGCTTTATTTCTTGAACTATTACATATATATAATTTTAATCATATCTTATATTAAAATATTGTATTGTAACTCTTCGTGTTTAGTACTTACTATAATCCGTTTAATAAATAGATTTCTAGACTATCTATTTCTCTATATATCTATATATCCATAACAAAAAAAATTAAAATAAGACTTGACAACATTGTAAGTTTTATCATACTAACTTTCTCATTTCTCTTTATTATTATTATCATTATTATTATTATTATTATTATTATTATTATTATTATTATTGAATACTAATTGTATTACTCATACCTCTTATTATTAATAATATTGAATATTAATAAATTTATTTTTCTTAAAAAATATTTAACACCCATATTTTTATAAAATAAAAGTTTAAAAAAAATACATTATTGTTTATTTACTTAAAGTAGCTATTCATATACAATTATAATCATATTTTATCTTCAAACATGATTATAATTCATAAATTTTTATTACTAATTATTTAGTATTTTATTTATTCAACTCGTGTAATACACGGAATACTAACATAGTATATATATAAATATATATATAGGGGTCGCTTACTATAAAGTGTAAATTTGGTGTGAAGTGTACGAAGTCGCCAGAGTGTGACACGTGTTTTTTAACTTAGGGGTAGTTTCGTCCGCGATAGAAGTACGCATAAAAGTTACATGATTACGCAAGTTATATTCATAATTATTCAAGTTATATCTATTATTACACAAAGAAAAACTACTCAGTTATAAAAAATAATCACGCAGGTTATATTGATAATTACGCATGTTATATGATAATTACGCAAGTTATATGATAATTACGCAAGTTATGTTGATAATTACGCAGTGAATAATCACGCAAGTTATACGCACAGCACATAGACATTTTCTTAAAAAATGTTGTTTCTTAAAAAAAAAATATAGCAATACTATACTCATATTAAAAAGGATAAAATACTTCTTTTTATGGTATATTTTTTAAAAAATAATAATGGCATATGAAAAAGTTATATGCGTTTAAAAAAATAAGAAGAAGTTAAAAAAAAGTCAACAATTGTTGGCTATTACCAATTCTACCCCTTCAGTAACATTTCTTGCGTGATTATTTTATCTTAAATCTAAACCGTTCATCTCTTAGATCGATGGTCCTTGTTGTTTCCTACCCTTCGCACGAAAACAACACTTTCTATCGTAAACTTTGCCTATATGTGTGTGTGTGTGTGTGTGTGTGTGTGTGTGTGTGTATATAGAGAGAGAGAGAAAGAGAGGCTGGTTCAAAAAAATATTTGCTTAAAAAACCTAAGAAACAATATAAAATTAACACATGGCAATATATGAAATTAAATACAAAGGGTAATATTGTTTTTAACAATCAACAACATACTAACACTACTAAAATTAGTTTCTTATATTTTTTTCAATATGCTCTTAATCTCTATCGATATTATTCATCTTTTTTTTAGGTTTTTTATTTCATTAAATCAAAACTCAATCCAACTTCAATATAAAATCAAAATTTTCTTCCAGATCTGTGTATTTAAATCAATGTGTTCTAGAGCTTTTCATCTTCTTCATTTTCTTCATCATCAATTTAGAACAAAGATAGTTTAATATTGTAGTTATTTTTTTACTTGAAACCTAGATATATGTTGATTTTTATACAAATTTCTTTTATTAATATTCATATTTAAAGTTTGAAACATCATTCTTTATATAATAGAGCATTTTCTTTCTCGAGAATCACTTTGATCTGTTCAATTTTTTAGTTCGTAGTTTATACTATGTTTTCAAACAGGATCACGGTTGTTCAAATTTCGGCAATACAATCAATTTTAATATGCGTTATATGTCAAACATGATTCCACTTAAAAATTTTAAGGTTATTGTCCTTGATATAGGTTCAGACCTTTGCTCTTAAATCTCAAATATAACACTTCATCCTTCTTTAGTAGGGACAAGATGAATCTAGCCATCTCATTGAAACGAGATATGTAGTGCCTATGAGCCGGACTCTTGCCTTGAATCCTAAAAACTCATTTTCAGTTTTATCAATCTAGTTCTAGGGAAAAAAATTTATTAGTCACCATTTTCTTTTGATCTTCCAATTTCAAGATTATTTGTTCACCAGGGTTTTATGTTGCTTTATAGTGTTCTATCTTCAAACTACTTCATCAATAAAAGAATGAGCTCCAAACTTTACAACATGATAAGCTTTACATACACTCATTTTAATAACAACTTTCTTCTCAAATACCCACCAGAGAGTAACAATGAAATCTATCTTGCTATATAAGAAGAGGACTGTAACCGTCAAAGATTCCGTATGAACACCTTTTACCAAGCTCACCATTAGAATTATTATTATTGGTTTCATTATTCTTAGTGCTTTTCTAAATGCTTCCTTTACTTCCCTTGATGGCTTTATCTTTCATTCAGTTGCCCATTTTTTTACTTGCTTCCCATAAACCTTTAATGATAATTGAAGGTATAGTAGTTTGTAGAATTAGTTGAACCTCTTCAGTTATTGCTTCCCGGATAATAGGTTTCGAAGCAAACCTCTATTTTGAATGATGAGATTTAATGTTGATATGGATGTTATTTGAATCCTTATGCACAATGTTTACTTTCTATGCTTTACTTCTAGTACTCGGTGCCCAGCCCTTGCGTCCATCGCGGTCCCCACCTTGGCTTCTTTTAGCTCTAGCCATCACTTTCCCTATAGGATATTAGGGAAACCAATATAGTCATATTAAGTAATAGTCAAGATCATGATAAATAGTATAAGTTTTTGATGATAATGGTCAGTTGTAACTAACAACTTACTTTACTTTTCACGTTGTAAACATTCCTTATTAATAGTTAATTGGCACCCTGGGTTTCTATTTCATACTATACTTTACTATTCGTTAATTATATAATCGTTGTTAATAAAACAACCCTTTAACTTCAAACTTTACTTCTTGTCATGAATATACTTATACTAACCTTTTTTACTTGCTCCCATTTTCAGTTTAAGTCTAGGCACCAGGAAATGCTCGAAGCTCTCAAACTACAGCTCTAAAACTAACTTGTAAGCCCTGATCTTAGGAGAACTTACACTGAAATTTACATACTTCATACATAGTTCTTAAATTGAACTTTCATGAAACATAATCAACAAATATAAAATTCATTACTTGATTCTTGTTGTTAACATAACATAAAGATTACTTAACTAAAAATAAACTATTAAAGCTAGGATGTCAGACCTTATGATGCTTGGTAGTGTTCATTTTCATGCCAAGCTATCTTCTTTCTTTAACTCATACCTAATTAAAAAACTTACAATACTTGTCATGATCTAGGCTACTACCTTAGATGATAATGTTAGTGTGTTGAATGTCATTGGAAAAGTTAAGAATATGGCTAGAAGAAATCTACCAAGACAGCTCATGGGGGTGCTCATAGTGGAGGTACTATAGATCACGTATTACAAAAAGTAGAGCTAAAGCTGCAGAAAAACTTTATAGTGAGCTTGAAGTCAATAATAACCAGAGTGGTGAAAGGAAAGCTAGGTTGCAGTCAATTCTAAGGGAAACAATTATGAAAGAAAGCTATCATATTATACAAAATGTTTGGTCGTCTATAGTGACAAAAGTTTTAAAGGCGGCTAAGGAATGAGATAAGACTAAGAAACGGGGAAAAGCTGAGAAATGGGGAAAAGCTGATAAATGAAAAAAAGCGGAAGTTAGAAAGGAAGACAAGTGCCAAAGGTGATTGTTTATAATGAAACTAATAATGGAGACTCTAAAGATGAAACAACCAAGAGCTATGATTACGAAGCTTTTCAAATGTGCCAACCTCTAACTTTTGATGGTAATTGTAAAGCCATGACTGCTCATCATTGGTTACAGAGATGGATGATGTGATAAAGATCAAAACATGTAGGTAGGACTAGAAGGTGAATTTGCTGCTCATTCATTTATGGATAAGGCACTATGTTAGTGGAATAACTTGGTACAAGCAATGGATGAGAGGGTGATTGTTAGGATGAAGTGGATCAAGCTGAAAAGTTGATTAATAAACATTATTTTTTTACTCAAGAATTAGATAACATCAAGAGGAGATTTTAAACCTGGAAGGTAGTAGTATGATTCATCAAGAGTACACTACTATGAAATAACTAGAGCACATGCATCAAATAAAATCAAGAGGTGTATACAAGGTTTGTTAGTTGATATCTGAAGGAACCTAATTGTAGCAAAGGACAAGTACGTATAGATCAGTTTATGGAATTGGTAGGGATCTTGTGTAATTAGAGAGATGAGGTGACTACAATTGAGCAAAAAAAGTAATGGGTGAAAGACTATGATAATGATGGTAAGCTAATCAACATGGTATTGGTCTGGAGAAAAGAAGTTAAGGAGAAGGGAATGGAGGCAAAATGGGTAATTCTTTTGATAGAAAGAACTGTGAAAATTGTTGAAAGCCACATTCTAGTGAATGTAGGATGGGATCAAACTTTTTTGATAAATTTGGTAAGGGTTCATTATGCTAATGCTTATACAAAGGAAAAAGGTGATATAATTATGGATAATTTGGCCGTACAAGTAAGGGCTACGCGAAGGAAAAGGTTAAGACTCCAAGGTATGATAGAAAGAATATAAAAAAGGTGGTGATAAGTTAAAAGCTAAAGAAGGTCTTTCACGATGACATGGGAAAAAGATAGGGTCGAACCTAATGTGGTTCTTGGTATGTTTCTGGTCAATAATGTACTTACCTCTATCTTTTATTATTCTTGTGCACGTAAGAGTTTTATATCTATTTTATTTTTTAATATGCTTGATAGTAATTGTAAAAAGATATATCAACATTTAATGTAGAAACCGCCAATCGATAATTCTACTAGGATAACAAATTCCATAGATGATTAGAATTAAAAGGTCATAGATTTCATGCTAGGTTATTGTTATGACTTTAGGTGGGTTTGATATGGTCTTGAGAATGAGCTACTTAGCCGCTTATGGGGCTAATATTATTTTATAGAGAAAGATGATTCGATTGACAGCGCATGATTGCAGTCCAGTTACGATTTATGGTGATAAATTTTGCATGGCTCCAAAGACTATTTCTATGATAAAGGGTAAAAAATTTTTGAGGCAAGGGTATGGAACTTATTTGGCATATGTTGAAGATACTAAAGCTAAAACAGTAAAGTTAGCAGTTGTGTTTTCAATGACGTGTTCCCTTATAACCTTCTCGAAGTACTACCTAATCAGTAGATGGAGTTTTAGAATGATTAATTTCTAACAGCTCAACCCATTGGCAAAGTGTCATATCATCTTGCTCCATACAAATGAAATAGTTAATGACCCAACTACAGGACCATTTGAATAAATGCTTCATTAGATCGAGCATTTCACCTTGAGGTTCTCTAGTGCTAGTATGTAAAGAGGAAAGATAAAGCATGCATATATGCATAGATTATAAGGATCGAAACAAACTGACTATGAAGAATAAGTATCAGTTACCAAGGATTGATGATCTATTTGAGTAGTTATAAGGCACAAGTTTGTTCTTGAGGATCGAGCTCAGGTATGGCTATTATTAGTTAAAGTTAAAATATCATGATGTTCCAAAAGCAGTATTACACACAATATGGGCATTAAAAGTTCATAGTGATGTTGTTTGGTTTGCAAACACCCTCGTAACATTTATAGATTTAGTGAATTAGGTTTGTCATCCATTGATGGTAGATCCGTGATAATGTTTATAGATGGTATCTTAATCTACTCAAAGAACAAGGGTAACATGCTTGTCGCATGCGTGGTGCTAGAAATCCCAAGAAAGGAGAGGTTATATGCAAAGTTCTTAAACTATGTCTTTTGGCTGCGAGAAGTATAATTTTTGGGTCATGTTATTATCCCAGATGGGATCATGGTGGATTCTGCTATAGTAGGAGTGGTTATACAATAAAGTTCTCCTAGGATGACGTTTGAAATCTGTAGCTTCTTTGCATTGATGGGTTATTACAGGAGGTTTATCGAACACTTATTAATTATTACCTCATCATTAATAAAGATCACAAGAAAGAATATAAAGTTTGAATGGAGCAATCATCAATAGGACATGTTCCAAGAGTTAAAGAAAAGGTTAACATAATCTCCAGTGTTAATGTTGCTAGAAAGGAATGAATATTTGGTTTTCTACTCAAATGCTTCCTATCAGGGGTTAGGGTGTATTTTAAGTCAACATGGTAAAGTAATAGTATATGCTTTTCAACAGTTAAAGATTCATGAGGTCAATTACCCTACTTCATATTTGGAACTTGCATGCATGGTATTTGCATTAAAGATATAGTCACTACTTGTGCGTAGTCAAATGTACGATCATCATAGATCACAAAAGCCTAAAGTACTTATTATGGCAGAAAGACCTTAAAATAAGATAGAGACAATGGTTAAAATTGAAAAAGGATTATGACTGCTTGATTCATTATCATCGAGGTAAAGTTAACATTGTGGCCAATGCTTTTAGTCAGAATGATATACATTAACCTCTATGAGTGATATCTTATAAGTTGATTATCATGACAGATGTTATAAAGTAAATAGGTTAAGCTTAAATATAAGCATTGAAATAAGGACAAGTAAACATGGAAAGAATGATTGACACGCTGTCAATCTAGAAGAAAACACACTTAATGGATTTAAATGTACGTAGAATCCTCGTTGTGGAGACATAAGAATAAAAATCTTAGCCAAGGCTCACAAGACTATATATTCTATTCATCGGGGTGCTTCAAAGATGTATCAAGATGTAAAGATGAATTATTGGTAGCTAAGAATACCATACGACATTAATTGATACATGAATGAGTGTCTAACCTGTTTACAAGTTAGAGATAAGCCTCACAAGTCATATGAGAATATCCAACCTTTGGACACACCCGAATGGAAATGGTAGCACATTACGATGAACATCATAATAAAGTTATGGCACACATCTAAAAGTCCCCATCATAATTTGGGTAATATCAGACAGATTAACAGAAAGTGCTCACTTTTTCTCAATCTAGAAGATTTATAACTTAATTTGAGAGGTTACTTGAGCTTTTTATGAAAGAGATAGTCTCTCGACATGGTGTGTCGGTGTTGATCATCTTCGATAGAGACACACGGCTTACATCCAAGATCTAGAAAATATTTCATCACGCAATGGGAAGGAGATTACATATTAGCACAACATACCACCCTCTTATAGAGGATGAGTTTAAATGAACCATTTAAACTCTAGAAGACATGCTTCGGCCATGTATATTGATTTTGCTTCAAGTTGTGATAGTCATCTGCCGTTAGCATAATTCTCTTATAACATCAATTAACATGCTGATATTGGTACGCCTCCAGATGATATGTTTTATGGTAGAAGGTGTACTATATACTTGGGGAAAAAGAATTGGGCAACTTATAGATTATCAAGGTGAAAATAGAAAAGCTAGAAAAGATTAAAGCCTTTATAAAAACCACTAAAGATAGATAAAAATCATACGATGATAATAAACAAAGACTATTAGAATTTAATGTCGGTGATAAGGTGATGTTATATGTCTTGCCATGGAAAGAAATTATTTATTTCAGAAAGTGAGGCAAGCTAAGTCCCATGGTTATTGGGCCATTCAAGATTATGGCTCGTGTGAGAACAATAATATACGAGTTGAATTACTAGATAAGCTAAGCGAAATCCATTCCAGCTTTCCTGTATCGCATCACCGAAAGTCCCTTAGCAAACAAGGTTGCTCTTGTTCCATTTGAGAATGTGGGAATTGATGAAAAACTAAAGTATGTTGAAAAATCTATGACTATAATATATAGAAAGGACAAATGGTTAACTAATAAAATGATACAAGTGGTAAAAGTATAGTGGAAACATATAAAGGTCTCGAAAGCCTCATGGAAATCCAATGAAGAAATGATACTATATAATCCTAAACTTTTTGATGAATAATAGTTTCAAGGATGAAACCTAATAAGAGGGATAAACTTGTGACAACCACAAAACAGATAAACTTGATTTTAAAGAATAAAAGGTGGTGGTGTATAATGAAAGAAAGTGTAAGGTTTAAATGAGTCAAGAAAGAAAGTTTAACTCTATTTTCTTCACTTATTTAAGGAAAGAGTCACCCCCATGCTCACCTACTTGCAAAAAAGCTTATCGTTCTATAAAGAGAGAGAGAGAGGGAGAGAGAGAGAAAGAAAGAGTCTTTGATGTTAGAGAGAGAAAGTTTACAATCAAGAGAAAGGTAAGGCTTAATGTTTTTTTCCTTGATGATGGGCCTAGATCTACGATTAGAATTATGTTTTTATCAAGATCCTGCCTTTACGTGTATATGTGTAGATCTCGACGAGAATTATGAGTTCTAGGTTTCCCCTATTGTGTAAGTTTTCTAATGATTTGGTGCTAATATGCATAGTTATCGATTTTAGTGTATAAAAATGGTGGTTTTCTTATGATAAAGTTCTTACCTTTACATGACAAATAGAGTTTTAAATTATAATTTTTATAAGTTGATGGTTTTCGTAGTCTTCATGCATGAAGATCCCATGAAGGATGTCCAGATCTATAAACCTTACTCAAAAAGGAAAGAATACAGTTAGAAAGTATGCAACCATCTAATGATACCTCGACTCGTGTGCTGAGGCATGCAATGTTCATACGTCAATGCAAGGTTCATATAATGCCATTACTCATATGTAGATGCAAGGTTTATGTGTGGATGTCATTTGTCATACATTAATGCAAGATTAATGTGTAAATACAAGGTTCATGTGTAGATGTCATTACTCATACATAGATTCAAGGTTGAATTCATGTGTAGAAGTGATTATCATAAATGCAAGGTTCATGTGCTGATGTCATTACTCATACGTAGATGCAAGGTTAATGCGCAAATGTCATTACTCATGTGTAGATGCCATTACGTAGATGCAAGGTTCATGCATAAATGTCATTACTCATGTGTGGCTTTCTTTATTCATGCACATGTATTGTGTCCCTAGAGGTGTCGGTGCTATAGTATAGGTAGAAGTACATTATGGCAGGATCCGTCATCCGGGCAAACCAACCCTCCTCCAAGAAGAATTGTGCTATGTTCCCCGATCCCTATAGAGCAAAAGAGCTGCCTGGTGATCCCTAGGTTGTAGCACGTTCGGTTGTTAACTCCTCGCGCCGCTGCCATCGTTTCTAGGACCGACCGACGCCTCACCTGCACAGGTACCTACTTAGTGTCGGTTGCACATTCAACATAGCGTTCGGACTCATGTGCATTCCAGAACCAGGGGTCTTCGAGCCTGCTGCGTACGATTAGCCAATCTTGCGGCGGCAAAAGGATTCTAAGCCCCCCATGCTACGGTTCCCTGCGGTCCGAACCCGGTGCCGCATTAGGTTAGGGAACTGGGCGATAATGGCTCCTTCGCATCCCAAAGCGCGCTGCCCTCCTAGGCGCGCAACACTAAGTAATCCAAGCCAATCCACATTACTGACTAACGGTGGATAATCAAATTTCTTAGACGTACTAAAGATAACTCCATGAATGAGCAAAATGAAGTTTATATTTCTATGTAAAAGCTGCTGTGTTATGCAAGATGTTATGTTCATGTGAAGATGTCCAAGTTCATGTGTAGATGTCATTGTTCATGCATAGATGTCCTTTGTTCATGCATAGATGCTCTTTGTTGATCGTGTGTAGATGCACGTACTCAGGCTTAGATACGACACTTAGATTACTGTAAGGATGGTATGCTCTCATTATGGAAGGTTATGTGTAGATGTTTATATACTTGGTGTGAGATTATGTGATTAGACTTACTTGCATAAAGGTTTAAAGCTTATAGGTCCTTCTATGGACGGGTCCTTCTATGGATGTATTTATTGTTCCTTCTACGAACAGGTTCTTGTATGGATGTATATACTGATCCTTCTATGGGTGGGTCCTTCTATGAACATATTTATTGGTCTTTTATGGACGGGTCCTTGTATGGAAGTATTATTGGTCCTTGTATGGACATATTGGGGTTAAAAATGTTAATGATAATATGATTGCATGCATATATGCTACTTGTAAACAAGGAATGAAATTCCGTTACTATGATAATTATTTTAGCAAAGAAACGCTAGAACTCGCTCAACAATGTAGACATTTGTATGTATATGAGCTTGATAGGTACAAAAAGAGCAATAAAGATACCTTGGCTTGGATCTCACGGCTGTCTAGCATAGAATTCAAGACTAATATCAAAGTATAGTTGTTATATTTAATTAATGTTTTCAAATTCTGATATACTGAATATGATTATATATGATGTTTTAAATTCTGTTATAATATGTTTAATGATAGTTTGGTTTAACAACTTTTTTTTAATGTTTAAATCTAACTACGAGATCTCTTGGAATCAGGGCCTTACATCACTTTTATCCAAGAACCTCTTAATGCCTTTTTTGGGTAGTGTGGTAGTTCTTCTTGTCATCCTCAAGAACTTCACATTGGCTTCGGAACCTGCTTGGTGGAGATTACGTTAAAGAAATTAAACCATTAATAATTAGGCAAACAATCACATTACAGATACTTGATATTCCATGAAATAACCAAACGGATAGGACTTTAAGTTCGTAAGCTTGATAATGAAACAATCACAAGGCCTCATATCAGAAGCATGAAATTGGTAGCTCACAAATTCACTAAAGCTTTAGTCGAGTTTCACATACATACAATAAGTCAGCGCCTGAGAGAGAGTGTTAAATTATATCACTTATTTAAGTTATAGTGCAGTGTGTAGTCTAATGGGCTTAGTTTAGCTTAAAAGTGGCTTACTCCTATGTATATACATTTCTTTTAACAACAATATTTTATTACAACACATAACTTCACCTAATTCTACAAGTCCTAATTCTACATTTATAAGGATTTAAAACCATGTCATTTAAGAAGGACACTCACCATACCTATATATATACGTACTCTCTTATAATGTAAATTATATATAAAATACACACCACGTCCTCTCATCATATATGATAGTATAAGGTTTAACTTTATTAGTCAGTTAACATTTTCTGCAAGTTACTTCCAAAGCCATGTACGAAACTTTTGTGACTACATTATAATATTCAAGTTACACGTTCTAAATGTTTTTGACCCGACAGTTTACACGTTCTCGGCATTTGTGACCCGACACTTTACACTATCTGATTTGTTTTGACTGACCCTTTAGGGTCTTATACATCATTCAGTTTCTCATTTGACTAATTAGATTATGAATATGTTCGGTTCTACAAAGAGCCAGATAGTTGTTCTTCACACTACGTTGCTAAAACAAACTAATCCAATATAACAAATTAAGGTGAGGGAGGTTGGAATCATTCTATACTCTACATGAAAACACCTATAGATTTTACAGATCTAACTTAAATGATGCTTTACACCTTTAAACAATGAGGAATCTAACTTAAGCTACAATAAAACAAAGACAATGTTGCATTACTCTACTAGAAATTTGAAGTCTGGATTTTCTACAAGATAACAAGTAGGTTTCATCTCTGCAAAATCCTTTTCGTTGAGGAAGTTGATAAGATCATCAACCGAAAAGGGTATACTGCAAACAGAAGTAAAATAAAAATAAAAATTTTAATTCAAATTAATAATTAAAAATTAAAACTTGAAAAATTATTCGTCATCAATTGTTATAAATTGTGTTATGTGCAACCTTATTGCATAATATTTGCTTACCAAGGATCGTCTTCCAGCAAAAAAGAGTTATTATCAGCATTCTCCAAACCTTCGCTATGAACTTTCAACTCCGAAATAACCTGAGTAGAGCTGAGACGGTGAGAAAGGATTGTTGTAAAGGGAAAAATAATGGAAACAAATTGGTAGAAATGGCTAAATGCAGGTTGGATAAACGGCGTGTTTGGATTGTTTGACATGCAAATACTTTTTTGTTCATCTTTTAAAATTGTTTCTAAATAACAAATGTGTTAGTTATGATCACAGAAACAATATTATTTATTAATAATCTTATGTTTTAAAATAATTGATTTGTTCCATGCATTAATAATAAACATTGTTCAACTTTCAGAATGTTAGACCTATTTGACATTATCCCCTTTCAGATAAAACATAACACGACTCCACCCATTCATAAGTAAATAGGTTGAAGGTCACACATCCAGAAAATAGGGAATACTGATGATTATAGTTTTTTCTTACCGATTGGGCTACACTTGGAGTTTGGTAAATGTCATCCTTGTAGTGTGTGCAAATTTTGTAAAGTTGTTGAACACTTAATATCTGAGACAAAATGCATCACTTGTGTTATTATCAGTCATAGAGAAAACACCATAGTGATACTGGTTAAAAACATACATGAACAAAGAGACTTACAGAACAAAGTTCATTTATGAGGTGATTATAGGAAATTTTTGACTTCTGGTGAATGACCTGCCAAATGTAAACGTGGAAAATTTTAAACACCAAGATAATTTGCTTAACCTTCAACAGAAAAAAATTTCCATACGAAAAAATCATGTTTTGTTGAAAAAGCATTTAAAATTACAGAAATATGGCAAACTTTTGCAATTAATTTTCATCTTAAAGTGTTTTTCAAAGGAACAACAAAAGCATACCAGGAATCCAACTGCCTGCCTTGTGTGCTTAAGTTCATCCCATGACGAGCCTGCATACTGATTTAATGATTTGAGTTAGAAATATTTACCGTAAGTTAACGCGATATAGAAGTTTCTGAACTAGAGGTGGTAATTGTGACCCATTTATATTCTAATGGACCGATTTAGATTATGCTTTACTTTAACAGGTTAAATAGTTTAACCAAAAAGGAAACGGATCAAATATCACAAATGTAATTGACCAGTTATGGATTGTATGGTTAAAGGAAGTTCAGATTGTTATTGTAATAATATTGTTTCATGATCTTATTTAAACACATTAATTAGCAATTAAAGAAAAGAATTGAATACCTCGTCTGTAGCATGACTACACCATAGCTCTAACTCAGCTAACCCTGCTTTTAGATATTCTCCATTGCTAAATGAGCAGCATTCTCGACCTACAAGAAGGCTATGATTGCAAAGACAAAAGCAAATCAGCACACAGGATAATAAAAACTTGTCATATATATTTATTTAAAAAGACAAAATATACCTGTTAAATAGTTGTACATTAATGAAAGAGAAAACTTGAGCAAAGATCTTCTGATCAAGAATTGTTGGCACCTGAAGTAATCATGTTTCATAAGGTTAAAACAATAACTGTGGGTTTCTGATCAATAATTTTATCGTAAAAACGTATAAGATAGCATACATGGTATTCTTCCAATGTTTTGAGCATGCCATTCAAGGAATCAATGATGTGTTGCCAGAACATAGATGGAGGAGTGTTACCTTTTAATCTTACTGACTGAATTGTTTAGAAAATACAAAAATAAGCACCACGAAATGTAATATTGGGATGAAAAGTGATAAGAAACCCCATGTACCTGGATACAATTAGTGACATGTTGTGACAATTCCTTCTTCAAATTGTCACGAATGATTCCATATATTTTTTCAACATAAGCAGTTAGTTGCTGCTTGAAAAGCAAAGCTGGGTACTTGCCATCCACTTGGCGCACAATTTCAAGGTTGGAATATGATGGGGATTTGCGAAAGCTCTACAAATATCAATCAAAAAAGCTTCAAATACACGCAATATTCACAAAAAAAATGTTATTACTTAATGGAGGTCAAGTAGAACAAAATACTTGTGCCATTCTTCCAATGAATGTTGTTGGCTGGGGTGGTTTCCCTGAGCTAGAACTTAAACTCTTTTGAAGCAAAAAAAGCAGTGTAGATGTGGCAGATAACCAATAGGCCATATGTTTATTGTCTTCCTCTTTCTAGGAAAATTAGTGCAGTCAACATACAAGTTACTTCAGTATCTACTTATAATTATTAAATAATAAGAAAAGTGGTTTTGGATTTTTCAGAAATGTGTTTATGTGTTACATGGAAGATCTCGCACCTGTATTGCAGAACCAAACACAGTGATAAGACGATCAAATACATTAGTTCTTTCTGCTTCAAATACTTTCCAGTGTAGAAGGCTTTTGTATATGACATATGTAACCACTGGTTTTCCATTGCTGAACCCAAGATCTTCTGTAGATGCTTTGATAAGAATATCAACATTCTCCTGTATCATATATACACATACATATATATATATATATATATATATATATGAAAACATACAACTCAGCCATATAATTCCAATAGAATTCCCTATTTACCTTATTGAGAGAAAACAGAAAGAAAATGACAAGCAAAATAATTAACTCAAGTTCAAGCACGTACACGGTGTTTGTCAATAGCTGATTGCCTCAATGAGCTATCAAATCTCTTCATAGATGTGCCACCTTGTGGATCCTGTGAATTACGGGATTATCCTTGAGATTACGTAAGAAAGTAACAGAGATTTAAAGGAATTTGGGAAGATACAAGGACTGAATCTTCTGACTTACAAGATGGCCGTTTTCTGGACCCTGCAAGGCATTATGATAAAGATAATTAGATATTCTTGCTACAAGAAGTCTAAATAAGACTTTGTTAATTAATACACCCGCGTATTAACCTTAGCTGAAAATGAGAAACGCCTTTTGGAAGCTGATGATGTCAGCATGACTTGCTGTCTTAGAATCTGTTCCTCGGTCTCCATGTCATTGATCTTTTCTTGAAGCCTAGTATGAAGAAAACAATGAAAACCAATAACCAAACACACTTACTACCTCATATCTAGAAAGTAGAGATGATATTTGTTCTGATCACTTAAGGACTGAGAAGCACGCTTAAGGTAAATTTCTATAACCTTTGGATTGTGGTTTTCATCTCATGTATTTTTGATTCTGCTTCATTGGCTTGTTTTAACCTCTCTTCACTCAGCTTGTTGCTCTCTTCATATTTTTTTTCTGTTTCATCAATTTTCTGTTCCAGCGAGCTAACCATATCCTGCAAGTGTTTCAATAAACATGAAAATGCAACACACCAAATTGAGACACGTATAGACAACTACAAAATAAACAACTGAATATGCTTGACTTCATAAACTCTACCTTAAGTTTCTCATTTTCAGCTGTAAGCTTATCAACAATCTCCTTGCTTGAAGCATCTTTATCTGCACGAGCTTCCTCAAGTGCTTTCTTTGCAGCCTCTCGTTCCTTTTGAATCAGTTCTTTAGTTTGTTCGGATTGATCTTGCATCTCTTTCAAAACAGATTGCCATTTTGCATTTTCTTGATTTTTGTTTCCTCCAAACCAGCCTACAAAATTTAGAAGGGTAAGAACCATGCACACAAATGATAGTAAAAATATCGAGACAGGAAAATAAATAATATGAAGACATAATTACAAGAATACAGTTAAGTCAGCATATAAATACTTACTCTAATGCGCTTTTCCACCTGCAATCTCCACGTCAGCTCTTCAACTTCTTTTTCCAGTTTTGATTTGGCTTGTTGTAGCGCATCAGTATCTTTCGCAGCCTGAATATAATAATGAACTTTTAAGCTTTGCACATTAAAGTACATAGGGGTGCGTGGATATCAAAGATTGTTAAAAGTGACTTCAAATCCTATGTTCATTCTATTCCAATAATCTGCAATAAGATCAAAGATGTATGCTATTTTCATGTTATTGTGCAGAATTCAAATTAGATTCAAAGGGATATGTTGAGTATAACAGTAGAAATTTCAATCTGGAAGTTAATTACAAACCCTGAATTTTATAAAACAATTAAGTGGAAACCTAAACCACGAAAGATAAAGTTACCTGTCTAAGTTGCCTTAGTTCTTTGCGTGCCATTCTACCTCTCCAAAAAGACTGACTGGCTATTGCTGCTTTTCTCAATTTACAATAACGGTGGCGGGCAAGATACTGTCGGCATTGTCTCTGCAAGTTGTTCATTGAGTGTACAAGTTTGAGAAAATTTACTATATTGCATCATATGACAAATCGGTCACATATCATTAAAAGAAAGACAATCCCTAAAGGTCATGATGACTCCTCCAACAAAATCAGCAAAACTTGTCAAAAGAACTTAAAAGATAATAGTGGATTGAATTACATACTAACCTAAATCACTGAAAACTTATAAAGAGCTTGGTAAATTTCAGTTCTCAAATATCAAAAATGTTGCGAAATAACTATCAAGCATATTGCAAGAAAGCATGCATGGATGCATTTATACGTTCTTTAACACATTATACGTCGTTCTGCATTTATAATTTTTGATGGGTCTCATTTTGGGCCGCTACTATAAATATTGTGGAAAACAAACTATTTAAGAGGAGAAAAGGATAATGACTAGGCAATTATTCCTAAATCTATCACTGATTCCAGTCACCTGAATGATGACGGCTGCTGTTTCACGCTTTTTATAGCGATACTCATTTCGAGCAGCCATTCCACGCATTCCATTTTGGATTCTGATAGCTGAAGTGGATAAAACTTTGAAAGCTTTCCTCTTGAGAAACATACGTCCATCTTTCTGAATTCTCAAAGAAGCCACTTCTCTCTTTCGGCACTCATAATGACGACGTCCAACTTGCCCTGAAATCATTTATAATACCAAAAAGAATATCAAGTTCATAACCTTTCACATATAAAGATGATAATACCAATATATACCTCTACAAATGGCTTGTATGTGTATTGATGAAAACTTTAACGAGTTAAACTTCTTGCGTGCAGAATAAGTGAGAAACTTTCTCTGAACTTTGCTAGCAGATCTTCCCAACACTTCACTTCTGCGAGCATCTAGTTCTGCCATCTGACCAGCTCTTAGAAATACCTTTGTTTTACCAATCTGACAAAGTTTAAATCAGAAATATTGCAACTGAAAATAATATTCTCGCAATGATATCTGAGAAAAACGAGACAATGATTCCACATGGTAAGGTACCTGATAGCCTTGAAGGTTTGCCTTCTCTAGAAGCATCTTTGAAGTCTTGATATCATCATCGCTACAATTATATCTGATAAGTTAGAACTGATTACAGACAGTATAGATAAAAGTTCATACAGCCACCTTTTTTTCACATCATCAGGTGCAAAGATTTTGAAGCGGGCAATAAACTCTTTAAAAGGTTTACGAGTAGGAAATCCAGCCATACTGATCCTAATAGCCTCCATAACTCCCTGTATGACATGAATTTTTGGACTTAAAAACATATATATGTGTATGTGTGCATAATAGTGGATATATATATGATAAATCCAAGGTGTATGAACTTACACCACACCGTAGTTGTTGCAATATGTTTTGGTTCTCGAAGATAGATGGCTTTAAGAGATTATTCGGTTTGACACAACGAATGTAATGTGGCTCTGTGTGACTGAGTGTCTCAAGCAAGGCTTGTAATTGTTGCTGTAAATAAGATCATTTAGAAATTGAGCTCAAATTTTATGTATGTGGTGTAGTAGAATAATATTGTACCTTAAACCGTGAACCTATTGATGAGAACTTTGATGCTTTAGACGACTCTTCTTGTTGAGGAGGAAATAAGTTTGACACAAAGGAGCATTTTGAAGCACTCAAGAGTGCCTGCTGTTCTGCAACAACATAGTCCTTGTTCTTATCCAAGAAAAACTCAGTTTGATATGTGACCTGAAATCATTTCATTGTAAAAGAATATAATGTAATATTGCCTTTCCGTAGGTATATTTGGATTCTGTGGATTTTGAAGTTTTGTAATTAACATATATGGAACTAAAATTGTGTACCTCTCCAGCATAATGATCAATGGTAAATGCTGAGTTTGAAAGCTTTGGCTTGCTAAAACGTTTATGATCTTTGAATGTCTGGAAAAGTTTTTCAGCAAAGGTTTCATGCGTAGATCTTGGAAACATGCTACATAAGAATCGCATCTTAAGTTAATTCCAGAGATAAATGACTCTGTTCTCAATTTACAAATTTTCATAACACATATGATAGTCCATGGATTAAAAGATTACATATTTTAAACTTTGCAGTAATTTATAGGTCAACTTTACTCGAATTAATGAGGTAACACCAAGAAGGAACAAAACAAATATAGAAATTTCCTAAATCATGCCATTTTTCCAAATGTCTACATACCAAGCCTCATCCAAAAGAGCTAGAATTCCTCCTGGTTTCTGAAGCAATAAAAAGACTCGGTTAGATTAATAGAGGGGGATAATGTATGCTGCAAAATTTCAAAGCACAATACAATAAAAGATCGGCATAAGAGACTATTAAATCAGGTTAGGGAAGCTATTGGTACCAATGCATAAGTTAACAAAGTTGATTAGCAAAATTCGCTAGAAAGAATTTGGAAAGTGAGGCAGATAATAAGAGAAATAATAGAACTTTTATGTGCACAGACCTTCTCAATGAGATCTAGAATATCTTGATTGTCCACAAACTCTATGTAACTCCAATCAATTTCCTCCTTAGTATATTCTTCTTGCTCCATCTTGAAAACATGCTGATGAAAAGATATTGATATACCAGCTATCAGCTCAGACTGTTATGCTTGCTTCAAGAGTTAACAGCTTAGTAATAATTAATACTTCTTATTTACAAACCTGATTAAAATGTTGCTGAAGTTTCTCGTTAGTCAGATTGATACAAAATTGCTCGAAACTGCATAGGTTATTATGTTTTATGTTAAACCACTATACACATTCAAATCAATAGGGTATATAATGTATTAAACTTAAGAGTTGTCAATGTAGAAACTATTGGTTCAAAAACCAAGGTCTTTCATGCAGTGATCTGCAAGAAATAACCTATGATAAATGATGAAAACAAAAGCGTACCAGTTAAGCACCTGTTTGTCTTGAAACTCTCAAATCCATAAATGTCGAGAACTCCAATTAAAGATTTTGAATCCGGATCTTGACCAATAGAATCGTTAATCCTGCCTACAATCCTGATTCATGCAATAAAGAACATGAGATATAGACCAAACCAAAAAAAGGGAAAAATAAAGATGAAAATCTTCCATTCAGATGAAATATACCAGTCAAATAATCGTGTATAAACTATTTTTGCCAAAGCGTCTCTATTCAAAGCTGCAGCAATCGGATCAAGTGATTTTTTGATGCTCTCATCACGAGTTACAATAACACGTTTGCAAAAGGAATCTTCAAGAGCCTCCTCATCACACCTAAAAAATGGCATGCATATCACAACTTGGCATTTGTTCATAAAGAGTTATAAAAAATGCCGTAAAATCAGATTTTAAAAAATAGTTACATGAAAAGTTCAGCAGCAGTTTTTAGATGAAACCGGGATTGATCATCCTTAGGCTTAGATGAGTCAGGTTCGCTGCCCTTAACAAATTCAATATTGCCTAGGTGGAGAATTGCAGCCACAATACGAAATATAGCCTCCTGCAAAAAGGGAAAATGCTCTGTTAAGATGTTAACTTTATAAATATAAGAAACACACACACACACACACACATATACCTGATCATTAGAAGAGATTCCAACAACATCCATAGCCTTTCTTGTTGCAAGATATTCTTTAGACTCATCCACGCCATTTAATTCGTAGCAATTTGTTTGATTAAGGTAATGAAAGGTCTGAGGCTTATTCAATTTGTACTTTTTTGTCACCTATGGTGTACAAATAAACTGGTTATAAATGGCGATAGATGCTATGGCCTCAAAAGTGCACACGGTCTCTATGATAATTGCCAAAAAACTAAAAAATCAAGTGGAAAGTACCATGCAATTAAAAGATAAAATTCCATATAGATAAAAATCAAAAAAAAAAAAAAAAAAAAAAAAAAAAAAGAAACCTTGAAGTTTTGTCAAGCATGGTATAATGTTACATCACTAAATTACTACTCCTTATAAGCACAACTTTTGACTTGGGGACAAATCTGATTAAAAAACACCACAACTCCACAATAGTTTGCGTGTAAATTTTTGTTTCAACACGAAGTCATATGAATCACTTCCTTATCTCTTTTCATGAAAAACTAACATAAAACCCGAAAAAAAAAAGATGCATAAATGCAGAAGACTGTTACCTCTGGAGGTGCTGCACATATCATATAAAAACAATGATAATTTCTTTCAGGGTCCGAAAGTTGACAAACACGTGATCGCTCGAGCAAATAAGTTCTTATAGCAGCTCCAGAGATCTTCCCGCGGTCATTGAATTGAATTTCCACAAACTTACCAAAACGACTGACATAAAACAGCATTCAGTTAAAAAAAAAGTACTTGGCCAGAAAGGTAATGCATTAAACGTTTCAAAATATATGCTAGCTTAGACAAATTTTCACATATGAGGTCTACATACCTTGAGTTATTGTTTCTGACAGTTTTTGCATTCCCAAATGCTTCTAGAACCGGATTAGACTGTCAAAGGAAAAAAAAAAAAGAATGCGTGAAGTAAAACTAAACAAAACTAATTTAGTATTATAGCACATTTTATGTTTAGGAAGAAGCAACAATAATGGGGTCGAGAATTCAACGTTAGTTGCATGCATAACAATACATTATTTTATCATAAATATTATATCAACTAAGAACCATCAGTAATGGAGCTGAATATTTGGGTATTAAAATATAATATTACGTAAGTTTCAAATAAACATTTCATACTTCTAGAACTTGCTGTTCCACACTCCTTTGTCCCTGAGCTCCTGGACGACCTCCCATATAGGCAAGATACTGCATAAGATTTTTTGTGCTTTCTGTTTTACCTGCTCCACTTTCTCCACTAACAAGAATTGACTGGCTTATTCCTTCATTAACCATCTGCCTGCATTCATACAGTTCCTTCAATTATACAATAAACTTTTAAAATCAATAATATACTGAAGACAAACAAGAGCATAATGCATGCCTGTATGAAGCATCAGCAATAGCATAAGGATGTGGACTCAGTTCCCCAAGGGCTGCCCCTTTGTATTGCCCCATCATATGTTTGTCATATAGATGAGGTATTCTTTTGAAAGGGTTCACAGCTATTAAAATGTTGCCTGTATAAGTCTGGAAAACAAGTGCGTAGGTTTATTGCAAATATGAGTTATTAAATGAATTCACAAATAAGGACTACGGGGGTGTTTGGTTTGAGGGTATGGGTTTGAAGGAATGAGGTTGATACCCATATTTTGGAATCCTCCACTTCCACCTAAAGGGTGAGGTTCCGAAATTCTTACCTCATTCCGATTCAACCCTGTTATCTAACTCATACCCGTAGTTTTTCTTAATTGCAAACCAAATGCCACATAAGCTATGGATGGTGGATTAAAAGGGTGGAGAAGAGAAACCTCCAATGACATGTACTCACATAAATTTCATCCATATTATATCGACTTTTTAAATTCTCTAGAACCCCTGGCTCATGGAGATAAGCTAGCTTTGTCATATCATCCACTCCACAAGCAGGAGCCTCAGGATCTTTAGGATAAACATGGGCTGAAGTAGCAACAATCTACAGGACATAAATCCATCAGGAATCCATGAAAAGAACCTATGAAGTATATTATTGTCAAATATCATTGCTATAACACAAGTCAATTCAGTGTATTGCAACTAGCTTTTCTTATGCTAATTTGTGAGATGTTGCATTGAGTAGGGTAGTTTGAACAACTCCAAATAAACAATATCATTTTAAATATCATTTTCCGTTAAAGTATTAATCTTCACCTACCTTTTGAGAAGTACAAACTAGTGCAATATCTTCAAAGATAAAGCATTTGAAGTCTGTTTTATACAAGCTTCATGTGTTGAACCTGTTTTACGATTCAAGCCTATGCCACCACAATTATTTGAAACTTGCTGTAGTACTTCATTATATTGTATTCAAACTTCATGCGTTAAAATTTGTCCGTCTAAAACAAAATTTTTAATGTCGCCACGGGTATGTATCTTTTCCAACCTTGATGACCTCGGTTTCTGTCATTACCAATGTGAGAACCTTTTACGGTGTACATGCTTAAAAAGAATTCTAATAAGGTATCTTAGTTACTCCTGACCGTTGCAAGAACTTTAAATTTGGTGACAGTGTCCCAATCAACATCAAATTGTTAAATACCATACACAACACTGTGGAACCTCTATGAATCATCATTTACAGTTTCCACGGATATTTCATTGATCACTATAATGGTTTATAGCCATGTTATACCTCCGTAAGGTAAACTCCTAATGAATTGTTAAAAACGTGAGAACATATTCAGCAAAGAACAAACTTACTTCTTTCCCTGACGTAAGCTTTATTTTAATATCTGCACCTTTTATTTCCAAAACATCACCATCTATCCAAGCTATCTCAGGATCCTCCACCCAAACTTGAGACCCAACTATAATATTGGTCGCAACAGCCTGCATAACAGATAACATCAACGCTAATAGGAAATGCAACAAACCATTAACAAAAAACGACGATGCAACGTATAAAAACCTCACCATTTCGGAAAACAACCAAATTCCAAGCGGAAAAACCCTAAATTCCCGTTTTCAAAGCTGCAACGTCTCCCAAACCCACCCTAAATTGATGTTTTGAGAATGTACTCAAATGTACAACGATCTAATAACATCCGAATCGCCCAAAGCGTGATTGTTAATAGAGAAAAGCATAATTCGATCAATAACGAGGTTGAAAAGGGGGGAAAGGGGATGATAATGAAGGATAGTGGAGAAACATTAGGGAAATGTTGCAGAGGCTGAGATTATTGAAGAATGACCTCCGGCAACGTTTCCGGCGACCCATACATTAATATTGTGACGGAATTTGGTACGTGAATGTCCACTCCGGCGTCTTTGGGGTTTCGTTTCTCCGTTTTGTCGATCAACGAGAAGCCACCAAAACGAAGGTGTTAACGACTTCGTATTTCTTTTCTTCCCATTTTGCCCTTCTCGCGGGGATTCTGTTTTCACTCTTTATTATACTTTGTTCACGTTCGATACGAGTTGCAAAATGGCCCCTTGACTTGTATTTGGTTTTGTTTTTGTCACGTAAGTTTGTAGCACGCATGATGCAGATGTTGTTATTGTTGTTGTTAATGTTTGATTGTTTGAAAAAGAGGGGTTGTAAATGTGAAAAAAAATAAATAAATGTTATGATTTTCCGTTAAGAGAATGATAAAAGATAAATGTTATGATTTGTGTAACGATTTATATAACAGATCAAAGAGTTGATTCATGAATATTTTTGGTTTTTATAATTTAAGGTTGTGTTTGGATTGCATGAATGTAAGTTAAAAAGAAATGGATTATTATGTTGTAATAAAAAATAATATTTTTTCTTTCCTCACGGAATGTAATGATTTTTTATTTATTCATGACCTGAATCATGACACGACACATGTCCTGACCCATGACCCGCCCACCACCACCATCCACCAACTATCACCATCATCACCAATTACCAGCGACCAACTATCACCACCACAAACCATTATATTTAATTCATTCGGTTTTTTTATGTCTATTAAACAACATAAAGTGATCAGTTATTTCATTTAAAGATAATAACATGACAGAATAATAAAATGATAATAATTTATTTTATTATTTGTTTATTTTTTTTCTCTTGCTTATTTCATTCTCTCGCTCATGTCACTACCATATACCAAATAGATCCTAAGTATGCGTCAAACAAGCGTATTTGAGTGATACAACATCAGCCTTGATTCGAGCCAATAACAACACGAGTCAAGTTCGCTCAAATCTTAATGTCTGAACTAAATTAAAGGTTTAAATTCGTATTCAACTTGAGTGAACTCGTGTCTCAGTGAGTTTCTTGTTTTCATTTTTTCTGTGATCTTAAATGTTTTGTTTGAAATAAAATAAATAGTAATTAAATAACAATCTAAAGTTATATATAAGTCATGAAAAAGAGTACCAAACTATCTAATTAGAAATAAGTAATGGGGCAAAAATTTATTAAAAAACAAGTGATTCCCTTTGGCTTGTACTAAGCTTGAAAGTTATATCTGACACTAAATTTAATAAAGATTTTAGCAAGTTATGTGGCACGATTGATGTGTTATGCCTGGATAACCTAAAGTTTAATCACTAAAGTTACATAATCATCTTAAAATGATAAATTTAGAAAACAATATTCAAACTTAATCTCCATAGATGTTATCAAACTTTCTTTTTGTCACCTAAAAGTTATCTAAGTCGATAAATTTGTCTAAATTAAGAACAGTGTTGGGGTGTTCAGGGCCTTCGCGACATCCTTGTGACAGTAAACTATGTGAAAGAGAAAGAGTACTAACAGAAAATGACCATTGTTGAGATGGAACATCATCGAGGACTATATCAGTAGGTAATATTGATGAATAAAAGAAATACCAAAACAAAAATTAAAATAATGTTATTAATCATTGGTAATCCCTAAGTCATTACTTACACAAAATCTATACCAGAAAGAAAAACTTTCACAGACTAAGATTTATAAATGGAACTGAGGATGATTCTCGTCAGATTACGAGCAGATTATCGACATGCTTAAGATTTGGATGGATTTCGTATTTGAGTAATCCAAAGGTCACGTGTGCGGTACTGAGTATGCATGGAAGTCTCATGCATTGGTATTATGCAGCTTTTATCTTTTGTTTCTTTTGTACTTAAATTTCACGTGTCATGTGAGTTATCATGTAGTGGTCCATGTTCCATTATCTAGTAGCATTTAGAGTAGTGGGTAGTAGCATGTTTGTTTTCTTTCGTAGTGTGGTAGTGGGTCAGTTGTACTTCCTTCTCCTTTAAGTATTGTTGCAGTACTATCAATGAATGGGTGAGTTAGTCAAATTGTGTTCCACTTGTAGAAATTGTGTGTGTGTGTATAGTTCTATACCAACAACTGGTATCAGAGCTAGTCTGTGAAAAGAAGATGGCTAACAATTCAACAGGTGGGTCAATTACTTCGCTTCCGATCTTTAAAGGTAATTGATATGAGTTTTGGAGCATCTGGATGAAAACCATCCTTGTATCTCATGATCCATGGGATCTTGTCTCTAGGTACAACCTCAATGATAGTAATCGAGTGCGGCACAGAGAAAACAAGAAGAATGATGCCAAAGCATTATCGTTAATCCAACAAGCTGTTCATGATGATGTTTTCTCAAGGATCGCACTAGCTACGTTAGCAAGGGAGGCATGGACCCTGTAAGAAACTGAGTTCCAAGGAGATTCAAAAGTTAAAACTACCAAACTACAAGGCTTGAGGAAAGACTTTGAAACGTTTCAAATGAAAGATAGTGAGTCGATAGCTGATTTCCTATCTAAATTCATGAAGATAGTTAACCAAAAACGCTTATATGGAGAACAAGTTACAGATCAGACGGTGGTAGAGAAAGTTTTAAGAAGTCTCCCAGTGAAATGGGATCATGTGGTGATAACAATAGAGGAGTCAAAGGATATCAGCAAACTTTCATTTGATTAGTTAATGGGATCTTTGCAGGCACATGAGGCTCCGGTGAATAGAGGAGCAGAAGTAGTAACCGAGGAACCAAGTGCTTCAAGCAACAGTTAAAGAAGATGATCAAACTTTCTCTCGCAATCATGGGAGGGGTTCATTTCGAAGAAGAGGCAAAGGAAGGACGTGGCAGACGCATCAGTAAAGGTCAACTTCAATGCTACAACTATAACAAGTTTGGGCATGTTAAGGCTGATTGCTGGAGTGAACCACAAGCTCAAGCTGCTATTGAAGAAGATGATAATGAAGAATATAGGTTGTTTATGGCTATTGGGAGCTATGAGAATAGTAAAAACATATGGTTCCTTGATAGTGGGTGTTCAAACCATATGACAAGTCAGAAAGGATAGTTTAGAGATTTAGGCGGTACAAGAACAGTTCAAGTGAAGATGGAGAATGGAAAGCAAATTCAAGTTGAAGGAAATAGGAATATTAACCTATAGATCCAAGCAGGTAAGCATCATACTCTTAATAATGTCCAATATTTACCCGAGTTGGATTACAATTTATCAAGTGTGGGTCAGATGATGCGAAATGGGTACGCATTGTTATTCGATGATGGGGTGTGTACTATAACATGCAAACGTACCAAAACTGTTGCTTGTGTCATTAAAATGACCAAGAACAATATATTTCCGTTGGATATTTCTCAGCATAATGCAGGTGGTAAGATTATGACAGCCACATGCAAAGATGAATCAATATAATGGCATCTAATATTCGGGAATCTTCATGAAAAAGGTCTAAGATTACTACATGACTAGAAGATGGTGCATGGGCTACCAACAATTCAAGCATGGGATACGTGTGAAGGTTGTGTTATGGGAAAGCAAACTAGAAGACCCTTCCCCACTTCAGAATGGCGTGCAGCCAAAGTTCCATAATTAATTCATGCCAACTTGTGTGGTCCAATGTTGGTGAAATTATTTGAAGGGAGTTTATATTTCCTTCTGTTTATTGATGACTTTAGTAAGATGTGTTGGGTGTACTGTCTTGGATCTAAATCAGAAGTTTTCGAATGATTCAAGATATTCAAAGCAAAGGTGGAGAATGAATCAGGCGAGAAGATTGGTGCTCTTAGAACTGATAGGGGTGGGAGTTCATGTCGAATGCATTCAAATCACTCTATGATGAGAATGGCATTCACACGGATGTTACTGCCCCATACACTCCTGAACAGAATAGGTAGTAAAGCGTAAGAATAGAACAATAGCTGAGATGGTTAGAAGCATGTTAGAAGAAAAGAGCCCTAAGTAAAGTTTTTTGGGGTGAAGTTGTAGCTACTGGAATCTATGTATTGAATAGATCTCCAACAAAGGCATTAGATCATATCACTCCATATGAAGCATGGACTGGGCGTAAGCCCTCTATCAGGTGTTTGGTAGTCTTGCATACGTCCATCAACCCAAGCATCTAGGAAAGAAGTTAGATGCAAAATCAAAGCAATGCATATTCTTTGGGTATTGCATGAACACTAAAGGCTACAAACTATTCAACCTAGAAAAAGGAGAGATCATTATAAGTAGATATGTCAGTTTTGATGAATTGTCAAAATGGAAGAAAGTGGAAGATAAAGAAAGTAGGGTCCCCACTGAGATTACCCAGGTGAATCTGGGAAAAGCAATTGGTGAATATGACTTGTTATTAAACAATAGTACTAGTGATGGTGATGGATGAAGTACTAGCTCTTCTAGCCGAAGCAAAAGTTCTACTAATCAAAGTACTCCCATCTATTCACATATACCTAATTTAGATACAAACTTGGAAAGTAGTGGTCATGTCAACTCTCCTGGAGGGTCCAGCAGTATGTCATCTACAGAAAGTTTTTCTTTACGTATGAAGTGGTTAAATGAGATTTATAATAATACGGAAGAAATTGAAACAGTATATCCATCATGTCAATTTGCTTTATCTCTCATTGAACCAGTCACATTCAAAGAAGCTGCCCAACAAGAAAATGGAGAAAAGCAATGGAAGAAGAGTTAAGGTCATTTGAAAAACATGAGACTTGGACCTTCGTTGATCTACAAGAAGGTATATATCCCATAGGCTTGAAATGGCTCCGTAAAGTAAAAACAGATGCAACAAGAAAGGTAACTAGATACAAGGCAAGGTTGGTTGCCAAAGGATATGCTCAAGAATATGGCATAGATTATGAAGAGACCTTTTCACCGGTTGTAAGATTTGAAACCATTCGACTCATACTGTCGATTGCAGCTCAACATGCATGGCCCGTCTATCAACTTTATATCAAGATAGCATTTCTAAATGGGTTTCCACAAGAAGAGGTGTACGTAAATCAACCACCTAGGTTCGAAGTTAAATAAAATAAGAACAATGTTTACCGGTTGCATAAGGCTCTATATGGACTGAAACAAGCCCCTCGATCTTGTACAATCGGATGGGGTGGTTTTCTATCTTCAAATGGGTATACTAGAAGTATTAATGAGCCCATGATGTATGTGAAGAAAGGGAAAGTTGAGAACTTTATTGTCATTTGTGTGTATGTTGATGATATAATTTATACAGGTCCTGCTCAAGAACTCCTATATGAGTTCAAGCAAAACATGGTAAAGGGGTTTGAGATGACAGATTTGGGTCTACTACAATACTTTCTCGATTTAGAAGTGTCTCAACACCAAGATGGGATTTTTCTTTCACAAAAGAAATATACTAGTGATCTGTTAAAGAAGTTTGGCATGAACTCTTGAAAGATTGCCTCAACACCAATGAGTTCAGGGGATTGATATTTTAAATATTATGGAGGACAAGAGGTAGAAGAGTATCAATTCAGAATTCTTATTAAAGGATTAATATATCTAACACACTCAAGACAGGATATTGCATTTTCCGTAAGTGTTCTATCCCGGTTCATGCAGCATCCTTCATAGTTTTACTTGGGAGGTGGAAAGCGTGTTCTACGTTATCTTGTTGGTACATCAGAGTTTGGATCATCGTATGAAAAAGGTTATCCTGTTAAACTAACGGGATATACTGATAGTGACTGCGTGAGTACCTTTGAAGATATGAGAAGTGTGTCTAGATATGTGTTTAATAATGTTCAGGAGCAGTATCATGGTGCTCCAAGAAACAACCAGTTGTTGCTCTTTCCAAAACCGAAGCTGAGTATATCTCAGCTGCAGTAGGGGCCTATCAAGAGTTTGGCTTGGAAAGATGATGAAAGATCTCTGACATGATCAGAAGGAGGCAACTTAGATGCTATGTGACAATCATTCTCCAATTTTTCTCACTAAGAATAAAGCCCTTCATAGTCGTACAAACCACATCAATATAAAGTTCCATTTCATTCGATCACTGTGTGAGAACAAGGAAGTTGAGATTCACTCTTGTGACAACAATGAACAGGTAGCAGACATTTTAACTAAAGCTCTGGGTGTGGGAAGTTGTGATACTTTCGAGCTAGAATGGGTGTCAAGACCCTTTGAATTAAGGGGAGATATTAGAGTAATTCAAAGGTCACGTGTGCGGTACTGAGTATGCATGGAAGTCTCACGCATGGCTGTTATGCAGCTTTTATCTTTTGTTTCTTTTGTATTTAAATTCCACGTGTCATGTGAGTTATTATGTAGTGGTCCATGTTCAATTATCTAGTAGTAGTTAGAGTAGTGGGTAGTAGCATGTTTGTGTTTTCTTTCGTAGTGTGGTAGTGGGTCAGTTGTACTTCTTGCTCCTTTAAGTATTGTTGTAGTACTATCAATGAATGGGTGAGTTAGTCAAATTGTGTTCCACTTGTAGAAAGTATGTGTTTGTATTTTGTTTATATCTTATATTCATTCTTTATGAGTATAATTATAAACGAGTGTTCCTCAGTGATATTCGCTAAATATGGTTAGGATGTAGGTTGACATCCCGCATGTGGTCATGAATCCTTCATCATCATTAGTGACAACCCAATTTCGGTTGGTGGAGAATACTACATGTGTGCTCATGTTGCGGGAAATTGGTTTTTACGATTTCTTATGTATTCAAAAGATTTGTGCATTTAGAAGCCTATGATGTACAACAACGCAAGCCAATTTCATATTATTTGTATAAAACTCTAAAAATGTAATGTAGTACAAAGATGTTTTATCACCATAAAGATTTTTAATGATCTCATATATATTGTGTAACCAAAAACAACTTACTAGCTGATTAGTGCATTGGTTACCATGCTTTTACCATCAACATGAGTTATCATGACCTACTTAGTATTTCTGAATTCTTAAGCAACTCATAAACATATGACAAGTCATGTTAAGGCCCATTAGTGTAGTAGTATGAGTAATGTTTGTAAGTAAGGGTTCTAAAAATATTATGCTTAAATTAATTGTAAAGGTTGTAAAAACTTATATGAATAAAATTGCTACTAAATGTGATGAAGTACACTTAACCACCTCTTACGAGGACCGATTTTAAATCACAAACATCCATGTAAATTATATTTGTTATTCATTCAACCCATTTGAATGATGAGCTTGTAATATATTGCTATTCTACTAATACTTAAAATCAAAGGTCTGTGGCCGAGGGAGTGGGCCACACGACTTTTGTTTTAGTATTTAGCATAATCACTTTCAAAATATGACAAGAATTTTCCTCTAGATCAAGTGCTAAGCTTTTTTTTTTTTTTTTTTTTTTTTCCAAAACAAGCTTGTTGGTTTGAAACCCCAATGCTACAATCAATGGTTTTTTTGCTTTTTCTCAACCCATTTGTAAATTTATCAAATTGTCTCTCTTTTTGTATGTGCCTTTCTATTTCCACCGTAACAGTGAACTTGACGTTTTCATTCATTTCTTTAACATGGTTAACGTGATGTTTTGGCGTATATTTTGTTTAGAAATGAGCCGGGTCAAATATAAAACGTTTTCGTGCTTAGTTTTATATATGTTTTGAGTTGGTCTACGTTTCAATATAAATTTTATTTGAAAATGCGTCAAATTAAATATAATACATTTTCATTTGACGGTATAAATCCGAGTTACTTTACATTTCAACGTAAATTTAATTTGGATATGAGTAGGGGTGATTGTAATTTATAATTTATTACTCCGCATACGACGCCATAACATGTGTTTTTTATATATGTCTTGAGTCGGTCTACGTTTTGATACAAAATTTTTGAAAATGGGTTAAAATCATATATAATACGTTTTTATTCAACGGTATATATTAGACTTATTCTCCGTTTTGACATAAATATAGTTCGGAAACGAATCGGATCAATTTTAGTCTATACTTTATCAAGCCACGAACAATACCGCCGCAACCCGCGGCGGGTAAAATAACTAGTATACTTATTTAGAAGTAAGGATGAAGCTACAAACATATTTGTATTGTATAAAATTAGGAAAATAGGATTGAGAATCAAGTCATCAAGAAAACCAAAGTTGTTGTGAGTGAAAGAGGAGGTAAATATGATTAATGATTTACGAATATATATATGCATAAAATAAAATGAGATTATCCATGAGTGAACCATCCTTTATTTTACATAATAAAATGATAACATATAATAGAAAGATTGTACATTAAAAGAGATGATGAATGTTATGTTGATTATGTACAGGTTATGTTGACACATGTGAGGGGAAGCCATAATGTCAACTAACTATCTTTTGGATAAGATACCCACAAAAAATGGATTAAACCCCTTGTGAGTTATGAATGTTATAAAACATATCATACGAATACTTGAAAGTATCAAGATACATAAGCAAAGGTCCTAGTACAAGAACCTAAGGTTCAAAAGATAGGAACTAGAACTGTTGATTGTATACTCATTCAATATGCACACAACTGTAATGAATATAAGTATGTGGTTCATGAGTCAAAATATTCTAATATACGCAACAAAACGGTCATGGAATCAAGGAATGTATCATTCTTTGAAAATGTGTTTCTTTGTTTAGGACAAGAACATCTAACTTCATCAATACCGTTTTATAATTATTCATAACGAGAGATATGAACAATATAAGTTCGAAGCTGTTGACCCAACAAGAAGCAAAAAATCAAGGATTTGGAAATCCTTTCTTGTGGAATTTATGACTTATATGGTTAAGGGAGGCCCAATAACCATAGTCAAGTAACTTCCAAACGACTACAATAGAAAGAGGCCATCAAGAATAAAATTGATTTTATCTTACAAGTCATACTGGTGAGTAAGTAGATCATCCTACAAGTTATAAACCACTTGGATATCATTGGATATCCAAAAGGAAATTAAAAGCTGATGGCACTATTGATAAATATAATGCTATGTTAGTTATCGAAGGTTATAGACAAAAAGGAGTCGTAAATTATTTTGATACCTACTTGATTATAAGAAGATAACCTAGATAAGGTTGGTGCTTGAAGTTGTAGCTTTTAGAAATTTGGAAGCTCACCGGATGGATGTGAAAATCGTATTTCTAAATAATAATTTAGACAAAGAGGTTTACATGAAGCAACCTACGGGTTTCTCCTCTCCTAGCCAAGAAGGCAATGTATGTAGACTCGTCAAGTTTTAGTACAACTAGAAGCAAGCTCTAATATAGTGGCAATAGAAGTTTGATTATAACAAGATAAAAAAATGAATTTGGAATAAATGGGTGCGATAAGTATGTATATGTGAAAGACACACATGGGAATGATGATAAAATGATCAAATCTACTAAAAATATGTTGAAAGCAAGGTTTGATATAATATATATGGGTTTAGCTGATGTGATTCTTGGACTAAAGAATACTAGCCCCAAAATGATCTTAAGTTAAGTCAGACTTGTTATGTGGACATAATCCTAGAGCAATATAATAGGGAGGACATGAATGAGCTCAAACACTTGTTTACACTACAGTACATCTTATTAAGAATAAAGGTGATGGTGTCGCTTAGTTAGAATACTTAAGGGTCATTGGCAGTCTAATGTATCGTATGACATGTACTCGAATTGACTTAATATATGTTGTAAGCAAACTAAGTAGACATATGAGCAATCCTAAGTATTAATCATTGGAAGAGTATAACTTGTTTGCTAGGGTACTTAACATACACAAGGAATTATGGAATGCAATATAATTACGATCCAGCACTGATCGAAGGATATTGTGATTCAACCAAATATCATCTATGAAAGATTCTAAATTAACAAGTGGGTATGTGTTCACACTTAGATGTGCAACTATAGCATGAAAGTACTCTAAGCAAACAATTATAGCTAGATCTATGATGAAATCTGAATTTATCTCCTAGGATAAGTTCGAAGAAGATGCAGAATGGCTACGTCAATATATGGAAGATATTCCAAGATGGCTCAAGCCGTTGATTGTTATTTGTTACATTATGACAACCAACTAGTGATTGATAGAGCACAAAGCTTAATGTATAATAGTAAATCAAAGCACACTAGACGTAAACATAATATGGTATGAAAACCACTCTCAATAGAGGTCATCGTGATTGACTATTTGAAGTCAAAAGATAAAATACTAATCATCTTACGAAAGGCTAAGCAAAAGTTAGTTCATAATTCATCAAGAGGAATAGAACTAAAGCCCATTAAGCCTATAGATTTTAATAATTACAAAATTCATCTATGTGAGATAAAACGTGGTAGCTTCAATATGGATTTGCAGGGCCCATAAATCCTAGTGCTCTTGTAGAACCAAGCTAGTGTCCCACTACAAAAATGGATATGATAATGAAAGGCTTACTAGACCAGAAAGAGTGGTGTGAAGATCGGGAGATGATGATGATGATGATGATGATAATGATTGTGAACCCTCAGCCTAATGGACAGATTGTAACATAGGTTTAAGGCTTTGAAAGATGAATACCATCACGAACTGCCAAGGTGATTAAGTCCGAGCATGTACATGAACCCTAACTCTTCGACTTGCGTTTGTCAAGAGCTGTGATATGAATGTCACTCAAAGTCAGGAAGACTCTAGGAGTTATAATAACAAAATTTTAAAAATTACATTTTTAACAATCTATTTTAAAACACAATGTTTAAAATTTTATTGACAAAAAAATAGTTTACAAATAAAAGTTTAAAAAGTTGATATAGTTATTTTATTATTTATAGTCCTAACTAATGCGTAATTCCACTCATATCTTATCTTCGAATATTATTTTATAAATAATAAATCCTTTTCAGGGGTTGCACCTTTTAGTAAAGATACTTTGAGCGCGTTAGTCGCTAAACATCCCATCCTACCACCTCCTTTGATGCATGTTTCCTCTCTTTTGGAACCTCCTCTCGTTATGGATGCTAATAATGTGCTTTGGAGTCTAAAATCCTTTCCTAAGGGTACTTCTTGTGGATGAGACGGATTGAGAGCTCAACATATCTTGGATGCCTTTTGTGGTGAGGTATCTATGATTGCTACTATGTTGCTTAAGGCTATTTCCGTGTTGGTTAATTTATGTTTGGGTGGGAGGTGTCCTAAGTGCTTGGTAGAATTTATTGCATCTGCTCCTCTCACGCTATTGCTCAAACCAGACAATGGAATCAAACCTATTATCATGGGTGCTATTTGGAGGTGATTGGTCTTTAAGGTGGCTATGAGCGGTGTGGGAAAGGAAATGGCTAAGTAACTTGGTAACTTTCAATTTGGAGTGGGTGTTCCTTATGGGGCAGAGGCCGTGCTTCATAGCGCAAACAAGTTCTTAAATAAGTTTCACTCGGATGGGTTGTTGGCTATGCTTACTGTTGATTTTTCTAATGCCTTTAACTTGGTGAACAGGACTACCCTCTTGCGTGAGGTTCGAAACTAATGCCCATCTATTTTCTAATGGGTGGATTTCTTATATGGTCGGGTGGCTAGGTTATATGTGGGAGATGAACATATTTTGTCTACCACTGGGGTTCAGTAGGGGAACCCCTTGGGGCCTCTTCTTTTTTCCTTAGTTTTACATCCCCTTATTCATCGGATTAGGGATGGTTGTAAACTTTTATTTCACGCTTGGTACCTTGACGATGGTACGATTATAGGAAACTCTAAAGAGGTGGCTAAAGCCTTAGATTTTATTATGATTGAGGGACCTCTGTTGGGTTTGCAACTCAACATCAAAAAAACTGAGATTTTTTGGTTGTCGTGTAATGGGGTGAAGGTGTAGAAAGATTTGTTTCCTGACGGGACTGGAAGGCTGATGTTGGGTGTGAAACTTCTTGGGGTGCTGTTAGTTGAGATGGGGTTCATTAGTAGTTTAGCTGTGGAAAGGGCTTCTCGTGCTGTGGAACTTATGATTTGTCTCCCACAGTTGTGTGACCCTCAAAGTGAGCTCCTTTTGCTCAGCTCGTGTATGGGAGTTGGAAAGTTATTGTTCGGTCTTAGAACATGCCAACCTATATATGTAGAGGGTGCTGCTTTTTTTATAAGAGCCTCCAAGGGGCGATCGAGGATATCGTAGTTTGTGGAGGCCCTTATTTTGGAGATTTTCAGTGGAGGCTGGTTGTAAACTTTTTTTATGTTCTGCTAAAGACGTATCCACATATGCTTTTGTGGCCTCGAGGGCACAATCTTGTAGTTTGCAAGATCATATTCTTCGGGATTGCTGTATAGATGGGATAGACTCTGATTTTGGTTTTGCGTTAGATCGATTGCACATGTCGCTTCCACATTTTGATTTTAGCAATTTCTCTAATAAGGACACCGCCCCCCTCCCCCCTCAAAAGCCCAACATGCTTTGGTGAGTGCCTTATTTAATAGGAGCGTACAAAATTTAGAAGTGAAATTTGATTTATCTTCCGGTCAAATAGCAGTGCTCGACTATCCAAGGGCTCCCAGGCTCGGGATTTCTTAACGATCATCCCTATTGAAGGACTTGACCAACATATGTCGGCTTTAGAGTAGCTATTTTTAAATACCAACTGATGATCTCTTTGTTTTCGGCTGATAAGCCATGTCTAGTCTATCGCAAGGCATGTTTGGATTCTTTTGGCGAGCATGCGCTTCACTATAAGGACCTTCCTTGGTTTAAGTATAGGCATGATTTGGTTAGAGATGTTTTATGTGATGTTCTTAAGCGGGCTGGGATTTTTGCTAAGGAGGCCCTTGTGAATTTTTTGAAAGTTCCCTTTAAAAGGAGGTCCACTCTTCGACAAGCTGATATCCTTGTGTTTGGGTGGGCAAGAGGAAAACACGCTTGTATAGATCTTACAGGAGTATCCCCTCTTGTTTTACTTAGGGACAACGGTTTTGTTGCGACACAGGCTGCACTGAAGGAAGAAACAGGCAAAATTGCTAAACACGAGAAAGTTTGCTTGAAGAATCAACACGTGATTATCCATTTTGCTTTTGATACGTTTGTTTTTCTCGCCCCTTAGGATGTGGACCATACAAACAGGGTTGAGAAGGTCGTGCATACTAATTTGTTAGCTTTTAGGTCTCAAAACTTTGTTTTTAGTAGAACTGGGTTTGCTATTCAAAAGGGGGTCGCAGCGCAACTTATTGCTCGTTTACCTGCCACTCTATTGTTAACACTTTGCTTAGATTTTTTGCGAATAACCGTGTAATACTCAGATTTACTAAAACAAGTAAATCTATATATATATATATATATATATATATATATATATATCTTGCTATTTGTTGAGAAATGGACAAGAGAGTAGCATTCTTCCATTCTCCTATTCACCATTCTTCACTCTTTTCTCTATTGCTAATAGGTATTTTTTTTAACATGTTATCAGCACGTAATCGCTTTTGGAGTGGGATCATACCATCATGTAAGTCGGAAGTGTCTAACTCTTATAATTTTGGTTGCGTTTTACATCGATTATCGTTCTTTCCTTGTTAACCCTTGTTTATTGCATTAAACTGTTAGCTCAAGTGTAACTAACACTTGCATTATACTTTATTATACTTTATGCTGTAACAAACAATATAACCTACACCATTGATGTTAACATTCCCCTCCCCCCTCCCCCACCCCTTTCAAGTTCACTCCTTTTGCAAAAAACTTCATTCTTCTTTTAAAACTTTCTTAATTTTTTTGAATAATGTTTTTACACAAATTATACCATTAAATAGATAGTTTTTATATTTTTAATTCGAGTATAATCTTGCTATATATATAAATTTTTTAGCGTTTGTTATGGACTACTAGTTATAACTGTACTGTAACGATAACTTAGAGTGGCGACGTGAAATGCTGTATATCACTATTCACTAGTTTGATTAAAAAGTTAATATAATAAACAAGAGTTAACATTTGTTCATTATCGTATATACATACACATATATCTACATACATATATATATATATGTATATATATATATATATATGTATGACTTCAACATATATTTGATAAAAATTAATGTTGAAAAGATCGTACAATATCATCGATGTTTGTTAATATATCTCTAACAGTAAATAGAGAATGATAAATTTAACCACTAGTTTTACCTATGTTTATATACTTTAAAATAATCTTATGAACACTAATTTATAGTTATAATCATGTTTTTTTTAAAAAAATCAAGTTATCATATATTCATTTAAGTCTTACATAATGGTATTATTGATATTTATATTCATAATTGAGCTTATATCATAGATAATTGACTTTTTTTCATAAAACATAATGACAATGAATAATCTTTATAATTATATATATATTTTGAGATGTGAAGATTTTTTATAAAACGAGTTTTCATTTTATAATATATTATAATCATCAAATTATTTTATAAAACGATAAAAGTTATGATATATACGATAAACTCATTAATAATATTAGTTAAAATATTACCTACTCACTAAACTCATGGATAAATATTTGTCATGTGATACAAAATAATTTTATTCTTGCTACATATGTTAATATTAGTAAATTTAACAACTAATAAAAGCTATTGCTTGTACAAATGAATGATTCAACATTAGAAAAAATTGGGGTTTTGTATATGATTTATATTTAATTAACTTTGTATTATTATCAATGTATTTAGTGTTCATATTTAACTTTTTATAATTTAAGTTACACATATAAATTACATATATTTTGTGATAATATAGTTCATCATGTCAATATTATCGGAAAAAACTATTTGTCATGGGTGTTAGATGCCGAAGTACATGTGAATGCAAATAATCTTGGTGATACCATCGAAGAACAAAATAAAACAACTAACCAAGATAAAGCACATGCCATGCTTTTTTACGTCATCATATACATGAGCTTTAGAAAAATGAATATCTTACTATTAAAGATCTACTTATCATATGGAACAAATTAAAGAAAATGTATGACCACCGGAAAACAGTAATATTACCAAGATCTTGTTATTAATGGCTCCACTTAAGATGGCAAGACTTTAAGTCTATAAGCTACTATAACGCATCTATGTTTAGAATCACCTCACAATTGATTCTACGTGGTGAAAATATTACTCATAGGTATATGGTAGAAAAAAAAACATTCTCCATCTTTCACGCCTTAAAATATATTGTTGCAACAGTAATATCATGAAAAGGGTTACACTAAATATAGTGACCTAATATCATGATTACGTGTCGTCGAGCAAAATAACAAGCTACTAATAAAAAATCATAAGACCTGTCCGATTGGTACAACAGTCCAGAATCGATAATGGCAAAATATAATGACCAAAATTGGTCATTGTTACAAACATGGTCGTGGTCGTGGTCGTGGTCGTGGTCGTGGTCGTGGTCGTGGTCGTGGTCGTGGTCGTGGTCGTGGTCGTGGTCGTGGTCGTGGTTGTGGTCGTAGTCATGGACATGAAAATAGTCGAGGAAATTTTAATGGTGTTCGGTTTAATAAAACAAGAATCCAACATAAATCCCATGACAATGGAAAAAAAAAAATCTAAGGATGAATAGAGTAAAAAAGAAAATTAAAAGCCCACCAACCACATGTTATCATTGTGAAAATGATAATCATTGGGTGCGTACATGTCGTACGACCAAACACTTGGTGAAAATCTACCAACAATCTATCAAAGAAAAAAAACAAATAGATAAGTTTTACATATGAGGATGACAATATTAATATCCTCGTGATCATAAAGACCTTAATGATAAAACTCATATGGATGCTAATGATTTTTTTATTAATACAAGTCATATAGATGCTGATGATTTTCTTATTGACACAAATTAGTTTAATGCTTGTAATTTTTCTTACATGTAAATTATTAGTAATGTTATTGTTTTAAAGCATATGAGTCATCTAGTTAAGAGATTTTATTTTATTTTACTTACGTTTAAGACATTTGTTAAAGTTATTTTATCTATCAATAATGTTTATTTATGGTATTTATAAAAATAAGACACTTTATTTTATAAAATTCTTTGTTTTTTTATAATAACAAGTGGAGTGATTAACAAAACTTTTCATTAATGATGAAGATGTTTATCTATTCGACAGTAAATCTTCATATATGATTCATAGGAAAAAGAAATACTTCTCGATTTTAATTATACAAAAAATAAGCTTTAGTACTATATCTGGTAGTATAAAATTAATGAAAGTTTTTCATTAATTGAAAGCTTCTATAATGTTAACATAATTTATAATTAACAATGCATTACTTTCCCTATCGTCTTGAAAAAATCTTATAAGTTTTAAAGATATTCTCTTAAATGAATATCATATTAAGAATGCATGTTAGGGACATCACACGTACCTTAAAATCACTAAAATAATTACGGGTAAAAAACAAGTATTAGAAAGGTTGCTCGTATGTGTCTCTAGTTTATGCTACACAAAAGCATATTCAACTAAAAAAATGTAGTCATAAACCAGAATTTTATGGACCGAAAAAATTGTATCATTTGGCATGACCGGTTAGGTCATTCCGGATCAATAATGATGTGACGAATTATAAAAAAATCATGTAGGCAATTCTTAAGGACTCAATAAGGACTAAATCCTTTAATTTTTTAGAAAGAATACATGTAGATATATGTGCGCCTATACACCCCTCTAGTGGAACATTTAGATATTTTATAGTTCTAATTGATGCATCAACTACATGGTCTCATTTGTGCTTATTGTAAAATCGTAACATTGCATTTGCACGACTATTTGCATAATAAATAAGGTTAAGAGCACATTTCCCGATTACCCTATAGAAAATTGGTTAGACGATGTCGTTAAGTTTACATCCTAAATATTTAATGATTATTGTCTGTCTATTAAGATAAGTGTAGAACATTTTGTACATCATGTACATATACAAAATGGACTTGTTGAATCGCTTATTAAGTCACTTCAAATGGTTGCAAGACCAATGATTATAAAATAAAAATCTTAACCATCTACATGAGGACATGGTATTCTTCTATATGTAGCAACACTGATTCATATCAAACGAACAAGTTAACACACTTCTTCCTTACTACAATCGGTTATTGGTTAGGAACTTAATATCTCCCATCTACGAAATTTTGGTTGCGTCGTATAAGTTCCAATCGCTCGATCACAATGTATAAAAATGTGACCTCAAGGAGGTGAGAGATAATATATATATATATATCTATATATATATATATATATATATATATATATATAGGGGAAGGAACGGTTGTTAACCCACCTTTATTGCGATAACCTGTTAACACTAATGTAACAAACACTTACACCATGGTTATGTGGTGTAACTAACTTTTATATCGTGTTACACCACTGATGTAACAATTTTCCCTCTATTTTTCAAAAAATTATCCCCTTTTTTAAAACCGTCTAAACTTTTTTGTATGATATTATTTTTTATAAAAATTACACCATTAAATAGATCATTTTAATATCTTTAATTTGAGTATAGTCTTGCTATATTTTTTTAAAAAAAATTTTAACGTTGACTGTGGACCATTAGTTTACCACTGTAACCTTAACTTACAGTGATTACGTGTCATGTTATGAACCACTAGTTTGGTTAAGGGTTATCGCAATAAATATGAGTTAACATTCGTTCTCTATCCTATAGATATATATATACACACATATATATATATGGTCAGGATATTTTCAGGACTCCAATAGATCGCGAGAACTCCAAGAACTCATCCTAACCATTGATTATTTTTTTAGATAATTTACTTTTTAATTAATTCAGCAAGGGTAATTTGGTCTTTTAATTTATGTATTTAATTTGATTCTTTAATGCTATATATTTAATTTAACAAGTTACACAATTATCTATCATTGATTAGATTAGAATTTTTAAATGTTTTATTCTTTTACTGCTCAATTAATTTCCGTGTATATCTTTTTTTTTAATGGATCAATGGCATCTTCTTAATATATTCATCAAGGATGTTGAAGAATTATTTTTTTCGATTGATCTATTCCAGCTGCTAAGTTTGGTCGATTGTTCCTTCAAATTTTGAATTTCCATTGAGCTCGTCAATTTTTTTAGCATTGATTCTAAAAATCAAGTTTGCTTTTTTCAACATTCATTGTTTAAGGTAAGATTTGGTTATTATTATTTGAATATAATTTGCTTTTTTACATTTAGATTAATGATATCATACAAATGGCTTGAAAGCAAAATCATATTATTTTGGTTGTGTATAAATATTATTATCATTACATTGTACCGAAATCCATATCTGCTGAATTGAGTAATATTTCAAGATTCATAAGATATGTTTAATTACGAGGATATGAGATTGAATATTGCTGGTGATGTCTCAAACCAAAATCAAGTTGATCAAATTGTGAACGACGTTTTTTCCGATGAAGGAGGTAACAATGGACTCAGTAATGAACAGAGGAGTAGGCGTTTTTGTTGTTATTGTCTTGTGTTCACTTACCATAATGCTAGGAACTTTTCTATGAAGCAAGATTAGTTATATGTTATGATGATTATGAAAGAACGCTCATTGTTCAATAAGAAATCGTTTTTTATATTTCCGTATTTCCTACCTAATTTTTGTTTGTTATTGTTTAGTTTTTAGGTTTTGGATCAAAAATGACATAACATATCAAAACTAAAACTAAACAATAACAAACAGAAATTTGGAAGGAAATACGGAAATATAAAAAACGATTTCTTATTGAACAATGAGTGTTCTTTAATAATAATCATAATATATAACTAATTTTGCTTCATGGGACAATTCCTAGTATCATGGTAAGTGAACACATGACAATAACGACAAAAACGCTTCCTCCTCTGTTCATTACTGAGTCCATTGTTACCTCCTTCATCGGAAAAAAAGTCGTTCACAATTTGATCAACTTGATTTTGGTTTGAGACATCACTAGCAATATTCAATCTCATATCCTCGTAATTCGACATATCATATGAATCTTGAAATATTACTCAATTCAGCGGATATGTGTTTCAGTACAATGTAATGATAATAATATTTATACACAACCAAAATAATATGATTTTGCTTTCAAACCATTCGGCTGATATCACTAATCTAAATGTAAAAAGCAAATTATATTCAAATAATAATAACCAAATCTTACCTTAAACAATGAATGTTGAAAAAAGCGAACTTGATTCTCAGAATCAATGCTCAAGAAATTGACGAGCTCAATGGAAATTCAAAATTTGAAGAAAACAATCGATCAATCACAGCAGCTGGAATAGATCAATCGAAAAAATAATTATCAAGATTCTTTAACATCCTTGATGAATATATTATTAAGATGCCATTGATCCTTTCAATAAAAAGATATATATGGAAATTAATTGAGCAATAAAAGAATAAAACATTTAAAAATTCTCATCTAATCAATGGTAGATAATTGTTTAACTTGCTAAATTAACTCTATAGCATTAAAGAATCAAATTAAATGCAGACATTAAAAGATCAAATTACCCTTGCTGAATTAATTAAAAAATAAATTATCTAAAAAATAATCAATGGTTAGGATGTGTTCTCGGAGTTCTCGCGATATTTACTAGTTCTGAAAAGATCCTGACCATATATATATATATATATATATATTATATATAGATATATGGGCTGGTTCAAATAAAAAAAATCATTCGGCTAAAAAACCTAAGAAGCAATACGGGATTGACACATGCTAATATTTAAAATTGAATAGGAAGGGTAATATTGTCTTTGACAATCAGCAACATGTAAACAGCACAAAAATTAGTTTTTTTATTTTCTTCAATCTATTCTTAATCTCAATTGATTTTATTCATCTTTTTGTTAGGTTTTTGATTTCATTCAATAAAAAATCAATCCAATTTCAATATAAAATCGATTTCTTTTTCCAGATCTGTGTATTGTATTCAAAAGTCAATCTAATTTTAATATGAAATCAATTTAGAACAAAGGTTGTTTAATATTGCTTTCATTTTTTTATTTATTCGAAACCTAGATATATCATATTTTTCATACAGATTTTGTTGAGTTTTATTCATATTTATAGACTGAAACATTATTCTCTATATAATAGAGCATTTTCTTTCTCGAAAATCACTTTGATCTGCATAATTTTTTACGTCAAAATTTATATTATTTCTTCAAACAGAATCACGGATTTTTAATTAACGGTAATATAATTATTTTTAATATGTGTTATATGTCAAAATACCACATAAACACAACATGTTTTATGTTGTTTTACCCAGAATATGATGGTTAACCCTAAATCAGCTAAAAACATCTTGTTTTATGTTGAATAAGCACATCACATATTATTTTATGTGAAAACATCAGATAATGTGTTGTTTTATCTGAAAGTAGCACGAAACATGCTTTTTCGCATGAAAGCAGCTCATAGCATCCTATTTTATATGAAAACAACCCAAAACGTGTTGTTTTACATTAAAGCAACACAGAACGAGAAAACAACACAGAAAATGTTATTTTAAATACTACCAACACATGAAAACATCAAAGAATGTTTTGTTTTACATTGAAACCATATTGAGCGTGTTGTGATGTGATGTTTTACCTTGTTATTTTACTGTAAACAACACATAAATTTATATTGTTTTATATATTTTTTTACACTAAACAAAATAAAACATATATAACCTAAAACAACATATAAGGTGTTTTCTTATCATGGAACAACACATAATGCACCCTCTTATCATAAAACAACACAATTTTAGAATAATTTCAAGTGACGTTTTAACATTAGACAACAAAAAATATTATGTTTTACCCTAAACTAGTTGATAACATGTTTTCTAACCCTAATGTGTTATTTTACCCTAAAACAGCACATAACATGTTGTCTTAACGTTAAACAGCACAAAATTGTTGTTTTACGGCAAAATAGTACATAATGTGTTGTTTAATCATAAAACAGCACATTTTCGTACCAACAAAAATTTTTTATTAAAAAATATTGCAATACTGTACTCAAATTAAAGAGGATAAAACGCTTGATTTTATGGTACGATTAATTTTAAAAAATAATATTGTATAAAAAAGTTACGAACGTTTAAATAAAGTGAGGGAATTTGAAAAATATTCAACAAATGTGGTTTTTCCCATACTACCCTTGCGACCACTTTTATGCCTAAAAATTGATCTCAACCATTGATTCATAAAATAAAGGGCTAAGATCTTTTCTTAGGATTTTTAGGCAAATGCATTTATTTATTTTAATCAGCCCCTATATATATGTTAAGTATTATATATATGTGTGTGCATGTGTTAAGTATGAATCACCTTCAATCATTAAGTAACTGTAACCATTAATAGAAGATTTATTTACAGCTTGATTTGGTTATCGTCATTTTGATACATTAACGTTCTCAACATTAGGGAGAGATGAAAAGAAACTAAGTTGGAATGGATTTCATTATCTTATCTTGATCCTCAGACTAAACAGTGTGTTCATCTATAAGGATTAGCAAATCAATTACCAAACACATTTACTTACCTAAAGAGAGCGATCAAGTCACATATACCACTTGCTAATGTTCCGTTATTAATTAGTGTCCCAAAAGGATAGCTACAGATTATTAATGATTCTAAGCACACTTAAAGCGTGGTAGACCAATTGGATCAAAAGATAAAATCCTCGAAAGAAAAAGGAAACAAAAATAAAGATAATCAAGTCAAGAAAATAGTCGTTCAAGATAAGGAGTCTTTGAGAGAGATATTAGACATGATGGCTCTAATCAAACATTAGATATATTAAAACAAAAAGATCTCAAAAAGTTATATCATGTCTAGAAAGGTATGTAACTGAAATAAGATCGAAGTTGATTTCTCTTATAATGTTATGCTAGAAGTAATGGAAAACAACGAGGATAAAGAATCATGCAAGATCTATCAATGAATGTAAATATAGAAATGATTAGCCAATATGAAAATACAAAATTAAATGAGAATTGAATTCCTTCAAAAAAACAAGAAGTTTTCGGACCTATAGCCTATACACCTAAAGGTGTAAAATCTATTAGTTATAAATGGGTATTTGTGTGAAAAACATAATAAAAAAATGAGATTGTACGATACAAGGCATAGCTAGAAGCACAAAGATTTTTGCAAAGACCTGAGATTAATTATGATAAGACATATTCTCCAATGGTGGATGCGATAACTTTTCGTTACCTTAGTAGTCTGATTGTACAAGAAGGCATAGATATCCGTCTAATGGATGTCGTGACAGTCTATTTCTATGGTTCACTTAATATAGTAATTTACATAAAAGTTCCTTGAGTATTTAAACTATCAAAATCATATGAGTTTATTTCTTGAGAACATTTTTGAATTAAATTAAACAAATCACTATATGCCCTAAAATGATCTAGACGTATGTGGTACAATCATCTTAGTAATTATTTGTTGAAAGAATGCTATAAAAGTTATTCTATTTTCCATGCGTTTTCATAAAAAAAGTCAGAATCTGAATATGTTATAATTGTTGTATGCGTTGATGACTTAAATATAATCAGAACTCCTGGATAAAGATATTGAATGCTTGGAAAAGGAACTTAAAATGAAAGATCTTAGAAAAACAAATTCTTGTCTTGGTTTATATATTGAGAATCATAAAGATGGAATCCTTGTGCTCAAGAAACCTACATAGAAAAATTGTTCAGAATATTTTATTTGAGCAAATCGCATTCACTAAGTACTAAAATGGACATATGGTCGTTTGATGTTGAAAATAATTCGCTCAAACTCAAAAAAAAAAAGAAGAAGAATTCTTAGCCAAGAAGGGACCCTATTAAGTGCGATTGGTGCATTGATGTTTCTTGCTAGCCATACACAACTTGATGTATCATTTGTATTAAATTTGTTATAATTGATATGTATGCGTTGATGACTTAAATATAATCAGAACTCCTGGATAAAGATATTGAATGCTTGGAAAAGGAACTTAAAATGAAGATCTTAGAAAAACAAATTCTTGTCTTGGTTTATATATTGAGAATCATAAAGATGGAATCCTTGTGCTCAAGAAACATAGAAAATTGTTCGAATATTTTTTTGAGCAAATCGCATTCACTAAGTACTAAAATGGACATATGGTCGTTTGATGTTGAAAATAATTCGCTCAAACCTCCAAAAAAAAAAAAGAAGAAGAAATTCTTAGCCAAGAAGGACCCTATTAAGTGCGATTGGTGCATTGATGTTTCTTGCTAGCCATACACAACTTGATGTATCATTTGTATTAAATTTGTTAGCAGGATATAATTCATCCTCAACAAGAAAGCATTGGAATGGAGAAAAGAAATTATTACGATAATTTCAATGTACTAAAGATATGGGTTTGTATTTTACTAACCAACCCAAAACAAGTTTTCTTGATTTTATAGATGCATGATACATGTCGATTCTCATATAATTGGGCAAATTTGATATATATTCACACATGGAGGAACTACAATTTTATGGCATTCTGTAAAGCAACCAATCACAGCCACTTCATCTAATCGTGCAAAAATATTAGCAATCCATGAAGCTAGGGCGGAATGTGTTTGGTTATAGGCCGTAATACAACACATTTGTGGATTGCGTGATATTTTTCCTAAAGATGAAGAACCAATAGTCTTGAATGAAGACAACGCCACATGCATTTCACAAATTAAGGAAGGGTATATCAAAGTAGATAGAAAAAATCACATTTTATCAAAGTTTTTTTCACACATGATTTTTAAAAGAATGATGATATTATCGTCCAACAGATTCGTTCTAACGAAACTTTGATAGACTTTTTCACTAAATTACTACCAGCATTAACATTTAAGAAACTAGTTCATGGGATTGGAATATCGCATCTCATAAAGCTCAACTAATAATCATCAAGAAGAGAATATACTCGCTGCACTCTTTTTTCTTAGTTATGATTTTATCATACTAGGTTTTCCTAGCAAGGTTTTTAACGGGGCAACATCACCAAACGTATTAAAGATATTCTAACATTCTATAACCAATGGGGGAGTGTTATATATTTACTTTATTATTGTCATCAAAATCCTATAGATTACTATTTCCTTATTAATTTTGTACTTATAACATTGATTACCAAATACCTATCATAAACCTATATATATGTAATGCTATTTGATGAGAAATACACAAGTGAGCATTATTCCATTCTCTTATTCTTCATTCTTCATTCTTCGTTAATTTTTATATTTCCGGTAGATGTTTTTAACAACATCATTTTTTGCTTTTGAGTTTTAGCTAGTAACTATTATTAAGCCCCTCAAGTTGTGACAGGGGTGTAAATCCATGCAAAATAGCACCAATGACACACCACCACCAGCGACCACCAAACCAGAATAACTGGGTTAGAAAAGATAAAAACGAACGTAAAGGAGACATAAAATGATGTATGACAAGTGAAATGTAGAACATTAAAAACAATAACTAAGTTGATCTAGGACCTTGCACGTCGTGACAGGCCATTACACAAGAAAAAAAGACGTAAAACGTTGAACTTGTGGCGTGTTAACTCGTAAGATTTAGACCGACATGTATAACGGAAAATTTGTAAAGATGAGAAATAAAGGAGACAAAAGTTGAAAGTAAAAAATATAGGGTTAGATTATAAAAGATGTAAAGGTATTAGAATTAAAAGTAAAAAAATTAAAGATAAAAAAACCCAAAATTAGATACAACCCACTAAAGCTAAAGGTATAACTCATGATATATACAAAAGTTAGTAATTAGTAATATATATAATATAATAACATTTGTAGATCATTTATTACACCTATAACTTTTAGCAAATTTTCAATGACTTTAAGTTGATTTGAATAAGGGGTGAGCAAATAACTGATTTAACAGAATCGTAACCGAAGTAAACGAACCAAACTAACCGAACTAAACAATTAACTGATAGTTTAGTTAAGACATATGATTAACCTAACATTACGTTTCGGTTTTGGTTTTGGTTTTAATGTACGAATTAACCGAACAACATCGAATGCCATCAATGATCATTGAAAAAGTTTATTAACTATTTTTATAGGTAATAATATAATATTACTCTTCTAGCTTTAACATATAGATTAAAACAACTTTTTTTTGACTATAAACACAAAATAATATGTATAAGTATGTTTATTTATTACATCTAAAGCGAAACATATATATAAATGTCAAAAAAAAGACAATACAAAACTATTCGTATGTCATATTTTATGATTTCAATGTCCTTCACTGTGCACACCTCTACTTTAGTTTTAGTTTTGATGGGAGCTTAATATTAAACCATATTATACACACTTCATATGTGAATAAATATTCATGTTAGAAATGCATATCTTTCCCCATTTTAAGTGACTTTTGATTACAAATTAATCTTTATCGATAATTAACTATGATTAATTTGAATTTTGTACCTTTGGATGGTTGTTTGATGATTTCAAAAGAAAAATACAAGAAATTCATGAAGATTTTGGGAAGTTTAGATGCTGTTATGGCCATGACAGGAGCTGTCAGGATCATAACAGGCTGTAGACCCCTTTTTCCTGCGCATTATGGCCATGACAGATCCTGTCATGGCCATGACACGCATCAGGCCCCCTTTTTAAGCTCTTCTTCTTCTTCATTTTAAAAGAGACGAATTTGGGAATAAAAACCCTAGTTTTTCTCCATTCTTGTGGCCACTTTGAAGGGATTCTTTCAAGAGTTCAAGAGAGGTTAAAGATCAAGCATTTTAAGGGAAGCTTTATGTTAACACAACCCACATCTACTCATCTTTGGTTTGAAAATCTCTAGATTTATCATGTTTTCTTCCATTGTTATGAGTTTGATTGTGGTTTTTGTAAGCCTTATAGGCTAAACACTTATTATCACTTGGATTAGATGAAACTTAGCATGATTTAACAACTTGTACATGATTCTTGGTGATGTTTATGTTGATGCTATGATGAAACTTGATTATTCTTCAATGATTGTGTGTGTTTGTTCTAGTTTGATGAAATATTCAACCTTGTGGGTGTTGTAAGCATGTTATGTTGGAAAACCTCATGTTCTTACAAGACTTATGCATATAATTACATCTTTTGTATGTAATCTTGTGGCATTTGACTAAGAATGATTAATGAAAGTTGAAGGTTTAGTAAAATTAGTCAAATGTGCATCCTTATGCTTATGTTTGAGAAAACCATAGTGTATGTCATGAATCTCTCTTGTCATTGGTTATGAATTGTTTTGTAATCATGGTATGAAGTTTATGAGTTGAAGAGTAATTGTAGTTTTGTCTATTTTACGCAAGTTGAGGTGGTTATCATTTGTTTATCGTGTTAACTTTTCAAAAATTTATGAAATTAGGTAACCCTAACGGGAGTCTAATTTATCTTTAACGTTGACATAATTTTATCATTAGTTCTTCATGGCATAATTTTAGGTGGCTATTATGTGTTTATCGTTCTAACTTTCCGACGAGTTATATAATTAGATAACCTTAACAGGAGTCTATTTTATATCCATGTTTCATGTGTAGAAAATGATCTCACCATAGGTTCATGTATGTTGTTATTGTTTTGCTAAGCGGATTCGAAATCTAAGTGATATCCTCCTTTGATTGATTATCTTCATCTTCGTTTATTCTCTTTATTTAGTTTAATTATTAGTTAAATTAGTTAATTATAAATTTCTCAAATCATCTTTAATCGGCTAGATAATGACAAAGACTTAGTATTAGGAGCTCTCGTGTCCACGGATCGATACTTTGTTCTTACTAAAAGCTATACTACTATCTGATAGGTACACTTGTCTATTGTGTGTGTAGTTAGTCATAAGGTGAAAATTATTTTTATAAATTTAAAGCTTAATTGTGTAAAATCCATTATTAAAATATTTATATATCAAAACACACATCAACACTCCTATTAAAGTTGGTCCAAACTGAACCAAAAAAATTTATCAATTAAAAATTTTAATTTAGAAGTTCATGTTAAATATGTTGGTTACTTAATCGTAACCGATCCATAATCAATGGTTAACTAAAGTGTGCTTGGCCAAAATAGCAGATTCAGTTTCGATTTTAAGAATGATATTAACTGAACTATTGGTTTCGATTTTTAAAATGACCTTAATAGCACCAAGCACCGTGCTTACCCCTAGTTTGAATCATGTTGTTTATTTTTATTCATGATTGCCTTTTTTTGTTGTTGAAGACTATCGTAAATGTTCGCCCATTAGTGGTGCCATTGGCACGGAAGGGTTTGTAGGGCTGTAATTGAGTAGAGCCGGCGTGGGTTTGGGCTTTACTAGTTTAAAAACCGAGCTAAGAAGGCTCGTCTCATTTATCTTAATGAGCTCAAAATGTGAGCTTGAAGTTAGCTCATTTATAAACAAGCTGAGCATGAGTAGCCGGCTCATAAGCCTACTTATTTATTTAAAAAAAAAAAGATTTGTTATTTTATACATATTCTTATATATATATATATATATATAAATATATTTTGTATTTGTTTATCTTAATTCGTTCAAGCAATTATATAAGGTTGTTATTTCAAAGATTAAATTTATGTTTTTATACTTTTATACTTAGTTTCTCGTTAGAAAATGTCAAAATAACCATATATATATATGATCTACTTCAAGTAATGTCATAATTTGGATTTATAATTTATAAGAAATAAAATTTAGGTTTTAATTTAAACGAGCTAATGCATGAGCTAATAAGCGAGCCAACGAGTCAGCTAACCAGCAAGCCACGAGCCAAGCTGACTTCAGCTTGGGCTAGGCTCATTTACAAACTGAACCAGCTCGGCTCAACTCAGCTCAGCTCGTTTATAAATGAGTCAATTTCGACCGATCTATTTTCGAGCAAGTTTTGAGCGGGACACGAGCTGGTAGCTTTTTTAACAGCCCAAAGGTAGGTTGTTCCTTGCCAACGTAGCGGTGGTTTTATGTCATTTTCTTTGTTTGAAATAGTAACGTTAAATAATTTTAAGAGTAATGGAAAAATATTTAGTTCACATAAATTACGCTATATATTAAAAGAGAAGGCAAATGAACAGTATACTGTCATATGTAGGGACTTTGTGCCCTTTTAAACGCGGGGATGAAGCTTAGATTCGGTTTGTTATTTTGTATAGATTCAGGAGATCATTAAAAGGATCAGATTCTCATAGAATCCAGGTTTTGATTCGGTTTGTGAACCTTAGATTTGTGTTTCTTTATGGAACCTTGTGGTTATGACTTATAACATTGAGAGTTTGATTTTTTTCTCACTTTGTAAGCGATTACGTTCAAAATTAGATGCTACTCATGTTTTGGATGCTCTGATCATTGTGTCATTATTTGATATTCCTTAGGTAGTTAGGTATATCCGTATATAGAAACCTGATTATCTGAAATGGGTTGTTTATTTATGTGTCCTTTTGTTTATAGTAATTGTTCTGTCTGTTGCTTAGGTTTGTATCTTTCCCCGGTTATCAGTTTTGATTGAGTCACTAACTTATAATTGTGATCTATATATGTTGTGATCAATTAGATTTGGATGATAAGTTAGTTTAACTATTAGCTGTCCCCAATGCTTGTGATCCACTCCCCTTGGTAAGTTTCATCTTGCCCGTTATGTGTATTTGTGTTCAATCTAAATTCTTTACTCTTTCATGCAATTTCCTATAGATTTCAGTTAAAAATGGTTTACTTTTTGCCTAAATTACAATAAACAATGAATGGGAACTCAAGTCAGAGTGTGTCTTTAATCAATATGTTATCGCCGTTTCATATTGTTTAGATCGGCTTATTGTTATTAGATCAATTGGTGAAACCGTGAATTTGAAGGTACAGAAGATGAATTGCTAAATGAAGCATATCTATCTGGCAGTTGCAGCTGAAGAAAAAGAATATTACTCATTTGAAGTCTATCTGGGTCAGGTTACATCTCTTCATCTCTTTGAATTTAGTATTTTTTTTAAGTGTGTGTTGTGGATATGTTATAATCTTATGAAACAAGACAACTAGAAGACATCTTTTGCATTCATGAAAATATTAATCAAGAACGAAAGGGTTACTTAATGGGTCGCTACTACTGTCATGTTATATCATGTTATGTCATATGATGAGGTAACCACAATCATTAATAACATTTTTTAAAATATAATATATTATTAGTTACCTTTACTATTTTTAATAATTAAAACTGTGAATATACAAAAAAAAAAAAGAGTTGTAAAAAACTAACAATAAAATCAGTTAATATGATTTTATACTCTCTCAAGTAAGGATTAGTGTTCTATTAGTAAATCCCATTTGTTTCTGTGTTGAAGAGTTAGATTGCTGATAATTTAAAGAGCTTACAAGCTATACTTTCTTGAATGGAGTTTTCATATAACATATATAAATATGAATGGGTTATGTTGAATTCACATAGTTACAGTTTCTGTTGAGATTAAAATTGTAGATGGAAGTGTTTGTACTTATCATTTTACTTGACAAGAGAATATTTGGAGTTATTTTGGACAAGAGAATGTCTTCTGAACCATGAACCCCGCTACAAAGCGCGAGAAGTAAACCTAGTTAACTTACGGATGTCAAATGGGTAAGGATGGAACCGTAACAAATATTAAACGAAAAGGGCTACAAGTTAATTTATTGAATTTAACTAACGATACATACAACTTATGTATTTACCTCATATCTTTAAATTCAACAAATTATTATTGTTAATAAAATTACTAGAAGTGAATGAAACTAATCGTATCAATAGAAATATATCTCCGAGATTCACTTATTTGATTGTCGGCTAGTCTTTTTATGTGTTTTCAGCAGGACTATAGATTTTTATAATACAATTAAAATGAATAAATAAAATCTTATCATAACCAGAATTTTATACTGATTTTTTTTATCATCTTAATTTTATACTCAGTAAATGTATGATATAACCAATGTTTTCAAAACCGGACCGGACAGTGAACCGGACGTCTTACCGATCCGCTGGTCGGACCGGATATAAGAACCGGATAAAATTATAATTATTTTTTATAAATATATGTAAAAATTACAAAAAAATAAAAAATTATATAAAAACACCGGTTCAACCGGTCCGCCCCCCGATTCAACCACTGGTCCAACCGGTCCGGTTCCCGGTTCGACCTGTTCAACCGGTCCGACCACTGATTCAATACTAAAACGGTTTTCAAAACCATGGATATAACACCCCCATGTAATCTATAATTAATTTTATATAAATGCATTCATCGTTTAATAAAATACTTTTGAATGCTAAATAGTTTTCATTTAACCATATAAAACATATTAAGAAAACGAACAAACTTAAATAATATTCTCTAGCTGGTCAAACTATAGGAACCAATAAAATAGCAGTAAATATGATGCAAGGAGAATAATATATATTCTCTATGTGGTCAAAGTACTATATGAACCAATAAAATGGCAGTAAATAACTAAATATGATGCAAGGAGAAGTCAACTAGAAGGTTTCAACAAAACCAAATAATGGCACCAAATGGCTAATACATGACTTCTTCATTACTCCCATATGACTTTTTCTGGCCCATAGTTTGTACCAATTCTAATAAGACTCCTACATACACTTTATACATATATATGTGTGTGTGACAATTGTTTTTCATCATATACACTCATATAACAAATATTTTCTTTTCTACAATGTCTTCTCTTAGCTACAATGATCTATATCGAATTTTCAAGACGCTCGACCAGGATGCCGACGGCCTTATTAGCCCGCACGAGCTGCAATGGCTTCTCAAGACCATGAAAGTGTCATCAAGTGTCGATGAGCTACCATGCTTAACGGGGAAAACCAGTCTTAGTTTTCCCGAGTTTTTAGAATTCTATAGTATGATCACAAAACAAGAAAAAGAAGATGAGAATGAATCAGAAAACGATCTTTTCAAAGCGTTTGAAGTGTTTGATAAAAACCGTGATGGATTCATTTGTGATGAAGAGCTCGAAGAGGCGTTGTCGCGATTGGGATTATGGGACCATACGGGGCGCATGGATGTGAAGAGCATGATCAAAGCATATGATGCCAATAGTGATGGTTTTCTTGATTTCCAGGAGTTCAAGAGAATGATGGCTTAGATATATTTCTATTAAAATGTCAATTTCATTTGTTGAATTTTATTTATATATGTCAAACAAGTCGAATCAATATATACATTCGGTTAAAAAGCTAACAAATGCACTTGAATCATGCCATAGACTTTATTACATGTATAACAATTAAGAGGTTTCATCTTGATCCCTCACTTCTTCTGGTTTTCCCCGACTCCAAGCGTGTTCTTGACGCCCTCATACGCACCCTGGGCCATGTTTGCCACCTGCTCTCCGGTCTGCGATCAACCATCACCAACAAACAAAAACAAAGATCCCATATGTTATTACAAGAAAACTTGCATACTATCTATCATAGATATGAAAATGAAATAATTAATATTATGATTCTTTTAACAAATAATATATTATACCAAGTTTTAAGGGTATATATGAAATTATCGCGCTATTACAAGAATTATTGTGTGGTTAACCACGAACCTGCTGGAGGATGCCAGAGGCCTCTTCCTTGCGTTGCTGAGCCTGACCCTGGCTCGTGTCGGTTGCCTCAGCGGCCTTATCGGCTGCTTGGTTGGCTGTGTCTTTCACAGCACCCACTGCATTTTCGGCTTTAGCCTGCGTCAAATCAAACGTGTTAACAAACCTTAATGAAATTAAGATCATATATGTGTGTGTGTGTGTGTGTGAGTGTGTGTGTTGATATACCTCAGCCTTGCCTTGCATTTCTCCTGCACTCATGTTGTTCGACATGTTTAGATGTGTTTTTGGTAATTGGGGATTGTGATGATGGCTTATGTTAAGGTATATATGGTGATGATCGGTGAGGTATGGTGACTACACGTAAATATCGATGTTAATTGTGGTTTTCCAGCCTTTGAATTGGACATTCCCCTTGTTCTACTCATATCCATTGATTTTGTATTGTTTTCAAAGTTTAAACAATATAGGCAAGTTTAAATAATAATAATAATAATAATAATAATAATAATATCATTAACCTTATTACTTTTAGTAATATAGGCAAGTCAATCAACGGTTTGAAGTAGAGAAGCGAGGCAGACATACCACGGCGCGAGGGGTAGCCCGGGTTACCCCTCAACTATCGTTACGAAGTACAAATTTTTTTAACCGTTTTATGTAGCTGGAATTCCTAAAGCCAAAGTTAGAATATCCCTTAAAAAATTTAAAAACCAACATTATTATAAGCCCAAGTTAATTGCATTTAGACCAAAATTATCCCATATTTATAAACCAAGTCTATGAATAGTGGAGCACCACCATTTGATGCAGCAGAGTGCAAATGATTCATATGTATGTTAGGTTGACTGTTTTATGTAAAAGACATAGAGAGGAATGATGATTTACAAGATTTTCATGCAATATGGTACAAGTGATTTATTGGAAGTGTTAGATTGACGAGTGGGTGACGAACATACCAATCAACTATATATGAATCAAAATGAATTCTTCATGTCATGTAGGCTCACTTAGAAGTAATTAATTAAGATGACCAATAAGCAAAGTTCAAGTAACTATCTTCGCATGACACAACTCTTGATATAATTGTACGAGTCAATAACAAATTCGCGTAGGATCATTACATGTGATTTCAATTTCATGTTGTACAATAGCTTATGTAAATGTGCATTAACCTTTCAAATTATTTTTATTTTAAGTTGTATATTATTTTATATTTTCGTAATGTGATACTCAATACCCATATAGGTTTATAAGATATGTCGTGATCATTTGTTTTTAAACTAGCGATCACTTTCGTGTCTAATTATTTTAGCGACATGACATCGTCTCCTTCAATTCTGAATATAATCAACCTTACGACTCGTTTAATTTTACCAAAAATCAACACATCACGGAGCACGGGAATTACCCACTATTACGCTGAAATGACATTATTTACGACACGTATTGTACCCGCTTTTTAATATTTGGGATTGTGACAGAACTCCCCGCGCAACGTGCATTGGGGAAAACATAGTTTTATTAAAAGCACAAATATTTATTAAAATTTAAAGGTAAATGTTTATTATATGAATAAAAGCACAAAATTTATTAAAATAGAAAAGCTCAAAATTAATGAATTAAGAATCAACTAAGCAAAGCAGAATAGTCATCGCCGTCACTCATCACCACCAGTCCACCTCTGCCGCTGAATGAAGGTATTCTTCTATTTATTTTTAGTTTGTTCACTTTTAACTTTAGATTTTTAGGGTTTATAAAAACTATGTGCATTTATGCAAATGGTATTTCTTACCATAGAAGGGACGAAATTATAGTTTAGGTTAAGGTTTAGTTTCTAATAATTTTAGTTATAATTGTGTATTTTATAGTAGTTTACATTCTCATTGTTATAAATTAGGAGATTTAATATTTAAAGAATGAAACAACATTCTAAACATGTTATTGTTAGTTAATTTTTAAAAGAAAATTTCAAGAGAATGATGACATTGACGGAAGTCCAAATGTTGCCAATGATATGCAAAAAAATGATGATATTGGTCCTAATATTCTTTCGACCTCTATTTTTTTTAGACCAAATACAATTGATTTGAATTATCTTCCTTCAAATCCCTCTGATAGACCATCTAATGCTAATTATCACTCTAATCAAATAGATGATATAAGGAGACATTATCTTGCTAAAAAAAACTTTTCAACGATGAAGTCATAAATTTCCATTCAAAGATAATTCTGGTAAGAAGAGACATTTTGCTGTTAAATAGTTTGATAAATATCGTTAGTTGGATTATAGTACTAAAGTAAACAAAACATATCTCTTATGTTGTTACTTATTTAGATAAGTTGTTGGTACTTTTGGTGGAACAGATATTTTGCCAACAGAAGACTTTTGTAATTGAAGTAAAGTGAGTGCCTTAAAATATCATGTTGAGTTAATTGACGGCTATAATAATAAGACGGTGCAAAAATATGACAATCTCTAGTAACAAAAGTGATTCATTCATGTGGCATGCAATAAGCTAAGGAAGAAGAAAAGATTGCAAATCGGTTAAAATTAAGTGGTTATGTTTGTAGTGAAAGATTATTGTTAGAAAATCTTTACTATCTTATGGTCATCATGAATCAAAAAAATCTCATTCTAAAGGTCTTTTTCTTTAAGTTTTAAAGTTGATTAGTGATAATAACCTAGATATTAGTAAAGCACACATTAGAGAATTCAAAAAAGAATAATAAATTGACAGCTTCATCAATACCAAAATAGATTAACATTGAATGTTTTGCGAAAGAGGTAACCAAAATGATTTGCAAAAGAATTTAAGATGACGTGTTTGGATTGTTAATAGATGGGTCTATTGACGTATCTTTAAAAGAACAAATGCTTTAGGTGTGAGATATGGTGATTAACTTAGAGTTGTTAAATAGAGTTTATTAGAATTGTTATGTGACAGTTACATCTTATTCAACTCTTGGACAAGCCATTGCTTTTTTATTAGAAAATAACCAGATGGACATAAATCAAGCAAGTAACAAATTTCCTACGATCATTATATAAATTTTGATATAAATTATTTGATTTATCTTATAGTTTACTTTTGCTAAAACAAGTCAGGTGTGAAGGTTATGATGGTGCAAACAATATGCGATGGGAGTTTAATGGCTTAAAAGCTTTGATTTTAAGAGATAATCCATCAACACATTACATACATTGTTTTGCTCATCGTGATCAGTTATTGATTGTGGTTGTTGCAGAAAAAACATCCGGGTGATATGTACCTTTTATTGACGTATATTAATCATGTATAAAGGATTATGAATTAGTATTTTCTCTATCCGACCCAATTGAGCCTGCGAAATCAGATGATAGTTATCTAAACACCAGAAAATTTCGACACCCATAGGAAAACAATCTTAGGTTCAATCTTAGGTTCACCACCAGCTGTGATTCCTTGCTTGGCAAGGCGGACTCACACATGTCACACATTTTATTTTATCTTTTGTGTTCTTTTATTAATCTGAAAGTGGAATAAATGTGAGTGATGACCACTACAAATGGTGAAAGATGATGTGATATTAAAAGATGATTACATAAAAGAAAGCCACTACCGTTAGTCTTAGAAGGGATTAAGATATAGACAGTTGTTTCAATTGGTGCGATAAGTTATTAACTTTATATTTTTTATCTTTATAATTAATATGAGGAGAAATGTTCAATTAAAAAAATTATTAAACTAAAAAACATAACAAGTAATCTCAATATTTTTTTAATCAATGGTCGAGATCAAATTGTAAAGAAAAGTGTATTAGATGAGTATCTTAAGAATTAAAACTTTTATTGACTTTTTACAAATTCATCCATTTTTAACGTTCATAACTTTTATGTATGACATTGTTTTTTTTTAATTACACTATAAAAAACAAACGTTTTTTTTCTTTAAAATGATGACAATTTTACGTTTTTAAGCTCATATCTCGTTATTGTATCTTTAGTACAGTTCATTATGTCTTTTTGTTAGTTATTGTGTTTTTCTAAATACTATTGTGTTTTTAAAAAATAAAGAATTTTAAAAAAAGATATAATGATTGAATAATATTGTTGTGTATCTCTAATATGTAAAATACAATAATAAATTAACTAATTAATAGAATATATTAAAAACAATAACAAAATAACACAATATCTCATTGTGTGTTTGATCATTATTATGTTATCTTGAACACCGAGTTTTGAAAAATACATTAGTGAAATAATATCACTTTTAATTGTAAAACACAATGATAGATAACATGTTTATACAATCCATAAAAAACAATAACAAAAATATCGCATTGTATTATCTCAACATTATTAGTTTTCAAAAATACATTGTTATAAGTATATCATTATGTACTTTTAATTGTAAAATACAATTATAAATAACAAATTTATATAATCTATAGAAGCAATGACAAAAATAACACAAAATGATCAAAAACATAAAACACAATAACGAAAACATATTACAATTTGTGTAAATTATATGACACAATAAACTAATATTTGACAAATGAACGTATAAGACATGATGAGCTGACATATTTAACACAATAATTAATCATTCTCTTTAAAACTATAAAAAGACACGTATCAAGCCTACAATTCTTCTTATCCTTTTATATATAATATCATTTTTATTATAACCTTACCCTAATTTTAAACATACTTTTTTCTTCCAAATACATTGTCACAACATATTTATTTTTTATTTGTGGTTTTTAAACCAGGCACTTGATTTAGAAAAGATAGTAATTAACTCAAAATAAAAGTAAGTTGATTGTTGTAAAATGATATTCTTAATATATAAATAATTAGATACTTTAACCAAGTATTAATTATTATTATAATAAGTTTCTTCTTTTTTATTCTTTTAACGGACAAGAGTTTCTTTCTCCTCCTTTTTCAACCAAAAATAAGACACAATTTTTTTAGATAAGAAAAACCCCTGGTGGGCATAGATGTAAATATGCAATTCGCAATGAAAAAGCAATGAACCAAAACAAAACAGCAATATCAACAATCCCAAGTGGAGGTTGTCTGTGGATAATGTTTTTGGCCGGAGACCAAATGCGTTGAAGCTCCATCCACCACCGACGTTGTGAACGTATTATGGTCTTCTTCTTCACACGCGTACATCCGCCACCGTCTTTGCTGCCAGTGACCCACCGTCGGCAACTATGGCCGATGCTCTCTCCGCCCACCTCTTTCTCCATAAACCCCTCACGTCTTCTTCCTCTCCCGTTGCACGCAAGTAATCGCCGCTGGGACTCCAACGCAGAGACCTTCCGCACAAAGAATTTCGACTTCAACTCCAATGCTGATGATGATGATGATGACGACGATGATGATGATTATGATCATTGGCTTGACATTCTTGAGAATTTCATTGACGGTGTGTGGATTTTTAAGGTATTTTTATTATTATTATTAAGTTAAATATCTACTAGTTATGTATAGTCTATGTCAATTTTGAATCTGGATAGTTATATGAATGTCCTGAAAAAAGTCAAACTTTGACCAGTGCAGGTATTCAGATCATTTGGGTGGATGCTTCCTGCAATAATCTCATCTTTTCTGCTGGCATCAGGACCGCAAGCGTTTCTGATGGCATTAGCTATTCCCATGGGCCAATCGGCACTCTCTCTGTTATTTCAAACCGTATGGGGAAGGCCAAAAACTAAAACAAGGCGCCGAGGCGAGAGTAAGAGAAAACGACCACAGCCGCCGCCACGACCACCACCACGTGGCGCCAGTTATGTGGATGCAGACGACGAAGAAGAAGGTTATGTAGAGAGTGAAAGAAAGAGGGCCGCAGGGTATCAAACATGGGTTGCTGGAGATGGGTCAAGTGATAACAAAACCAGTGGTTCGTCTTCGAGTTTTGGTGGCTGGGAAGAACTGGATGGAAGACGAACAAGATTTAGTAAAGATGGAAGCCGAAAGCAAACGAAGAGTAAAATGAGCAGAAGAGTGAAAAGAAGTGAGACGCCGTTACTTTTGAGATTGTTGATCGCGGTCTTCCCATTTTTAGGTTCATGGACTAAACTGTTATAACTTTATAAAACTATATATATATATTAGCACAAAAGTATATTGATGATATTCAGTTCTATGCTTGAATAAAGTAGATAACAAGGTTCAAAATTGATTTCATTGTCATTTGGTATTGGAAGGAATAATTTGTGTTCATTACAATTCTTATGCTGGAAAATCGATGCATCAAAACTAATGTATTCGAGACAAAATCTGACCTCTTTAAGTATGAAAACTTGGTTGTGGATCGGCTTCGTACTAATCGCCTCCTGCTCTTAATTTTTTTCTTTCCTTTCTCTTTTGATCATGCAACCCTGAGGGGCAAAATGCAGTATTATTAACAAGATAAAAGCAGTATTATAATTTGAATGATAAAAGTTTTTTCAAGGAAGAAATATACGTTTTTTTTCTTCTTTCCTTTTTCTTCTTAGGTTCTCTAAGTTTCTTCGCTTTTCTGCAGCACCTTTAGTGTCCATGGAAACCTGAAAATGCAAAATGAAGTCATCAAGATGTGACATGGTTCATGCATATAGATCAATTATACCTAATTTCTTCACTTTATGCAATTTTAAATTTGAAAAAGAAAGCGACGTTTATTTGCCAACATTACCTCCTGACCGCTACTCCTGAGTGCTTGGAGTGGTTCAACACAATCCTGACCAATAACCACCATTTTCTTCTTGTTGTTGTTATCTCCTGGGTTCCCAGAGTTGGCCAATTTCTGCCTTGCTAATTCTTCAAATTGCTGTTGAAGAAGAGGTGAAATACCAGCCTGCAACAGAAAAAAATCAGATGTTAGGATGTCATAGGAAGCTTAGTGTTTATCGGGGTTTTATTATATCTTCTTCAAAATAAACAACGGCAAAGCTTGTTTCAATATACCCCTGCCAAATATCGACTGGAGAATGTTTTAGGTTGAAGTGGACGAGAAAGCAACGAATTGAGTTCCTGCAGTTTGACCGGACAGTTGAATAGTCAAAATCAGCAAATCAACAATACATTTTTTGTTTAATACATTAATGAGAATAAGATTTGAGTGTAAGAGAAAACCTGTTGTAGCTTCTTAAGTTGGGCAGAACTTGCTTTCTTTTTCCTGATGTTGTTCGCTCTTTCATCCTCACTGTCGTTTTCATCTACAATCAGTTCTATTGATTCAGCACTTCGTTGAAACCAGCTTTTTTGTGCCTTGTCCTACAAGATATTTGTGAGGCGCTACAGTAAGGATGCAAATTTAAACTAGCTGTAACAAAATGAACAAAATTGTACCAAACACCTAAATTTTGAAAATAGGTTATAAAGACATCAAATTGATTTAGCAAGTGGCATTCACTTGAGGTGGGATTTTGATCCATTTACTTTATAAATTGGTCAATTTCGATTTTCTTATCTCAAACAAGTCGGATAGAAAATGATTTACAAATGGAACATGTTGAATGGGTTGCAAGTCATCTAAGAAGAATAATATAAGTGGCATAGAAGAAAAGCAACATGGCTACAGTGTTCCTCATTTAATTAACATGTTGATCACCATAAGCATAAGCAGAATCCATCAAAAAATAAGGCATGTACTCGGATGGTGAAATGGAGCTAATTGTGTAATAACAACTTTAAAACAAATATACACAATTTTACCTGTGATTCCTTTCTCAAAACCCTGTCTATTTGCCTTGCAAGAGATAGCCTCTTCAAAACCTCAGGCATGTATGAAGCCTCTATAGGAAACTGCTTAAAACTTTCCTGGATTCAAAACAGAGATAAATCACAAACATCAGTGCAAAGGCTTCAGGTCAAAACTGATACATTTTGGTGCGGGTTGGCTTGACCCAAGACATTTAATTTGTATATTTGTAAATAAATAGTGTTGTTTCAAATACATACAATATGCATTAGAAATATACTTGGGTGACTTTCGACAGTTCCTTTTTAGCAATTTTTTTTAAATTTTATTGGTTTAACATGTTAGTAGAAATATAATGGCATAATGCAAGCTGATTTGACCCATTCATAGATAAATGAGCCGAAAACTCCATTTCTGAATAAATTTATAGTCTAATCACCAACCTTTGAAAATGATCTGCACAATGAAGCAAATTTCGATGCTTCCTTTGGAGAAATCAGAGCAATGCTGCAGCCATCAGCAGAAGCTCTAGCAGTTCTACCACTTCTATGAACATAAACCTGACAGTTAAACCTACTCAGCATATGTGAAACACCAAGGATAGATTAAAACTGAAAAACAAAAAAAATCAACTTACTTCTGCAGAATGAGGAAGTTGGTAATGGACAACAGTCCTAACACCAGGAATATCAAGACCCCTAGCTGCAACATCTGTAGCAACAAGTATTCCATGATCATTTCCACGAAAACGATCAATAGCCTGCAGTTTAAGCAAAGATTACATCTGCATGAAATAATGAAATAGAAGAAAACAAGATGACAGTATGACATTATTTTGTTATATAGTGATAACTTGTAATATAAAAAATATTAAACCTTGAGGCGAGCACGCTGTTGCATCTGTGCATGAAGGGTCCAAACATTGACATTAAGAATTTTCATAAGTGAAGAAAGGTGACGAAGTGCTGCAATCGATGTGCAAAATACAATAGTTCGTCCTTGCCCATGAACAGACAAAATATAATATAAATAGGCATCTTTATCTTCTTCCTTGCACCTGCAGGCATTCAAGTTTATGGCTTTCTTCTTTGTTTGGTAAGTGAAATAAAGTGAAAAGAATGAAAGTTATAAGTCCATATAAAACAAGAATCACGTCATGATAATGACCAGAAATATCATTCTGAGATATGTTGTTTTCATGCTTAAAAAATATAAGGGAAAGCAAAATACATACTCGATGAATGACTCCTCGAGATTGTTTGCCATAATTGATGCATTTGTCAGGTCAAAAATAGCAGCATTAGATCGCATTCCAGCTCGTTCAGAAAGTGCTTCAATAGAATTTAATTCACCATCTTGTTTTGTTTTCGCAGATCCACGTTTAAGCTTTTTTCTAAAATCAGAAGATAAGGCAATAGTAGCAGAAAACACTAAAGTCTGTCTTTTCTTCCTTTGAAAGCCTGAAGCTGTCACACAGTTTTCGGTATCCTCTGCATGTCCTTCTCTAACCATCGGAAGCATGTCAATTATTGACTGCAACTCTTGAAAATGACCGTTATCTATCATCCGGTCAGCCTCATCCAACACAAAGAATGACAATGAATGTAACTGCAATATTCATCAATAAATAAATATTATAGACAAGCATATTGCAACTGTGAGAGTGGTAAAGATAATTATAATTAAAACCATCAATCAATTTAGATTTATGTTGTTTGTATTGGTATTCTTTACACATAGGAAGTCACCCACTCACCTCAACAAGATGAATTTCTCCACCTGACATTAGTTCCCATAGCCTCCCTGGAGTACCAACAACAATCTCAGGTCGTCCTTTTAGAAGCCGTTCTTGCTTTTCTGTTGACATTCCACCAACGATCGGGACAACTTTAACTTCAGTTCCTATGGCCACTTGCTTTAAATGATCAGTGACCTAATTGGTGAAAAATAAATATACAAACAGTTAAAAGTATTAAAAAAAACATTCTAGATTCAGACAGCACCAGTGAATAAAGCAGTAGTGCATGAAATTAAAAGTACCTGAAGTGCAAGCTCTCTAGTAGGAGTAATAATAAGTGCTCTTAGAAAACCTTTGGAAACAATTTTTTCATCCGCTTGTCCTCTTTCTTCAACTTGCCTCTCAAATTTGTCTCTTTCATCAAGGAGACGCTGTAAAATGGGTAACCCAAATGCTAGTGTTTTACCAGACCCTGTCTCTGCAGCCCCAATTACATCCTATAAAAAGATATGAATGAAGCACTTATAATGGTAAAATGAAAGTTTTAACCAACCATTGATGCAATCTCCTTAAATTACTAACCTTTCCCTGATGAGCAGCTGCAGGTATACAAGCTTTCTGTATAGGTGTTGGTTCCTTGAACTTGAGCCTGGATATTGATTTCATAAGCAATGGATGAAGCCTTAGTTCATACCATGCATGATATTCAGAGTCATCAACTTCATCTTCTTCTTCATCATTTTTGTCATTGGCATTAGCAACTGTTTTGAAAAAAAAAAAATCAAAAACCTTGTACTGTAAAAATAACAATTGGACACTAAATTGTCACTTACCATTAACTGGCTCTTCTTCATTATCCACAGATTCCTTGGGCTTCTTAGCTTTCTTTGCCTTCTTCTTCTTTTTCTTCTTCTCCTTTTTAACCTCCTTTACAGTCTCACCATCTGTATCCTCCTCACCCCTAGCTTCATCACCATTACTTTCTTCCCGTTTCCGTTTTGTTTGTTTCTTCTGTTTCTTCCCTCCTTTTTGAATTACTTTAGGAAGCTCCAATCCATACTCTGATTCATCAATCTCTTCAAGAGACAAAACACCTGCAGCAACAAAGCAGAAGATTTAACTAAAACACTCCCAAATCTTAGTTTATTTAGGTAGCTCCAAATCATACTATGATTCATCAACAACCCATCATGTATACCCAAATTCTCATAAGAAAGCACAAGCCTTGTTCAAAGAACAAAAGCTTTAAAGAAAGTAAGGGTGCAAACTAAGCAAAACAAAGTAATAAACAATTCAAGGATACTTGAATCTATGTTGACAGTCAAGTGATACTTCAAACTTCATTCAATTCCATTCTCTTTGCTTTCTATAATACATTCAGATAAAACTGACTTGATGCCTAATGTAATATATCAACAAGACAACAACAGCTTCTTTTATTTATTATTTTTTTAACAAAGAAAATGAACAGAATTCATGTAACAGAAGATCCTAAAACTCTATTATATTCAATCAGTCATAGTGTTCGAGTATGAAGCAGAAATTGACTAAATGTTCAGCTGGAAAACGATAAGACCTAAAATATCAGCAAAATAAGATACAATTTCATTAAAATTAAAGATCATAGGTTGATGCTGGAGTGAATAGGAACCTCCTTCGAAGTCATTCAATCCGGCGAATGCAGAGAATGGGTCGTCATCGGCGTCGGGAAGAGATGAGGTCCATCGGAGTGAGTCAAGCCGTTCTAGTTGTCCGGCGTCTCCTCTGGCTGAGCTCCTCCTTCTCTGCTTCTTCTTTGGTGGTACAGCGGCCATCTCCGGTAGGGTTTTAGGGCGGCGATGGTGGTTCGGAGGCGGCAAGATTGCAATTACTTCATGCAGTCACTTGTTGGAGAAATTTAAATCAATAAAAAGTCATTTAATAAAAAGTTGTTTAGGCAAGTTATTCAAAACAATTTTTCTACTTTAATAAAAAATTATCTGTAAAAACATATGTCAGCATCATATTAATTTTAATTAAAATTTTTTGTTTTTTTTACTATTAAATATCTATATTAATTACTAATAATATTATTTAATTATTTTTAGATTTTTTTTTTTTGAACGGTTGGTATTTAATTATTTTTAGATCTACAATAGTTTTATAAGTAATTTAAGAAATAAATCTTTTTACTAGTGTTATTTCTAAATAAACAACTTTTATAATATAAGAAACTTTTTAGCAACATCAAGCTTTTTTAATATATTCTTTTATAACTGTTTGTTTTGTAACAAAAATTCTAATTTAATTTTGGAAAAAAATAAAGAAAAGTTTTAAAAATTAATATAATTTTTTATTATTTCTAGTCCTTAATCATATATCATATATTATATTAGAATATAATTTATAATTAATAAATTTTTATTTAAATATATTATTTAATCAACCCGTGTAATACACGGATTTAATAAATCTACTTAAGAATAATAAGGTTTTTTGTTTGAGTTTTGTTAAATAAAAGTTTTTGAACTGAGTCAAGAGATTTCTAGTTGTGAGTTTTTTTTTTTTTTTGAGTATGTTAAAAGTGCGGTCCAGACTAGAAAACAAATATGTGAACCCGATTAAAATAAGAGTTATCATTTGAAGTAGAATCGTATATTTATCATTTAAAAAAATAATCAAGCTTCTTAAAATCAAACTAGTACTTTTAAGATTTAACTAGGTTTATTATCCGTCGCACGTTGTCGTGGCATTGTACATGACATGATAAAGTATAGACTACAATCGACTCGACTTGTTTCCAAACTAATTCTACGTCAATGCATAGAGTAACTCGAATTTATATCGTTGAACAAAAACGTTTAATATTTGACCTGACTCGTTTTCAAACAAAATTAATGTCGAAACATAGACTTACAATCGCTCCGATCATTTTCGAACTAAATTTAGGTCCAAACGTATAGTAAATGAAAAAGTATTATATTGACCCAACGTGTTTCCAAACAAACCAATGTCGAAATGTAGGTCAACTCAAAGCGTACATAAAAATAAGCATTAAAACGTTTTATATTTGACCCAACTTATTTTTTAATACAATTTACGTCAAAACGTAGACGTATGTCGAAACGTATGCAGTCTTAAAGTGTATAGAGTTAAGCCTAGGAACATCATATATTTGACCCGAGTCGTTTCTAATTATGTCTAAACGTAAACAAACTTGAATTTATATTGCACAGGGGTAAACTCGAAGCTTTAGAAACTTAAAGGGGTAAAAGTGATATTTTACATCAGGGACTAAAAATGTAAAGATCAAAAGTAGGAGGGGAAGAAAGGCCGGTGGGAAATCCCACCGACCTTTCTTTTTAAGGTATAGTAATTACATGAAAGGTATTTGTACTTAGATCTGTTTTCACTTTTGCTTCTGAAGTTTGAAAAATTACAAGGTCGATTCAATGGTTTGTAAAAACGTAACACGAAAGGTACCTATCATGGATGGTCATTATATTTTTCCATTAACTCATTGTAAAATGACCAAAATACCTCTAACATTTTCATCTTCAACCTCAAAACCTTAACTTAAACTAACCATCATTATTCTAACAAACCACCAACACCACCACCACTACCACCACCACCACCACTACCACCACCATCCTACCAAGCCACCACCACCAATAGTTCGCCAACAACCACCAGTCCTCTAAACCCCCCACCACCATATACGCCACAAACTCGACACTGCTACCCATCGTCGCCCCCTCACCATCGCAACCCCCACCGCCCCTTATCACCGCAGCCAACCACCACAGCCCTCATCACTTCAGCCCCCCACCGCAACCTACCACCACAACCCAGGACCGCACCCACAAATGCCATATTCAACCAAGCATGTCTGTTGGCCATCCATTTTCTTAATGAGAAAGAGAGAGATGGATGGTTGTTATAGTGGATAGAATGGTTATGGTGGCTTTAATGTCAAAGGAAAAGAAGAAGGTGGGGGTGTGGGGGTGGTTTTTAACTTAGATATAATCAATGGTATTCTTGTCATTTTAAAATTTTTAACAGAAAAGTTAACCCTCCATTCACGACGGAGACCTTTGTGTTACAATTTGCCAAACCTTTGGACCGACCTTGTAATAGTTCAAACCTCGAGACCAAAAATGAAATCAGGCCTAAGGACGAGGACCTTCCATGTAATTAACTATATATTTGATAATGACATGAGGTTTACTTTTGTTGTTGAAAAGGTTAGGGTTTTGTAATACAATTAAGGCACAACATAACTCAATGTGTTTATCTTAAAAGAAAAAATCATATATAGTTCTAGTTCTGATTTTTAAGTAAAATTGACTTGTAAATTAGAATTTCGTAACTCGATTCGTAAATGGAATTTGAATCCCATCTTGTCTCTAAAAACACGAAACATGATTTCGTATTCGGTTCAGTTTTAATTTGATGTTTCGAGCCTGATTCAATTAGATAACACCCTACTCTTTGTTGCTTGGAATGAATTTATGCTTACCCATGACAAATATATATATAGCTTTAATTTTAATCTAGTTTTGTTTTTTTTTTCTTGTAATTCAACATATTTTTTTATCTTTGCTTGTATAGTTTTTTTATAATAAACTCACTCAGCTACTTATATACTCCTAACTACACCACATGATTACAAGAGCATTTGAATCCTCATCATTTGAAAGAGACACCACTAACACTAACACATGATGTAACCCTACTTTTATTTTAAATATTATGTAACTACTATCGAACTCTCGCATTATAATATGTACCATGAACATCATTGTCTATTGTCATTTAGAAAAAGAAAAAAAATAAATTCACGACTTCCAATACATTGATTTTAATTTCAAAAACCACTATCATTCCATCTAAACATCTACTTCTTCACTGCTCCGGTCGATCTCTTCTCCACCACCATTCACTCTAGCAATACGATAACTTTCCGATGAAGAATTGACAGCAAAAATGATGTAACAGTGTCTTTACTTGTCCTTAGGTTTTCTTTTCATTTAAGATACCATCTACAAATCTGTCTCTCTCTTTTTTTCTCACTCTCTTGTCATTTCCTATTTCTAAACTTCAACCGTTAGCAGTGTAGACAGAAGTTGATTTCGATGGTAGAAGAAAGAGAAGGCGAAATAGTCAACTCTAGCGAAAGGGTTTAAAAAACAGTGCATAAGAGATACTTAGGCCCCTCGATGGTGGTTTAATGTAGCATTGGTGTTCATACCTATTTTCTCAAGCACGAAATTCCCCTTAGAATGAGGTTGTCATCGTGCGCACCGAAATATTGTAATGGTAGGTTGTCTTGCACACCTACTTTGTGGGTCTCCTTTGCTACCCGAAAAGGTAGTTACTTTAACTAAGCGCAAATAAGGCCCCTCCTACCTAGATGGATCTAACTAAGCGCACATATGCCCCGAGGTGATCAATGACTCAGTCTAGAGCTTGTCCATGCACCTTAATGATTTGCTTGTGACCGAAGTGACCAAAAGGTATGCCAGCCCATCGGGGACAATTTAACTTACCATCACACACAAAACATTTTACCAAAATGTTTAATCAATTAGGATACAGCCCCAAAAACAATTTAGAAAATGGGACAGTTATACTCATAGCGATACGCTTCCGAGCGTGTCCATACCCTATTCAGCGAGCGTCGCGAGCATCTCACAACCCTGATTACACCAACATTCACGTCAAGACCTAGTCTTATTGACTATAAAACCCCTTAGGTCATCCCACCCGATATAATAACCCAATCTACTCTTGTCACGACTGTGACCTCGAGCTAGAGTTATCCGACTCAGATCTATAGTTCCATCACAACTCTTGACCGACACACGTCAAAGAGTTAGGGTTTATGTATATTCCCCACACAGTCACCAAACTTAACCACCACATGAAATCCCTATCATGTAAATCCTTGTGACAAGCTCACGGTTATAAAAAGAGAATTTATTACCCATTTCATACTTATGCGGGATCTTGTCCCATTACAAATTTGTTTATCAAAACATGGTCATTCCTAGACCATAAGAACCATACGCATCCTAATCACTATCTACCAATTTAGTTTCTTCCAAAAAAAATCTTTGTTTACCTAAATGATCCCCCAATGATGCATAATGTAAAGGTATTAGAACCTTACCACAACAGATTTAAGCTTTCTAACAACCGTCGACGTCTACAACTCACCACCGAGTGACCAACACTATAATAGAGTTTTCATACGTCACATACATACTCATTTATAACCATAACTTGAATTTTGGAGACCTCCCAAGCTTATTTCTAAGCCAAACAAACACCCATAAGTGTATCTACGAACCTCAATCACTCATTATTTTCTAATCTTAAAAGAAAAACTAAATAAAAAGTATATAATAGTAATCAATTAAATTGTCTCTTTTCTTCAATAAGTCAAATGATTAATTAATGGTTTAGGATCATTACAGAACTATTTTTTTATTTTGAGAACCAAAAGAACAATTGATTTATATAAATGTAATCAAATCTTGCGATACTTAGACTATTTTACATATATGTATATCATAGATAAATAATAAATTATATAAAAAGACTAAATATCACCAACCTTAATTTACATTTATGTAAATTAATATTTTGTAATTTACATTTATGTAAATCTATGATTATTTTGATTATGTAATTAAAAGTGGTCCTACAAAGATCTTAACCCATTAATTAACTATCTTTCTTATTTTTCTCTCTCCTCTCAAATTTTTATAAATATACACAAGTATCTAAAACTTAACAAATCCAAAACTGATTGTATATTTCTTGAAACTAGCTTTGGTAAAACCGTGTATTACACGGGTTGAAAAAATAAAATATTAAATAAAATAAAAAATTTATTAATTATTAAACGATATTTTAAAATATGATATGATTAAAATTACGTATGAGTAAGGACCATAAGTAATAAAATAATGATATCAACTTTTTAAAATTTTGTTTTTAAACTATTTTTGTTTTAAAAAACATTTTGTTTCAAAATAAGCCGTTTTTAAAAATATATTTTTTAAAATTTCCTTATATAGCTCCAAATTTTAATTATTTTTAGTTTATGAAAATTTTTCTTTTTAAAAATATAAATTTTAAAATATTTTGTAAATTTAAAAAAAATTTAATGTTTTGAAAAATTTTCTTATGATATAAAAATTTATATCTCTAAAAATAACATTTGAAAAAAAATAGTTTTTTAAATTTATTAAAAAAATATTTTTATTCTAAATAAAATAAGATAATAGAGTAGAAAGATTATTCTAGAAATAACATTAATAAAAAAGACATCTTTCCTAATTTATTAAAAACTTATTTTTAATCTAAAAAAGAATTAAGATTATTTAATATTTTTTAATTTAGGTAATTGTTTAAGAGGAGAGAGAGTCGGAAAAAATTAATTTAGGGGCCTAGGAATGTGCCAAGTGTCCCCCTAAGTTATTCTTTTAGTATTATATACTCTTATATTTCAAACTAACGTTAACAGTAATTTACCATCCATTATACACAAGGTACAACTTGTGATCAGTACAATTCAATAATTGGTCCGACCATCCTTTACCCTTCTTCCGTTACTCCAATACTCCATCGTCTTCTCATCCTTTGAAGAAATCGGAGGTATGATCTGCGAGGAAGATAGTGTGATGCACTTATTGTTTTGATGAAATCGGAGGTACGTGAGCGGGATTCAAGCGGTGGTGGTCTGATCCGGCGACAACGATGGCGTTTTAGGGTTTGGGCGGCGCAAATGTCTTCTATTCGTCCTATCAAGATGTCATTCTGATATTAGCAAACCGCAAACCGACGATTGAGGTATGTAAACTGATATAAGCAGTAGAGTGACATGAATCATCCCGACCATCATTCTGAAGTCAAAGGTGTACTGTAGAAATCCAGCTAAGTTTTGTGTTTCAGATGCATATTATGTTTGCTGGAACCTTTTTCTTATTTTAGATGAATTTCGGTTAACGTTTTCGTGTAATTTGATATCAGGATTGCATTAGCCACCCCACCATTCTTCAACAAAAGGTTGTAATTAAAGACGAACTACATTCGACCTACACCGATAGATGTTCATTAGTGTGTTTACATATAGATTGCTTCTGAGTTAATTGTTTTCTTTCTTTTTTTTTTTTTTGATGCGTTTTGTTATTAAAGATGTTCATTAGTGTGTTTACATATAGATTGCTTCATATCTGCTTATAAGGATGCATTCAATAGATTTTTAAGTCCCCACACGATAGAGATGTATGTATACTCTATTATGAATTATCTAAAATAGGAAAAATCTTTAAAATCTGCCTAAACGAATTATCTTTAAATCTGCCTAAATAAATCTTTTTCCATGCTCATGGAGTTGAAGCTTAACATGCTTAAATGTATCTTTTATCACGCTTATGGTTTTGGTTTAATCTATAACCTATTAAGCTGGTTAAATAATCCTTTTTCATGTTCGTCGTTTTAAATTAAATGTAAACATGGCGAGCGAAGTGACCTGAGGCAAGCTTCTAAATTATTTGTGTTTGGTTAATCGGGTTTCGTTCACGGGTTCGAATGTTGATGGTTCACGGGTCAACTAGAAATTTGGTCATCCATGTGTGACTTAGACGTGGGCTACTAGGTTTGCAAGAAGTCTTCAAAGTTGTTTTATTTTGCTTTTTATTAGGAGTAATATTTGTTGCACGTTTATTATTTTTTCTTATATAAAAGCATAGGGGTATTTTCTTTAGAAGAGTGATCTGTCATATTGTAACTCTTGTGTTCAATTAATCAAAGGAGTCGTAGTGATCTGTCATATTGTAACTCTTGTGTTCAATTAATCAAAGGAGTCGTAAGTTCTAGAAGGGTTCAAGTGTTTGTGGGGCCTGAAATCAACAAGTTGGCTTTTAATTAAATAGCTTACAACTTCCTGGTTTATTATTTTCATTTTAATATTGAAATTACTACCGCTCCATACATGTTTTAGGTTCGTATTTTAGTCTACAAAGCTGTTAGGCTGTCTTTCCTTGAAATGAAGTGACTAACATGTCCACTTTCCAACCAGAATTTGGCTGTAGTGTCATATCAGTTTTGTCAGCTAAATTGCAGTTGTGCAATCTTGTAGAAAAATTAATACAAAGAACGTGTTTGTTTGGATTTGTGTTATAACTAACTACTTGGTTATTACTCATACATACATGTAACCTTAATTCTGCAAGTTATAAAACTTGGATACATATGACACTTGACCTTCCATTGCACCTGGTTAGTATTTTTTCCACCCCTTTTTGAAGTTCAAATTTTGCATACATTATGTGTATCTACATCTTTCGCTTGATTCTTACACTAACTGATTTTGTTGTTGTTCTGATCAATTCAAGTTTGTGATCATCAAAACACATTTTGTTTCTGATGTTCAATTTTAGTAGATTTGTTGATATTGTTCAATTGCTATACACACATTACTTTGTGTTATTCTTTAATTGTTTTTTTAGATTTCTTATGGAGTTTGTTTGGGTTATGAGGTAAAATGTTAGTGTTTATAGAGTTTGTGTACGTAAGAGATTTTGAATCCCCTGAGCTACCGATTTCATAATACGTTCTCTTGAATGTTATTCTGTCATATTTAAGTGTTTTTTTGTTAGGCTTATTTTTTGTGATGAGGTTGCTTGTATGTAGAAAATATAAAAATGCAGCTTTGATTGTAGCAAACTGTAACATAAATTTCAGTTCTACATGATTTGAGTAAGTGTCTTTTGAGGTTGTATGCCAATGAGAGATACACAAATGTATGTGTTTCATGGATTGCTTTTGTTTGATGTTTAGTGTTTTCAATTTTTACTTTAGATGTGATTTTGACTTAAGATGATTCATTTTATTCTTGGGTTTCTGATTGATTTTTGTTAGGTTCATCATTCATGAGATCTGGATTATTTTTAGGTACTCTTAATGATTTTCTGGAAAAAGTTTTAAGAGTGAATGAACGGTCCATGATAATGGTGAAAAATATGGTTCAAGACCCATGATTCTCTTCATTTAATTCATGGATATTTATCGTCTTCAATATAACATTAAAGAGTTTCATAGATCTTAATTGCACACATACTTTTAGAAATATCATATTGCTATCATAATGGTTGTTATGCTTATCGTGTAAGTTAAAGATATACATGCTAAAATGAATATTTTTTTATCCATGTAGGAAGGAATGAGATGCTAGGTCTTTTTATCAAGTTTTATTGAGGGCCTTGGAGGTTATGAAAAAGATTTAGGATCAAGCTCAAGACATTAATTTTTCTCAAAAAGATTTACAGAAGCTTCAACTCTTGAAAGATGGTACATACAAGGTTTGTACTCATCTTTTTGAACACAATATCATCATTATGTTTGGATGAGAATGCTATTTCATTGTTAGTCTCATAGTCTGTTACTTTTAATTTCAAATGGATTTCCAAAATAGAGTAGAATTTATACTTGTATAGGCATATTAGAGTGAAAATGTTTATTTGCACATGATTTGTTATTAACTTTTATCCAGGTAACAACCATGTTGTGACAGGTGGATTAGTGAACTACACATAATTTGATTATACCATTTCAAATAAAAATTTAAGTTTGGGATATTGCTATTCTGGCCTTTAAACAGTACCTTATGACTTATGAGTTCATATAACAGATTTCAAATAAAATTTGATTATGACTTACGAGTTCAAATCCGCAAACTAACATGTTATGCTACTATGATTATTATCACTATTAAATTTTGTGTAGAAAATCTACTATCAATTTATCTCCGGCTGATGAAATTTGAGATTGATATGCTCATCATTGCATCAATGTTGTAGGTCATGAAATTGATCCCCTATTACAACAAACGCTACTTAGGGCTGCAGCTATGACCAATCATTTTTTATGTTACTTTTGTTGTAAATATAATGTCATTGGGATTATATAAGTAGCATGATACGAGACTAAAAGCAAAAAGGTATAGAAAGCAACAAGTTATTAATGTAGAGAAGTAGAGAACTTAACTGAAGAATGTTATTTGCTGTAGAATTTGAATAATGATTATGGAGGTATTATATTCCATTAAAATTTGAAGGTTAGGTTCTGTTCCAGCGACAGTTTAGTAATAGTTGGCCGCTTTTGTATTCTAATATTTTACGGTTGTCATGAAGATATGGCAAATGCATATAATAGTAAGTAGCTAATTGACTACAAATGAGTAAGTAGGATCAGATCAGTAGATTACGTCACTTTACAAGTTATTGATGAATATAATTTGCACTTATGTATATACATTGATGTTAATACTAATGACATCGTCACACCGCAACGCACGGAACAAATTGCTAGTTATATTTAGATTGCTTAGGAATCAGATTCATCATATATTGCCTTTACAGATATTAATTGTTTTGCATATATGTAAATTATATTAAATTGGTCATTTTTTCAAATAATCATTCATTTTCCATAATGATATTCTATTTCATTTCTATTTACATGTGTAAATTTTCATACCAATCATTCATTTTCTAAAAATAATATTTTATTTTCATATATGTAAATCATTAAGACGATCATCCATTTTTCAAAAAGATGGTGTATTTATATATGTGTAAATTTTTGTACTGATTGTCAATCTTTTACACAAATGATATATTTACATATATGTAAATCTTTATAGCTCCAGTTTTCACACTAATCATATATGTTAGTATTCTTTGCGTTACGCATATGCAAATAAATAACAAACATATATCTAATTCAAATGAGAAATATTTCATGTGATCACAAGAACTCAATTACGTATGAAATTCTAACCAATTAATGTCAAGTATGCACTTGGAAACTTTCAAATAATTTCAAAAGATTTTAAGTATCCTTTGAGGGCTTCGAACCCCTACAACTAAATTATCCACCCAAAAGAGATCAAAACATAATATAAATATACGATGTACTTTAACAATATTTAGAATATGTGTTGATGAATTTTTTAATAAAAGGCACGATAAGAAAAAAAAATTGATTTTATTATATAAAATCATAAATCACCGATTACAAAAAATCTAAACCTAGGCATTTCATCTAGTTTATGAATAAAATTTAAGAAAACAAAGTGATTGTGTGATTTTTTTTGTGATTAGCAGGTTTCCACTCGAATAACAAATTAAATAATAGAAAAAAAAAAGAAAACAAATTGTACATGTTACTACACAGTACCACGTGTCTACATTTTAACAAATATATAAAATCTCAATATAAAAAATCAACTTAAAAACATAAGCTTTAGCCAACTTGTATGCTTCTGTTATAAAATCATACATAAACAATCAAAATCAATTCAATATATAGTTATAGAATGACTAACTTATATACTTTATTATACATGAACTATATTTACTATTACAATCACTAACGCATATGAATATAAAAGCCCAACCCCGGTACTCTTAGGCCCGTCAAGAACTTTCACCCTTGCCAAGTACTTGCTAATACTCGGCTCAATGATGCAGTCAACTACATAAAGATTTGTCAAGTGTAGGTACTTGGTTTGTTCACCAACCGAGTACTTTACTCGTTTACACCAAAAGTTATGTCTGATACCTTAGCCTCACAAGGTAGGGTCTCTACATGATGCATCGTTTTTAGAATTTTGTTCGTAGCTTTGAAGCTTTAAAGCTAATTCTACTTGCTAATTCAATATAAACAAATTGTTCCCGGGTCTTTGGTCGTTATGTTCGAATCCTCAGAGGTCGAGATTAGTTACCCTATCAAAGCTATAGCGAATTTCTTTGGTTAAGAAATCGTAATTTAAGTCATACCTTCAAAAGAATCTTCTAACTAGAGTTGTTAAAAAATATCAGAACTTTCAATATCATGAGGATCATCCCTTATAAATAAGAATATGCATGGTTAACTAAGATCAACTCATCTTTCATCAAACTTAATCATTTGAATTGTATTATAATACCAAACTAGGTAGTATTTCTCGTTCGCATTTCACTGCGAACTTTTAAAATTTAGGTTCGTTAACAACTTTTAAGACCACTTGTCCAATTAAGGCTCAGATATCCTGATTCAATGTGGCTGCAAAACAGGTTGCCGCACCAAACACTGAACACAAATTTATATCATCAGAACATAACAAGTATGTGTCAACATGCATATTGCAACAACTCACTTTGACAAACATAACGCTACACTGTAGCCCAGATGAGACATTGCTCATGATCACGGTCTTATGCAACAAAACAACTTGGCCTTTAGGGTCAACACATCCGAACTCATCAACCTCTCAAATAAACCATGCCCATCATCATAGAGTGACACAATCATAATCAACAAATAAACCGTTAACCAAAGTATAATTTTCATACTGTTTATAATGGTCACGAACAGGGCCACAAACATAAAGGAAACTTTCGTTGCTAGCATCAAACTATTAAGAACACTACGGTTGTTTGCTATTGTGTTTGATACAAGGTTTGCCTCTCAGATGAGAGGTCACTCGTCCTCATCGAGTGAAACAACCACCACCATTAAAAATTAGGGTTTATAGCTCAAGATCATCACATTCTTAATACGACAGAACATTAAACCAGAACCGAAGGACCAAACTAAAACCGAAAAACAAAGACAAAGTAGAAATGGGCGACATGACATACCATAAACAAACCACCACAGCCAAGCCGCCACGACTGAGATCGTCTGCTATTGGCCAAAACGTAATCCAATCAAGCAATAACCATGAAAAAAATTAAGGTTTACCACTTAGATTAGCAACATTTCAAAATCAACAGAAACAACCAAATCAAAACCCAAAACATGGAAAATGGATAATCCAGCGACACGCACAAATCCTCGTTGCCATGGCAGGCCGCCGGGACGACTGTTGCATCGCGGTTCCAACCATCCGGCGAACATCACCGGCATAAACTGTGAAGGGTCAAACTGTGCCAAAAGAAGGCAATCACAGAGATCAACAACGATCAAACGCCGTCGCAGGGGCGAATCCAACAACCCGCCTTAATAGCGAGGCAGCCCCCATAACGGAACCACAGACAACGTCACCGGGGACCGCCATACAAGATGTATCCGACCATAAGCATGCGATCAGATACCGCCTCACCCCTTTGTAGAGGCGGCGTCAATTGGCCCACCAAACACCACCATCGCCACCCACCGCCGTCGCCAGCTATATTTCAGTCGAGAGAAATCAAATGAGGCAAGTAGATATGAAAAACAAATGTCACAAAACCCAATGCGTAGTGAAATACCGAAACTACCCTCGGTCACTGTTCATTCAATTGTATTTTGAATATATAGGAGTATGAGTTAGATTGACGAAAATGAGTTTAGTTTAAACGGTTTAATGAACTTTTTTCTTTTATTTGTTTACTAGCTTTAGTAAAACCGTGCATTACACGGGTTAAATAAATAAAATATTAAATAAAATAAAAATTATTAATTATAAAATAATAGACTAAGACATGATATAATTGAAATGATGTATGACTAATAATTATAAGTAATAAAACAATAATATACACTTTTTAATTTTTCTTTTTTTTTGCTTTTTTCAAAGATAAATTAAACATTTTGTTTTAAAATAACATTTTAAAATTTTTTATTTTTAAAAATTTCCTTACTATAACTCCCTATTTTAGTAATTAATATTAGTAATTAATGTGGTTATTTAATAGGATAGAGAAGCGAGAAGAGTTTGATAAAAATAAATGTGGTGTTGACATGTGGCAACCCCATTTATCCTTTTATTAGAGTAGAAATATTAACATAAATAAACATATCTATCTATTATAATAAAAAAAGTTTTTAAGATGACACGTGTCGAAATATTATTCTTTCTCATATTGATTTTCCCGTCTGTCTCTCATAATAAATTATAATAATAAATAGTAATTATATTATTTAAAATATTTTCAAATTAAAAGATATTACAAAAATTATAAACTAGATTTTAATATAAAAATCAAACAAACTTTAAAAAAATATAATATAGAGAAATTTTCTTAAACAAAAAATTTTCCCAGGAATTCTAACTTTTTTAAAGGCCCTTTTTTATTTTAAGGGTGATTAAAATAAATCATGTTTGAAAAACAAAATGTAAAAAAGAAAAAAAAATCTCATAAAACGAGAGTTTAAGATGATATTATTGTTGTTTTACTTAAAGTACTTATTTATAGACAAAATTACACAAAACGTCCTTAAGTTTATATAAAATTACAGGTATCATCCTTTATCTTTAAAAAGTACTCTAAACATCTTTTATGTTAACATTTTATAACAGATTTCATCCTTTAGACTAACTGCCATTAAGTTCTTCTGTTAAATCAAGGGCAATTTGGTCTTTTTACCTCTAAAGGACTATTAATGCAATTTTTTCGAATATAAAGGACGTTTTCTGCAACTTTTTTTTATCTTTTACTTAATTTATGTATTATTACAATTATACATATATATATGATTTTTTATATAACAAAATATATATTATTTAATTATTTTCTTTCACGCATTATATATGAATATAAATTATATTATTTAATTATTTATATAACTTATATAATTTAAAATACGTGGATGAAAACAATAATATATGTATTTATAATATATATATAATATGGATTGAAAATAATTATATATATTTAATTATTAATATTATATGTATTTATATATAATACGTGAATGATAACAATAATATACATTTATTTTCATCAACGTACTATATATAAATATAAATCATATAGTTTATTTAACTCTAAACACCGTTGTATTATTTTTGTAATATCTTTTAATTTGAAAATATTTTAAATAATATAATATAGAGAAATTTTCTTAAACAAAAAATTTTCCCAGGAATTCTAACTTTTTTAAAGGCCCTTTTTTATTTTAAGGGTGATTAAAAAAAATCATGTTTGAAAAACAAAATGTAAAAAAAAAAAATCTCATAAAACGAGAGTTTAAGATGATATTATTGTTGTTTTACTTAAAGTACTTATTTATAGACAAAATTACACAAAACGTTCTTTAAGTTTATATAAAATTACAGGTATCATCCTTTATCTTTAAAAAGTACTCTAAACATCCTTTATGTTAACATTTTATAACAGATTTCATCTTTTAGACTAACTGCCGTTAAGTTCTTCTGTTAAATCAAGGGCAAATAGGTCTTTTTACCTCTAAAGGACTATTAATGCAATTTTTTCGAATATAAAGGACGTTTTCTGCAACTTTTTTTTATCTTTTACTTAATTTATGTATTATTAAAATTATACATATATATATGATTTTTCATATAACAAAATATATATTATTTAATTATTTTCTTTCACGCATTATATATGAATATAAATTATATTATTTAATTATTTATATAACTTATATAATTTAAAATACGTGGATGAAAACAATAATATATGTATTTATAATATATATATATATAATATGGATGAAAATAATTATATATATTTAATTATTAATATTATATGTATTTATATATAATACGTGAATGATAACAATAATATACATTTATTTTCATCAACGTATTATATATAAATATAAATCATATAGTTTATTTAACTCTAAACACCGTTGTATTATTTAATTATTTATATAATTATTTTTAAATATAACTAGGATGCTAGGCCACGCTTCGCCGCGAGACTGGTTGATTTGTATGTTTTGGTTGCCGCAGGACCGGTTGATCTATGGGTTGTGGTATTACAAAAATCATGTTTGCATTAGACGGAGATAATAGCATACCAAACGTCGGCAGTTGTTCGTGTATAGTTATTTACATGACATACAAAAGTGGCAAAAGGTGGCAAGGAACTATTTAGCATCCAAAATATTATTTACAAACCTACTGCTATTGCCAAGAGTAGGTTGCTGCCGTTGCCTTGGTAGCTACTTATGTTGCCAAAAAGAAACTTTGATTACTCAAATACCTATTTCTATCAAAGGCACAATCTTTGTTTTTAATCCAAACTAGTGGTTTCAAATCACGCGCGTTGCGCGTGTGATAAATGGGGCTCAGAACAGGATTCAGTTACGGCTGCTAACCATAAATTATAGCCACGCCAAAGCAACTAATACAATTTTTTGGTTATCATCACAGCCCGACACGTACTAAATACAAAACGTATAACACAATACATGTATACGTCTCAGACAAACACAAGTTCATCATCACCAACATGAAATAAGCATAAGTTCATGTTTTCAACAGCAGCATCACGGCATATTCTCAAAAAGACAAGGGATTCAGATGAACATTCATCATCATCCTCGAACAATATCACTGACATATGAACCTCCTTCACACAATCATAGAGTATGAGGGTTGTCTTTCCCATCTTCATCGACCAAAAGCTTCCACGCAAAACACGTAATAAACGAAAACATCAACAACAACCACCTGAACACTGCCGCCGGTCAACCCAAAGACCATCGACAGCAATGGTGACACACCACCGCCATCCAAAGCCGGCAGGTAGCGGTGGCGAGCAAAACCCCAAAAATAATCAGAAGGAACCCAGATGTACAGAAAGTTTAACCCAACACAATCATTTGTGCATCAAAGCATAGGCTAACGACAAGCGTGGCAGCCGACGGCCGGCTGGGACGGCATACCACAACCGATGGATTTCTCTCTATCTACAGCCAATGACCGAGCAACCAACAACAACACAAGATCTAGCGAGAAAACCCCAAAAAAACATCATCGAATCTGACAGGGCATCAGGGAAAACAGATGCAACACGGCGCACGGGAGGCGGGGAGACGATAGCCAAGCCGGAGCGGCAACCGCCTCCATCGTCTCTGGCACCATCAAACACCGAAAACCCTCTCCTCTCAAAACCCCAAAAAAACATCATCGAATCTGACAAGGATTCGCCACTTTCTCTCTCTACAAACAAGCAAAGCAACCGGAGGTAGACGAAAGGCCAACAAAGGGAAAACAGATGCGAGGCGGCACACGGGAGGTGGGGAGACGGTAGCCAAGCCGGAGAGGCCACCGCTTCCGCCGTCTCCGGCACCATCAAACACCGAAAACCCTCTCCTTTCTCTACAAATTCTCTGTGCACATCTCCATCCATGTATAAAAAGAAAAAACAAAATACTTGAAGCACAAAGTGAAATACCGAAAATGCCCCCGAACACTGTTCATTCCCCTTGCTTTTTAAATATATAGGGGAATTTAGAACCATGTAGACACATCTCTATTTTAAAACCTAGAAAACCGAATCAAACATACACCCAAAACTAAACCTATGCCACAAAAGTTAAGCAGATCATTAATCAAACATCAAAATAATGGATTTCCCCAAGTGATAATTTTGAGACGAAAACACCCAAATGTTGCAGCATAGCAAGTGCATGGAGAAACTAAGCGAACACAAAATGCAGCCCTCAAAAAAATTGATTTCTATAGAGTCATAACAAAAAATAGAGATACATACCCTTCTTTTGTATATAAGTAGATATGCTGATGTCGAAAGCGAATTAGCCTCAAAATCTAACAGCCTCGCCAAAGATTCAATCGATAGAAGCAATTGGAGCAAATCATTAGATCTCTATCACTACAATCCTGATCATCAAGCAAAGACATGCATGAAAAACAAAGAAAATGACTAATAATTGTGTAAAACCTATACTCAAATCCTACCCATTAGAGATAAAACATGTCTCTCAGAAATTAAACAAACTGAAAAAGCCAAGTGTTGGTTAAACTGAGTGTCTAAAGCAGGGAAAAGAAAAGAACACAACGTAGCCAAAAGCAAGGAAAAGAAAAGAACACAAAATTGCTCATGTGGACCAATAAAATATTAGAACTTTAGACAATTAACTTGTAATTGTTATAATTATATAATACATGGATGAAAATAAAAAAATAATATATATTATGTTATACAAAAAATTGTATTTATATGTATAATTCTAAAAATCCATAAATTAAGTAAAAGATAAAAATAATATCAAAAAATGTCATTTTATAATTTTTATAATAAACTATTTAATATTTTATTAATTTAATTCATATATTACACGAGGTATAAACTAGTAATTTTGCAGGATCGGTTCATGTCACTCAACACAAGTATTGTCTCTCGAACTCACAAAGTCACTCGGTTAGATGAAACAGAATCCCTTAAGAGTTGATAGTAATATACTAAGTAAACAAACACGGGAAGATGGTTTTCAAGATACTTGTATATATTACTTCTCAACTCAAAGTTACAAGACTCCTTCAAGCATGTTTACAGAGTTACAATGAGAAACTATATATACTAATACCTACAGCCGGTTATACTTTGATACCAGCTGGAAACTTACAACTAAAGCAACTACTACATTGCTAAAGGTAAGGTGTCCTAGATAAAATACTATCTAAGATTAGATAGTCATGACGTGTCCATGACTTGCCTTTTGTTACTTACAAAAGTTGATAACTGTACTAACTGATATGGAATGAACAGTGGAATAAAGTATGGTCAACTACATGGGCGTGGAAAAGCGCCATGCAGTGTATCAGAGATTGCAGCGGATCTGTCAGAAGGACCATACTTATGTCCACTGGTTCATAGTAGGTTCTTCCGAAAGTTAACTGGTTCTTCCGAAGCCACTTATACTTCGGAAGAGTCTACTTCTTTCGAGGCTTGATGATCTTCTGAACTTCATACTTTGGAAGTCTTTGTCTTGAACTCTTCTAAGTGTTGAACTTCGAAAGAAGGAAGACTTTGTATTCGGAAGTTGAGTTCCTCTTCGGAAGCTCTTTCAGCCTTGACATTTGGAAGTTCACCTTTTGCCTTTGAAAGTTCTTCATCAAATTGTACCAAAAAATGTTCTAAGTGTTTGTTTTGGTTGCAGCAGCCTTAATTGATCCAACAAACTCCCCCTAGGCTGATGCTACCAAAACCTCACTTGTTTCTACTTCTCAAAACTTTCAGCACTAAGGAGAGAAGTTGCTTATCTGTCTCTTCATTCTTTCCAGATCTGGTGCTGAGAAGTTTGTACAAATCTTTCGTAGAGAGCAGATCAGGTCTGTCACTTTGAATGATATGTACCCTCTGTTGTGGCCCTCTGAAGAGAGTTAGTTGATGAGAGTTGTAGTCATACTCCCATCTAACTATGGATTCCAATTCAGGACCTTCAACCATTTGAAGAAAGGCTTTGCCTTTGATTGCTGATCCTTCCTTTTCATCCTTCTTTCTCTGCTTCAATTCTTCTTCAATCTTGGCCCTTGCAGTTAGTTCAGCCAGATAAAGGCTGCTCAGATGATTTTTGATGTGAGCAGCTACCTCAGAATTGGAGGGATTGGAGAATGGTTTCTCTGCTAACTCAGCAATATCAAATCTGTTTAAGTGTAGCAGAGAGGTGGCATTAAGCCTGTTGGTCTCACCATTCTCTCTTTCCACAACAAAGTTGTGAGAAGAGTCTTCGAACCTCCACTGGACTATCTTCTTCCTAGGAGCAAGAGGTTGGGATGGTAGTTTGTCTTCCCTCCTAGTGTCCAGCAGAGTCACCAGCCTTCTTCTCAGCTTCTTCTCTTCTTTTTCAAGAGAGTCGGAGTTGGTTGCAAAGAGTTTGAGAGCCTGGTCCAGTGTTCCTCTAGGTAGATCAAGGAATTGTTCTCTTGTGAGGGAACATGAGGAGCCATCTATATAGGTTAGCTTGATGGACCCCTCCTCGCAAGAGATATCACTTAATGTAGTACACTTGATGATCTTCATCTTGATCTCCTTAAATTCCTCTAAGGTCAGAGGTTTAGAGGGTTGAGAGGATGACTTGGGTGGTTGTTGGGTAGATGATGGTTGGGTTCTGGGGAGTGTTTTAGGTTTAAGGATAAGCAGTGGAGGTGGTTGTTTTGATGGAATTGGAGTGGGAGAGGGTATGGATGATGGTGAGGGCTCGGGAGTGTAAGGTTCAGTGGTTTGTTCAGTTTTGATGGGGAAAGGAAGAGGAGTTGGTTCTGGTTGAGGTTGAGGTTAAGGTATGGGTTCAGATGTCATCCCCTGCATTCTCCTATACATCTCTTTTCTTCTTCCTGAGCGAATGTCAGCCTTGATGTCACTGACATGTCGCTGCAGGGTCTTCTCAGACATGGGACCAACTTGCCTGCCAGAGAAGCCATAGGCCCTGAGATAATCCTTCATCCAGGCTTTGTCTCCCATCTTCTTGACAGCTACAAGTTGAGCTTCTTTTTCTTTCTTCTTCTTCTCCTTTAGCTTTTCCCTGGAAGCCCTCTTTCTCTCTTCGTTCATTTGGTCTTGTTTCTTTTTGACAAGCTACAAGACCGTATCATTGTCATGAGGAGCAAGTTCCTCAAGAGAGAATCCTCTGGAGCTTAGAAAAGCTATCCTTTCATCCCTAAGCTGTTGCTCAGCTTCTTTTTCTTTCTCTGCTCTTCCTCTTCTAAGGCCAACCTTGCTGCTTCTTCTTGTTCTTTCCGCAGCAGGGTTGCCTTCTCTAATTCCACCAACTCCTCAAGTGGTAGGAGGAGAACATATTCATTGGCTGCACCCAAATTGACAAGTCTGTCCATAATCTCCACCCTTCTCTGATTGTTGATGGCTTCCTGATTGACTACGGCTGCTTTGCTGCTTGCAGCTAATAGTTTCTCAGAGGGAAGCCAACCTTTTCTTCTAAGCTTTTCCAACCTTTCTTCTTCTTGTAGTTCTTCCGCAGTCATCTTCCTTTTACCCTTAATGTCTTTGGAAGCTTTAGACTTTGGAGGTTCTTGGGTAGATGTTTCAGGTTGAAGGGTGGTGATTTGAGTCTATGATGATGATGATGTTTGAGTGAGAGGTGTCTTGAGAAAGTCTTCACTATTTATCTCAGACGCAATTCAAGAATTCATTCTATGATAATTAGATCATCAGACAGAGAGTATAATCCTTCCGCAGCTTGGATCTCAGCTTCGGAAGTTAGAAATACTTCTTCCGCAGCTTTGACTTCAGCTTCGGAAGTTAGTGGCATTACACTATCTGTCCCAACTGTTTTAGTTGCTAGGCCATCAGTCCCCATGTCCCCTTCGAATTCAATCTCAGGTTTAATGTGGACCTTAGGTTGACCAACTTCCTTGACAGTGGTAGATGGTATATTCTACCTTTGAAGCTCTTCAGCTCCAAAATATGCCAAAGCAACATCTGGGCTTGGCTGTTCAAGGGAGGACCGCATCAGAAATTTGGTTAAGAATGACTGCAAATCAATGAGCATCCTTGGATCCACTTGAAGAATGACAGGAGGAGGCTCAGGGAAAACAGTCGATTGCTGAGCAGGATATCTTGAAGAGAGAGTAGATAGAACTAAGCTTTGCTGTTCCATATGAGTTTCACTCTGAACATCCTTTCCCTTTTTGGTAGTATCATCTTGAGAGGTAGATGAGCTAGAGGAAGAAGCCAGAGAGGCTTGTATAGATACATGCCTAACAGATCTCTGAATCTGTTTCTCAGCTAGTTGAGCCTTGTGAGTTTCAATCTCAAGTTGCTGAGTGACAGACCTATCCTCTAAAGTCTTAACCTTGGATTCAAGGTTTGAGACTTTAGAAAGCAGGTCTTGAAGAGTGAGTTGCATACTTCCCTCATCTTCTTTAGAAGAATCACGGGGAGATGAGGTAACATACCTAGTATGTTCATCCTCACCACCAGATGTGGTTTCTTGGCGCCCTGGTTTCCCTTGCTTAATGATATCTCTTTCAGAGTCATCAAAAGGCACGGTTGTCGTAGATTCAGTCTCAGATATGTTACCACCGTCCTGAGGGTCCATTGAGGCACCTTTAGTAGTGGCAGCTGAATTTACATGAGTCCCTTCCACACCAGTGGGACTCACCTCAGTTTGGGTTAGCTGATGGGGCTAGAAACCAGAGGTCTCTCTAGGCTCGGTTGATCTTTAGAGAGGTGTTGTGGATCAACTTCATTGCCTTGAAGAGACATGATTTCTTCATCAGCACTTATGAGAAGGTCGGTAAAGGTTATGGAGGTTAAGCCTAATGACCCGGGACTTTGATCAACATCTAATGGCATTGAGCCTATGATGGGGCTGTCCCTTTTTTGGCTGCTCAGGAGAGTATTGAGACTCATCCTGAGGGTTTTCAGCTTGGGTTTGGGGCTCATGGTATTGAGACTGAGGAGACTCAATACCCATATTGAGGTCAATTGTGAAGGAAGGTGGGACCTCAGACTGAGTGGGAGCCCATGTTTCCACTCTAGCCTTTTTGGATGGAACAGGGGGAACTTGTTCAATCAGAAGAGATTGAACAAGGGTTCGCTTGGGGGTCTCTGATATGTGATCTTTATGGGGTGAGAAGGAAGGGTTGGTAATGTGGTAGTTATTGCTGGTGTGGGTTCATCACCTGTGGGGTTAACAGGGATGTCACCAGGAGCCATTGGCTCAATCATACTTGGAAGTAGCTCAGTGTGTCTTCTAGTAAAGTTGGTGGATACCCTTTTCAACACCTTGAAGATGGTCGGCCTCATGTGAGGGACAGTAAGAGCAGCTGCACTGACAAGCATACTCTGATCCAGCTCACAGTTGATTATGTGCTGAATGAACCTGGGATACATGTAGAAAGTTTCCCTTTGAAGATTTCCCATGAGATTGGTTAGCACAAATCTTGAGTAGTTGAAACGGAGGTCTTTTACCAACCCATGAACTAGGCATCCTAGTTCATAAGAAACTTGATCCCATCCTTCAGACTTATTAGACAGGCAGTGAAGAACTATGTGAAGCAGGAATTTCCAGTTGTATGAGAAATTGAACTTGTACACCGTGGATCTGCTCACATCACCACCATATCCTATTTGGATATATGTGTCGTCTAGGTCTGATTTGGGAAATTCCATAGGAGAGACTTCATCGTCAAGCTCAAGATGCTCCCTGATGACTTGTTCAGATACGATCAATTCTTGGCCACAAATGCTTGACCTAATCACTCGCTCCCCATTCAAGTTACAATTTGTCCGTTCCCCCAGAACTCAGCCATTTGGTTTGAGTAAACGGTGGGGTTGACAGTTAGGGCAGTGAAGTAGGTTGATTGGGTAAGGAAGTGGATGATTTCGGCAAAGTCAGCATCCTTAGAAGAGTCAAGGAATGCGACTTGGTTGTGCTGAGGGTTTAGTGCCATTGTTGGAGAAAGTTACAGAGGAAATGAGTTTTAGTTTGGGAGAAAAACCGAAGATGAAGAAACTTAGGGCTGTGAAATCGGTAAAAAGATTAAAAGGATAGATCGGAATTATTTAAATGGGTTAAACAGTGACTGGATAAGGTGAAATGACAGTTTGGGGTAAGATGTGACAATGGCGGTAATGTTAAATCCATTTAAAATATTCCGACATCATTAACAAAATCTTAGCCTTTTTCAGAGTGGGGCCCAAAAGTTTTTCCGTTACACAGTAAAGCTTTCTTCCGAGAGTAAAAGCTTTTTCGAAGGTAATCTACTTCCGAAGCCAAACTTACTTCTAAAGGTAAATCTATCCAATTTACTTCCGAGAGTAATAAGGCCTTCCGAGAGGAGAAGTTTATTAAGTTTTGGAAGTAGATTTGATATCTTATCAAATGCTTCTTTCGAGACTAAAATCACTTCGGAAGATAGGAATTATCCTTCGGAAGAGATGTAAGACATCTTCCGAGGGTTAATTTCTCTTCGGAAGAACTCTTACTTAGTAAAAATTTGAAGAAAAGCCTTTTGTAACAGGGCTTAAATTGTTTTGACAAGAACAAGAGACAAATTTGAAAAGATTTTTCAAGTGAGATAGACTAATCAATGTTTATCATCCCAATAGCCATAATAAGATACTTAAATCTTTGTTCATCAAATGCCTTGGTGAACAAATCAGCGTATTGTTCATTTGGATCAACTTTGACTAGTTTGATCAGGTTTTTCTCATGAATATCTCTAATGAAATGGTACCTGATGTCAACGTGCTTTGTCTTAGAGTGCTTGACTGGATTTTCTGTAATAGAAATGGCACTCTTGTTGTCAATGTGAATAGGAGTCTCCATGAAATTGAATCCATAATCCAACATCTGGTTTTGAATCCACAGCAGCTGAGCACAACAACTAGCAGCAGCAATGTATTCAGCTTCAGAAGTAGATGTTGAGACATAGGATTACTTCTTGCACTACCATGAAATTATCCTCCCACCAAGAAATTGACATCCTCCTGATGTTGACTTCTTGTTGATGTTGCAGCCACCATAGTCGCTATCAGTGTATCCATAGAGATTGAAGTTATTGTTCCTTGGATACCAGAGACCTAGTTTAGGTGCTCCTTTGAGATATCTGAAGATTCTCTTGGCAGCAACTAGATGAGACACCTTTGGAGCAGCCTGATATCTTGCACAAATGCAAGTTGCAAACATGATATCAGGTCTACTTGCTGTGAGATACATCAGAGATCCAATGATTGCCCTATACTGATGTTGATCAGTATCCTCCCCCTCAGAGTCAGGATAAAGATTCTGATTTCTGGGTATAGGAGTCTTTGCAGGCTTACAATCTTTCATATCAAATCTTTCTAAGATGTCTTGAACATACTTAGATTGATTGATAAAGAACCCTTCGTTCATCTGTTTCACTTGGATACCCAAGAAAAAGTCCATTTTTCCCATAGAACTCATTTCAAATTTCTTCTTCATGATGCTCTCAAAGTCGTTACACATTTGGTCATTTGATGAACCAAATATGATGTCATCAACATAGACTTGCACGAGCAAAATGTCTTTCCCAGACTTTTTTATGAATAAAGTCTTGTCAATGGTACCTCTGGTGTAACCATTCTTCAGGAGAAACTGAGACAGAGTCTCGTACCACAGCCTAGGTGCTTGGTGTAGCCCATAGAGAGTTTTATCCAATTTGCACACATAAGTGGGGTGTTGTGGGTCTTCCAATCCTAGAGGCTGGCACAGATAGACTTCCCTGTCTATATCCCCATATAGAAAGGCGCACTTGACATCGAGCTGGTAGACTGTAAAATTCTTGGATGCTGCATAAGCAAGAAATATCCTTACTGCTTCAAGTCTTGCAACAGGTGCAAAGACATCAGTGTAATCAATTCCCTCTTCTTGCGTGTACCCTTGAGCTACCAATCTTGCTTTGTTCTTGATAATCAGGCCTCTATCATCTCTTTTGTTCCTGAATACCCATTTGGTGCCTATTGGTACTTGACCGGATGGTAGAGGACATAGGTTCCAAACCTTTTGTCTTTTGAATTGAAGCAATTCTTCTTGCATTGATTCAATCCAGCTACTATCTTTCAAGGCTTCTTCTACCTTCTTTGGCTCCATCTGCGATAAGAAGCATGAATACAGGCAGACATTCCCATTGTGAGTCTGTCCCCTTGTTCTCACGCCTTTAAAAACATCTCCAATGATGTTCTTAGCTGGGTGAGTGTTATGAATCCTGAGCCTAGGAATTACATCCAGTTGCATGGATAGATCCAAATTGGACATGTGTTGCTCAGGAACCCGAACATTTGGTCCAGCTGATGTCTCACATTCATTCAATGAGGACTGATTGAATGAAGGAGAGACAGCATCAATATTAGTTGGCTTTGAAGCAGCATCAATAGTTGCTTGTTCCTTCAAAATGTTGCTTCCATCATCTTGGTGTTGTACATTGTCATTGGATGAGTTTTGAGGCTCACTTTGTTGACAACTTGTTGAAGCTCCACTGGTTCTTGAGATAGATATGCTATCAGATCTTCCAATTGAGGGAGCTTGATTTTCTGCATTTCTTGCAGAACTTGGAAGAGGTCTGGGTAACTCAAACAGTTGGTTATCATCGGAATCACTTTGAGTACCTATTCCAGCTGAAACACTCTCACAAGAAGGTTTAGAATAGTTTGGAAACAATTCTAAATCAAAGATATGATCAGGTCCATTCCCCTTAACACAAGGAGTGTGCTCATTAACAACAATGTTGGATGATTCATCAAATTGTTGATTTTTAATGTTGTAAACTCTATAGGCAATAGAGTTGGAGGAATATCCAACAAAGATAGCATCATCCGACTTTTCAGCAAATTTTGCCAAATTGTCCTTTGTGTTAAGTATGGTACACCTGCTGCCAAAGGACCTGAGAAAGCTAATGAACGGTGGCCTCTTGTTCCATAGCTCATAAGGGGTCTTTCCATGTGGCTTAACAACAAGAACTCTGTTCTGCACATAGCATGCAGTGCTGACTGCCTCTGCCCAGAATGTTAGAGGCAGCTTTGAATCAGCTAACATAGTTCGAGCAGCCTCAATAAGTGTCCTATTCCTCCTCTCAGCAACACCATTTTGTTGAGGAGTTCTAGGAGCATTATATTGTCTGGCAATCCCTTTTGAGTTACAGAATGAGTCAAGAACTTGATTCTTAAACTTAGTCCCTTGGTCACTTCGTATGATCTTAACCTTATGATCAATTTGATTTTCTATTTTAAGAATAAAAGATTTTAAGGTTTTAGCAGTTTCATCTTTAGTTCTTAAAAAGAATACCCATGTAAATCTAGTAAAGTCATCAACAATCACAAGGCAGTATGATTTCCTTCCAATGCTCATTATACTTGTAGGACCGAATAGATCCATGTGCGATAAGTGTAATGGAGTGGTGATAAAGTTAACTATATTGGATTTATGAGATGCTCTGTGTTGCTTTCCTTTCAGACATGCAACACAGTTATCTTTGCTCGGAAATTTCTTTTTAGGCAAACCATGTACCAAGTTATTTTTAACCAATTTATTCATGGTTTTAAAATTTACATGACACATTCGTTAATGCCATAAAGTTGACTCATCACCATCAGCTTTGGAAAGAAAGCATGACACTTCACCTAATGGGGAAGCATTGTTCATATCCAGCTTGTACATATCCCCTTTTTTGGGAGATCTAAGAAGCACCAATTCCTAAGGAATTGTCATCCCAGGTTTAAGGATAATGCACTCATGTTTTGTGAAAAGCATTTGGTGCTTTTGATCACAAAACTGAGAAACACTCAAAAGGTTGTGTTCAAGCTGTTTGACAAAGTTTACTTTGTCAATTCTTAACTTGCTGTTGGATACATTTCCTCTGCCAAAATGTATCCTCCAGCCTCACCTTCAAATTGAACAGGACCTCCATCAAAATATTGAAATTGTTGAATAAGAGATCTGTTCCATGTCATGTGCCTGGAGCATCCACTATCTACAATCCATACATTGTCAATTTTACCATGTAGATGTCCCTGCACATAAGGTGAAAAAGTTAGTTTTTATTGGAAACCCAAGCCTTGCTGGTCTTGGGCTTTTCCAATGATGAGGATTTAATTGAACCAAAATGTATGCATAGGGGTTCAATAGATGTTTGTGAAGAGGAGGTTTGGGCTGCAGCATCTTGTTTGATCTTCCAATTCATCCCTTGGCTAATCAATATAGATGAGCTTGATGAAGCTTGGGCAGCATGGCATACTTCCGAAGTTTTTTTCTTCTCGGAAGAAGCTTTCCTCACCTCTTTTTCCGAAGCAGTCTTCTTTTCAGAAGGTTTCAAAGGAGCTCTTTTATTCTTTTGACTTTTCATAGCTTTATCTTCCGAAGCTATTTTCCCTTCTGAAGAATGAGTTTCTTCCAAAAGCAACTTTGCTTCGGAAACCAGCTTTCCTTTCCTCATTACTTGAACCATATGATATGGTCCAAATGTGAATCCTTCCTTGACTCCTTCTTTCTTAACATTATTTGCATAATGTGTGCTTGCAGGATTGTAGTAACAGTATTTTGCCATATGGTTTTGCAGGCCACACATTATGCATGCAATGTTAACCTTTGTGGATTATGAAGACTGTTATTTCTTGCTCTTTTTGTCTTTATCAACAGTCTTCTCCTTCAACTTCTGATCCTTCAGCAGGACAGGGGTGCTGGTATTACACTCCTTTCCAGGATCAGAATTTTCAACTACCTGAAACCCGGCTGAAATGAACACACCCTTTTGCTTTGGGTCAATCTTCAGCTTGGATTCGGCCACTTTCTTGGCAGTTTTTCTGGCTGCCTTAGCTTTGTTTCTTCTGGCTTTGGTGGTTAGGAGTTGATCATCATTGGTGGGAATGGGTTGATTTACCTGATCCTTCCCTGTGATGGTCTCCATAGTTGCATCACTCTTCAACTCATGAGGTGGTGGGTCAACAATTGGAACCTCTTGCTCTTCAGTCCCACATCTTGGTTGTCTGATAGACTCATAAGAATGTGGTGGAGCAATTCATTAGTTCCCAACCCACCTTTGTTTTGATAACAAGTTTTTGAGTGGGAGGTTGATGCAAGAATGGCTTGGAAGTTTTGCTCAGAGATAGCATGTTTCCTGGCTTGTGCCTCAGCTGTGACTAGCTGGGCTTGAGCCTCACTCAATTTGGAGATTAAATCTTTGATTTGAGTCTTATAATTGGTATGTTCATGTTTTAAAAAGGACACAGTTTTCTCAAACTCTTCAATTTTCATTTTATAGTTAGATTCAGCCTTTTTAAAATCACTTTTAAGGATATTCAAAGACTCAATATCAGATTTAATTTTCATATTGTAGTCCTGATACAATTTAACTTTAGCAATGCAAGCTGGAGTACAGAGATGTTCATATACCTTGCTGTCATCAGTTCTAGCCATCAATGCTTGAGCAGGAGTCACATCTTGCACCATGAAGCTCCAGTCTACCTTTTGAGCAACAGCAGCTGTGTGTTGTTCAGTTGACTTCCCGGAGGCTTTAGGTGTGGAGGGATGTGTGGAGGCTTGAGAGGTTCCCGGATTGGACTTGGGAGCCTTGCATTCCCTAGCAAAGTGGCCAAGTTGGTTATAGTTGTAACATTTAGCCTTTGTCTTGTCAAATCCGAACTTGCTGTTAGTTGGGTTTTGGGGAAATTGCCTTCTAGTTCTTTTAAAGAACTTCTTTGCCCTGTAAGTTAACAGAGCCATCTGTTGGACAATATCCATGTACTCAACATCATCTGGGCTGAAACATTCCAGATCATTAAAGCAGAACTGAAAATCACTAGAATGCCCATTTCCTGAGACAAAGGCACAGCTATCCTGGAAAGGACTTGACTGAGCCTGTTGAGACCTTGGAGTCTCAGGAAAGGTAATGTATGGCCCAGAAGAAAAGGATGGCTGCTGGGAGTAAGTCAGGTACTGCTGAGGTTGGGGGGTTTTTGAGCCTTCAGCAACCAGTAAAGCATTGTTAGCAGGAAGGCTTGATGGTCTGCTCATCTGGTGGCCTCTTTTGTTCTCCATCTCTACATGGTATCCATCAAGGATGCCATATAGTCCAGTCATTATGAGAGTGTTTAAGTTTTCTGTCCTCTTGATAGAGACACAGTAGAAAGTCCACTCATTTGGAAGTGCACTCATGAACTTTCTTGAGAGATCTCTCATCTCAAGAGTCACTCCCACAGACTGAAGTGATGAAATAAGATCCATATACCTGAAGTATTGCTGCCTGAGGGTCTCTCCAGCAATGTAAGTAAAGTTTTCAAACTGTTGCTTCAGGGAATCTTTCTTGGAGTCATTGGAGCTGGCATACATATGAGACAAAGCATCAAAAAGTTCTTTGGCTGACTGACAATGCTCAAATCCCATCATGACAGAGTTGGGTATGGCAGTCATAAGAACAGACATAGCTTTTCTATCGATCTCTAGTCGCTTGAGGTCTTCATCATAATAGTCTTCAACATCCTTCTCTATCATAACACCATTTCCAGCCTGTGCTGTAACCTTTGGCTTATAAAGACTATTGGTGATAGATTTCACATCATGCTGTCTTGATACCTGATGAAACCTTCAATACGTCTGCTCCAGGATCTGAAGTTCTCAGGAGTGATGATGGGAGCTTTAGACATTGTTCCCATTTCACTTTCAGATGATTTTTGGTTGAGGTCCATTTTGAGTGAAGAAGAAAAGGTTGATTTGGATGGTAAGATCTCACAATCAAGAGCCTAAGAAGCTCTGATACCAATTGCAGGATCGGTTTATGTCACTCAACACAAGTATTGTCTCTCGAACTCACAAAGTTACTCGGTTAGATGAAGCAGAATCCCTTAAGAGTTGATAGTAATATACTAAGTAAACAAACGCAGGAAGATGGTTTTCAAGATACTTGTATATATTACTTCTCAACTCAAAGTTACAAGACTCTTTCAAGTATGTTTACAGAGTTACAATGAGAAACTATATATACTACTACCTACAGCCGGTTATACTTTGATACCAGCTGGAAACTTATAACTAAAGCAACTACTACATTGCTGAAGGTAAGGTATCCTAGATAAAATACTATCTAAGATTAGGTAGTCATGACATGTCCATGACTTGCCTTTTGTTACTAACAAAAGTTGGTAACTGTACTAACTGATATGAAATGAACAGTGGAATAAAGTATGGTCAACTACATGGGCATGGGAAAGCGCCATGCAGTGTATCAGAGATTGCAGCGGATCTGTCAAAAGGACCATACTTATGTCCACTAGTTCATAGTAGGTTCTTCCGAAGGTTAATTGGCTTCGGAATTCCGAAGGTTAATTGGCTTCGGAATTCTGAAGCCACTTATACTTCGGAAGAGTCTACTTCTTCCGAGGCTTGATGATCTTCTGAACTTCATACTTCGGAAGTCTTTGTCTTGAACTCTTCTAAGTGTTGAACTTCGGAAGAAGGAAGACTTTGTCTTCGAAAGTTGAGTTCCTTTTCGGAAGCTCTTTCAGCCTTGACATTTAGAAGTTCACCTTTTGCCTTCGGAAGTTCTTCATCAGATTCTACCAAAAAATGTTCTAAGTGTTTGTTTTGGTTCCTTACTTGATCCAACATAATTTATATATGAAAACATTCATTCTAGTTTATAATTAAATGTAGGAAAATAAATTCATAACTTAAATTCAAAAATCAAGTTTGTAAGTATGACCTGTGAGTAGAAACATATAGATTTAGTTTTCCTTGTTTTAATAGACAAATAATATTTTAATAAACATACTTAGAGAAATAAAACAACATAAAAATCAAATCAATGAAGAAAGATGCAAGTTGTTATTTTTCACGATAACGTTGCACACTTAAACAATGAAACAATTAATTAATATTTAAAAGTATTTCAAACCGTCTTATACTAACTTTAAAAACCCGTGTATTACACGGTTTGAATAATTTGAAATTTTGAAGCATAAATCTATATATATTTGTAATTACTGAAATCAATTATTACATTTGAAAGACGGACAAAATGAAAATTTCTTTTGAGCATGGGAAGCAACAACTATACAATTTCTTTTGAGCATGGGAAGCAACAACTATACAATGATAATCATTATTATTTTTTAATTGTTGTTTCTAATGTTTAAAAATATACAAAATCTAAATTTTTAATCTGAAATATCAATTTGGTCGTTTTCTTTCTTTCTTCACGGTGACATTTTCGATATTAAAAAATCAACAATGACGCCAATTACATCTATAAAACAAACAATACAACAAAGTTAGTGTACTATACTTGGGTTTCGTTAAAGAACAATTATAAATTTTATTTCATATTATAGAATTTTTAATACATGAGATTAAGACTTTTCACAAACCTATAATCCTATAATCAGACACAACACAATCCAAAATGAATTGGAAAATGATAAACTAAACCCATACGTGCCACATGATAAATCGTTGCATTTTTATAAAATAGTGGTGTAATATATAACGTTGGCTTTTTAGTAAACAAGCAATATCTCTCCACCAAAACCTTTTAAATCTTAAAAACCATTTGTTCAACGCACTGGCTTGGCATCTGTTACTGTGAAACAAAAAATAGAAACGTGATGTAGCATATAAATTTGGCAAGTATGAAAAAATAAAATGAATTTTTAATTTGATGTTACTTTTAAAGTTATATAATTGTGATGATAAAAATGTTACTTAAATTTTTATTTATATCTGCTCTTGAAGTCAAATAATTTCAATGAAAAACGTTTCCGCTTGATTCTTAAACATTCGTTGCCTTCGCATCATAATTATATTAACTTCAAAGGGTGTAATTGTCTTTCAAAACATCTTGTTCACTTGGCATATAAATCTTGGTTGATTCCATAGATATGTATTGGATAAACATAAAATAGTTAAACAAATAATATGTTGCTACATCTAAGGTTACATAAAAATTATTTAGATCTATAGTCAAGCAATGTTAATAATACATTAACTTAGTCAAGAAAATCTTACTATATTGATATACAAAAAACTAATATGCCACATGATATCTTTTTAAAGCACTAATTGTACACTTGTCAAGCTGTGATGTCTCCTTAGCTTTTCACCCGTTTTCAGAGTGTGTGGACCTAATAACCCAATTTTTTTAAAACTTGTTTTGCTATATGGATCATATATAACTCTTATAACCCGTTTGGAAACCCTAAATCTCACATTCATCTTTTTCACCTCTTTCAATTATGTGTTTGTTGGTCGAATCACATCTAAAATCATTGTATAAAAATTCATTGGGTGTATTTGAATTTCGATTCACTTTAGGGTTTTATGCTTCCCTTATGTGAAAATGTTACTGCTTCGATTTATATTTTTCTTGGTCCATCCCAATATTGTGTTCATTTTCAACTCTGTTTATAGAAATATAAGCTAGATCCAATAGCAAAAGCAGTAGCTACATCTGTTCTTGCATCAAAATTGGGAGAAGATTCAGGCCAGAAAGTATTTGTTGCAGACGAATCACAACCAAACACATTAGACATAAGGAAGAGCAGTGATGATAAGTTTCAACAAGCTAAAAAACAAGAGTTTAAAACTAATTTTTGGTGGGAGTATTTTCATTTATCCTACATTGCTAAGTTCAATGGTAGTTAAAGTATATATAAACAGACTAATGACATTGAATTGGTCAAGAAGTCACTCCTGACTTTCTTCAAAGAACATAAATTTTGGAATATGGGTAACTTTAAATCAATATGATCTTTTTTATTTTATTTCTTCTGATGACATTTATAACCAAATGGGGTCATTTCTAGAGTTCCAAAGATGATTCATGTTCGTTGAAAACAAGTACATCATGTTACTTCATGCCATAGTGTCAATTTTGTACATTTTAACTGCAAAATCAACACACATGTTGTACAAGTTTAACTGACAATACTTTATTTCTAGAAGAAATGAATCATTTATTCAAGGAAGCAAAGAAGACAATTGAATCATTTTGCCATCAAAAAACCCACCTGGTAAAATTTCTTAGTTTCCTCGAATTCCTTAAAATTTCAATTTAGATGTTATCATTGTTGAATAGTGTTCTTATCATTCGTTTAAATGTTATGCACATCAATTTTAGGACCATCTGCCCTAATTAGGTATTTTTGTTTATAATTTATGCATATCTAATTGTTCATTTATGTAGCAAAATTGAATATTGATTGTATTTCTTGTAAGCTTGGTGCTTATTTTAATGGATACAAGAACTGGTTTTACAAATTTCCTAAATTAAATTGATTTGTATTTGATTGCTTACATTTAATCCATGCAGAAACAAGAAATCTTAATTGATTTAAAAGTTAATTATGCAAATGGTGCCTGTGGTTTATCAAAAATAACATATTTGGGTATTAAGGGTTTCAAGTAACAAGTTTGGTTATTGTGATTTTAGTTTTGTAAGGAGTTTAAGTATTAACACTAATAGACGTTAAGTTTTTTGTTAAATTTGAATAAAATGACTAAAGTACCCTTTAAGAGGCTAATTTGTAATTTATCTCTTTTTTATATCAGGGACCATTTGTGCCATTCTCCCTAAAATAAAAATAATACTTAACTCAAACCCCACCCACCCTCCGCCCTCATTCGCCTCACTTCCGACCACCACCCCAACCATTTCTCCACCGCCCCTTTTCTTCTCTTCCCACCTCCACCATCGCCACCCACACACCTTGGTCAGACGAAGCCACCACTACAACCAATTTGTCCTACCACACACATCCGATGACAAACATTTGATCAAAAACCCTAAAACCCAAATTAGGGATTCTTGACTTTTAGGGTTTGTTGATAGAGCTTTGAGCCCAAGGTTAGAACTAGTAGCACTAGTGGTCCGATGGAGATAGAGCATCAATGGATGGTGTGAGGGGTGATGATACGATGATGATGGTGGTGATGACTGATGACGATGGTGAGATGGTGGTAATGACCTAATGATGATGGTGAGATGGTGGTGATGGCGCGACGATGATGATGATGGTGAGATGGTGGTAAGGATGTGATGGTGATGCGATGGATGTGTGTGGTGGCGGTAATCGTGGTGTCGTGGTGGTGAAGATGACGATGAAGATGGTGCTGTTGTTGTTTCATTTCACGAGCTAAAGACGGTGGTGGTGATGAGGATGATGTGCAGAGGAGGTGGCCAGTGGTGGTTACAGGAGGTGTTTGAAGGTGGTGGTTGCCGGCGATGGTGGTGGTGAAATCAGTCTAAACCTAAGGGGTAATTTAATACATACATGTGTATATGTAATTATTAAATAACACAAATAGTACTTTATTTATATTAAGTGACACAAACAATCCCTCTAAATTTCATAATAGACCTTGTAAAATGAAAAGACAAAAATACCCCTAGATTTAACAAAAAAGTTAACGTCTGTTAGTGTTAATACCTTAACTCATTACAAAATTGAAATCAAAATACCCAAACATGTTACTTGAAACCATTAGTACCCAAACCTGTTATTTTGAATAAAGCACAGGGACCATTTGCGTAATTAACTCTTGATTTAATGGATAAAAGAAGAATGATTGATTATACATGATGCTAATTTATTATGTCATTCAAAAATGCTTTTTTACTTTTTCCACCATGCTTATGTATTGGATGGTAATGCTTATGTATTGAGTTGCAAGTAATCAAAAACTGGTTCCCGTTCTTCAGGACCAAGATGTGTCTTTTATTTGTAGATTAAGATGTAAGTTAGGACTGGTTTAACTAAATTTATTTTCTTTTTACTTGACACAAATAATCTATTTTCACCCTTATTTAGTTTTTTCACATCTTTTTTTTATTTATTTCAGTTGTCCCCTCATCTTTTTTATGTATCTCTTTAGACGATCGTGTTATAGAAGCAGAAATCATCTCAGGCAGCAACATTGGCACTCGCACTTTTATCCAAGACTTAGTTTAACTACTTCAAGTTTAAAAATAGACAATTCCTATTGGCTTTGTGTTTCGCTATAAGAATTAACAAAATCCAGGGACAATCGCTTTCTAGAGTTGGTCTATATTTAAAAAGTACAGTCTTCACTATGATCAATTATATGTTGTTTTATCCCGAGTTAAAAGCAGAGAAGGATTAAAACTATTAATATATTCTAGACAAAGAAATGAATATTACAAGCACAACAAAGAATGTCGTATATAAAGAGATCATTGCCAATATGTAGATTTTTAATCATTTTATTAAAATTATTTTTCTTATGTTCATTTAATAACAAATATTTTTCTCATGTTCTCATTACAACTTCAAATTAACTTGTGTCTTGTAAATTTTTTTTTAACTCTTGCTTTTTTCATTTACTACCCGTGTATCACACGGGTTTATAGGCGAGTATGCATATATATGGTAACCTATTAAATTGTAAAAGCTTACAAAGAGCATTATGTTTAAAAAATAATTTATTATTTTTTTAACACAATTTGAAATGAGATTATATATTTGACAATGTTCATTTGTGTATGATTTGTAACATATATGACAATGTTACATGAACTAAAATTAAAGGAATTATGAAATTTTTAAAAAACAAATAAGTATTTTGCTCTTTTTTAGTATCTTGTAACATTAAGTTAAAATAATCAATGTTGTATTGTTTGACAAATCATATATTAGAAGTTTTATTATTAGGGAAAGTATAATGGAAAACTAAAATACATTTTAATGATTTTTGTGTCATGAAAAATACTACACTTATAGGGTAAAGATGCAAGTTAAGAAAAGATCAAAGAAATCTCATTTGCATTAAATATTATAAGCATATTTAAAGTTGTTCATTCAAGCTTTCATCCATATTTCATTAAAAAGACGGGGATAAAAACAAAAACCATATATATTGTTCATATAATGAATACATGATCATGCATTGTAGAAGGCATTTGATTGATAAAAAGTGAAAGATACTTTATAGTAGACTATGAAAATAATAGATGATATTGAAGTAGGATCTAATTGGTAAATATGCAAAAGGACTATGAAAAGAATAAAACATTATAAGGTTCTTATAAAAGATTTTTAATTAATTTTTAGGAACTAATAGTAATGATATCTTTAATTTATTTTTTTTTTACATCTATTACATAGTTTAATAAGAAAGAAAAAAAAAAAAATACATTTTATAACGAATGAGTTGTGTTTCGCCGGTATACTTCAAGGCTGATAATTCAAAATTAGAAACAAAATTACAAAAGATTTACATTTGTAGTCTAATTTATTTATTTATTTATTTCTTATATAACAAAGCACTATTTAGAATTTTTTAAAGCAAAAAGGCTTTACAGAGTTGACAGATTTTATAGAAAAATGGCATTTATGTAATATGTTTTTCATTAGTAAACTTTTAAATATATTTAAATTTCTTTATATATTTTATTAATATGTAAAATAGAAAGTTTAAATTTTCAAAAATATATAAAAACATTAAATGCTCCAAAAACAAATGATCGAGCGGAAAAAATAGCTTTTTATATTGTATTAATTGATATGTGTCATTCAAAGTTATCCTTTAATTAAAATACGAACATACCACTCTCATTTAATACAGAAAACTCTAGAAGGTAATTATAAACCCTTAGATAAAACAAATGTTAAATCTTAACCATTCATTTTAAAAATGAATAACTACATATTTAAATATCTCACCTAACCACACAATTCTATTTTTGTGTACCTGTTTTCTCTCTTTCATTTTCTCTCTCATTAATCAAGTAAGTTTGCTCTCATCTCATCTCATCTTTTATTTCAAATTTTATAATTTTCACATTCAATCTTTTCATATATTATAAAAAATCTCCATGTGACCTGAACTTATTACAAGAACTACATACTACTTTTGTACAAATACATGAACAGTTTCATTTAAATACTTTTCAAACCAATAAAAATAATAAGTACAAGAATTAATGTTTTCTAATCTAAACAAACCAAGAACAAAATCATAAGAAGGTCACTCTCCTTCTGACATCAAAGTTCATGATCAATTAAGAACTGATAATCCACCAATTCAAAACTCAAACAAAAGATCCTTTAACATTTTTTGTTTTGATCTTTTCATGGGTTTGATTTGCAGTAATCTTGTATCATCGTCATCATTTGTCTGATTTCTGAGGTGATCGCCATTACAGCACCTTCAAGCTCTCTGCAACTGAACTCTATCTTTCAATGGGTACTTTCATTGACCTCAATCTTTATCCCGATTCTCCGGTAAACACCACCGCTGACGTCGCCGGCGGTGACATCACCACTCCCTTAACCCTAAACATCCCCAAACTTGAACCTAAAGAAGAACCCTTTGATGATCCACCTCAACTCCATCATCTTCACACCAATGTTACTAACCCTAACCCTAATTTTAGTAGCATCACACAACCCGATGCATCACAACCTGTAGAACACACCGGCGGTGACGAAAACGATGTTTATTCCGAATTCAACCGGATATCGGAGATGTTCCGAACAGCGTTTTCTAAAAAATCAGACAAATATGATGGAAAAAACTCTAATTTCACCGTCGAAGAAGATGAGTTCATCGATCCAAATTCACAAGCAATTGTTCCGGTGCCGGAGGACCACCAGCATTCCGCCGTCGCAGATCTGTCTCGCCGGCGGAAACAACAGCGGTCGTCGGAGTTAGTTAGGGTTACAAATTTGGGAATCGAAGACGAACGGTATTTCCGAGATGTTGTTAGAAAAACGAGGATGATTTACGATTCTCTTAGGGTTTTTGTTTCTATTGAAGACGAAAAGCGTCGAAGCAGCAACTCGTTCGATCGAATTCCTCGTGCTCGTGGCGATTTGAGATCTGCTTCGGTGATGAAAGACCGTGGGCTCTGGTTGAACCGTGATAAGAGGATCGTCGGAGCGATTCCGGGGGTGTATGTTGGCGATATCTTCTTTTTCCGAATGGAGATCTGTGTCGTGGGAATGCACGGTGTACCGCAGGCTGGAATCGATTACCTGTGCTCGAGCCAGAGCTCTAACGGCGATCCAATCGCGACGAGTATTATTCTTTCAGGTGGGTATGAAGATGATCAAGATGCAGGTGATGTTATCATCTACACAGGGCATGGTGGGCAAGATAAGTACAACAGGCAAGCTGATCATCAGAGGTTAGAAGGTGGAAATCTCGCGATGGAACGAAGCATGCGGTATGGTATCGAGGTACGCGTTGTTCGTGGCTTTAAGTACGAAGGTAGCCCGAGTGGTAAGGTGTATGTTTATGATGGGTTGTATAAGGTTGTTGATTCTTGGCTTGAAGCCGGGAAATCGGGCTTTGGTGTTATTAAGTTTAAGCTTGTGAGAATGGAGAATCAACCCGAGTTGGGTAGTGCCATTCTTAGGTATGCCGAGAGTCTTAGAAAGGCGCAGTTGCAGGTTAAGCCCAGGGGTCATGTATCTTTAGATATGTCAATGAAGAAAGAACGTGTTCCCGTGTTTCTTTTCAATGACATTGATGATAACCATGAACCGATGTTTTATGAGTATTTGGTGACGTCTGTTTTCCCGCCTTTCGTGTATCACATTGGGGCGAAAGGTGGTGGATGTGATTGTGTTTCGGGGTGTGTAGAGGGTTGTTTTTGTGCCAAAAGGAATGGTGGTGAGTTTGCTTATGATCTAAATGGTTTACTCGTTAGAGGGAAACCGTTGATCTTTGAATGTGGGCCACATTGTCGTTGCCCTCCTAGTTGTCGGAATCGCGTGAGCCAAAACGGGATTAAACACAGGTTTGAAGTGTTCAGGTCTCGGGAAACGGGTTGGGGAGTTAGATCATTGGACTTGATACAAGCTGGTTCATTTATTTGTGAATACACTGGAGTTATTCTCACAAGAGAACAAGCCCAACTTTTTAGCATGAATGGTGACAGTTTGATTTACCCGAATCGGTTTGGTGAGAGATGGGCCGAATGGGGGGATTTGTCACAGATATTTTCGGATTATGTGCGTCCGTCGTATCCGTCGGTCCCGCCACTTGATTTTGCAATGGATGTTTCTAGAATGCGGAATGTTGCTTGTTACCTAAGTCACAGTTCGTGTCCGAATGTATTAGTTCAGCTGGTGTTGTATGATCATTCCAATTATGCATTTCCTCATCTTATGCTGTTTGCTATGGAAAATATCCCTCCTTTGAGGGAACTTAGTCTCGATTATGGTGAAGCCGATGAATGGACCGGAAAATTATCCATCTGTAACTAAATCTACTTTGGGTCACACTATTGTACCTGAGTGCAGATTAAGGGATGCATGATGCACTGAGGTAACTAAATGGTTTCTGTTAGATCTACTATGTGCAGAGGTGGCTGAAAGGGTTTTGGTTTGGTTAATGGGTCAAAACATGTTTGGTTTTAGATGGATTCAAAACTCTTTTGCTCAAAGTATATCAAATTTTATATGTAAACTGTTTGTCAAATTTAATTACAAGACTTATAGTAGTTAAAACTATAACCTAATGTTTTGAGGATTATGATGTAGTAGCCATGCATTAAAAACACACTTTGGGCTGGTTTTGATTTTTAATCTGTTTGACCCGTTTCCTTTTAAGCGAATTATTTGGAGTTTACCCTTTTGAACTGTTAGATACCCGAATTAACCCATAGATAAGTAATTTTGTTGAAATGTCTGGTCTTATTCTTTTTGGTTTTTATTTTTATAACTGCTGCAGTTTACCTTTATCTTTGGTATAATTTTAGTGGGGAGTTTGAATTTCAGTTAATTCTTATATCAAGCAATTTTGTTTTCCATTTTAAGAATTATTTAATTTTTCAAATTTACCCAATATATCAATACGATATGATTGGTGGTAGGAGTGTTCAAAAACCATAGAATCTGATGAACCGTCCAAACTGAAGCGAGTAGGACAGTTTTGGCGGTTTGAGATCCAAATAGTTTGGTTCATATGGTTTGGCTGTTCAACAGTTCGGTCCGGTTTGAAACGTAAAGCTGACTGTATAAACAAAATCGACGGTTTGACATTTATTCTTTATATATATTTTTCCATTTTTGGAAGTTGTAATTATGTGTATATATAATTATTATCAATCATTTTTATCATTTTAAAATTTTTTAATACAAAGTAATGATTTAGAAAAGAAAAAATTGTTTGAATCACCAAATAGCCAAAACCGAACAGCAACCGCCAAACCGGTAAAAACGGCTGGTCCGGCTAGCCCAAGCAACACGGCAGGTCTGTTTTATGAACTGGGTCGTGAACACCGGTGGATTGATTATGGTCATTTTCTTATTCTCTTATATTTATTGAAGGAGGCTTCATGAATTTCATCATTAGTTAGACTTATGACTTGTTTAAAATGACCCTGCTGTTATCTGTCACTAAAAGTTGGAATCCTGATTCCTGCGTATACAATATACAATCTGCATGCATTTTCTTGATGTCAGTTATCTTCTTATAGCAATTTCTGTTAGTTAATTACATTCAATACTCAGTTGGCGGGATATGTCGCCTTTTGTAGGTAGGGCATAAAACAATCTCCTGGCAACTATTTTGTAGCTCCACGTCCAAAAGAGTCGCATCTCTCTCTCTCTCTCTCTCTCTCTCGATAAGTAAAGATTTACAAGCTTTTAAGCCATGAATCAAACCTTGTTTTTGGGACGCCTGATGATGAAACATATAACCAGTTTCATGAGTGTATGCAGGCAGGCAACTATAAAGGGGACCATGGGTGAAGATGGTTGTTTTGACTCGATTACAGCAGCTTGTTAGCAGGTATGTAGCAGTTGATGATGTCAGCATTAAGAAAGTTGATATCTGTAGACTTATGTGTGTTTGGATTGCCAATCTTTAGTTAAAACTCTATAATGTTATGTTGTAGATTGTACATATATTAAGTTAAAATTATATAGATGTTTCATGTATAGTTCTTTCTGGGCTTTTCTTTTTTTAAATTCTTAATTATTTCAAACTCAAATGGAGAATTACTCATTTTTTAGTTAGCAGTTGAGTTGGTTCGCTTGCCAGTTTGGTTATTACCATGTGATGATGCTTGCTGTTTAACAATTTTAATATAGTAATGTTTATAAGCTATTTTCTTTATCATCAACTTTTTAAGTTTCAACAACTATCTTTTTTCATTCTTTTAACAGCCACAAATGTGGAAATTTTTTTTAATTTGATAAAATGGTGAATTTATTCGAAACAAATCGGTCTTTATTTCTTTATATAGCGGGTCAAATAGAGCCCGGGTTAGTTGGTTCAGCTGGTTGCAGGTATAGTTTGCACATATTCTGAAGGGAAATTTGTTCTATAAAACCGTCACAGAAGCTCTAAGTTGAAAATTAGAAGATTTTGCAAATGGTCCAGGTATCATCATTGTTCCATAAGATACTCTTTATGACCCGTTACTTGACCCACCCGGCCTGTTGTTTATTTTATTTCTTCATTGTTAAATAAATGTGCAAAATGCTTCAAGAAATAGTGTTATTTCAAAGTATTGATTTGGAAATCTGGAGTTGGTTTGGTTGTACACCTTGTTAATTCTCATGATGCCTGTTTTTGTGTGCTTTGTTTTGAAACTTGATTTTAAATAAACAATTATCTAACTTTTCATTATATTAACCATTACAAATTTGGAAAAAATACTTTTAAACTTTGTTATCCAATATTGTGGTGCATAGTCATGATCACAATCATTTTATCCAAACACTACAAACTATTTATGACTATTTGAAAATCACATCTTGAAACATGGGCTTGTGGCTTGTTAGGTTTACTTATCATCAATGTTTTTAGAATCGGATTGGAGAGCGAATTGGTCAGTTGTCATCTTACTGGTCAATTGGTCGGACCAGATTTAAAAACCGGATGATGTCATATTTATATGCATATTTATCTTATATACATAGATATATATAATTCAATATAAGTATTTTATATGTATATTTTTTATAGTTATATATAAAACTCAACAATAATTATACATCCAACATTGAAAGTTATCATCCGACCTACCCGTTAACCCATTAAAATAAAAAAAAAATTGAAGCACCAGTATATATTAATTCCTAATTACAGAAACCAACATTCAATAAGAAGCACCAACATATGATATTAGCAAACATAAGCATGTCACACAACTTTACACCATAAACATGCAGATACTCATTAACAAGTTATGTTTGTCACAAACCACCTTTGTGACGCATTTTAGTTGTTAAAAACGTTACTTCTCAAGGCCTTGCCTTCACTTCTTCTCATAAAAACAATGTTTAAAATATTAATAATCATCTTAATTTTTACTTTTTTTTTCACTATAAACTACTTTTGAGTTTTGTTGTGCTTTGCTCGTTGTCGATGTTTGACTCACCTTTTTGTCATCTTACATGGACTTTAACATCTTGCCACCTATCGTGGACTTTCAACCCTGCAACTAGTGGTGTAGACGAGTCGAGTTGAGCTTGAGTTCACTTAGGCTCGAGCTCGACTAGTTTTGGTTTTAAAAAAACTCAACCTCGAGCTCGGATCGTTTGTAGTTTTATTTCTAAAGCTCGAGCTTCGCTAGTCATTAATTTTTCAAGCTCGAGTTTGGCTTGTTTATTGTTAAATTATTAAATTATTATATTTTTATAAGTACTTTTACATTTATTTCTAATCATATTTTTATATATAACATAATATATATAAATTTTAATTATTTTTATCATCTATACTAATAAATAAAAATATTACGTGACACGTGTTACTCTTCTATGCCTACTCAATATTTTTTCCGCCTCTTTATCCTATTAATTATATAAATTTTCTTTAATTGTTTTTTATTTTTTTTTGTCTCTTTCCTATTAAATAATTTCTATAATTATTTTTATTAAATATTTTATATTTTAAACTAAATATAGTTAAAAATTGTATAATATTTCATAAATATGCAATATTTAGTTATAATATATATAAGAAAAAAATTTAACAAGTTATAATGTGAGCTCGAGCTTGGGCTCTAGCTCTTTTAAGCTCAACTCGATTTGAGCTTTTTTCTAGCCAATCTCGAGTAGCTTGTGAGCCGGCTTGGCTCGTTTACACCCCTACGTTCAACCTCACATAACTCTACCCTACTAACAACTTATCCGAACTCTTAGTAAAACACCATCCGAAATCATTAATGAAGGAACTCATTCCCTCATTTTCACCTTTCTTAGTTAAAAACACTCTCGATTAAAACATGTTTAAAAACCATTGATTTCTGTTTAGTTATTAACCCAAACCACTAATAATATTCATGCTTTTGGATTATCAATACCATTCACTTATATAATGTAAGACTCCAGACTCGGAAGAACTCATAGTTGGGTGCATACATAAATACATAGTTCTCAAACTGAAATACCTAATATTTTTCATCAAGATAGAGTCTATAAACATAAAGAAAAAAATCGTTTATAACATAAACCGTAAACATTGGGATGATAGTCTTGTATCAGGATAGCATCCACTTCCACGCCAATTCTTTTCATCATAGCTCTCAACGTACTTATACATTAACCCAAAATGCATGTTAAAGAATCAGATTTGTTGAGTGAGTTTTAGTTTATTTTAGTTTTAATCGTTCATAACTTTAAACATAGAGTAGCTGTACCATAACATTTCTTTACAAATAACATGACGTGACTTTATGCATGACACAACATAACGTAAATTTATACATAGCGTAACTGTACACGTATTATAAAATTGTCCTTAACATGCCTTTATTTATATCATTGCTTTATACGTAACATGATATCACTATAGTATAAAACCTTTTCACACATAAATGCTTGTAACTAGTAGCAGACTGTTTTATTTATTGCTCGTATACGACTCACTTATCCATTTGTTTGTACCAAGTACAATACTCCTTTATCTGTTGCTTGTACAAGATTCTTTTATCCGTACTTACAACGCATGGAAGACTCCTTTATCCATCTATAAACGTTTCTTACAAAATTTCTTTATCTAACATTTCAATTTTATCCATATATGTTACCATATCCTACTTTAGTCATACATCATTTGACATTCATCTAATCATTGCTTCTATGAATACTTTTCTCGTGTTAACATGCATAAACTATTTATTATGCACTATCATACCATCATTATTTCTTGACCACAATATAGCAAATGCCTAAACATCATTCATTAACATTAGTAAGATACTTTATTTTAGCATGCATATTAGCTCAAAACAATTAAGAAATGAGCATCCTAAACTCACCTGAGGATGATGTAAACTTTATACCATAAGCAATAAAATGTTGACCCTTCAAATTAAATATTCCTTTCTATTAGGAATGATGTATACTCACCAGGGGATGACGTATACTCACATTAGGGATGTTCATATTCAGTTGTTTAGATTTTCAGATATTTGTAAATTTTAGATAATTGATTTTAATATTTGAAATCCAAACCCAGAATTTTAAATATCTGAAATTTCAGATAGGGATATACAAACGGATATTTGATTAAAAAAATATTTATTATTAAATAATTTTAATAAAAATTCAATAATTTTTATCAAAAATTCTTTCGGACATCCGAACTTTATAAACAAATATCTAAAAATATTTGGAAAAATCCAAATTTTCTCTTTAATAATTAATTTTTAATAATTAGTAGAAATATTTCGGATAATTTGAATATTGAAATTCTTCAAGCATCTTTCAAATGGGTGTCAATTGACATATATTACAAAAATTCATATTTAAGCCACTAGGTAGTTTTGTGTCTGTGAAGTCAGAATCCTTAAAGCGTCTATCAATCTATCAAATGGCTAAGTTACCCATTAATCATAATTACCTGAAAATTTTATAAAATGATACGTTTGCGAAATGCCATTGATTACATTTAATGGACATAAGAATCTAGACATGAATATATTTAAATAACTTAATCCATGATATCTATACATTTAGCAGTCAATTTCAACTGTTATGTTCACTATTCATATATATTTGTTTATTACTCACTAGATTTAGTAAACCCATGTATTACACGGGTTTAATAAATAAAATATTAAATATAATAAAAAAAATTTAATTATAAAATTATATTATAAGACAATATATAATTGAAATTACGTATAAGTAAACACTATAAGTAATAATAAAACAACAATATCAACTTTTTAAACTTTTTTTCTCAAAAAAAAAAATTATTAAACATTTTATTTCAAAACAAACTATATTAAAAAATATCATTTTTAAATTCTTATTATAACTCTAAATTTTAACTTTTTTGGTATATAAAAATGTTATTTTTTAAAAACACTAATTTTAAGATATTTTGTATTTTTAGAAAAGTTTGATGTTTTAAAAAAGTTTCTTATTTAAAAAAATTGTTTAGAAATAATATTAATAAAAGGATTTATTTATTAATTTATTAAAAACTATTTTAATCTTGAAAATATTAAATAATATTTTTAGTAATTAAGATAATTATTTAATAAGAGAGAGAGGCGGGAGAATTTTGATGAGAAGAAATGTGGTATTTACACGTGTCCTTAATGGTTACTCTTTTATTAGAATAAAAAGATTTGGATAAATGATACGACAATCCGAATCATCATTATCCATAACAAAGACAGAACCAGTCACAGTATGTGATTTTCACCCATAACAAAGATATAATTCGATCAAATCATATATATACTTCTAGTCTAAATGTTACTTCCAGTAAAATTCCTTTCCGCTTTAAAGCATTTAGTATATTAATGTCATTTTTGAAATCATAAATCATTCGTTTGGTTTTTGAAAACATTAAACGTATTCATCTTAGCGTAGACTTGCGTATAAGCAAGTCTTTAGAGCCTCTACTTTTATAAATTCCTAAATTGGACACAATTTCATCTTATGCTTCTTATCTTTGATTTGGCGTAGATTTGTTGTGTGTATGTCTGGGAGAATAACACCTTAAACGATGTCACTGCATGTTAAATGCGATTTAAGTTTAGGAAATTTTAAGAAAGTTTATATTTTGAATGAGATTTTAACTCACTGGAAAGCTTTTATATATAGGCTAGAATTAGATCAATCACGGACAATCATAGGTACCGATAGCAGTTCTTTACTGGACTTGATTGCACGAGTCAACAAACACATGTCACATTCTAGTTATGTCTTATCCACTCAACCTCTAGTAGACCATTACGTGATAGTTGGAGATCCTCCATGGAGATTGGTGGGGGTCGACTAGCAATCTTGTTTTATGACATCGTGCATGGATTTTTGGCAAACGTTATGGCTTGGGTAGTGGTCCACCAGCACCTTCTTTTGTAGAATTTTTCTTTTCTTTTTAGACTTAATTTTTTACGGGTGTTACATCTTCTCTCACCTTTATTCAAGACACATCCTAATGATTTGTTGGAATAAATGTGGATATTAATTCTTCACTTCTAACTTCAGCTCCTATGTATATTCATTTCACGTTATGGTGGAGGTGCTTGTACCACAAGAGGGTATGGCTGATAAAGTAGAATGCTGCAAGTTCCACACGTTCATTCACTAGAGTCTGAAAATATAAGAAAAAGTTTTCGGCCTGGAATATCAAATCAAGAACGTTGGAACCATCGAAAAAAGGGAAGGGTTATTTTGGCTTGTCTTGTGTTATGTTGCCGATTCGATGAATGGTGCCGTGGTGGTGAACGGTGATGTGGTGGTGATTTGTTGCCTCATGATTTGCCTGTGATGTTGTCAGACAAGGTATCAAACTTGGAATGCAAGCTTTGAGTTGCTTTAACAAGTTCTTGAAGGATGAAGTCGTTTCGTTTGGAGGCATCATTGGTAGCGATAAGTAATTGGGATAACAACTGATCGGTGAGATTGGTGTTGGTTTTTTCGGGAACATTAGGGTCTTTACGGGGTGCATGATGGAGGAGTGATTTCATTAATGAAAGCACCAATTGATAGCAACCCATAGAGTGGGTCAAGCTCCAAGAAGCAGATAGGGGAGAACACAAGAATTTGGGACAATTTTCTCTTTATAAAAATTACTCAAATGAACAATACATGGAATTAAATATGCAAATGCAACCAACACTTCTACCACCACTAACTTATTCATAGGAACTAACTACCCAGCAGGCTAGCATGAACCATAAGAAACGTGTAACATAATTTGAAAAAGTCAACAACTAATCTTGTTTACCACTCCACGAAACGGGATGTTTATGAATGTTTCTTTTACGCCTGACTACTTGGTTTTGGGCTCCCAAATCTGTTGGGCCTGCAGCTGCTGTGGCTGGGCCTGATGCATCATTTAGCCAAACATGAAAAGTTTATAGGTCAGCCACGCCGTGTTTTCAACCCATTTACTTATAAATGATTCATTTTGTATGTAACATTTTGTTATTGTAACGTAAATTTGTTATAAACTAACCAGACTCTTTTCAACCCATGTTAGGAAAACCAGCCAACCACCTAATCTTGTCACCTCTTGTTATTATGTTTTGTTTATTCTGCTAAGGTTTTCGTGATTGAAATTAAACCGACCACTATTTTATGACAATGGACTTTATTCGTCCAAAAAGCTCGGATCTATACAAGTTTTAATCATGAAATTGGCTTCTAATCCCCGACTGAATATCTAGGAAAGGGACAACACACTGCTAATGCCGATTGATGAACTTCTGGTGATCGATGACTTTTTAAGTCGACCACTTTAAGACTCAGCATAGCTTGTTTTGGACAATGGCAGTTTACCACACACACATTGACATTCTTGCCCAAATATGTTGATGATTTTAGTGTCATCAATCTCGTTATAATTAGTTTTATGATTGTCATGATCCATTTGCTCAGTGATTCTTAATTTCTAGGCATGTAAGCAAAAATAGAAAACAAAACAAACGTAAACTACAACGTATTACAACAACTAACTCCTACAAACTAAAAACTACTTTAACCAACTCCTTTATCCAACATTGGCATGTTAACAGCAACATTACTTTCCAGATTGTGATCTATTGCTTCAACTGATACATCATCGTCGATTCCCATAAGATTGTTGTTACCTTTTGTGTCGATGTGGGTGGAGAGTTTCCTTCAGGAATGGACCCACGCGGTGGCGTAAGTCTTCATCTTTTTGGTGATGGGGTGCAAATCTTGGGCGGACATAATGGTGACCTCTAACAATCGATATTGTTATTCGTTTAGAGCCATCTTGACCGATGATATAACCGACTCCACCCTATGGTTTGGTGGCAGGGTGACGATGGTGTCACGTAGAAAGATAGTCCAATAGTGAACCGGTAAGGCGACAGGTTTGATGCGTTGTCTTGTTATGAAAACATTGCAAGATAGAATCTGGAAACCACCATCATATAACATGGGAAAAAGGGTTTCAAATTTAGAAATGTTTTGCTATTTTCAGGGTCAACAAAATTATAATGACGATGTTTACAAATCAAATAAACATCCTATAGTTGTTCCCTACGAGTTTTTATTTTTTTGAAAACGTTGCATTACATCTTCGACTGAAACTTCTTATCAACCATCAACACCAGTGCTCAATGTCTAGCAGTTAGAGTACCTGCACGCACTTAATATATAACTTGATTCATAAATGAATCTTTAACTCCATTGAATCATATATGTATGTGGTGCAGGATCGTTTGAAGGTGTTCAATGCAAATCAGTTTCACAATGAGGAGAGACTTAGAACATTTAACAGATCAAATAAGGAACTGGAACCTTTATGGTGATACTAAAGGAAAACACAAGTAAACAAGAGACAGAAACTTAAGAACAAACAGATTGGTTTTCAAGGATAAAGTATATTTCTCTCAAGTTCTATTACAAGTGTTACAAAGCATGAAGATAAAATACAAGGACCTGAGATACTTTATACTACATCCTACAGCCGGCCATACTTTGAAGGCCAGCTGGAAACACTAATCTAGACAACAAGATCAATGTGAAGTCAAAAGGCAGATTGCCTTTTGACAAGTGACTATGACATGCCATAGCTCACATCCTAATGTAATACAAAAAGGATAAAAGTACATAAAGTAGAAAGTTATAGACTCAAGACCTTAATCTACAGTTTTCTAAAGCATGAACCTTTTCACCAACTTGTATAAGTTGGTGAGTCTGCAGAGTGGCAGCAAAAAGTTGGTCAGCTTTTCTGAAAAGTTGTTGATCACAGAGAGCATGTCTTCTCTGTATTTGGAAGAAATCAGTCTTCTATCTTTGAGGCTTTGGAAGATTTTGTCTTCTAAGCTTCGGAAAGACTTAATCTTTGGCTTCGAAGAATTGGTCTTTTGCTTCGGAAGATTTTACACTTAGTGTAATTCTTTGCAGTGTGTAAAACTTCCGAAGTAACTTCTACCATGCACAAAGTGCATGCATGCAGGAGACTCCTTGACTGTTTTTTGTGCATCAGCCTCTTTCAAATATCTTACAAACTCCCCCTAGGCTGATGCTACCAAAACAGAGAGGATTCTTAACAGTTTGCAGTCCTCATGTCTTGATCAGTAGTGTACAATTAGGACATAGATGGTCTTCCAGATGCAAGAGACTCTACTTTGAATGGAGTTGATTGAGCAACCTCTTAATGCACTTTCTCAGGATGTTATTACTCATCCTGAGATGTTGAGGAGGATGCCTTGGACTTCTTTTTCTTCTTTTTGTCCCTTCTAATGGCCATCCTTTTCCTCACTCTATACTTCAACTGAGGAGTTTGGCCTGTAGCACCAGATTGTCTTTTTGTGCTCTCCTCAGTTAGGTCCTTATTCCACATTTGATCAGTAGAGGGGATTTAGAACCCTGCTGTGGGTCAGAAGATGAAGTTGGCTTGGGTGTAGCTTCAGGTTCAGGTTGTGTTGTCTCTTCAACCTTCACCTCAACTTCCGATGCAGCTGGACTTAGTGGAGAATGCAAGTCAATCAGCTGACCTTCTTTGATCTTCTACTTGATAATCCTGATGTGCTCATCCATTGTGGATAGAGACATATGACCAAGTCTCCTTCAAGAGAACCCATACAGCTTCAAGAAGCTCATCATCTTTAGTCTGTCAGCAGACTTCTTTTCTTGAGCTCTGATGGTGGCTCTTGTTTTAGCAGCTTCCTCTCTCATTTTTCTCTTTACAGCTTTTCTTTGAGTTTGAGCCTCTTCATCAAGCTGTTTGAGTTACTCAAAATCAATATATTCATATGAGAGGGGATTGAGGGCTGCTGCCTGATAGAGACCTATGGCACTCAGATAAGCTATCATCTTCTGTCTTTCTTGTTCCTTGCTTATCTGAGTTTCTTCCTCTTCAATGGCCACAGACTCCTTCTCAGGACTTTTATGAACTGGAGAGAGGATAGTAGTTTTTTGTTGTTTCTTTCTTCTTCTTTCTTCTTTGATTTTGAGGAGCATTTCTGCTGCCTCAAGCCTCCTTCCTCTCTTTATACAGCTCCTTGTCTACCAGTTCATCTAACTCTATCAATAGGAGAGAAATTATTTCATCTATGTTGTAATTTCTAAGTCCCAGATAGTTCAATCGGGCTGCTCTTAACTCATCATTCTGAGCATCAGGCCTATGAGCAGCCCTGATTTCAGCTTGCATGAAGCTTGAGACTTCACTAGATCTTTCTCCCCTGGCCTTCCTCTTTCTCTCTCTCTTCTCCTCCTTAATCTCCTCAGGAGTCATTTTTTTTTTCCTTTGTCAATTGTTCGCCTATATGACTCAGGATGGAGAGAGTTTTGGCCTGCTGATGATTGTGATGAGCTTGAGCTCTGGCCAGAAAGAGGTTGTGATACACCTTCACCTGCAGGTGTGTCACTGAGGGTACTGGGTGTTGAAGGTGAGCCTGTCTCAAGGTTCACAGGTTCTTCTGCTGGGCTTTCAACTGAGGTTTCTCCTTCGAAGCTAATCTTAGGGTCTGTCTCAGTATCCAGTTGACCAACAGTTTTCCCTGCTAGGCTCTGTCTATATAATATTGCTCTTTGTCTGAATTCCTTAAGCACCCATTCTTGAATCACCTCAGCTAACCTGCTAGCCTGTCTGTTTTGGCTTGGGTTGATGAAGGGCAGGTTAATCAAGTTCATACCATCATGGAAACTCAGGGTCTGAAAGTTGAAGAGTTGACACACTAGCTGGTGCTGCTAGGTTGTCACCTTGAGCAATGAGCTCTAACATTTTGAGGACAAGGGCTGTTTCTACCCCAGAGAATCCCATAGTTGTTTTTCTCATTATTTTAAAGATGCCAGGCTTTATCTGTCCTAATTTAAGAGTTTTACTTGTTCCCCTCAACTGTGAGCCCAGTTCACAGTTAAGAATATGCTGGACATATCTAGGGAATATGTAATACTCTAAGTAGTCCAAGTTTGAAAGCAGATTAAGGTAAATAAAGTGAGAATACCTGAACTTGACCCCTTGAACCAGTACATGGACTATGAAGGACAGATCCTCAGGAATCTAGTCCCATACTCCATGTTTGTTGGACAAGCTGTGTATGATAACATGGAGGAGGTACTTCCACTGGGAAGAGACCTTCTCTTTCCTGAAGGTTCTGACTGAAAAGTCTCCTTCATACCCCATCTGCACAAAAAACTGATTAACAACAGATTTAGGAAAGGACAAATCACCTTCTACGTCATCCAGCTGGAGATGGGTGTTGATGATGGCTGAAGTGATGAAGATTGTCCTCCCCTGCACTGTGGCAGACAGTGCCTCTCCCCATCCATGGTGACCTCTAGGCAGGTTCGTTAAAAGTCCAGCAGATGATCCTCATAAAGAGGAGGATCAAAGGTGAGGGAGGTGAAGTAGTTCGTCAGAGAAAGGAAACGGTAGACCTCTGAGAAACCAGGATCTTTCTCAGAGTTCAACACGGCAACCTGATTGTGTTGCCTGTGAAGTTGCATGGAGAAATCGGGTTGGTTTTGCGATTTAGGTTGGCCATTTCAGAGAGCTTCGTCAAGAAGGAAGATAAGAATAAATGCGGTTTCTAGGTGAATTTAGGTTAGCAGGATATTGCAGATGAAGAGAGAAAAGTGAAAGAGAGGGAAACCATTGAGTATATATATGAAATGGATTTGAGACAAAGTTAATGCGAAAGGATAAACTTTGAAATCCGGATGTCGGTCCCACCTTTGAAAAAGTGCTCAAAAGTAGTTTTCTTGGAAGTCGAAATTCTTACGAAGGTAATTTGGCTTCGGAAGTTTTGATAAAAGCTTCGGAGGCCAATTTGGCTTCGGAAGATATTTCTAAGAGTTTTGAAAATTTTGCTTCAGAAGAAAAATACTTAAAGTATTTCTTTTCTCTTTACAGAGATAAGTACTTTCGGAAGAAATTTGTCCTTTAATACCATGTAAGTATTTAGGAAAAATTTGGCTTCGGAAGATATTTAGAGAATTTCTTCCGAAGGTAAATTGTCATAAGTAGTTAGTTGATATTAAAGACATAATTTGCTTCCGAATGTAACTTAGTTTCTTCCGAATAGAATGATGTTCAAAATTTACAAAAGTCTAAGGAATATTTTCCAAAAGAATCTTCTTCCAAGACATTTAGGGGCTTATAAAGGTGATAAAATAGACAACTAAGGACACACAGATTTTAGAAATAATATTGAATTTAAGTTTAAGAAAAAACTACTTAAAGTTAATCATCCCAATAGCTGATATGAGATACTTAAATCTCTGTTCATCAAAAGCTTTGGTGAACAGATCAGCATATTGTTCATTTGTGTGAACTTTGACTAGTTTGATTAACCCCTTTTCAAAATTATCTTTAATTAAATGATACCTGATGTTGATATGCTTGTTCCTTGAGTGCTGCATAGGATTCTTTGTAATAAGATAGCACTATTGTTGTCTATATGAATGGGAGTCTCCTTGAAGTTGAATCCATAGTCTAGCATCTGATTCTGAATCCAAAGCACTTGAGCATAGTAGCTGGCAGCAGCAATGTATTCAGCTTCAGCAGTTGATGCAGAGACATAGTATTCTTTCCACCAAGAAATTGACATCCCCCTGATGTAGACTTTGCAGTCATGTTACAGCCACCATAGTCACTATCTGTATATGCATACAGATTGAAGTCAGAATTCTTTAGATACCAAAGGCCTAGAGATGGAGCACCTTTGAGGTATCTTAAAATTCTCTTGACAGCAACCAGGTGTGACATCCTGGGGTTGACTTGATATCTAGCATAGATACATGTGGCAAACATGATATCAGGCCTGCTCGCAGTGAGGTACATGAGAGACTCAATCATAGCTCTGTAGAGATGCTCATCTACACACTCCCCCTTAAGGTCAGGTCCAAGAGAGTGGTTTCTGGCTATGAGAGTATTTGAAACCTTGCAGTCAGTCATGCTGAATCTTGTAAGTATGTCCTGAACATACTTTGACTGACTTATGAAGATGTCATTGTCAACCTGCTTCACTTGAATTCCTAGAAAGAAATTGAGTTCCCCCATGGCACTCATTTCAAATCTATTATTTATCAGCGTCTCAAAGTCTTTGCAGAGCTTTGGATTAGTTGACCCAAAGATAATGTCATCAACATAAACTTGAACCAGCATCAAGTCATTTTCTATTCCTTTGATGAATAGAGTTCCATCTATAGTACCCCTTCTGTAACCATGTTGACATAGGTACTGAGATAGAGTCTCATACCACTTCCTTGGAGCTTGGTGCAACCCATATAAAGCTTTATCAAGCTTGCTAATATAATCAGGATGATCTGGATCTGCAAAACCAGGTGGTTGTTTGACATACACCTTTTCATCAATCACCCCATATAAGAATGCACACTTGACATCAAGTTGGTAGACCTTGAAATTCTTGGATGCAGCAAAGGCTAGGAATATCCTAACAGCTTCAAGTCTTGCTACTGGAGCAAAGACATCAGTGTAATCAATCCCTTCTTCCTGAGTATACCCTTGAACAACTAGTCTTGCCTTATTCTTAATGACAAGTCCTCTATCATCTTTCTTGTTCCTGAACACCCATTTGGTTCCTATGGTAGTCTTCCCAGGAGGAAGAGGACATAGGTTCCAAACCTTCTGCCTTTTGAATTGAAGCAGCTCCTCCTGCATAGCTTCAACCCAACTTCCATCCGCTAGAACCTACTCAACTTTCTTTGGCTCTACTTGGGACAAGAAACAAGAGTAGAGACAAACATTTTTGTCATGGGTTTGTCCTCTTGTTCTTACCCCTTTGTCAACTTCACCAATGATGTTTGTGGTGGGGTGAGACTTGTGGATCTTGTGTTGAGGGATCACAGCAAGTTGGTTGGAGAGATCTAAATTTGTAAAATTTTGATCAGGCAAAGTAGATTCACCCACCACATCAGCACACTTATCAAGAGCAACTTGATCCAATGAGTGTGTGACATCAATAATGTTGTCTTCCATGGAATGATTGTCAGCATCAAGGAATTCTTGATCACTATCGCAATTACCACTTTCTTCTTAATTTGAAGCTCCTTCCTTTTGGTTTTGTGCCTCTAAACTGTAATGTGAAGGCATTTCAGATGTATCAGCAGGATTTGTAATTGTTGTGCTGATAGGAGCTCCATTTGCAGAATTTGTTACCACTGGAGCTGAAATAGATTGATTTGAAGCTCTTCTCAGCTCAAATCTTAGGTCAGGATCTTCTGCTGATAGGTTACCTGTAGATCCTGAAACATTCTCACAAGACTTGTTATAACAGTTGGTAACTAAATCAAGATCAAACACCCAATCTGGACCAGAACCTCTCACACAAGGAGTGTGTTCATTGAAAGTCACATTGGCTGACTCATCAACTTTTATAGTTCTGAAATTGTATACTCTATAAGCCTTGGCTTGAGAAGAGTATCCAATAAAGTATCCATCATCTGATTTCTCATCAAATTTGGCTATCTGATCTTTGGTATTCAAGATTATGCAAGGACATCCAAATGATCTGAGGAAACCAATGAAAGATCTCTTTTGTGCCACAGTTTATAAGGAGTCTTACCATGAGTCTTAACTACTGAAACTCTATTCTGCACATAGCAAGCAGTGTTCACTGCTTCTGCCCAGAAGGTGATAGGCAGTTTAGAGTCAGACAACATAGTTTTTGCAGCTTCAATTAGTGTCCTGTTTCTCCTCTTAGTAACACCATTTTGCTGAGTAGTCCTGGCAGCACTATATTGTCTTAAAATACCTTTTCATCACAGAATGTATCAATGATTTGGTTCTTAAATTCAGTTCCTTGATCACTGCAGCAGGCTCAGTACTTCGAAAGCATTCCTTTCTTCGGAAATTTTCTTCCGAAGGCAAGTTTTCACTTGTCTTCTTCTTCACTTTGGAACTTCAAGAGGAAAAGCTTTTCCTTCAGAAGTTGGCTTCTTCTTCATCTTCTCAGAAGTTTTCTTCTTGATCATATGAATAGTGCTTTTAGGATTGTAGATGCAATCCTTAGCTAGATGAGAAGTACTGCCACACATGACACAATCAATCTGCATTCTTCTGGAAGTCTTCTTTGGAGAGGAAGACTGATCTTGATCACTTTCCATCTCCATCTTCTTCTTCACAGATGAAGTATCAAGCCTTTTAGGGATGACTTGCTGCTAGATATGGATGGTTTATGTTGCGCAGCAGTGGTACACAACAAATCAGCCTTCTTCTTGTTGTTGTTGGGATGAGATTGATAAGAACTAGAACCCCTGGTACTAGGATTCATAGTTGAGTCTTCTGCCTTCACCACTTCAAATCTTGCAGAGATGAACACTTATTTCTGCTTAGAATTGAAAGTGGCCTTGATCTCTTTAGCTTTATTGGACTTTCTTTTTGCTCTTCTGATCAAGTTCTTCCTCTTGTACTTTGTCAACCCAACAGGATTCCTCTTCCAGGAGAATAGTGACCCTTCTTAGGATGATTTTCTTCACTATTCTCAGATCCATCCTTCACTATCTCCTCTTCATCCTCTTCACTCATAAGGTCTATAAAGGGAAGCTCATCTTCACAAGTTCCACATCTTGGAGATCTTACTGATAGTAAGGAGTGTGGAGGAGCTATCTCAGTAGATCCTAGTCCCTGCTTATTTTGATAACAAACTTTGGCATACAGAGATGAGGATATCATGTTCTTGAAGGTCTCTTCTTCAAGAACACATTTTTCTACCCTGGCTTTCCTGATCACAAGCTCAGCCTGACATTCAGTTAACTTAGTGATGAAATCTTTGATCTGAGTCCTGTAGTTGGTGTGTTCATATTTAAGAGTGGAAATGGTTTTCTCTAAATCCTCTATTTTTAGTTTATATACATTTTCAACTCTTTTGAAATCAGATTTTAAGATATTTAAGGACTCAAGATCAGATCGCATTTCTAAGTTATAGGACCTGTATCTATTTACTTTAACAATACATTCTGGAGTACAAAGATGTTCCAATACCTTGGCTTCATCATGATCTGCCATCAGTGCTTGATTTGGAGATGCATTTTCAACCTGAAAGCTCTAGTCAAAGCCTCCTTCTTTAACAGCAACTGCAGCTTGCTGCTTTGGCTTCTCATTCTGGAGACTCCTTCAGTGTAGTTTGGTCTGGTTTGTGCTTGGCCACCATTTGTTCTAGGTGCCTTGCACTCACTGGCAAAGTGTCCCATTTGGTTGCAGTTGAAACACTTTACCTTGCTTTTGTCTAGTCCAAACTTTTCACTGGCTGCATTGCTAGGAAACTTCCTCCCTGTCCTCTTGTAGAACTTTTTGGCTCTGTGAGTGAGAAGAGCCATCTGCTGGACTATCTCCATGTACTCCAGATCATCTGGATGGATACAGTCCAGGTCTTCAAAAGGTGGAGAGAAAGTTGTCTGAACTCTCATCAGCAGACACAAAGGCATGAGAAGAGCTTGTCTCTTGAAATGGACTTCCTTGGATGTAGTTCTCCCTTGGTCTCTCAGGGAAGGTGATGAAAGGACCTTTTTGTGAGTTGTCAGGGTAGCAGATGAGATGATGCTGTGGTTTTCTGCAATTCCTTTCAACCATATGGAGGGCTGAACTCTGCTGATTGTTGGAGATACCAGATGGATTTTGCATGTTCATTTCCATCTGGTAGCCACTAAGGATACCATACAACTCTGTAAGACTAAGAGTCTTGAGATTCTCAGTCCTTTTGCTAACAACACAGTAATGGGTCCACTGTTTGGAAAGAGAGGACATGAACTTGCTCACAATGTCCCTATTCTCAAGAGTTACTCCAACATCCATTAGAGTATCCACAATCTCAACATACCTGAAGTATTGTTAAGTCATGGTTTCACTTGTTTTGTAGGTGAAATTCTCAAAATGCTGCTTCAAAAAGTCCTTTTTGTTCTCTTTTGCTTCAGAGGACCCCTCATACATGAGCTTTAGTGCATCCCATAACTGCTTGGCAGTTTTGCACTTCTTGAAGCCCCTGTAGATGGAGTTGGGAAGAGCAGTTTGAAGGGCAGTCATGGCCTTCTGATAGATATCAATCTTCTTTCTATCTTCTTCAGAATAGTCAGTCACCTTTTTTGGAATCATACCACCTTCAGCAGCAGCTGAAGAGGTGCATGGAATGTAAGGTCCGGAGACAACAGATTCCCACATCCTGGAGTCTTGAGACTTAATGAAGCATTCCATTCTTTGACACCAAGTATCAAAGTCTTCAGGAGTGATCAGTGGAGACTTTGTCATAGTGCCAGTTTCCATATCAGCCTTTGAAAGAGCTGCCATTTGAGTTGTTAAGTGTTTTGTGAAAAACTGAGAGATCTAAGATGGTGAGATCTTACAATCAAAAGCCTGGAATGCTCTGATACCAATTGCAGGACCGTTTGAAGGTGTTCAATGCAAATCAGTTTCACAATAAGGAGAGACTTAGAACACTTAACAGATCAAATAGGGAACTGGAACCTTTATGGTGATACTAAGAAAAACACAAGTAAATAAGAGACAAAAACTTAAGAACAAACAGATTAGCTTTCAAGGATAAAGTATATTGCTCTCAAGTTCTATTACAAGTGTTACAAAGCATGAAGATAAAAATACAAGGACCTGAGATACTTTATACTACATCCTACAGCCGGCCATACTTTGAAGGCCAGCTAGAAACACTAATCTAGACAACAAGATCAATGTGAAGTCAAAAGGCAGATTGCCTTTTGACAATTGACTATGACATGCCATAGCTCACATCCTAATGTAATATAAAAAGGATAAAAGTACATAAAGTAGAAAGTTACAGACTCAAGACCTTAATCTACAGTTTCCTAAAGCATGGACCTTTTCACCAACTTGTATAAGTTGGTGAGTCTGCAGAGTGGCAGCGGAAAGTTGGTCAGCTTTTCTGAAAAGTTGTTGATCACAGAGAGCATGTCTTCTCTGTATTCGGAAGAAATCAGTCTTTTATCTTTTAGGCTTCGGAAGACTTTGTCTTCTAAGCTTCGAAAGACTTCATCTTTGGCTTCGGAAGAATTGGTCTTTTGCATCAGAAGATTTTACACTTAGTGTAATTTCTTTGGAGTGTGTAAAACTTCCAAAGTAACTTCTACCATGCATAAAGTGCATGCATGCAAGAGACTCCTTGATTGTTTTGTGTGCATCAGCCTCTTTCAAATACCTTACATGTGGATATGTAAAGATTGAGATATGACCTCAACAAGCTCTAGGGCTACCTAAATATTAAAGACTCCTTGATTGTCTTTGTGTGCTTTGGATCAAAGTAACCTTTTTCAAATACCTTACATGTGGATATGTAAAGATTAAGATATCACACACGGGGGTATGGCAAATCTTTGTGTTGGAGTTTGATCTCCTCTGTTGGACATGTTCTTCAATCTTAGCCACCACCACCTCCTCCTCGGTCACATATACCTTTATCATAGGCCATTTCACAGGTGTGACATCCGGTAATTTTCCGTTACCAAACTCCGTTAGTTCCGTTAGGTCTTGCATACACGTGTCGTGAGCACACACTAGTTGTCGCTGAACGTTGGTGACTTAATAACAATGATCTATGATAAACAAATAATAATCTAATTAATAATGTTGATTATTAGTTCATGGTGATGTTATCTATGGATTTTAAATATTATTTGTGAATTTTACTTGATAACGTGACAACGTGTATCTATGATCTCATATGTTTTGCTATTAGTTGAAAATGTATATGATTATTATTGTTGACTAGTAATGTTTATATTTTGTAGTTAAAATCTTTTAAAAAGTGTTAAAAAGATTAGTTTTTATAAAATATAAACAATGGGGTTTATTTTGTAATTGGAATAAAATTAAAAGTTACCATATTTAAACAAATTAAACCCAACCCTAGCCCCCATTCCCTCACTTGCGGCCGTAACCCCCTCCCAACACCTTCATCCATTCGATTTTGATCCAAGAACAAGTGCACAAGTCAAATTTGAATTGGTTTCAAGTATTACAAGTTGTTTTCAAGTGTTAATCATCATCTAAGCACACCCAAAGGTTATTTTTGATTAGTTTTTCATGGTTTTTGTTCTTGATGAACCCTAACTCGAAATTGATGATGAAAAAGTGAAATTGATGATTGTTAGATGTTAATATGATGTTGATTAGATTACATGAATGTTAGATCATGATGATTGTGCAAGAAATCTATGATTTGATCATGAATCTCACACATTGCTTTAAGAGGAAACTTTTTGTTCTTGGAATTCATGATTTGATGATTGTATGATGTTAGATACATTGCTTGGATGTTAGTTTACATGGTTTATGTAAGAAAATTCATGAAATTGATGTGTTGATCAAAACTTACTATAAGTGGAAACTTTTATGCATGATGATTGGGAACTTTGATGAATTAGGGATGATTATCATGTTGGAATGTATGTTATGAACTTGATTAGGTATAAAGTTGATGAAATTATGAAGGAATTGGATGTTAGATTGCTTTTGGGTGTTACTTTTCCAAAAGGGAAATTTATTTTTGAAGATCATTGGATATGATGATTTGAGCATGTTTATGATGTTAGGATCATGTTAGAATGTTTATGGATGATGTCTAATGTGGTGGAATGTGTTACTTGGGTTGTATGGATGCTTGATTGATCACTTAAAGAATTTAAGTTCTTGGTGATTATACATGATGATGAATTATGGTTAGTGAATAGGAAATCATGTTTGGGAATTGGAATTGATCATTTTTGTGTTTGTTGGTTGGAATGAATCCTGTTGGTTAATGTGAATATGATTGTCATACACGCTTGTGAATCTGAGGCCCCTACTTAATAGGATTGGTAGGGTTTAGGATGTGAAGTCGTGAGTGGCTTCACATGGAATGTTGTGCATGATTAGATTTCATGAATGATTTATTAGTTGTGATGTATTTATAATTGTGTTGAGCATGTTGATTGTTTGAGATTCGCATGAGTTGTATGATGATCTAGGTTGAACTTGGGTTGATGATGTGATATACGTGAATAGTCTGTTTGATAATCATGTATGATAAGTTGATACGCTTGATTAAACGAGATTTCAATTAATATGTCACCAACGGGTCAAATGGGTTAACTAGGTTAAATGAGTCTTGTTTTCCAAAGCCTGGGGTCAATGTGTTTATTGAGCACCTAGGGTTGTTAAGTTTTCTGTGTACACGTACTTATGTACTTGCGTGTTCTAGGTAACCTTTGAAGGGTTGTCTTTCCATCCATCATCAGTTCTCTTTTATCATTGTCTTTGCACATCAGGTGAGTTCATGCCCCACTATTTTATAAACTCTGTTCTGGTAGCATATTTGTTCACAAACGCTATATTATTATTATAAGTTATGTATGTTTTAACATAGTGCATAATACCTTGAAAGTCCTCAAACTTTCGGATCGTTAATAATGGTAACTAGAGGGAAATCTTGGGTAGTACTACTAGGTCTGACAAGCCCCACCTGTGCGACTGGAGGTCAAACGGGTGCAATATTGTCCTAAACACAAACATCGTCATGACAGGTCGTGACGAGAGGCAACAAACGCAACACAGTCAGCTTCGATCGCGAAATCACTATTGTTATTACTTGTGAAAATAGACTAGCTATCTATTTCAATGCATTTCTTATGTTATGCAAATTATTATTGTTTATGTTAAACGCAAACTCTTGAACTCACCAACCATCGTGTTGACCTTTTTAGTATGCTACTCTCAGGTCGTTAACTTAGGTTGCCATTAGGAGCACGTCACGGGTCCAGCATGCATCCTAAGACTTCATCTTAAGTCATAACACTTGGATTTTATTCATGAGATTTAAATAATGGGTTGGCGCGTGTTTTGCCAAATTTTGCATTTATATACTTTGGGTTTGTCTTATTTACAAAACGCTTCCGCATAGTTTTTAAGTTTGAACTTTGATTGGTTTTATTTTAAGTGTGGCATATAGTGTCGTTCTGAGTAACTAGTGACTGTGATACTGGTTTGTTCACACGCCTCGCGGTAAAACTCCACACGTGAATTTTGAGGGCGTGACAACAGGCCGCCTCCTCGGTTAGACATTGGTTGGTCTAACCTGTATCAAACTTTACCAGTTCACACTATAACCTGAAATGGAACATAACATCATTTGCGATCCTACGTCTACACCAGCTGATACCAATCATAAGTTAAGCTCAATGGATGAAGAGTTACTTGAAAATGCCACAAAATATTGTCAACAGGCTGGGGCATATTACAATACCTCACTTTTACGAGACCGGACATAAGTTAGGTCGTGCAGCAAGTTTGCACGCACATGCATGCACCTCATACCACACACATGAATGTGTTGAAAAATATTTTACGTTATATATGGAGTATGATTTCATATGGTTTGACCATAGTCTAGTCTCCTGCTAGTTTTTGGGTATCCTACATGGAAGCCAATTGGGCGGGCTGCCAAGACACACATGTCATTTGACATCAAGTGCAGAAGCTGAGTAACGTGGGGTTGCTAATGATTTTTTGAGACTTGTTGGTTACGCAATCTCCTTTGCGAACAACATCACCCGCCCAAGTTGGCCGTTCTGATATATTGTGACAATATTCGTGCAGTCTGCTTGTCATCTAACCCCGTCCAACTGTGACGCAGCAAACATATCGAGATCAGCGTACATTTTGTTCGTGAGAAGGTCATGAGGTCAGATAGAGTCCTTCATATTCCATCATGCTTTCAGATTGCCGATATATTTACCTAGGGCTTACCGAGGGTTTTATTTGATGCTTTTCGTTCCAATCTCAACACTCGAGTACCTTTCGTTTCGACTATGGGAGTGCATTAGAATATATTTGTATATTTACCAATCTTATGTTCCAAAGTGTCTAATATGTTAAAGCTCTAGATTAGGTCATTGTGGACTATACATATATTGTTGAGGTTGGTGAAATAATACATCGAATATTCACATACCAGACTAACAGTATCCTCTAAGACTTCCAAAAGCTAGTGGTGTTCTTGTATGGTGTCATCGATGGTAGTTAACTTAGAAGTGCCACCACTATAGTGGGGAATCGTCGGCCGACCATAAAGAGCCTGAAATGGTACTAAGTCCATCGTTGAGGTTGTCTGACACGCAAAACATCTCAAATAGACAACGATGTAATAATCTCGCAACTCACGTTTCCATGAAAAATCAGAAACGTATATGGTTAAAAGCGTTGTATCCGACTTAAGGCATGTGTATCCTTAGTAGCATTGTAGTTCGGTTTGATTGACTTCTAATTAGGGAATGTCACAAGAGAATTCATATTGTTAATTGTAACATAATTATCACGGACTTCAGCCTATAACCAAGTACCTTAACAACCTCATTGTTGCAACATATATAATATACGTATAATTACTTTTAACACTTGTGTAAAACAACACAATACAAAAGGTAGCATCTTAGATAGAGTGATATATGAATTAACTTCTCTACATTTATATGATATATTTGTTGTTTCTTACCAAACTATGTCATATGTGTTGGAAATTTAGACACAAAATAATTATATTTATGTATTTATTTATTTATTGGTTTAAGTTCTCGTTTTATAACGAACTATACCATGTCCAAATTGAAGCCAAAATGAATTAGATATCGATGCTCGAAGTTGAGTAGTCGAAATGAAGAAAGTGAAACTTGGGTGATTATAGTAAGAATTGTTGAAATTTTTTGCATAATGCTAATAAAGCCATGTATTGACTAACATGGATGTTTTATGTTTTGACCAAGTCTTTTAATAAATATTATGAATGTCTATTATGTTTTTAAAATTGGTATTAAACATGTCATGAATGAAATAAGAGTTTTAATTTGGTCTCATAAAACATTTCATAAATCAAATGGAAGTTTTGGTCGTGAGTCATAAAACTCACATTAATATGAATTTTTTAGCATGAGTATATAAGTAATTTATTTTCTTTAGTGTCTACAAGTTTTCATAAAAATTTAGAGATGGGCATTCTCTAAATTGTTCTTCCTACACCATCATCTTTAACGTTTTCCATATAACATCATAACACATATATTACCCGATGATCTCTCGGGCCTGAGGCACTCTCCGGCAGTACATACGGCTTTGGCTGTTGTACCCTGGGAGACAGACGCGTTGTCTTGAGTAGAGACGCGAAATCTGTTTTAAGGGACCCGTGTCTAACACGATCCTCAGCCACAACCGTCAATCTTTTGTTTGTTAATTGTAGCAGTCAAGAGGTATAGTTGAATATTCGAACGTGATGAAGACTCAAGTCAAAAATAATATATGAAGACTCGTTGGAGTATATACTAAAGATGGATGTTCGAATCAAGTTTGGTACATAAATATTGTTATATTTATTTTTCTAGTCGTATTTGTAAACGGTATTATACTAAAATATTTCTCATGGCTAACGAGAGTATCGTTAGAATTAATATTTTTAATATAAAAGTAAACCTACTTCTTACAATATGTTATTACAAATTATATAAAAAGGTTAACGTGCGAATAAATCTGTATTAAAGTGATAAGAATATTATGTAAAATAACAAAAAGCTGGATACTTAAGCAGCCATAAGCATATAAGCATATGGCATCAAGTACATTTTTTACATTAATTAATAAAAAATGACAATGAATAAAGGTGGTTTATAAATCTCTAAAAACACATCAATTTTCAAACCAAAGCAAATCGACCTATTTGATACTTACATGGTTCACGATTTATGGTTTGAAACCGTGTTTAATAGTTCAGTTATGGTTTAGGAACTTAAGACCAGTCGTATAAAGCGAACCATCATTTACCTATATTTTTCATGTTTAGAAAACGTAAATACATATATATGATATTCATGAAAAGAAAATTTCACAAAATAATAATCAAGTTTTAAAAGTGTTTTAGTTTGATTACTTATACATAATTTTTTAAAATTGAACCACCAAACCATCAAATAGAGTTACAATTGAATTTTCTTATGTAAACAAAGTAACGAATAAGAAAACGTAAATATAGAAATTTTCAATGTATAAAATTATATTAAAATATAAAAAACCAGTTAATTATATTAAAAAAATTAAAAAAAAAATACCTAAAATACCGCTACCATTCCACATCAGCATCAAAACAAAGAAAAAATATTTCCTAATTAAAAAAAACGAAAAACATACTAAAAACATATTAAATTATAATTTAAATAAAACATGAAAGCCGATTCACCTAATTGTAACACTTTTTAAACTTAGGTTATCTAATTAAAACATTTTTAAAAATTAGTTATTATTGTACAAACTACAAATTACCCATTTAATGCATCAAACGAACTGTTTACATATCAAGAGTCATTGATTCAACGAAAAATTTTCATTAAAACCGATCGAACCAAACCACAAAAGAGCTTGTGGCACATACCTTGTTGAAGAAAGAGATATAAAGGATGAACAATTAGCATATATGGCTTTGAGCCACGAGTGACAAAAGGTCTAACAACATAAACTAAATATTACATCTTTCCTTCATCTTTTCCACCATTGACAAACATTCCCATTCTCCTCCTAATATATCAAAATCTATAATTCACCTAATGGATTTGAAAAAGACCAAAGAAAGAACCCACCTCAAAAATTGGATCTTTGGTTCTTGATTCCTGTGACCAACACTCATCTCCCCCTTTTCAGTAATCTGCATCAGAAAAGACACAAAAACTTGTAAAATTAGAAAATAAAGATTCATAAGCACTCACATTTCATGTATAATTTACTCACCATCATGTTTCTTTGCTGCATTTTTAGCAAATAATACAAAGATTACTATGAATCCAACTCCTGCTGCACCTCCCAAGATAATTGCAACTGTTTTTCCTGTATTTGACTCTGTTCCTGCAAACCCACATCAATTCATTCCCCAAATTACATTTGTAATCAATAACAGTGGTTTGAAAAGATGAAGATAGTCACAAAATCACTTAATCTGTCATACCTGATGAAGAAGAAGAAGATGGTGAATAATATGAAGAAGAAGATGAAGAATATGAAGATGAAGAAGAAGATGAAGAAGATGATGATGATTTCTTGGGGTTTGGTATCCCATTAGGGTAATAGCTATAGCTTATAAAACATCTATGAAGATAGATTTGCCCTGAAGTTGAGCTCCCACACTCCACTTGAGCTCTCTGAACAGCAGTTTTCACACACTCACCACAATCAGAAGTCCCCAAATCCCCTTGACATTGGCCCAAAACATACAAAGATTGATAACTTGTGGTGTAAAATCCACCATTCCCACTCCCAATCCCACTTTCCAAAGCTGAAAATGCAGAATCCCTTCTCTCTTCAAACCCCATTCCACCACCATTAGTTGAACCACAAGTCTTGTAAAGCATCTCCATCCCAGAGATTTGAGCAAAGCCTGCAACTTCATACAACATATAACACCCCAAAAGCTGCAATCTTGCAGCAACAGTCTTCCCACAAAGCTTATCCATCAAGATTGGTAGCCTGCTAACACAGTTGTAGCAATCAAGATTGCTCAGATCCCCTCTACACTGAAAAAGACCAGAGATTGTTGCTGACCCACTACCACTGGTCGTCTTGAAGAACTTTGCTTTTGAAGATTGTTGAATGAGAGTTCCAAAAATGGCAGAAAGTGCAGATGAGTAAACCCCATTTGGGTCTTGTAGAGATTGTTGTGCACATCCTTTGTACACTAAGTTGGTGTTATCTGGTGCAGATTCAACCAGTGGTGTGATGAAAATCAAGAACACGAACAAGAACAGAGAGATGAGGGAAAAGGGTTTTGTGGGTGATTGAGAACACATTCTTGTTTAGGGTTTTGGGATGGATTAAATCATGGGTATGAAAATTTTTGAGGAGATTTGATGGGATTCCTGAGATTGAGATTGGTGTTTAGTAAAGTTATGGTTTTGAATGATTCTTGAAGTAAGATTTTAGGTTTCTTTTTACCTTTATGAGGGATGTTGGTTTTCTCATTTTTTTAACAATTGGTGGTATTATTTTCAAAAAGGTGCATATGAATATATGATGTGAGTGGTAGTTAAATATATATTTTTAAGAAAATTTGTTCAAATCTTTTATTTCGTAGATTAGGAATACATTAGTTTAAATATATAAATAAATGAATGTATTAATCTTTGTTTTTTAAATTTTTTATGTAAATGAACATATTATGATGTAAGTTTTTGTTTAATTTGTCTATTTTGTTTGTTTCAAGAATTATTTTTTATGGGTCCTCAAAATGCATGTACTATTAAGTTATTTGTTTATTTCAAATGTGTATTTTAAAATAATTTTAAGAGAATAAGAACAAAATCACATAGGTTAAACTATCAAAAGATTCTTTATAAAGATAAGGGAGCAAGGCATGTGATTGTCTTTCAACATTTCTCCACACTAGCTAAGTTGGAGAAGGCAAAATACTCGAATTGTGAAGATATAATGTTGTTTCACGATCAAACAATTAGAGTGAAACTTGTGTCTTTTTTTAAATATATAAAGATTCACTTCACCGGTAAATATATAAACATTTACCAACAAATTTGTAAAGACTAATAAGATAGAACTAGATTCAAAGAGAATATAATGTAAAGACAAGAAAAACAATTGACACATCATGAATCTACTTTTATACTTATCACACATCAAAGTATCATAGTTTTAAGGCTTTCTTCTTTTTGTAAGAGAAAAATATTTAGATGATCCAAACATCTACACAATCAACATAAGGTATTATTTTTTAGGTTCGGTAACGGAATTGGTATACACTATTGCATATTTTCTAATGGTCAAATCCACTTAATAGCAAATATTATTGTTGAAAGAACGAAGAAAAACAAACAACACTCGCGCCCGAATTCATCTTTGTTGAATTTTCAATAAAAGGAGTGACATGATATTAGCACTTCATCAAAATATTTTGCTAACAACTTGAAGTGCATTTTATCATTGAACTAATATTGTTTGCTACATATTTGATGGATATAACACCACGCAAATGTTTAGTATGCAGTAATTATAAGCGGAATGGAATAGACTATTGTGACGAAATGAAAATAAAGCTCTTTGGTTGGTTCGTTGGAAGAATGAAATTACCAATTACACAAAAAATCTTATTCCATTAAAACACTCTAAAATCTTTCCTTCGCTTCTCTTTGTTTTTTTTTTCTTATTTTATTCCCTCTTCCACTATTCAACCCCAACATCCACCACCTCTAGACCACACCAACAACACCACCAAGACATTTTATTTTTTTCTTTTTTCTACCTATCTTACAATACAAAATAATAATTTATTTTATTTCTACTAACCAAACAATAAAATAAAATGGTAATTATTTAATTTATTTATTTGTTCATTTCATTTTCTTCTTTTATTACATTTCGTCGTTCATTCCAATACATTATACCAAAAAGAAATAAAAGCATACTTTTAAATTGAATATACTAAAAACAATATCATCTTTAACTTGAATATGTAGTTTAAACATTGATATTTTTTAAAACTAATATCTACAAGATGGTTTTTTAAGTAAAAGTTCGGTTGCCTGTGATATCTATTTTTGCATAAGAAAAGAAGATGATCCACGATATGAATCTTCCTACTCTAATAAAAAAGTATTTAGGAGGGACACATGTTAACATCATATTCATTATCAACAATTTTTTTCCGCTTCTCTCTCCTATTTAATAATCATATAAATTACTAATAATATTATTTATTTTTTAGATTAAAATATGTTTTAATAAATTAAGTAAAAGTTATTTTTACTAATGTTATTTCTAAGGAAATAATTATTCATAAAATTAGAAAACTTTTATAACATTAAACTTTTTAAAAAATATAAAATATTTTATATTTTGGTGTTTTAAAAAGTAAAATTTTTATAAACAAAAAATAATTATTGAGAGTTAGAAGAAAAAAGTTTTAAGTATGATATTTTTTAAAATGTTTGTTTTGAAATAAAAATTTTATTTTATTTATTATAAGAAACATTTCAATCATATTTTATTTTAGAATATCGATTTATAATTAATAAAATTTTATTTTATTTAATATTTTTTTATTCAACCCGTGTAATACACAGTTTACTAAAGCTAGTTAGAGATATTTACAATTAGTTTTTATGGTTTTAATAAAAGGTGGGCTGAATTGATAACTATGATTTAAAAAATCGCAAGTTTCATGATTTAAACTAGATGTTAATTACTAAATTATCTAAAATAATAAAAATGATTCATTAATATAACACATACATAAATGTGATTTCAAAGATAATTTAGAAGAAAAAAAAACGGTTATTTTTGTACAACCGCTTGAAAGTTTCAAATCATCGGCCTTTAAAACCTCAATTTATTAAACCGTCTTGCTTCGACTTGAATGATTAGTTCATGTTTAAACACTTACCAACTCTAATACAAATCTTAACTTAAAAAGATATAAGTTGTACCATCCTAACTTGTAATAATAATTTATTTCATTTTTCTCATTATATTATTGCATACCAAATGCGTGAGTGCATGACAATTGATCTTTGACCAATCTAGATCACATGACATGAGTCCGAAGTCATTCAATTTTTAAGTTTCTTGTAATGCCTATCATGTGTTCTCTTTAAAGTAAAAAATGATTCCCTGTCACTTAAATTCCATGTACATACTCTTTAAATAACCTTTTTCTTCTTCTTTTTTTTTTTTTTTAAATACTTTTAATATTTAAATAATCAGACCAAAGTAATATATATATTATCTATTGGGTTGTGTTCTCCATGGTATTTTCCTGAATAGTTTATCATGTAGATATCAATGACATATCACAACCAATTTTTCCCATATTATCATTAAACTAAGTGGATAATTATAAAATTTATCATTCACATCTCTCTCTTCACTTCAACAAAAATATTTTGATAAATTTACTGGTCATGTGAAGAGGATTCTTTTGGAAGACCATCACCACCTGGCATGGCAAAATGCCCATCTGCAAGAGCGAATAAGGGCAAAGTTGTGAGAGGGAAAGACGCAGAGTGTGGTATGCCATGAAAAATAAGAGAAAGAAGAAAAAATAGAGTTGGCATGATGATGTGGAGTCGGGTAGGCCGCCTTTGGTTTTGTAGCATGAAGATGGTCTAATTATCTTTCCATAAAAGACGCTTACTACCAAACGACTCCCTGACACATGCTAATAGTATTATTTAACTCTAAACAACCAAAATACATGTGAAAATAGAAAATATAATATTACTTGTTATGTCTCAATAAGTTTAGACACAATTAACCTAATGCATAGAAATGCATGTTTACTCTTGAAAACCACACATTGATTTTGAAGCCTGTTTGACCTTTGACAGTGTCTGGTTTTGGTTTATGGGTCAATGTCTTTTGTTGATGGAATTTTTTATATGGAGTTTAAGACTGTGGGGTTTGTTTTTATGGGTCAGTGTGTGTCTTTTAGCTGATGGAGGTTATCTATTTGGAGCAATGATCCTACATTCCTATGCTGCAGCTTCATGGAATATGTGCTTGATCTAGTAATCTCCCATGTCTTTTTCTCCTAGTTTTATCTCCATAACTGGTTTACCAATCTAAACATTAGGAAATTCACAAAAAGAAAAATGGCTGACAAAGTTTGTAGTTTATTTTACCTAAATAGTTATTTTGACTGACTTTTTAAAAATGCATGATTGGATGGAGGGTCTCAGATGGTCACATCCGAAGTAAAAAAGAGATTTTTAGAGTTAAAATCTCATCTGTTAAACAAGATGTAATTTTTGATTTTTTTTAGCTCAAACCCGCGTCATTTTTGCATTTTTAATTCAAAACCACGTCATCTGTGTTTGGTGTCACATGCAAGGACAAAACCATGCAAATGTCAATGTTTTAGGTCCCTTAAAGCCCATGTCTTTTGTTAGAGTTATACTTTCGTATGATCATTATTGTTTATAGTTTTAAAAGTGAAACGTTACTTGATGCGTTTGTTTGTTTGTATGACTATTTGAAAATTGATTGTAATTTTAAAACACTGGTCAAATGGGTGTTTAAGTAAAAAGAGCTTCGTCAAATGGCTACTTAAGTAAAAGGCTCTCCAAACACTTCCCTTGAAGTTTCAAAAACATTGTGGTTAACCCCTAGGAATGAATTTAGAGGTATGCAAAATATCCAAATCTGAAACCAAATCAGAAATATCAAAAATCTGAATCTGAAAATTTATATATCCTTCGGATATCCGGATTTGGATGTCCAAAATTTTCGGATTCGAAGAGTGCTTTTGAAAACTTTCGGATATTTGAATATCTGAATTATCCAAAAATTTTATAAAAATTAGTAAATAATAAAATATTGAGTAAATTGCTATTTTTGTCCCTGCGTTTTGGTGAAAATTGCTACTTTCATCCAATAGTTTGTTTTTCGCATTTGGGTCCCTGTGGTTTACAAATCTTATCATATTCATCCAGTCCGTTAACTCCATCCAACATTCTCCGTTAAATGAGAGGTATAATGGTCATTTTACATATATGTTTTATTTTTCTATTTTTTAAAACCCAATTTAATATATCACCTTTAAATACATTGATATTTTAGTCCCTGTGGTTTGGGCATTTGCCAATTCAGTTCAAAAAAACCCACCATCTTGTCATAAAACACCACATCACCGCCACCCGTGATGGAACCACCACACCACCACCACGTCACAAGAACCACCAAATCATCACCACCACCCTATCATAAAACCACCAACACCACATAGACCGTCAGCCACCACCACACACTAGATCTCCGCCATCACCACACACACTAGATCACCACCACCATGCGGACCCTAGAAACCAACCGTAAATCTCGAACTTGTACCAAACCCCATCGAAAACGCATATGGAACCCTTGAAAACAAGTATTGTAGAGGTATTAGTAGGGTTTGATATGTGTTTTCGAAGCGGTATGTTACAAGTTCAATATTGAATGTCGATTTCTAGGGTTTACATGGTAGTGACGATCCGGTGTGGTGGCGGTGGTTTGGTGGTTCTTGTGACCGATGGTGGTGTGGTGGTTCTTTTTGGACTGAATTGGTAAATATGCTCAAACCATAGGGACTAAAATAGCAATGTATTTAAAGAGGATATATTAAATCAGATTTAAAAAAAAAGAAAAAGAAAAATAAAAACATACATGTAAAATGACCAATATACCCATCATTTAATTGAAATTTTGGATGAAGTTAATGGACTGGATGAATATGACAAGATTTGTAAACGACAGGGACCCAAACGCGAAAAAACAAACTATTGGATGAAAGTGGCAATTTTCACCAAACCACAGGACGAAAATGAAAATTTACTCTAAAATATTAATTATAAATTTCGGATATTTTGTTAAAATATTTGGACATCCGAAAAGTTTATAAATAAAAATTATTAAATATTTTAAAAAATTATTAAATAATACAATTTTTTTAGAATTTGGATATCCGTTCTGATATCCGAATTTAAATCCGGATTTCGGATATTCAAAATTTCGAAAAATTTTGGATAAAATTCAGATATCAAAAATCACCACCAGAAACTTTCGGATATCCGAAAATCTGATTTTAGGGTTTAGGGTTTAAACACCCTAGAAATGATCACAGTATGGCCAAGTGAAGGTAGTTGAGAGAATGATTGGTAAATTAACAGGACAGAAATAAAGCTCCGACCTTGCAAGTTGTATCACCATATAATGTCTTTTTTGGTAGGAACAAAGACTCTGCCGTACTCCAATATAATCCATCTTTCTCCTCAGCCACTTATCACCTTGCAACCTGAATTTTTTTTTCTTTTCTTATGTTTAACTTTACTATTGAAATTCTCCATCTCAACAACTCTATTTTAACTCTTTTATTTTTTTAATTTTTAAAAAGAACGGAAACCAGTAAATTTTATAAATTTAAGACAATATACAAAGGAACACAAGAGTTGGACACTACAGTCTACAACACTAACATTTGTGCCCTGTACAATTGAGCACTAGTCTCAATGTGTGATACCCACATGTCTCCTATAGGGCTTATATTTGGCCCAATAAGCAAGACCCATGATACATCATTCATTGCACACAGTGATTTACTTTACTGACCAAAGAATTTGGAACTCAGAGAGTATGTTGATTCATAAATTCTTTCTTGATATAAGCCTACTAACCTTGACAGGTTCAGCCAAAAAGTTACTCTTTAAAACGTTAAGGAATATTTGAAGTTCATTCCCAAAGACGGTGCATAAGCGAGGCAAAAAGGACAGATTGGGTAACGGGTCAAAACAGGTTCTGTTTAAAATCGGACATTTTTTAAAAGTCAATGGTTCCGGTTGAAACAGGCCATTGGAGTGTGACAAAAGGAAAATGTCAAGAAATACACACATTTTTCCCTTAAATCACATTTCTGGCTATAAAGAGCAAATCTTTATAAGCAAAAAACAAGTTCAGATACACATGGAGCAAGAACTGGCTTTGCATATAGTCTATCCAACAAGAAGTATATTTCCTCACAAGATTCATGATACTTATCGGAAGCTGAAAACCGATGAATTTTCCCATCTATCTCAATCCAACTTGATCCCGGGCTCTTTTTCTCTACACGAAGATCTTTCATAGTTGCCCGTATTCTAGCCACCTCATTCCATCTATTTGCTTCAGCTAACATATTAACTAAAAGTGTATAATATCCACTGTTATCAGGTTCCAAAACCATCAATTTATCAACAGCAATCATGGCAATTTCCAAATTCTTCTGAAGTTTACATCCACCCAATAATGCACCCCAAATAACAGCATTTGGTTCCATTCTCATTTCTTTTATCACTTGCAGTGCGTCTTCCAGTAAACCCGCCTTGCATAACAAATCAACCATACATCCATAGTGTTCGATTTCAGGAGGAATATGAAAATCATGAATCATACTCAGAAAACATCTTTGACCCTCTTTGACCATTCCCGCATGTGTACAAGCACTAAGTACACTGATAAAGGAAACCGCGTTTGGTTTTATACCATCTTTCACCATACAATTAAACATTTTCAGTGCTTCATTCGCGTATCCATGTACTGCAAGTCCTTCAATTAACGAGTTCCAACAAAAAAGATTTTTCTCAGGTAATTTATAGAACACTAATAGAGATTCATCTAAACAGCCACACTTTGCATACATATCAATCAGTGAAGACCCAATATAAACATCAAGATTAAAACGATGTTTTTTTATACAAAGATGTATCTTTTTGCCTATGTCAAGCGCCCCAAGATGCGCGCAGGCTGAGATAGCAGTAGCCATGGTTACTTCATCAGGGACGATACCTTGTGCTGTCATGTCATTAAAAGTTGCTAACGCTTCTTGGTATAACTTATTCTGAGAGTAGCAGTTTATCATAGTCGTCCACGAAATTAAGTCTTTTTGGGGCATCTTGTTAAATAAAACCTCAGCAGACTCGACATCTTTTATTCTGGCATATCCATCAATCAAAGAGTTCCATGAAGCAAAATTTCTTTCGGGCATTTCATCAAAGAGTTTCTTTGCAGACACTAAGTCTCCTGCTCGTGCGTGAACTGAAATCATCGAAGTCCAAGCAAAGACATCCCTGCCGATCATTTCATCAAACACCTGTCTTGAGTCAAAGATCTTCCCCACACTCGAATAAAAGTCAATCAATGCTGTCTGAACATACACATGAGATTTGAACCCAAACTTCCATATATGCCCATTAATAGCTTCTCCGATTGTTGCTTGTGCAACTAAAGCACAACCTTTGATAACCGATGAAAATGTATAGCTAGTGGGACGAATCTGAGCACTCAACATTTTCAAATAAAACTGAATCGCTTGAAATGGCGAAGAACAACAAACACATGCTCGAATAACTGCGTTATACACAAATACATTCGGATCATCCATCTGGGTAAAGGCTTGGATTGCATAATCTGTTTTATAAAAGGTGGAACAGGCTGAGATAAACTGGTTTATCATGAAACAATCTTGATTGTACCCATTCTTGACAATGCAGGCGTAAAAAGACTCTAGCTGACTCGAGTTCGAGCAAAGTTTCAAGTAATCGATTATGTTCTCGTTAGTGATGGCTCCTTTGTTACAATGCACAATACCTGGAAAGTAAAATGATGAATCTTATTTGGGTCAGACCTGAGGAATATTGAGTCATTTGGTACAGACATTACATCGAGCACCTGGGGTGCACTATCAACAAATTTGTATTAAGATGCAAAAGTTTGAGCCTTCAACCTTGAGAATCTGCAAAAATGGTGGCTGATGATGGAACCTCTGTTGCTGCTGATGTAAAGTGGCAAGAAAGAACGTACATAAGTGATGAATCATTGCGCAGGTGGTGAGAAAAATGGTAACGATAAGAAGTTGCAATCAAATTGCTTAATTTGAAGCCAAGATTCATCGGCAACGAGTTATTGTGAATGATTTGGAAGTGGGTTTTACAGATTATCAATTTTGCTATCATGTAATCTCTGTTTGATATCGTTGCCCCCTTTGGCAATATGAAAAGCTACCTCTTATTCTGTTGTTATTCTTTTTCTTCTTCGGCTTCATGTTCTTCCCCTACCTCCACATCTTGTGGTCATGATGAGCTAATTACTCGTATATGTGGATTGATTTGCTTGTTCGTTTGGTACTGAAAACCCTACTTGATCTACACCGTGATTTAATCAAACGGGTTTGTTTTGGTTCATGCAATTAAGCGACGTTGTTTAGACAAGAGGCTTGACTACACTAGGTTTGATTTCTTGTATGGGTAATGCGGCAGTTAAAATTTTATCTACACTAGTATTATTTCTTTTCGCACTTCGCCGCAAATGTTTAAAATCACGATCAACGGCCATTTGTGAAGCCCCAAAAGTTAGCATTGCAAGGCTCAGAAATTGCTATTCAATGTGACTGTAAAAATGACTGCCACGCCAAATATTGAAAATGAATATTTATCATCACAGCCTACTATTCAATGTATCCGACAACTTGTTTAGCATGACGGGTTTAATCTACAGCAACAAAAACAGGCACGACAGGTTTAAATCAAAAGCAACAAAAGCACGTGACATAGTTGTAAATTAAGAGGCTCAAAAATAGTAGTTGTCCAATGTGGCTGCTGACACTTGTCTACCCCGCCAGGACAATGAACAACATCGATTTATTTTTATATCATCGCCTGTCACCCACAAAAAAACCATCTCGTACACTATTATAAACTATTACAAAGTTTAGATGACAACATGTGATTATCATCATAACAATAAATATCAGAATCAATCAAGCCATAACAGAGGCAATCACGATCTTTAAGGCTCAAGACCATGCATGGTTACTATCATCGCCCTCAAACACAACATCAAACAACCAAAAACATCCCAAAAGAATGCAACTGGTAACAAAATCTCGGATGAGTCTACACTCATCGTCATCGACTTGAACGTAAAAATAATACATGCATTATCTAGTTGTACAAAACTATAAAGAGTTGCAAACTACAGTTCAATATTATCTAACTAACATATGGGATAACCACCCATCAGCCAAAAAGGGGCAGAACCTTTAGAAAATATCAAAGACCCTGAAGCGATTAAGGACGTAACAGCCGTGTATGCTAGTTCAACAGCAACCACAACCAAGACAAACGACAACCAAGTCTTAAAGGTTCAAGTAGTAACATCAAAGCTAAAGAGATGGAAAAAATAGAAGGGGAGGAGGCGCAACCACCATCGCAAGAGGCAGTGAAGCCAAACAGTGACCAATAGACCCAATGGTCTTAGAAAGTGGAGGCTACAAGCCAGACCCCCCTTCCAATTCCTGTTACAAGCTGAACTAAAAAAGGGCAAAACATACCATCACACGTATCACCTGAAAAAAACGAAAATCATGGAAGAGAAGAGGTGCCACCACCATCGCAAGGAGCGGCATGGTTAAACAGCCACGGGCTGACCCAAAAGCCGCAGGAAGCGACAATGACACCCCAACAATCTCATCTTTCTCTCCATCAAAAGGTTCGCTCTCTCTATCTCTAGAAATTATGAACGAGATGGAAATCAAGGAGGATGAGAAGGCGCAACCACCGTCCCAAGGACCGACGCGGTTGAACGACCGTCGACCGACCGAAAAGGCCCTACACCACAACACTCCCATCCTTCTCTCTACTCAAAAAATTCTCTCTAGAAATTACAGTAGAGGATAGATAGCAGAGCTTAAAAACATATCATTTACTACTACTGCAACACACAACTGTACCTGAAGCAATTAAAGTTGTGCATGCATTATATAGTTGTACCAAACGCATAAACTGCTACCAACTACTATTCATCACATTACTTTTTTCATATTATGTAATTTTATATAGTTAAAAAAACCATTTTATTAAAACGTCTTTTAAATCAAGTGTAGTGTATTAACTAGTGTTTGAAACACATATTAATATTAATACAATAATATATAAGAGCTTGAGTTTTTTTAATTATATTGTAATTGTATTTGGAGTCCTATTTGTATTCGTGTCATCATGTTTAAAGCTCTCAAAAGATTCACTACGTATAATCTAATATGAATAATAATAATAGTAATGGTTCGAAATTCCTCACTGTGTTAACTAGACAGATAATGAAAAAATAAACGTACAAACAATTATCAAGTGGTTTATAGTGGTAACTCAATCAGCATTCCCCCTCTATGCTTAGGTAGCAACTTCCTGCTAGCCCATGTGTTATTTTTATATAAATTTACATCACATTAGCATTAGAAAACCCGTAAATTGCAAGGGTTGAATAATTAAATATATATAAATCTTAAATTTGTATATTTATTGTGGCAACTGGGAAATTTCCGTCCGTCTTTTACCGGAGTTAGTTAAATTTCGGGGAGAAATTTCTTTCAACTAGGGGATGCTGTGACATCCGGCATTTTCGGGTGACTTTCTGATCAATACGAACATTGTTTTCCGATCATACATTCATGCATTTAATATTGTTCACTTAAATGCGTCATTTATTGCATAAACACTTACCAACCTTTCACGTAACGGTAATTTGAAGGATTGCCGGATCGCGCACGCTTCTGTCCCTGAACGTTGGTGATTTGTCAAAATACTTTTCAAATAATTATAATTGGTGTGGAATTATGTGTTATATGATTATGTGTCTAAATGTGTAACTTGGTTGTGAAAATTGTGAATATCTGACATTTACGCGTTTTCGAGTATTTTCGGCTTTTAACGGCTAATTATTATAAAAATGACTTTGAACTAGAAAAATAAATATTATTTCATGTTAATAATTTTTATTTGATATTATGTGAGTATTTGGTGGTTTTGATGTAGAAAAAATTAAATCGTGTAGCGATAAATCAATTTTATGAAACGTCGGGGGTATTTCATGTAAAAATAAAGTATAAAACCCAACCCCCAACCCTAGTCCCTCATTTGCAGCCATCACCCTCCCTCCCTCTCCCCCTCCCTTTTTTTGAAAATATACTCCCAAGAACACACACACACATGTTTTGCTTTGATTCTTGCATCTAAAGTTGGAATTCGGACGTTTCTTGCATCAAAACACTTTTAGCACGTGATTCCTTGTATCAACAATTAAGTTTTATGTTTAATTTCATGTTTTTTGATTATCATGATAACATGAACCCTAGAAATTCAAACTCGAGTCAAAACTTGAAATTGATTGAAATTGATGATTGATTATGTATTAGTATTCAATATAATGATGTTTGTACAGATTGGTTTTGTGAAATTGTGTTGTTTTGATCAAATACCGAGACTTACTTATAATGAAAACTTTAATTTGGGGCTTTTGTAGAAATTGTATGAATTAGATGAAATTAGATTGAATTGATGGTTCTAGGATGTTAGTTGATGCTATTGGGTGAAAATTCATATTTTGAACTTTTGATTTCGATTTGGTTTTTGGGTACTTTCCATTAAATGAAACTTTTTGGGGAATTTAGTTTATAAATGATGATTTATGCATGTTTGATAAGGTGTGATAGTTGTTATAAGATGCTTAGAACATAAGAGTGGATTGGGAATTATCGAATTGTGAAAAACGTTTCGTATGATCATGTTTGCTATTTATGGAAACTTTTGTGATATGATGTGATTAATGTTGTATATGATATGTGTATAACATGATATGATGATGTGATTAATGTTTGTTGTGATATGCTTTATAATCTTGAAATGGATTACACATGTGTAACGATGTCATACTTTCTAAAAATAGAAACTCTTCAAAATAGATTTATGACATGAAACTGTATGTGAATCATTATTTGAGCTATTTGAGCATGATTAAACATACTTTTAATCATTTGAATCACCAACAGGTCACCGGGTGAGTCGGGTCAACTTTGGTCAACAAAAGTCAACTTTGGTCAAAAAGTCAACTTTATCAAACTTGTCAAACATTTCTCGAGCATACTAACAGTTTATGTTGTTTGGATACAACGGGGTTCATCTCGACCATTATGTACAAACACTCATGGACCTACATTTGTTAGGTAACGATTAGCCTTCAACTTATACACTTCAAGTTTTTCCTACGCATCTAAGGTGAGTGTTCACGGTCCCACTTTTACTTACTTTCTTTTTGGGGGAGAAGCATGCAAACTATTTCTTTTTATCTAGTTTTGGTATTATTGGTATATCGCTTGTTACCGTAGTGCAAACTTTATCACACAAGTCCTTACACACTCGAACCGTTAATAACAGAATAACGCGGTAATTTTGGGTAGTAATACTGGGTTTGACGAACCCCACCCGCGTTAGTCGCGCTAACTCGACTGGAGGTCGAACGGGTGTTTAATTGACCTATACACTTGCCATTGTTCTGTGATAAGACATGGCGAAAGGCAAAACAACTCACAAACAGTCAGCTTCGGTTTGAAACGCTAAGTAACTTGATATATAGGCTAGCTACCTATGGTATACCTTTGCTTACTTTTACCAAGCAACACTCAAACATATTTACTGATTTAAACCTGTGAACTCACCAACCTTGTGTTGACACACTTTAGCATGTTTTCTCAGTTGCTGGCATGCCTAAGGCTAGGGTTGCATATCTGAGGCTCATGCATCATATTTATCATTTGAAAGCAAGTTCGTTTAGATTTACTATTTTCATTGGGCGCCTTGTTTTTGCGCATTTACTACTCATGGTTTTACAAATGTCTACGCTTCTGCCTTGATTACATTAAGAATTGTGTGTTACTCTGACTTAAGGACAAATGCTCTTATTTTAAAATGCATATAGTTTCGTTTGATATGACTGTGTCTGAGATCCTGGTTTGTCACGCGTCTCGCGGTAGTACCCCGCCGATGAATTTTGAGGGTACAGATTGGTATCAGAGCCACTGGTTATAAAGAACTAGGATTGCATTTGCATCTAGACTATAGCCTTAGACACACACTATCATTACACATACTCTTAATCGTTTACTGTTTTCATGCATACCGATCATTTCATTTCTCTCATGCGTAACGATATTGGATGTCCACATCATTGTCTACACACCTACGTCCCCAACACCATCCTTCTCAATAAGGAGACTAAGGATCTTTCTCTCATACCTTTTACATCTACACTTATTACCTCATCATTAAAGCACAATAGGCATTGGATGGAGCCTACTGATAGCTTCAAACAACATGGAGTTTCGTTTAATATTCGAGTTACGAGAGACACACAGCACTGGGAGTGTTTATCTTGTGTATGAAATATTTGAAAGGCTGATGCAATCAAAGTAGCCAAAGAGCTTCCTGCTTGCATGCATTTACATTGCAGAGGTTACTTCGAAAGTTTTACACTTCTACTAAGATAAACTGTCTAAGTGTAAAATCTTTCGAAGCCAAGAGCAAAATCTTCCGAAGCCAAAGATGAAGTATTCCGAAGCTTAGAAGACAAAGTCTTCCAAAGCCAACAAGACAGAAGACTAATTTCTTCCGAGGACAGAGAAGACATGATTTATCTTATCTACTTTTACAGAAAGCTGACCAACTTTTCGTTGCCACTCTGAAGACTCACCAACTTGCATAAGTTTGTGAAAAGGTTCATGCTTTAGTAAACTGTAGATTATCGTTTGGGTGACTGTAACTTTCTACTTTGTACTTTTATACTTTTTGTAATACATTAGGATGTGAGCTATGGCATGTCATAGTCACATGTCAAAAAGACAATCTGCCTTTTTGACTTTACATTGATTTTGCTGTCTAGATCAGTGTATCCAGCTGGCTTTCAAAGAATGGCCGGCTGTAGGATGTAGTATAAAGTTTTTCAGGTCTTGTATTTTGAAATATCACTTGATTACTTTGTAACTTTGTAATGGAACTTGAGAGCAATATACAACTTTCTTGAAAACCATTTCTGCTTGTGTTCTTTTACTTTAAGTTCTTAGTTTATTTGAAGTCGGTTCCCTATTTGATCTTGTAAGTGTTACTCAAGTTTACTCTCCAAACATTACTGTGAAACTGTTGCATTGACCTACCCAAACGGTCCTGCACCTTCCTTGATTGCTAGTTGATCGAAAGTGGTAGAGCGCGTACTTTTCTCCTTACTGCTGACACAATTGCTTCTACTCCTACATTGTCGTGCATACCTCATCCGTTTGAGTAGACATTCAATGCCTTTTGAGGCAAGGTTGGATCGTAAGTTTCGCAATAAAGAAACAATCAACAGGTGTAATGCGCACACTATCAAAATGAACATTAAGGAGAAGTTTCGAGCCCCCACAACCCTCCTTTCTTATCTATTTTGATATATAATATAACAAGAATAGAAAGTGACACGGTGAAATTCCTAAGATGACATGCATATGCATACGTGTAAGCAAGTGGTTAGAATAAAACGTTGCTTCAAAAAATCTCCTCGTGTATCATTTGTAGCAAAATTATGCATGGGAGCTAACAATCTATCTCGTTCCAAGAGTATCCATACATAATACGAGTCTTCATAACCATAGTAGAAACAACTAATGATTTATATTTCTTCTCTAAGAAGAAGACTAATTTGATCCCCAAGCTTTTTTTTTCTTGGGGTTGGTAAGGCGGAATTCCAACTTGGACGGATTGCATGCTTTATTATTATTAATAAGATGGAGGAAAGGAATTACACACCTTATTCAATAGGAAGTTTACGAGTGTTTGAAGTGATATTCGCAAAGTGCATCACCTTGTGATGTTCATGACCAATTGAATACTGATTTACAAGTAGGTAACATAGATCATTATGATCATTACTTTTTTCAACTCGTATAATACACGTGTAATGGTAAAATAGGTAACAAAGTGTTAACATTATTGTGTACTTCTAATGGTAAAACAAAATGATAGATAGCAAGTTTATATAATCTATTAAAAAATAATGACAAAAATAACACATTGTGTTATCTTCAACACTATGAGTTTTAAAAAATACATTAACACTATGAGTTTTAAAAAATACATGGGTGAAACTATATCATTGTACACTTTTAAATGCAAAACACAATGGTAGATAACAAGTTTAAAATCTATAAAAATAATGACAAAAATAACATAAAATAATTTAAAACATAAAACACAATAATTAATACACATAACAAATAATGTAAAATATATTACACAATGAACTGATATTTGACACAATAAACATATAAGACACAATAAACTGACGTATTTAACACAATAACCAAAATAACATACTTGTTACAGCAATAAAAGAACACATGTCAAAACGTCATCCTCTTTTTAGATTAAATATGATTTTAATTACTATAATCTTATCCTACAACAAAAACACATAAATGTTCATCAAATTATATTCTCTCTCCAACATAAATGTTTCTTATGGAAAAACAGTCCATTCATTAATTATGTCTTGGCCTTTATATACATACGACCTAAACATAAAGCCATTCATGTTAACAACATACAATATCAAGTCATGAATCATAGGGGAATCAACTCCTTCCTCTTCATAGCTACCATCATATCAGGTTGTTATCTGATCACAACGACAGCTCGTTGTTCGATATATAAAACGGCTTGGACTGCTTATATCACAAATAAACTCGAAGATGATATCGTGGTTCATATTAAGTCAACGGATCATGATCTTGGAAACCATACGATTCCAGCTAATGGAGTTTATAGTTGGACCTTTTGCCAAAAGATTATCGGGTCGCATTTTCATGGTTATTTTCGGTGGGGTCCAAGATATCAAAATTTAGCTTTGATCGATAAAGAACTGATGATCTTATGTCGCAATGGGGAACCTACCGATCAAGTGTGTTACTGGTTAGTCGTAACTGATGGGTTTTTCGTCTCGGGGACTAACTATACATTTCCTGATAATTGGGTGAAAAAGAAAGGATGGGACTAAACCATATGTTTATAATGATAATAAAGTTTATATTATGTTAAGATTTCCTTTTTTTTTTTTTTTTTTTTTTTTTGATGTTTACGTTACTATATGGGGTTTTATATCCGGAAAATTATAGTGATGTCATATAACCCGGTTTTTTTTAATAAAGAATAAAAACCGGACTCAAGTGAGAAAAACTGGATTCTCTTTAGAAAACAAAGATGAAAGATATATTCTTACAGAACTTCTACATGGATAAATTTGTAATAAATATACATATATACATACATATATAAAGGGAGGTTTAAAAGGAAAACAAGAAAGAAAAACATTATTGGTCACACATTTTGAAGGAGACAAGATAAAAAAAAGTGTTTTGTTTTTCGTTTGGTTCGGTTGATACAAATGCTTCAAATGCTCAATAAGATCCGCTCGAAGGTTATCGCGGGTTGTGCATGATCGTATACATGAAAGTATGTCATGCTCTACCGTTTCATTGTTTTGAGGATCTTTTATGTAATCCGGATACATTTATTCGAAAACAACGTAATAACATCACAAAACTGTTGCAAGTAGTCGCGTGATATTTTCTGAGACATATTTAAAAAGTCGTCGAGCAAATCTAGAACATTCCCATATATATGCTAGTTGTCGCATTATCTAAGTGTATTTTTGTAGCGAAGTATAACCATGATTACCCGGTGTGTTTAAAATGGATTGAAAGAACTCAAAATTTGTCTCCATTTGAATCCTTCTTTAGAACATTTCCACGAGAAATATTGGATGATTATCAACAAAGTATTGTGTCATTAATCGTTTATGAGCTTTTTCATGATTGTCTTTATGTATGTATCTTAAGCTTAAACATTAATCATTTATGAGTTTTTTTATGATTGTCTTTATGTACGTATCTTAAGTGGTAAACATAAATATAAATAATAATATTTAAAAAATTGAACATTGATAAAAAAATAATAATATGTCAAAGAAACAATTAAAATACATTTTTGATCGATGGGAAGTCAGTGTATTGCACTCACCTAATAATAAAGAAACCAACATTATCAAAATCTTAAAATTACGCTTAATTACTGGCATTTAAATGCTCATCTTCCAATCTTGAGGAGTCATAAATTTTAAAATATAACAAATTCATACTGAATTAAAAGAAATTTGAAAAGTGATAGCTGATCTAAAAAGCAGAGAGAATGGGGGTAATTAGTTGGAAACAATTTCTAGTGGCATTTTAATGTAATCTTTTTATTAAAATTTAACGCTCGCAACACCGTTGGTAAATGGTCAAAATGGTAGGTGGTGGTACCGGTGAACCCGGTGAGTAATTCATGGGATGTGACAGAAAAAAAACCTGGGTTTGGGGGGGGGGGGGGTCTAACCTGGCCAGGAATCCCCCATCCTCCCCCGGGTACACACCGTGTGGCCTTATATGTTGCAATTTTTTCTTTTTCCCTTCTTTATATTAATCTTTGTAATTTAATTTTAAGGTTTAACTTTCAGTTTAGTTTATTTTAGGGTTTAGTTTATATGGTTTAACTTTTTAGCATTTAATTTTAAGAGTTAATTGCCATTTTTGTCTTTGAATTTTAATTTGCTTTGTCATTTTATTTAAAAAAGTTTTTTTTTCTTTTTTAGGTCCCTGACTTTTTAAAAACTTGCCATTTTTATTCATTTTTATTAACTTAGTTAATTATGTTTGTTAAGTTACGGACATTTTAAGTCATTATACAAATGAAAACTTATATTAAATGATTCGTATAATAATTTAAATGCCCTAACTTAACAAACACAATTAATTACTTTAACGAAAATGATTAAAAATGACAATTTTTTTGAAATAGTTAAAGACTTAGAAAAAAATATTTTTAATGAAAATAACAAAATATAACAAAACTCATGTACGAAAATGGTCTAGTTTGCCTCCATGAATGCCTACGTGTAAGAGACGCTAACTCTATTTTATGTTCTGATGAACGATAGTCAAGGGTCCAATGAGGGCCTTCGTGTAAGAGACACTAATTCTTCTCTTTTATCGAAATTTTAACCATTTATTCTCTAGCAATAGTGCAATACAAATACATAATCTATAAATTACATATAGTAATAATAAATACAATATATATTTTTTATTAGAAAACATCAAATTACGAGAATCATGATTGGGACTGAACACATTATTATTCTGGTGAGTTGTATAAAGTTCTTGTATCTCATTTGAAAACCAACGAAGAATTGGCAAAGCTAAGCAAGTTGGACGTCTAGGATGGGATCCAACACATGTTAAACAAATTAATGATAGGTAATCATATAAAACAATAAGCGACGACTTAATAATGATAGGATACATTCTAGGAATGTAATGGGGAAATATGATCATTTACGGTTGGGCATCCTGATCGATCTCATAAGGGTAATAGAATTGGTGGTGGTCATGGCCCAAGTCCCCCGGAAGGGAGTGCTGCCTAAGGATGGAAAAACAGGTCTTATCGTGTTTAACAGATTAAAGATGACGTGCGTAGCTCACGTATCAAACATGCAAAAGAGTTGTTTAACTACCTATATATTATGTCTATAATTTTTTTTATATGTTTTTATAAACCAAGAATGTGAAATAATGAAGTCTAGTCACTTGATTTTAATTATTTTTAAAAATAGAAAAAATTAAAAAATACTTTTTTTATTAAACAGATTTAATCGTGTTATAAACAGGTCGGCAATTGCCAGCTCTATGCCGGAGAGGGTGAAAGCCCAATATACTGCCCTTGCAAACACCTTGGTTTATTTAAATAGAAAATCGCGATTCAAAAGGAAAATGCACACCAATAATATTTCTCTCTTTAACTGAAAAGTTCTGCATAGTTTAGACCTGTTTTTAAGACTTGGATCTGCGTAGCAGAGGACACGTGACCTTAAGGTATACTATTGCTTACTCTAAATGTAAAAATTCATGATATGAGAACTAACTAGGGAATTAGGTGTTGATGATAACTAAGACCTAACTATACTTACATGATTAAGGTATTGATAACTCTAAAAGAGTAAGAACATATTCTTTATGTTGGGAATTTATGAGTTACTTTTTATATACTTTTATCAACAAGAAGAAGCATAAAACTCATAATTAATCTAAAACCTTTAAACATATTCTCACCACGGATCTGATTACAAGAAGATATAACTAAATATAACAACTTCGAACGAGAGTGCCAACACGAAGAATTCAGTTCATCAATTCAGTGAACTGAGAATGCAAACACAAAGATCTTAAAAGAAAACTTTACAAACCCTAGAAATCAACATAGTTCACCTTTAGAAAAAAAATCGAGAGAACAAGAATAAAATAAGACACTCTACGAAACCCTAGAGCCTTCTCAGCAATATAAATGATCCAGAAACATACTCAGAGTTTCGTCTACATTCATGATCCGTATGAGCTTTAGAGAGTAAACAGATCGTTGGGTCACTCACGAACCGCCAACACATGCTCAACCAAAAGAATTATAAAAAAGAAAATATATTTGGATTATAAAATTGAAAACAAAGACTTATATATATATATATATATATATATATATATATATATATATATATATATATATATATAGGGGAGGGTTCCTAAGAAAACCATTATTTACTAAAAACCAAAAAAACCAAATCTAAACCATTGATCCATTTGATCAATGGTTGACATACACCATGGCATTTTAATAAATAATCTAAAATTTAAGTGGATTATATTAATGATATAAGGGTAAATCTGGAATAAAAAAATATCAGTTTGGAAAACACCATTGAAATTCCTATATTCACTCTTCTCTCTCCTTTCTTATAAATTAAATTATAAAAAAATCCATGAGTTAACTTCATCTTCATCATCTTCATATCATTAACAGTTAACTTCATCTTCATCATCTTCATATTCAACAACAATTGACTTCATCTTTGTTGTTTTTTTTAATCCATCCAACAATGAACTGACGTAACCATATGTAAACCTGCTTACATATATGTAAAAACATAAATCACTTGCTTAGATTTATGTAAACATATTCAAATCAAATTGAAAATATTCTGACAAACTGTATATACAACGATTGTGAGTTACGTATACGTAACTATAACATATAACTGATACAAAACAATCTGTTGAACTCACTAATTTACACATATGTAGACATGGTTTCGTATATGCAACCTGATGTCATTTACAATACACATATGCAGACATGGTTACGTATATGTAACATATGCAACTAGTATTATTACATATGTAACTCGTAGCTACGTATACGTAACTGAACAATAAGATGAAGTCAACTTCTGTAATCATCATCGATTTCTTTAGAAGACGACTCCTATTACGTAGTTACGTATACGTAACTCATATACGCAAATCATCATCATTAAATCAATTTCTTATACTAGAATCAAACTCCTTTTCAATGAAATCGAATAGCTTTTTTGTTCTACTTTTTGAGATCGACTGAACGAGTTGCGATTATATACCTCTTGTTTCTCTGATTTCTTCTTCTTTGTTTTTATTTTCTTCATGGTCATTGAACATAGAAACCTTTACTGAAACCTTGCTGATGGACATCTGCTTTACATCAAAATCATAACCCAATATTAAGAATACGCACCTTCTGTTTTTCTTGGTAGTATCACAAAAATCAAAATGCAATATTGATTTATTCTTTTTTTTCTCTTGATAGATTCCAAGATCTCAAGATAACCACCAAATGCAGAGAAAAAAAATATGAGCAAACTGTTCAACAATCTAGATAGTTTTATATGAACGTTTGATTTAATAGAAATGTTGTTGATCAATTGATGTAAGTGAGATCTGGAAATGAGAGAATCAAAGGATTTAAATTGAAAAAATAGATAATTACCATAAACAATAAGGTGAGAAATTACTCAAGTGCCCTTTTGACAATAAAAAATATAAATTAATTATAAATTATATGATTGGTGGATCTTGGTTTTCTCTTAAGATATAGGTTTTCTTAGGATCCCTCTTTTATATTTATATATATATATATATATATATATATATATATATATATATATATAACATCAAGAACTACAGCCTTTAAAGAAAAGAATAGCCAGATCTTTGATGCAAATAGATGAAGAAACCAAAGTAGATCTCCTCTAAAGATTAGTTCACATCAAGTATTTGAACTTCAAGGTGGTGCTAGCCAAGATAACCCTCTTTCTGGTCTAGATATGATGAAAATGTTTTCAAGAACATCTTCTTGAGAAACATTCATAATGGACTGAAATATATGTGGAATAAAACCAAGATTATGCTATGAACAAGCAACAAACTTGTACCTACACTTAAGTGAGATTTTAACTTGTTCCAACTCTCAAAAAAAAAAACATCATAAATTAATTTTATGAAGCTAGAAATTCAATCATAAAAGCTACAAATATCAAGAGGTATATATATCATAAAACGAGAGCATATTCTACTATTCTAGTCTTTATATTCACTCCAATCTCTCAACTCATATATACTCCTCGATATATATGGCACTAAGTGGAAGCATGCTATATTAATAGCTTACTATTCGGTCGAGACTTGCAAGAGAAAAAAGTGATGGTCATGACCATCATGCACATCCAACCCATACCTACATTTTTTGTATCACAGAAGAAAACAACATGGAGACGATTTTCAATTTCCTTTCCGCCGTAGACAGCAAGGTAGAGCCGTAGGGTATGATGCAAGAGTGTGATAATAGGTTTATTATACTTGACGATTTTCAATAAACATCCTAACTTTTATAATTTGATTCTATCCAATTAATTCTACAAATTTTATTATAGTTATATTCTAAATGTATAATTCAGGGTTATATGTGTTTAACCATATCCTTAATAATTTGCTTAGTGGGTAACCCTTTAAAATCACATATCAATATCAACATTATTTTATGTGGTCCAACGGTTTACACACAAGCATATAACAATAAAAACATCTAATTCAAAAGAAAGCTAAACATCTTAAAAATATGAGTTGATGATGTCAAGATACACATGATTTCAAATTGAGAAAGTATTGAATTATGCTTTACATATGTGACATTTAAACTATATACATTGATGTAACGGTACCAATATGTTCATTGTAGCTAGGTTGCCAAGGGTCTTGGTGGTTTTATGTAAGGCTGAGGCACAAATTTTAGTAATTGAATGTTGTACGGGACATTGTATGTTCCAACATTCAATAAAAATAGAATCAAGACATGGTGATGAAAAACTTTAAGATATTTATGTTATGTAAATGAGCTTATACATATTTAAGACAGACTGAGAGATACTTGATAAGGGGCAGGGTATTAACTCACCAGAAAACATATCTGGCTCACGTATTATTTTAAAATTATGCATCGCTAGTAAACACTAAGGAGCTAATTATAGTTCTAAGTGAATGGCATCACGAACGGTTTAGTTAGATGTCATTTGTATAATACTTATAATGAAAATTTAGCTTTAATGAAGTATGTTTTCTGCTATGAAATTTACATCCATTACTCATATGTGAGCATCATGGGTGGGGTACTGTGACATCACTAGTCTGAGAACAAAGTGCTAGAGGCCAAGAAAAATCCTCCTCTTCCGCTTCGAAACTATTCACGATACTCACTATGACATTGCTAATGATCTCGATAATTCTATTAATGGAAGGTCTTATGCTCCTGGTCCTATGCTCAAATATGTTTTCATATAGGGTAATTAACTATCTTTCTTATGAAAAACAAACTAGAACAATTTAATTATTATTTGTTGCTTGTAGATTACTTCCTTACAATAACAAATCATAGAGATACGAGAGACGTGCAGACAAGGAGGAGAAGATGTTGAGGGAACATCAGGTCATGGAGGAAGAGGTACGGAGGAATTACAAAAATATACACTAGCTAAAGTTAAATGTTGAATGAAAACTTATGTAAGACTAGCTGAATAAGTAGTTTCAAAAAATCACATGCTCGTAAATGTCATCCTAAGACCCTCCATCTACTTAACAAGATAGTTTGTTGTCCATTGAATATATTTTACATTATAAAATTTGATTGAAATGGATTATTTTTATTATAGTACTTTTATTTGTAATATAACTGTTAATATTCTATATTTATTTTCTTATAGAAATTAGCAATCACGTTTTAAATCTAGGAAACTATGACAATTCTTCTAGTCGATAATTTATTTGTCAACCATCATTCGGTAAATTTGATTGATGGTCTGTGAAAAAATTCTTAGCACACATTTGGTTTCCTATCATCCTTGACTGATGAATTTAATATATCCATCTCTAGGAGTCCTTGGATTTAGGGGTGTGCTGGGGACACCGCAGGTGTTTTTGGGAGAAACCGGACCTAACCGTCACGGTTAGGCCTAAACGTGAGGGTTTGAAAGCTAAATGTGACAGCATGAGCTAAACGTGACGGTTTGGCTAAACCGTGACCGCTAAATAAAAATTTTTAAAAATTAACCCCCTTTAACTGGTGGTAGTGGGTTTCGAGCCCACACCACTCTTGTATTCCCCTACCGTCTTGATCGGTCAGGCTAGAAGTGGTTCGTTGACTTGAAATAGAAATAACCATATACATACATGGTGTAACAAAATGTCACGGTTAGCACAAACCATGAGCTTTTGTCTGAGGGGTGGCGTTTTGGACAACAACAGTCACAATTTGTTAAAGACAACCGTGATAGTTAGACCTTACTGTCACGTGTACCTTTATATAAAGGTCACGGTTAGCCCAAACCGTGACCTTTTAGGCATAACTTTTACATTTTTAAACCGATCACGATTATCTATATATATCGAAACGGGTATAATCTTCATGAATATACACACACATCAACATATATGCATATTAATAACAAGTACTCTTCGCAGACGTACGTACAAACTTACGCACGTGTACAAACCGTGACGTTTTAAAGCTACCCTACACAGTCTCTAAACCGATTATGATCATCTATATATATCGAAACGGGTATATTTTTCGTGAACATACACACACATCAACATATATATACATTAATAATTGTAATATAATAATAACAATAATAATAATGATAAAAAATAATAATTATAATAATAATAATATACTCTAATAAAAATATAAATATTAAATAAAAATATTAATATTAAATACTAAAAATAATAAAAGTCTATTTATATAATAATAATAATAATAATAATAATAATAATAATAATAATAATAATAATAATAATATACTCTAATAAAAATAAAAATATTAAATACTAAAAATAATAAAAGTCTAATTATATAATAATAATAATAATGATAAAAGATAATAATTATAATAATTATAATAATAATAATAATAATATGCTCTAATAAAAATAAAAATATTAAATACTAAAAATAATAAAAGTCTAATTATATAATAATAAAAAATATAATGAGAAAAAATAATGATTATAATAATTATAATAATAATAATATACTCTAATAAAAATAAAAAATATTAAATAATAAAAATAATAAAAGTCTAATTATATAATAATAATAATAATAATAATAATAATAATAATAATAATAATAATGATAAAAATAGTTATAATAATAATAATAATAATAATAATAATAATAATAATAATAATAATAATAATAATAATAATAATAATAATAATAACAACAACAATATACTCTAATACAAATAAAAACATTAAATACTAAAAATAATAAAAGTCTAATTATATAATAATAATAATAATAATAATAATAATAATAATAATAATAATAATAATAATAATAATAATAATAATAATAATAATGATAAAAAATAATAATTATAATAATAATATTGTAATTATAATGTGTAAAAAGAAAACAAAACGTCACGGTTTGGCCAAACCGTGACGTTTTTAGATATTTTTTTGAATCTGATTTCGTCTCGATTAGAGCACCTACCACACCCTTATACGTGATGGTTCGCCCAAACCGTCACTCTTTTTTAGTTTTGAATCTGATATCCTCGTTTAACCCACCCACCCACCCCCATTTCATCTTTCATCTCATACCGAGTACGAGACCCGAGAGCCGATCTACACCACGGCTTTGATTCGAGGGACAGATGACGCAGATCAGGTCTGGTGGCCTGCGATTGGTGATAGACCGTAGGGTGACGATTTGAGGGTCTCTCACATACGTGACCCTCTCTATCGTTACATTCACCGACTGATCGTCACGTCGGTCGCTGGACGTGGAGCGAGGACCGACACGGTCAACACCGCGGACCTCTTCTTTCTCAGGTGTCTACTCACACACCGACACTGCCACCTCACGTATGCTACTGTGGATTACTTTGCGAGCTACAATCAAAGACAGGCGCGAGGGGCGTTGGTAGGCGGCAGCATTGTGGCGCAGATCGCTCGGCGCCTGGGATACGAGCATGACATGTAGCAGCTTTCACTGCCTACTACTCTTGTGCGCCTGGCAGGACAAGCCACCGCCATCGGGAAGAGGATCGCTCGGAGGTTTGGGGACGGTACGTGGCACCTGGTGCAGAGATTTCATTAGCTTGTGGCATGGGTGCCCGAGCCGTTGGTGGACCCGTCCAAGTTGGCAGGGGTCGAGGTCAAGGTTCAGCAGGTTCACTAGCCGGTTGGTGGCGGGAAGGATGAGCCCATTCATCCGGCGAACGACCAGGACCCGCCGCAGCATCCTCAGCGCGTGTACCATGCCGTCCGATTGCCAGCTCACATAGTAGATATGCTTCAAGACACGCTGGCCAGGGTCACGAGCATGGACGACTGGGTCAGGCACATCGCAAACCGGCTCACGCGTATGGAGGATATGATGGAATGGGTCATCCAGCACATGGCCGCAGACTATGCAGCCTCTGGTACGTGGTTGTTGTCACCGCCACCCAGGCGGTTAGGGCATGACGGTGCTAGCACCTCTAGTGCCGGACAGGTCAGGTCAGGCCAGAGATACTGACATGGCGGGTTAGATAGATATTTTGTTTGAATTTTGTTTCCTTTTGTATGTACAAACTCGTTGTATTTATATATGTAGTTTTTCTTGTATTTATGATGTCTTCTATATTTGATTGTGTTTGTTTGGTTGTTTGTAATGGTAATTATATACAATGTTTGTAATTTTGATAATGTTAATTGTATATATATGAACCAACTTGTTATGTAATTGCATATAATGTTTATTATAATTTCTATATCTGTTTTTATATACAAAGTCATAACGTCACAAAAACACAAACTCGTAATATGATAAAATAAAAAACACAACCGACATTTATGATAATGTCAATATTCGTTTTTATGGTTTTCGACGAGCCTAAGCGATGATGATCAAACTGAAAAAATACTCGTAATATGATAAAATAAAAATAAACACAAAACACAAACTCGTATGTCACGATTAGGTTCAACCTTGTGATAAAATAAAAATAAACACAAACTAGTATGATTAAAAAAATTAAATATTATACCCAATATGTCACGGTTTGCCCAAACCGTGATATATACACCATCACCAAAACTCTAAAACCTAACTCTAAAAAAAACACACTCTCACTCTTAAAATCACACTCACACTCCCTCAATAATTAACCCAATCCCGAGGTGCAAACATTCTCTGAAGCCTAACCGTCACGGTTAGGCCCAACCGTGATGGTTAGTTTCTACACCTGACTAACGGTCACGGTTAGCCCAAACCGTCACGTTTAGGTCGGGTTTTCTCCAAATTCCCTATGGTGCGCCTAAAATTTCCGTGGATTTATCCTTCATCCAAGAATTTTCTCAAGCAATTTATTGCTCCTTTAACTCATCCTTACCTTTTTCATATTATTATCCAATTTCAAGTAGCATACCAGCAACCAATTCTTTTTTCGTTTGAGAAATTTTCTCAGGTAATTGATTGATCCTTCAATTCATCCTTACTTATTGCAGAATGTGTGTTCATTTTTATTAATAAAATAATAATATTATTATTGGTTGGAAATACAAAATTATAATATCACATATAAACCAAATATATCAAATAACATAATTTACATGAATTAAAATCAATTCAAACCTTAGTCTTCAGAATGAACTAAAAGAAATTTTTGTTCACTTAAATCTTGGAACCTAGGGATTTTTCACAGCTTTCTTATGTCTACACAATCAACGAATCAAAAGTTTGAGTGGTGGTTGAGGATTTTTGTTCAACAGTGGTACCTTAAAAACAGATTTCGTGCCTCTTTTTAGACGAGAATGTTTGTCTCCAAAGGTGCAGCAACCAAAAAACAGTAGTGTATTATCGGTGATGTCCACGTACTTGAGGTAACATACCATAGGAAGGTGTCTTGTATAAGAGTATGCATATTGTAGAATGGCTCGTGTTATTTCATACATTCCTAGAATGAATCCAATGACAACTTCTTGTGATATGTTTTGAGTTACTCCTTCAGTGGAACTCCATGTCATCATATCATCATTTTTCCATTAAATGTTGATACTCATTTCTTGCACAGTCACCAAGCTATATATATGTTTTAAATAATTATTGATATCGTGATTACTAAACTTGAAGCATTAAGACTTTAAATAGCTTAACTTTTATAACACTAGTTCTAACACACACGTTTGACACTAAACGTCTACATAAAATGTTTTATAAACACTTAATGTTTTGAAAGAATGCAAACATGCATGTTGGCATTAACATCATTTCATATTATTTCATAACATCACTTTTGTAGCCCTCAAATTAAAATTACATGTTTACACATAACATTCTTTTAATGACACGCCTATTATTTTTAAATAATAGTAAGCACTAACACGTTTGTTAAATGTATTAATGGTTGCACGAAATATTTTAGCCATAATGAGGAAAAAATGTTAGATAATTAACCCAATTCTAATGCACACATTAGAAAACTAATCATTTACCAAAATGATTTAGTAGTATGATTTATAACCTAAACCAATTCTAATTAACCCAAAAATGATTTAGTAGTATGGTTTATAACCTAAACCCATTCTAACACTTATGTTAGGAAATAAACAATCAACGATCGTTTATATAAAGCCAAAAATTTAGGAAAAGCACTCGACTTGTAACATGATATTTAGAACGTACTCAATATTGCATTTCAATCTTATACAATTCCACCCAAGAGTCTCATAAAACAACTTATTTACTAAAAATATATATTTATAAGATTTAACCAAAAAACCTCAAATAATTTATATTTATCTTTTCGTGAACTCAAAATCCTTATTTATAAGGTTTTAATATTGTCACAACAATCTTGCAAAAATTTATTTTAAGTTTGTAGGACATGGGTTCACTTTTATTAATAAAATAATAATAAAGTTATTGATGGAAAATACAAAATTATAATACGTACAGCATACACACCGAATATACCAAATAAAATAATTTGCATGAATATAAATCAATTCAAATCATAGTCTTTAGAGAAATCTTTGTTCACTTGAATCTTAAAACCCTAGAGATTCTTTATAGCTTCTCTATGTTTGCACAATAAACAAATCAAAAGCTTGAGTGATGGTTGATGATTTTGTTAACAAAGGTCCTTTAAAACAAATTTCACGCATCTTCTTAGACATGCGTATCTGTCTCCCAAGATACAATAATCAAATCAATAGTGTATTGGAGCTGTCCTCGCACCTGAGGGAATGCGGTATAAGAAGGTGTCTTATACAAGAACATGCAAATCATAAAATACTAAATATTCTTTAGTGTGTGTGTGTATAGTTTCTCAAGCACATGTGGTTTTTTCAAGCAGCTAAAACAAGAATCATATGTCTTGTTTTTATACCAAAAACTAAGAATACGAAGAGTTAGTAACTTAATACACAAATTAGTTTTATTTAATTTGTAAACTAGTTTTCATATTAACACACACATTAACTAAATATAATTATGAATTAATATTTTACTTCTACATAGCAGAATCACATGTCAATCATTTGTAATTAGACCCATGCCGCACCGCTAATTACGTCATAGTAGAAGATTAATAGTGATTCGTTATCTATTTCATTCAACTACATACTTTAAAGCATTGATATCTCATTTATTTTATATTCGTTTTAGACATGGTTTAATTTGTTGTGATTTTTTTCATATAGAAGAATGCAAACTTATTAATAAATATATTATTTAAAAAATATAAGTATTTATGCAGGATCAATGTTGGTCTTACAACAAAAGTTAATCTCACAAACTCACGTAAAATCTCACTCGTTTGACGAAGCAGAATCTCTAACTAATGGTTTTTTAAGATACTTGTATATATTAATTCTCAACTCAGTTTTACAAGACTTTTACAAGCATGTTTGATAAGTTATAATAAGAAACTATATATACTACTATCTACAGCCGGTTATACTTGGATAACCAGCTAGAATTTACAACTAGATAAATACTACATTGCTAGAAGTAAAGCATCTAATATAAAATATTATCTTAGATTAGGTAGTCATAACAGCTCCTTGACTTAGATTTTGTCAGCAACTAAAGATGGCAACTATACTAATTGATAAAGGGTAAATAGTGGATTAAAGTATGGTCAACTACGTGGGCGTGGGAAAGCGCCATGTAGTATATTAGAAGTGGCAGAGCATGTCAGACCGACCATACTTATGTCAACTGGTTCATAGTTGGTTCTTCCGAAGCTAAATGGCTTCGGAAGAACAAGTTCTTCCGAAGTCATTTATACTTCGGAAGAATCAACTTCTTCCTAGTCTTCTGCAAGTTTTCATTGTTTTATTATTCGGAAGACTTTGCCTTGATCTTCTAAGTGTGTATACTTCGGAAGGAGAACTAGTTAGTCTCAAAAGACTAAGTTTTACCTTAGAAAGTTTTTCATACTTAAGCTTTGAAAGATCTTTGAATTGTCTTCGGAATAACAGCTTTGTTTTGGGAAGACCACTTCAATTGTATTTCAAAATACTTTAAGTGTTGTTTTGGTTGAATCAGCCTAATATGATCCAACAATTTATTAATATCCAAAACAAATAACAATATTTTTCACTTAAATATCCAACACCTATTTCATATTATTATCTACTAATACTTTTATGTTTTATAATCAAACTATTTATTATGATAAAACTATTTAATTTTTAATATTTTATAAAAAAATATAACAAATTCTATTTTAATATTACATGAGTAAGGAATTTTATTATGTTTAATAAAGTTTATAATTTTATTACTATGGTTATTTTAAAAGTATATCAAACCATTTTACAAGTTTTACAAGATCTTGTAAATTTTATAACTCGTTCAAAGTTAAAATCCTTAAAGTTACAAAATTTACAAATTATTATCATTAAACTCAATTTTTTTTACAATTACTATAAAAATAAACATGAAAAACTTTATTTAAAAAGAAAAGATAAAATAAGGAGAATACAAAAAATAAAAGATAGCCCCCTCCCCCTCATCGAGGAACCCTCTCGTCTATCAATGTTTGTCCAAAGAAACGCCTCAATCACACACGCCCATGTATGCGTTTGCATTCAGTTTGTTTAACTCTCGTATAACGTATATTATACCATTTGTCGACTATACGTATTGTCATCCAACGCGAACCCATCGATCTATGCTTTTCAACATCCTTTGTCGACTTCTAAACCTCCAAGGATTACCATTTCAAAAACCATTGCTTTCTTGTTTGCAGTTCAAACTATCTATGAAACGCCGAGGCTATTCAACCTCTATCCTACAACGTACAACGTGAGATTCCAAGCTAAAGAATCTTGCCAAAAGGAGGTAAATGAAAGATGTGCTGAAGGCTGATGACTCGGTGAGACAAGTGATCGACGCAACATAACCATCTTTGGAAGAACAAAAGCGTCATGGGCTGTCTATTAGATTCTACATATATGAGTGAAAGTGGGTTCAAGGAATTACTAAATGAAGATGGTTTTTCTGTTTGTTACAACTTAATTAACTAAGTGGATATATGCAAAGCAAAGCTTCATATGCCTAGATAATACGCACTTGTAATCAAAAGATTTGGTGTCTAAATGTTCTTTTTGCAAACTTTATTCTCACATGTCCCCTCATCACCCGTTAAGGTGTGGTTTGGAACATAAATTGCTAAACTTTAATGATTTCATATTTTTGGAAATCACTTACTTCATCTTTGTGTTTTTAATATTCATATGTTACATCTTTTTGATATTTATTGTTTATATGTACATTGTATACATAGTGGGTATTCTTTGTAAATTAAACAACCGGCATGTTAAGAACTCGGAAAAAAAACATTGACTTTTACTTTGTTTCTATTATATACATTGAATTAAATACATATAAATTACAACATGTTTAAGATATATTTTTAAAATAAAAATAAAGAATATTGATATTTTTTTAATCTAAACACACACACACACACATATATATGCATATTTTATACTTTTTTAAAAGAATTCAAAACTAAATATAAAATCAAAGAAAAATCAATAAGAAATAACACTACAAGAATTTTGGCAAACAACAACGACATATCTAGTGACGACATGCGTCATCCATATAGGTTGGGATGTCGCGACGAGATAACGTCGCAAATAGCTTTCTACGGTTTTTTTTATTTTTATTTTTTATTTTTTTGCCAAAACCTTGTGGAGGGAAAAGTTGATGCCTTTTCTCCGGACTCCACATTTTAGTGACGACATGTTGTCTTTACAAGTTAAATAATTTTTTATATAATTTCTTTTATTACCAACAATTATGAAAAAGATACCCTAATATGTATATCTCATGGCATGTCATCGGTATAAGATGAAAATATTTTTTTTCTCTTATTTCGTATAAAGAACCAAAAATTTTAATATTGTCTATTTAAATTTTATTCAATTAAATAAAGGTTCTTTTAGTAGTAATAGACCTAGTGGGACAACTTGTGTAGTGACGTCATGTTGTCGCAACATGTTAATAACCACCAACAATCTAGATACACCTTTGTGCCTTTTTGCTATGAGGCTATGCCAACAGTGTTTGTGGCAACGGCAAGTCATCGTTATAGGCTTTCAAGGCCCTTAGCCATGACTTGTTTTGGGTATAAGTCTTGAAAAAGTCGTTATAGGCTCCCATTGTTGTGGTGTAACAAACTATTGTTTTTAAATTTTAATTATGCGTATGTTCTTTCTTTTCTTAGAGTTCTCAACATAAACTATTATTAGTTCTAAAAATAACAACAATGTATACATACATATGTGTGTACATGTGCCAAACTCATATATACAGACCAATATATAAACCATCAAATTATTTTTAGCCTATAAATTTTGATAGGTCAAACGAAATTCAACTAGTTTGTTGGTTGACTAAACAGGTGCTACGTCAGCAACATGATGCCAGATCAGACAAAACTACATGTGACATGGTCAATGTGTGGTTGGGAGACATTGTAGGAGAACAAATACTATGTACGGACATTATTCATGCAACATTATATAACCAACCAACCTATGTTTCTTTCACCAATCTAATGTACCTTTGCTCCACCTTACTCGTCTGTCTCTTTCTCTCTCATTAATTTCCTTACAACACTAGCTCCTTTTTTATCTCTCTAACAACAATTCTTTATGTTATTTCTATATTTTTTTTTATTGTTTTCATTTGAATCTGATCATATTTCTCACGAGTTTTGGATGGTTTCAGACATCTACTTGGAGCATACACAACAAGGTTTCCGATCACAAGCTTTTGGTTTCGATCCAATCTTCATATCGCGTATATAATAGCACAATATTCTTGTATTAGCATCGTATTGCTCGCGATAATCGGGAAGAATGTTGCATGACGTGGTGCATCCGCCCGATCAACAACCTCCCCCGGTAAATATATATAATTTGTTTTCTTTGATTTGTTACTAATCTTGAAACTAAGATTTTTAGGTTAGAGGAAATTTCTATCAGGGTTTGATGCTTATAACTTGTCGTCTAGCGGCACGTCTACATCTACAAAAAGAACATCTTCCCCGCATGCCTAAATTCAATCATTTTACCAAACAAATTAAAAACATGTCGTTGTCTACGTAGTAATCCATCATCAATATTGTTTCTTTTGGTACCCATATCGCTGTCACAATCGACGGTGATGTTAGGTATATGTTATTGTATTAAAGAAGATCTATAATAAGTAATCACACATGATTAGAGTTATGGTACACAATTTGGAACATTAAAAATCGTTACATTTGTTTACTATAAGTTAATGTTTATTTAAAAATTGTGTTGATAGTTTTTGTTTTGTGATATTAGGAACAAGTCTCCAGCCCTTTAAGTGCTCAAATCTTGGAGTTTTGTGAATCAGATTTATTCCAAGAAACCATACAAAACTCGGATGTTGCTTCTGCATCTAATGGTTGTTATGAAGAACAATCTTCTTATGTCAAAAGTATATCTTTCCCTTCTGATATGATCAAATATCCGATGTCAGCGACCACTATGGACAATCGTAACGGCAACTATACCACCTTGTTTGAAGAAAAGAATATAGAAAATGATATTTCTGCCCCTCAAGATTTCGCAAGCCTGCCCGAATACCCTTTTAGTCATCAAGATCAATTCGACCTCTCTCTACTCGAAAGCCAGATTCAACTTGGGACAGATGGTCCTATGCTGCCATACCCTCATCCAAATGATCAAACCGACGTCGTGTCCACGATGGCACCCATGGTCGCATGTGAAAACGAGTGCCTTTCGTCCATGCCACCTTCCAAATGCATGCGCTTGAACAACCCTTCATCCCCTAATCATTGCTTCCTTGATTATCCCTACCTCTCATCATCCAGAAACTCAAACTCCATGCTATCGATAGAAAGTTGTGGGATCTTTAACGCGAATTTGTCGTTTGCAAATGAAATTCAAGCTCACGAACTAGATTTCCAAGGTGATAGTGGTGGCATCTTCTTCCCCGATCCCCTCCTCCACCCCTACAATTCAAATGAACTCCAGGTAAGTGATTAATTGATCTCTTTTCCAAACACAAGAATCCATTACTAACCAAAGGGATAAGGTAAAACGCAGCTTATGGCATAAAAACACTTAGTAATGAAAGCCAGCCAGCTTAGCTTACGCTAAGCATATGACTTTTAAAGGGTTTAAAGGCAGAAAACCAGTAAAACTGAATTCGAACATGAGTCTTGCTGCCTGAGGGACTCAAGCGCTTATACCACGCTTTCAAGATTTAATTAAGATCTTGTCTAACCTTTTGTTGTTCATTTGCTTTAAATTAAGGCGCTTAGTAATGAAAGCCAACATCTTGTTAACAATGGTGGTGGAAGTTGCAATCATCCATTAGCACCTCCAGAAATCACAAGTTTGGAATCAGAAAGCTTCAGGGTCGCAAACAAACTAACGAGCGAAGAACGAAAAGAAAAGATCCATCGATACATGAAGAAAAGAAACGAAAGAAACTTCAGCAAGAAGATCAAGGTACAAAATCCCAATCACTTTTCACCTTTATACAACCTTCTAATCACAATATTCCTTACAGTATGCTTGCCGAAAAACCCTAGCAGACAGCAGGCCTCGGGTGAGAGGACGGTTCGCCAAGAACGATGAATTCGGAGAACACCATAGAAACACCTGCAACACCCATGAAGAAGACACTGATGAAGATGTAAAATCTATGCATGTAAGAACAAAGAAGAAAACTTTGTTACCAATTAAGGATTAAATTAGGTTAAACTCATGTTTTAACATTGAATTACTACAACTTTATGTATGTTAGATGAACATGAAGGTGATGGTGAAGGAAGAAGATAAGTTGGATTCATCGGATATATTTGCACATATTAGTGGCTTGAATTCATTCAGATGCAACTACCCAATCCAATCATGGATTTAATCAAATGGAGTACAGTTTTGCATGAACTCGTACGTAATATAGGATGTGTATGTATATATATAGCTATATATATGTAATAATGGGGTAAAAAATTGTTAGAAATTCGTATTGACAATTTTGTATATAATGCGTTGTTGTCAATAATAATCATTTTGGAAGCATACCTATAAGTTTGTATATAATTATGTTCGAGCTTGTTGTCAATAAAAACGTGTTATTTCTTCGATTATTTTACATATTTGACTTGATTTAAGGTTCTTTTTGTTTAAAAATGAAATAAGGTTTTATTCAAGTGATTATCTCAATCTTGATATAGCGTTTAGCATTTTATAAGTACACTAGATTACAAGCTCGTGTACTACACACGTACAATGAAAATATTAAATTAAATAATTTTAACTAAAATGTAAGAATTATAAAATAACTTTTAAAGATAAAATACTATTGAAATTAATGAAGTAAGTAATAAATCTAAATAATAAAACAATGATATTGAAAATAAAAAAGAATATAATTATAATTCATAAATATCTAATGATCTTTTTGTATACAATATTTTTGAAAGCTTATTATCTTTATCTAATATTAATAGTTATAGTCGTTTTATAAATTTAACCTACATGTTAAAACATCTAACCACATCACAGCATATTGTACAAAATAATTTGCTACAATAAGTATATTTTTGGTAGGTAGTTTAAAATTTAAGATTAACATCAAGCATTAACTAATGATTATATGTTCCAGAATAACTATAACATTCCGAACCTTGATATAATAATTATAAATGTAAAGAATATGTGATCTATGTTATAAACATTGTCAAACAAGTAACTAATGAGTAAAATGTTTATTTACAAGATGTGATATGTCGACAAATGTTTATTATTTTATGAGACAGTCAAATAATAATAAAATATATTATTTTCGATCCTATTACATTTTCAACGAAACTTAAGTCGACTTATAGAGAAAAATATGCTCGTCCTAAAACCATATTTGATATTTATAGTATATTGTACTTTAAAAGTTGTTAGGATATAATGATGATGAAGCTACTCAAACACTATGTATCAAGTTCAGTGCTGAGTATTACTGTTATACGAAATATGAATCTATCTTTTGAAAGATCTCATCTACCTGATCAAGTATTGAACAACTATAAATCAACATATTGCGTACTGATTATCTAAAGATCTGTTAATTCACTACTTTGTAGACAAAAGTATCAGTGTTGAAGAGTAGTGATGGCAACATTACACTACAACTGTTGATCTTCAATGCAGTCGATTTCTTGTCTATGTTACATATTGTTTTATAACCAATTATATTACACATTCATAGTATACCATAGTTTGTGGATCAACGGTTGAAACATACCATTGATCCTAAACCTAGAATAGATTGTCAACATTTATTATAAAGTTTAGCTTGTATAGTATAAAATAACTCATATTTGTATAGTTTGGGGGTTAGCTGCTTTGCCCACTTGAATTCATGTTATTGTCTTTGTAATCAGTGAATATCTTGAAAGAACTTCTTGTTGTTTTCATTCAAGTATTAACATATGTTTGTTAGAACAAAGATTTCACATTTACTAACTGTTGATCTTAAGAAAAATCTTGTTTAATCCAATCCAACAAGTGGTATCAGAGTTTTGGCACTCGATTTGTTTGAAACTTCTGTCAACAAATCACTTGTTTTTCTTTTGATCGGTCTCTCAAACACTCAAACCTTTTCTCAAAATAACTATTGTTACTATGTTAACCAAGCATGACTTGGAAAATGGTACTCAAGTTAAACCTCCAATGTTCACCTGAATGATTACGATACATGAAAGATTCGCACAGAAGATTTATTGAAAAACAAGGATCACAAAATCTGGATGTCAATACTAAATGGATCATATGTTCCAATGGTTGAAGTTGCTAGAGAAGGAGGTAGGATGATTCCAAAAGATCCCACTAAGTATTTTGATGAAGATATGAAGAAGATGGATTTAGACTCTAAAGCTCTATGGCTGATCAAGATGTGTATACCCACCAACATCATCCATAGCTTCAAGAAGTTCAAAACTGCTTAGAAATTATGAGAAGCTTTAAAGACTAGATATGAAAGATTTAAAGACATGAAGAAAAACAAAAGAGATGTCTAGAAATACAAGTTTGAAAACTTTGGTTTCGTCAAAGGAGAATCCTTGGCAACTACATATCTTAGATATGTGGAACTTTTAGACTATGTAAGTAAGGCAAGTGTGAAGATGGAAAACAGTGATGTTCTCAGAAAATTCTTAATGTCTTTGCCCAAATCATGGACAGTTTACATTATAACCATAAGAAGAACTTAGAACCTAAAGACAATGAATCTTCAAGAACTGTATGACATTGTGTGTGCCTATAAGATGGAAATGGATGTAGATAAAAATCTCTCGGTAGATCACCCAGTACCTCAAAGTCTTCAGCACTAATGGCCCCCATTCATAAATCATTCCAATCTCATCAATCTCATAAGATACCAATGGTGACTCTTCAAGTGTCAGTGGTCACCTAACCTGAATCTGCAACTGCTGAATCACCAACTACAGAATCACCACCTTCCTTACCTTCACTCCAAACTTCTCAAATTCAACATTTGTCTCTAAGAAAGCAAATTTTTTTCCAACTATCTAAAAAAGATCTAGAGTGCATACATCTAGATGATCTTGAGGAACTTGATATCACCTACCAGATGGGCGTGATCACTTTTAGAGCTAAACAATTTCAATATAGAACTAAAAAAAGTTTGAAAAACAAAAGATATTGATTTGGAATAGACAAAAGTAAAGTCAAATGTTACAACTGCAATCAACTTGGCCACTTTACCAAGGAATGCAAAGCTCCTAAGTCTAATCCATCCTCCTCAAGCACTTCAAGTATTAAAGAAACAATCAAGCATTCAAATTCCTACCTCTTCAGCTACACAAAGACACACTATTGTTGTAGCATCTAATGAAGACTCAATTGATTAGAGTTTTCAACTAGAATATCTCTCACCCATCAACAATGCCTTGATGACCGGCAGTTTAACTTTTCATCACCCGTAACTTCTAAACCTGTTGTATATATAAATGCATTATATAGGTAAATATGTAGAGAAATCATAATCTGGATCTCATTTATGATGTAAAATCAATTAACATTCACAAAATGATTTTATGAAAACTAATCAAGTTTTAAAAAAATAATAAAAGGGCTTTGAGAAAATTATTTTATCATTAGAATATGAACAAACTAACTTTAAGACCTAAATTGATAATCTCTTAGGCACATTGAAGTCTGCACAATATGATCTAGCAATAACTAAAACATATACAAACAAATACAATACTCAATCTAAAAAGTTTGAGAAATTACTTGCTTTCACTAAGAATTCCCAAAAGTTGTATCAAACTAACATAGGTTTGGGGTATAACGCTATGGAACCACAAATAGTATACACTCTAACATGAACCTCTAGATGCACAACTTGGAAGTGAAAAAGCAAATGTCTGTGGATCCTATCATTGCCAGGTAACTCCTGATAGATCAAAAGAGAAGCAAGCAAAAAAAAAGGAGGTGGTTAGTCAGGATGAGAAGGTACTCCTTGAATCAAAGAAAAAAGAAAATGGAAAGTACTCAATAAGAAAAACAAATTTAGCAAACGAAGTTTGTTAAAGCAACTATAATGGAATTAATCATCATCCTCTAAGGAATGCCATAATTGCTTATTTGGGTTAGTCTCACATTGAAGATCAAAACTTCATTCAAAGAACAGTTGTACTAAAAAAAGCAGGATGGAAGCTGCTATGCTAACACCTCAACAAAATCTCAAAAGACCTCAACCTTACATCTCATTTGCTTACACATGTGGTGAAGTTGATCATCTAGGTAAGGATTGGCACTGCAATCCAATGTTAATCAAGAGAAAACTAACAAGTCAATCCGAAGCGTCAAGATTTTTGAACAACTACTCAACTACTGATAAATCCTCTAGAAGGAGAGGTGGTACATCTACAGCTGTTCGGGAGAAAGCTAAGTTGAGTGTTTATAAAAAGGAAAAATCAACATCAAAGAAAAATCTCCCTATCCAGTCAGCATTAAAAAAATCAACGGTTAGTAGTTCATCAATAAAGATCTCAAAATAGTAGATTATCTACTTTACTAGCCTCATCAAAGAAATAAACTGTTGAAAAAGGGTTAGTAAAGGTCATCCCTTCAAGAATCAAAGGATAAGAGGTATCTGCTAAAAGGAAGTCAATAAGACCTTTAGTTGATAAGAAGAAGAAAAATGATACCAAAGCATCCAGCACTCCCAAGACTCCAAATGCAAAGAAGATTTGGAGACCAAATACATCTGTTTAACATGTTGCCATGCCAATGAAGTCAACTGATCCAAAACCTCAGACCAAACGTTTAAGATATCACTTAAATGAGATTAATAGGAAGGCTAAAAACTAAACAGCATGGGTCTCCATTCATCACTAGTTCATCTATTCATGTGCGAAAATATCCAAAACCAAAGAAAACTTATAGGTTATGGATAGTGGATGCTCTCAGCACATGACCGATGATAGATCATGTTTGTTGAATTTGGAACCATAAGATGGTGGATATGTTGCTTTTGGAAGTGATTCCAGGTGTGGATATAGTATTAGAAGAGGCACAATCAGTAATGGTTAATTAAAATTTGATAAGGTCAACTATGTGAAAGAGTTAAACTATAATTTGACGAGTATATCTTAACTGTGTGATCAAAAATACAACATTCTTTTTACGAAGCATGAATATGTTATTCTCTCATATGGTTGCGTCATTCCAAATGATTAAATCCTCTTAAAAGCTCCTATAAGAGACAATTTGTACATACTAAATATATAGAATACATCACATTCTTGAAATGTTTCTAGCTTTATTTCTAAAGCTTTTTTAAATGAATCATCTCTCTAGCATAGAATACTAGCACATATAACCTTATAAACACGAACAAATTGGTTAAGAATGGTTTAGTCAAGGACTCCTAAACAAAGAGTTTACATGTGCTTATCATTATGTTGGTTGCCTAAAAGGAAAACAACACAGGTTTTCTCAAAGTTCAAATAAATGAACTCAGTCACAACTCTTTTATACTTGTTACACATGGATTTGTTTTGTCCAACAGGTATAAAAATTTATGGAAAAAATTCTTATTGCTTGGTAGTAATAAATGATTTTAGTAGATTCACTTGTGTTTTCTGTATAGAAACCAAAAATGAGTATGTTGATAAAATAAAATCATTTGTTGTTAAAATTAAGAACCAAATTAATCAAATGTTAAAATCATTAGATGTGATTAGGGCACTGAATTCAAAATCCATACTTTTGATTCTTTTTGTGATTTCAAAGGTATTGCGAGACAATATAGTGCTTCTAAAACTTCTTAGTAAAATGAAGTTGCTCAACGAAAAAATATGATACTTATTGAGGGCTGCAAGGACCATATTGTCCGACTCTAAACTTCCTGCAACATTTTGGGCTGAAGCAGTCAGCACTACATGCTATGTTCAAAACAGAGTGTTGATAGTCAAGATTCATGGGAAAACCTCTTATGAACTATGATATAAGAGAAGACTATTCATCGGGTTTCTCATACTATTTGGATGTATTTGCACTCTCCTCAATACCAAAAGGCATTCGTCCAAATTTGCTAAGAAATTGATATATGGGTACATTGTTGGATACTCTACATAAGCTAAGGCTTATAGAGTATACAATAGAGTAGACAACACCCTATGAGGAATTTGAAAATGTAATCTTTAATAGGAACTCCTCAATTAGCATTGGTTGTACTCGTAGTTAGATGTTTGATCTAAATAGATTTGTAAACACCTTTAACTATTTGCTTGAAAATGTTTTAGGAAATTCAATGGTTAAGATCAACAGATGCTCAAGACACAAATACGTAAGACTAAAAAGTTAATTTTCTTTTGACTTTTACACAACAAGTAACATATGTTGATTCAACACAATTGCAGTCGACAGATGTCCATGATAGCACCACAAATATGATCCATTAGCCCTTATATATTCATGATGACTCATCAGATGAAGAGTCATGTGTAAACGAACACATAGGTTCAAGGCAAACTATTAAACAAGAGACAAATACTACACCTGCCGAAAAAGGTGGCAGTTCAACAGTTGTGCCATCTATCGAATATCTTGAAATAAGTTTCACTAATTTTGATCTATCTCAACAACTCCAAGTAATTCCAAGGCTAAAATTTCATAAAAAAACATCCAGTTAAAACTATCATTGGTGATGTTGATGTTGATATTGGTGTCAATACAAGAAGCAAGGCACAAGAAGCAAATAACTGCCTGTATTTATGCTTTTTTTCTATACAAGAATAAAAGAAGGTTGATGAAACTTTAAGAGAAAATAGCTGGGTTTAAACTATGCTGGAAGAGCTTCTCTAGTTTGAAAGATAGAAGGTTTAGAAACTATGTGCACCTCCATAAGGGAAGACTGCAATAGGATCCAAATGGGTGTTTAGGAATAAAAAGGATGAAAAAGGAATAGCTATTAAGAACAAAGTTGTATAAAGGTACACGCAAGAAGAAGGAATAGACTATGATGAAGTCTTTGCTTATCACACCCTCGCTTATAGCGGAAACACGGGGATGTAACGGACGGGATCATCATAACACATTGTTAATTAATAGAGAAGCATTAAATGATATAATAACATGTCATGACGTCACCCGACACAAATTGTAACTTGTGTCGTGGCTAGCCAATTCACGACAGCATAGTCAAACAAGTATAATCCAAATGAATTCCCACAACCTGGGAACAAGTCTAAGTAAAACAATATTCAAAATAACAAAATAAGTCAACAATCATAGTTTATAATATCAAAGCAAGCCTAGCCCCAATTTCTTATGTCATCACTAAGGCCTCATAATTTGCTATACTTGATTAATATTACCTGAAAAAATATGCTCAAAAAGATTAACATATTGTTGGTGAGTTCGCATGTTTAAATAATAAATAAACTTGATGCTGTGTAATAGTTTGACAGGACATAAGTGTATACAGTTATAGGCAAACAATATCACATGTAAACATAAGCCTCACAACTAAACCTATGACGTACCACACAGATCTTGTCGGAATATATTCACCCTAGGGCCCTTCGTGGTCATTGTTAATCCCAACTAGTATACTAACAAACAAGAGTGGGGGTGTCAACCCAATAGTACTATCAATACCTGTCTGTCGGCTCTAACACCGGAGTTAAATAGTTGTGAATAAATAAGCACACAGAAAACTCATGCATGTATCTGATATAAACTTACAAAACAGTAACACATAATCCCAAATGAATATATGAGTTTACAGCATAAAAAAAAAATTGAGTATATTTTTTCCCCTAAGTTTTATAAATAATTAAAGTAAAAATGGAGCCGCGAAACTCATATTGATATGATGCGATAATAACCAAGAAAGTAACAGGCTTCGGCTAACAGACGAATCAACAATCAAGCACCTATAATATTAATAGCCGATCTCATAAACACATCTAATAATCTTAAGATACTTCCGGTTTATCTCGGGTCGGTTCGGGTTTAACATGCGACTAGCTCAAAAAGATATATGTATATATATATACTTATTTATATTTATGTAAATATATATGCATATATGATAATTTGGTTACCCATATAATTAAATAAATGTGTATATATATATATATATATATATATATATATAATTAGCTCATAAGCACACGATAAATACATATACATCTATATGTTTTATAAATAAATAATCCGATTTACAACATGATGATATATTCATACTTATTTTCAACCCATACTCACGCACAATTATATATACATGTTATTATATACTCGGGTCGATGCACCCAAGTATTATGCATATATATATATATATATATATATATATATATATATATATATATATATAAACATATCGACATACATACTACTAGCATATATACATACAAGTGATTCATACATATAATGATACATATAATCATACATATATACATTGACATATACACACATGTTATCAGATTTATATATTATATATAGCTAACACATACACACACCATGCACACACACACTTACATCACACACACATATAATCATATACACACACATCATGCACATACATACAATCATATACACACACACACACACTACCAGAACCCGCGTCTATCGAGACCCGAACCCAAGCCGGATAACTAACGGAACGAAACGAAACGAAATGAGGATTACGATAGTCGATTACCTGCAAAATGACGAGACGGTGATGACCAACGAAGGCTAACAGCGACGAAAGGTGCTTGGACGGCGGCCGACGGCGACGATGGGGGATCGGGAGGTGTTCGACGGAAACGGTAAGGGGGGTAGGGTTTTGTTGCCTATTTTTTTTATTTATATATATATTATTCAAATTTACACTTAAGACCCTGAACTATTTATGAATTAATTCATTTTAGTTTAAAAAATAATTATTTTGAATCCTGAACTTTGCATTTCTAATTTTAATTAACCCAAGATTTAAAACGTAATCTATTAACGAACCAACTTGAAGAAATTATATACAGGGGTGACGACGTGAAGCAATATAATATTAGCGCGTTCAAGATTCGTGACGTCGCGAGCACGGTTTGATAGGTTTTTGCTCGAATGCTATTTTAATAATAATAATAATAATAATAATATTATTATTATTATATAATAATAATAATAATAATAATAATAATAATAATAATAAAATAATAATAATAATAATAATAATAATAATAATAATAATAATAATAATAATAATATATTATTATTATTATTATTATTATTATTATTATTATTATTATATTATTATTATTATTATTATTATTATTATTATTATTATTATTATTATTATTATTATTATTATTTTATGAAAGATGACGAGATTTGGTTAATTGACAGATCTAAAAGTGATGGATGTCACATCGCTCCGGTTGCAAGACCTTAGGCAATAAGGATTTTCCTTGCCTTTGTTGCCACAAGAAATTTCAATTTTTTTCAAATGAATATAAAGAGTGCTTACCTCTATGATGAAATAGATGAAGAAGTTTATGTATGCTAACTACCTAACTTTAAGGATCCAAAGTCTCCAGACTATGTGTATAAACTTGATAAAACTTTGTATGAGCTACATCAAACCCCTAGGATATTGTATGAGACACTCTATATCATTCTTTTGAGAAATGACTATATAATAGACCTCATAGATAAGACTTTTTTCATCAGGCTAGTAGAAACATACATCATGTTGGTGCAACTTTATGTGGGTGATATCATATTTGGGTCTACAAATAAGAAAATATGCAAAGACTTTAAACACCTCATGAAATTAAATTTTAAAATGAGTGTAATGAGAGAACTCACTTTCTTTTTAGGGTTACAAGTCAAGAAAACTACTCATGGCATATTCATTAATCAATCTAAGTATGCGAAAGATATATTAGTTAGATTTCAAGCTACTGATGCTAAGGCTTTAAAGACACCAATGTCCAAGGCATATGCCTTAACTCCTGATCTTGAGGAGGAAAGTTGATCAACACCAAAGCAGCAATACAGATCCATCATTGAATCTCTTATCTATCTCACAGCCAGTAGACTAGATATCATGTTTGCTACATATTTATGTTCAAAATTTTAGGAAGCTACTAAAGTGTCACACATGATTGCCGCCAAGAGAATTCTAAAGTATCTTAAAAGGGAACCTAAGTTTGGATTATGGTACCCTAATAGTGTTGATTTCAATCTCTATGGATATATATATATATATATAATGATTATGGAGGTTGCAACATTTACAAGAAGTCTATCTCAAAAGGTTGTCAATTTCTAGGAGAAAGATTGGTTTCATTACAATCAAAAAGCAAACTTGTGTTTTTACATCAACTACCAAAGTAGAGTACATTGCTGCATCCGGTTACTATGGTGTCAACTTCATGAACACCCCCTATTCACATTGACAACAACAGTATTATCTAAATTACAAACAATCTAGCTCAACACTCAAACACAAAGCACATTGATATCAGGTGGTACCATTTCATTCATGATTACGTAGAGAAAAAGATTATTGAATTAGTCAGGATTCATATAAGGAATGTACGAATATTATTAGGCTAGTAAAACAGTAGAGTTACAACTTTTTTAATTTTTTTTCCAAAATATATGTAAGAATGTACCTGCTACTAAAAAATTTAAATTTTTTAAGTATCCAAGGTTTTTACAATAAATTTTGCATGAAGAACCAGGTAATATGATCAAGCTTGAAAGGATGCGTATGCTCTTACACCTCTAAGCAAAGAAATCTTCACAAAATTTAAAGCAATCCCAAAAGCTTTTTGAGGCAAAGAATCGTGTTTATTTGCCAATATGCTAGAGGGCATTGAGCCATATGGTGATAGTGTGAATACACCATCCACTACTGATCCCATACCCTTCACTTTAAAGCCTAAAAAGTCCAAATCCCAAAAAGAAATGATCTCTTGTACCTTCTACTGAGAATGTGCAAGTCCCCAAATCACCACCACACAAAAAGGAAAGGTTGGATATTAGGGTCCTAAAGGTGTTAGCCACATCTAAATTAGGCTCAATGGAGAAGGTTGTTCTTCTTTCTTCTGAGCAGACCCACACATAGCCTATCAGCCCTTAATCAAAGTCATAATACTCTATTAAGAAAACTTAAAGGGATACCCACATCTCTAAGGAACTTTATGAGGAAACAAACGTATTAGAAACTGGTTAGCATCCCGGACCTGTACACTAGCTCCTCAAATGCCAATTTATATGTATATTACCTAAGATGGAAATGTGTATACTACAACTCAGCATGATCCACTATCTCCGCGAAGACACACCATACAGATAGTGGGGAGTGAATTGCATGTAGAAACATCTAATCTTGATCCTACAATCCAAGAGATTAATCCTAAGGGTGAAAGGATTAATGTGGCAAATGTTGTCTCTATTGTTGATCAATCAATTGATTAGCAGGACAAAGATAACATAACTAAGACCTTAACCATAGCAACTTACTTTGTGGATATTTCTTTAGAAACATTTTTTGTAGAAAGGAATCTAGGGTGTTAAGAATACATATGCGGGTAAGGGTGTAGAGGCAAGGCTTAGAACCTCATCGAGCCCCAAGTTTTCTACACCCATGGATACGAAAAGTATGCAACTTGTAAATGAATTGATGACCACAAATCTTGATCATGCAAAAAACATAACTGCTTTGCAAGTTAAAAACAAAAGATCAAAATGATATGCAAAAAGAGCAACATTTTTTGAGTTTGAGAACTATCATTTGAAAGCTTCAGTAGATAGAGTTGTTGACCTTAAAAATGGAAGTCAAAACTCTCCAAGCTCATGTTGCAAGAGTTACTGATTTAGAAACACAGGCAGCACTCTTCAGCAATTAGCAACTAGAGTGATTGATGTTCAATCTAAGGTGGATACTCCACAAGAAACAATTGATATTTAGTAGTCTATTACTCTCGGTCTTCAAGAATTACCAGCACCACAAGAACCTTTGGATATGTCTTCCTTTAAAGAATTAGTGTTATCTAGAATCTCATATTATGCTATCAAAAAAAGAAAAATATGAGCTCATAAAAGCTAATGATCTTCTTCAGTTGGCCAAGGAAGTAGTTTATGTAGTAAATTGTAATTTACAAGTCATTAAAGTCAAGTCTTTCAAATTTTAACTCTACAGCAACAACATGCGAACAAATTTACTTGTTGACAATGTAAATAATAATAAAACTAAAGTTAAAAGTTTTGGGAGCATTTTTTGAAATATCAAGATATTACATATTATTAATAAATCAACGGGAAGGAATGTTGGTTTATTAAGTATTGGCCACGGTTCTTTTTTATTTTTACGGTTTTAGCCCCTGTTTTGCACCCGTATAAAAGCCATAACCCATGATCTGCTTTGCGCCCTTTTTTAGATAGAAAAAATGCCTCAGCGGCACCTTCTCAATATCTAACATAATTTAACATAATCTCCTCAAAGCAAAGCGGAACTCCCGGAATTATGCATCAATTTGATTGTCAACTTTATGTAGTTTTAATAATTTATTTATTTATTTATTATTAATTTGTTTACAGTAATATAAAAGATATTAGCATTTTATTTTATTAATGTGTTGCAGTTAACTATACATACTTTTATTTATTTTGTAGTTTAATGTTTTTACTTCTGTATTTTATAATTTTATAAAATACATATAATTGAAGAATGCTATTTATACTAAAGGATATCTATTAAGTATTACTTATCAAATCCTTTGGATGCCATTTTACAAAACGTTGTATACGTGTGTGTAGTAAATTTATTAAAAATAGTAGCCAACGTACACTTATGAATATAGAACAAAATCCTATTTGGACACTCCAATTAAGTGGTTCTTGATTTGCCACTTATTGTCTCATTCGGTGCCGCTTGATGTTCAGGGGTGGTGATGATGGCGATGAGGGCATTATTTTCCTCTAATACTCTTTAGGGTTCTTAAATCAAATGTTCTTTGACGATGGCAATGGTTTTTGCTCCGGTTAATGTTCTACGTCCCATTTATGGTTGAGATGGGCATGACCGCCATGTCAAGCCTGTAAATGCTGTGATGGTAGTGGTGCGGTCACATTTGTGGCCCTGTCATCTAAAGTTGATTTGTTTATTGATTGATTTTGATTGTTTGTGCTCCCTTTCATGTATTTTTTTTGTTTTTTTTTTTTCTTCTTGAGTACAATGCCCATCAACTGGTTGTTTTTGACTTGCACTATACTCTAATAATACATTTCACACCAATGCTTAATGTATGGTCCACAAGAATGTTGGTTTAAAGTAACGAGATTTTCGAATTGTTTTATAATATGGAAAATGGGATGTCGAGGCTGGTATTAGCTCAAAGCATAATGGATGGCACGATGGGTTTCAATATTCAAACCCTGTTACATTACTGTATGATGGGTTTGTAACAAAATAGTATGGGTTAATCATTGACCAAATCGTTGGGTCAATGATGATGAGCATTGCCTCATTTGAGACTTTATCATCTGAACTGTTATGTATGTTGCAATTTCCTATTTTTGTGTCAGTGATGATGAGTCAATGTTTATTAGAGACTTTTGGTTGCTTGATAGTTCAGTGGCCATGATTGTAAACCAAAAATGGTGTTAGTTTTCAAGGCTTGGCAATCGTTTATGGCATGCAGCCGTAACTAACCGTTAGTTCTGAGGCTTATCGTGTATTACAACATTATTAGATTACAACAATTAATAAACAAAGATAAGGAATAGTGTGTTATTGGTTTATTAGGTATTGGGCACATTTCTTTTATGCTTTCACGGTTTTGGCTCCCTATTGTGCGAATGAATAAACGATAATACGGTTTATATGTGGTGTTATGCTGTTGAGTAAGGCTGTATTTTGATTTTTTACTGTCCCGCGTATCTTCCAAAGATTGATAAGTCGATGATGATGAACACATGTTCATCCAAGACAATTTGTGGTTCAAAGGCTATGTTTATTTTACAAAATTGTGTTGGTTGTCGTGGCATGGCATTCGTTTCTAGTATTCATCTAAGTTATTTTTACTTGAAACAACATAGTCGAACAACATACGAATTCCCTTTGAAACAACGCGTCTGTGACTATGATGATGAATTTGATCCTTGGTTCACCCCGTCTATCACACGCGCAACACGTGTGTATGTATACCACTAGTAAGATGAAAATTACAAAACTTGAGTGCACAAGCAGTGATGAAACAAAAACAAATTTAATCAGATGATTATCATAGGTTCTCTTCTCTGCCAATAATAACTATGAGGCTCAATTCATATTTTTCTTAAAAGGCGTAGCTTATATATATATCTTTTAATTTAAACAACTAAGCCTATATATATAAATGATAAATTGAGTTAGAGGAAGAAACAAGTCCAAGTAAAAGTATAAAGTAACTATATAAGAATAAGGTACGAAGTTGTGGTAGGTATGTTTGTGGTTTGTTTATGATCTTTATTGTTTCCCATCTATTTTTCTCTCTATACCCCATCCTTTCTCCTTAATTAGTTAACTAATTTGTCTTCGTCGGTTACATTAATTATCTTAGATATTTGTTCATATTGATTCATAACATAGATCCCCTTAACTCTCATATGATTCCACTCCTGATCACAAGAATACCCAAGTTAAACAAGTTACAAGAGGGTATCATCTGACTCACTCAAAATATCCTTATTAAACGATAAGTAAAGTTTTACAATGGGCATACAAAAAGATGAGATTATACAGTCAAGATGAAAATTTATTTCGTTTCAAATAATCATTTCTTACTCTCTTGCTTTGAAGAAGATCATAATATTTCTAACTTTTTCCAAATGAACCAATTACTATAACTTAAAAAAGAAAGGTCGGTGGGGTTTTCCACCATCCTTTCTTCCTCTCCTACTTTTGATTTTTACATTTTCAGCCCCTGGTATTTTTTAAAAACTTTGTAAAATATCACTTTTACCCCCCTTAAGTTTTTAAAACTTCGAGTTTACCCTCGTGCAATATAAATTCAAGTCCGTTACGTTTAGAAATAATTAGAAATGACTCGGGTCAAATATAAAATGTTCCCAGGCTTAACTCTATACACTTTAAGACTATATACGTTTCGACATACGTCTACGTTTTAACGTAAATTATGTTCAGAAATAAGTTGGGTCGAATATAAAACGTGTTAATGATTATTTTTATGTACGCTTTGAGTTGACCTACGTTTCGACATTGGTTTGTTTGGAAACGCATCGGGTCAATATAATACTTTTTCATTTACTATACGTTTGGACGTAAATTTAGTTAGAAAAAGGTCGGAGCGATTGTAAGTCTATGTTTCGACATTAATTTTGTTTGAAAACTCGATTATAGTCTATAATATATTACATAACGTACAATGGCGCGGCAGCACGTGACGAGTAATAAACCTAGTTATTATTATTTATTAAAGGCCAAAAAATACAAAGTGTCTGGCCACCTAGGTAAACCAAATGACAAAAAACTACTCACACCTACGAGCGCAGACAATATTGATGACCAAACTAGCCCACTATTCTAGGAGAAATCTACTGTCCGAAGATTCAATGTAGTAAAACTTCTAACCCATCTAAAACATATTGCATTAAGTATATTGCATTAAGTGACATTTGAACCCATTAACTCTATTTTGAAGGCCAAAGATTTGATTTATTGAATTATCTTAAACCAATTAATATAAGCCCATTGGCTCACGTTGACCGATTATAACTCAAATTCTTAATTTTTATCATGCTCATAGAAATTACAACTATAAATAAACCGGGCCCATGGCCCAATTATCTGGGCCGATATAATGGCAGCCTGCTTCTGTAACCAATCTCAAATTCCCTAATTACCAAGGGAAGAAAGAACGCCGGAAGCAATGGCGAGTGACGGCGCGGCGGTGGATGCTAGCGGAGCTACGGCGGAGCAACCGCACAGGCTAGATAAGAAGTGGACCTTTTGGTTTGACAATCAATCTAAACCTAAACAAGGCGCCGCTTGGGACAACAATCTCCGCGATGTCTACACATTCGATACCGTTGAAGAGTTTTGGTGGTAAACCCTAGTTATATGTATTACTTGTGTCTCTAGTTCGGTTTATTGTTTGATCTGTGCTTCGATCTAGATTTGTAACTTTTTAGTCTCTGGTTTTAATGATTGATACGAGTTAGGTAGCTGGTATCAGTAGATTAGATTTGATTCATTTGATTATTCGGCTATTCGGCTATTCGGCTATTTGGCTATTTGGCTATTTGGCTATTTGGCTATTTGGCGTATATGATGTTTGATTAGTAGTTTATAATCCAGCACACGCACACAAAGGGAATGATACATATGAACCTATTGATTGGTGTTTTATGTATTACTTGAGTGTTAGTGATTTTTATGGCGTCGGGTTACCGAGTGTGAATGGGGGCTTAACAAGCCACATAAATGTGTAAGGGCGTAACAGATAATACTGGAAGTTGAAAGAATGATTTTGGAATTAAGAGTGATTGTATTGGATCTTCTTGCAGTTTGTATGAACATGTTTTCAAGCCTAGCAAGCTGCCGGTAAATACTGATTTTCATTTGTTTAAAGCTGGGATTGAGCCTAAATGGGAAGATCCACAGTGTGCCAATGGAGGGAAGTGGGTTAATAGTGGCAGAAAGGCTGTGTCTGAGTCTATGTGGCTTGAAACAGTATGTGTCTATTTTGCTTTTATATACAAAATGTGAAAAATGCGAGTCTTGGTGCTGTTATTCTTCGTAAGTTAGTTTATGCTGTCGGCAATGAAGTATTTCTTTTTATAGTTAATGGCATTAATTGGGAGCAATTTGACGAGGCTGATGAAATATGTGGTGTCGTGCTAGTGTCCGTCAAAGGCAGGACAAACTTTCTTTATGGACTAAGAATGAGCTAATGAGGCTGTTCAGGTATCAACTATATCTTCAGTATCACTAGTTGTGTAGGTATGTACTTGGGATACATATGATGCTATCTGAATTCCAAGTAGCAAGAAGAACCACAAAAGAAAAGGGATCTACATAGCTTGAGTTTTTGTATATGGTCATATGGTTAAGCAATATGGTGCATTTGTTTAAAGCTGGGATTGAGCCTAAATGGGAAGATCCACAGTGTGCCAATGGAGGGAAGTGGACGGTTAATAGTGGCAGAAAGGCTGGTCTTGAGTCTATGTGGCTTGAAACAGTATGTGTCTATTTTGCTTTTATATACAAAATGTGAAAAATTGCGAGTCTTGGTGCTGTTATCTTCTTCGTAAGTTAGTTTATGCTGTCGGCAACTGAAGTATTTCTTTTTCATAGTTAATGGCATTAATTGGTGAGCAATTTGACGAGGCTGATGAAATATGTGGTGTCGTTGCTAGTGTCCGTCAAAGGCAGGACAAACTTTCTTTATGGACTAAGAATGCAGCTAATGAGGCTGTTCAGGTATCAACTATATTCTTCAGTATCACTATGTTGTGCTAGGTATGTACTTGGGATACATATGATGCTATCTGAATTCCAAGTAGCAAGAAGAACACAAAAGAAAAGGGATCTACATAGCTTGAGTTTTTGTATATGGTCATATGGTTAAGCAATATGGTGCATTAAAATTTTTATGTTGGACTTTTTGAAAGCAAGGGTAATCAAGGTTTGATCCTTAGTATGGCGTTTCTTATAATAAATGGTTTATGATATAAAAGATTTTTTGTTTTTTATTGGGATAGAAGATGTTACAAGGTAGAAGATTTTTGTTTTGTTTTTTTATAATAGATGGTTTATGATAGAAGATTTTTTGTTTTTTTATGGTTTACAAGGTAGTTTATGAAGGGAGGTGAAACATATTTTTTGATTGTCTATTAATGGATAATGGAACACCTTGACGTAATAATAGAGTTTTTACAGGCTGACATGGACACATCTAGTTTTACCTGATTTTTCTTTGCTTTATACTATGAAATTGTAAATGTACACCATTATACCCTAAAACACCATATCTGGAACTGCCGCTAAACCGTTTAGGCTCACCCCAAACATGTGAAGTTTGTATTAAGGTGTGTTATGTGAGAAATTTACTCCCCTACTTATGTTTAATATGGTGCAAAAACTTCATTGACATAACACCACACAACTTATATATGATTTTGAAAAGGTACCTAGCTATGTTGTGATGTCAAATGAGTTTTCTCCTGATCACCTATTCTTTATTTGGATGAGCTTTTTTTGTCACAACCAATATACTTCTTTTACATCGTATGATTCTATGCTTTGTTTAATGATCTTAATATAATAACACCAGTTTTTTTACTTTATGTAGATGAGCATTGGAAGAAAATGGAAGGAAATAATAGACGTGACTGACAGGATCACTTATAACTTCCATGTAAAATCCCAATACTATTTAGCTTTCTGTGTAGTTTCTCAATTTATATGTGTTTTTTTTATGGGTGGTAGTGGTGGTTACAGCATAGACCCATTTACATGAAGGGATTGCTTTGGGTTATGTTATATTTATAACAAGTCAAACGGGTTAAACCAAAATGTTACTTGAGAAAGGAAATGGGTTGGCAGTTGCAATATTGTTTTTTAAGTGTAACTTTGTAAAATAGTAACCAACTTTTAAAAGTATTCTAATTAGGTAACTCAAGTTTAAAAGGTGTTCTAATTAGGTTACTCAGTTTTCATGTTTTATTTAAATAATAGGTTTTAACATGTTTTTTAGCATGTTTTTCTTTTTGTTTTAATTAGAAATTATTTTTTTTGATGTTGATGTGAAATGGTAGTGTGAGCTAGGGGTGTAAACGAGCCGAGCCGAGCCCGAGCTCGCTTAGGCTCGAGCTCGGCTCGTTTTGGTTTTAAGAAGCTCGAGCTCGAGCTCGTCTCGTTTATAGTTTTATTTATAAAGCTCGAGCTCGGCTCGTCAGAAAATTTTCAAGCTCGAGCTCGGCTCGGGCTCGGCTCGTTTATTGTTAAATTATTAAATTTTTATTTTTTTATAATTACTTTTATAATTATTTATAATCATACTTTTTATATATAACATAATATATATTATTTAACTATTTTTTATCACAATAATATATTTAAATAATATAATTTATGTAAATATGTATTTATATATATTTAATATGTAAATAAAAAACTATATAAGCAAAAAGCTCGTTTAGGCTCTCGAGCTCGATTTCTAAAGATCGGGCTCGAGCTCGTTTAGTAAATGAGCAATAATCTGAGCTCGAGCTCGGGTTCGAGCTCGTTTAAGCTCGGCTCGATTCGAGCTTTTTTCGAGCCGATCCCGAGTAGCTTGCGAGCCAGCTTGGCTCGTTTACACCCCTAAGTGTGACTTTTAGGTACTTTTTTTTATTTATTAATATAATTAACATGTTTTTTATTTATTTTATAATATATGTTCATATATTGAAAATACTGATCCCCACGTCTTCTTCATTACTTTCTTGACATAAGAAAATATGATGATGACTTGATTTGACGGTTTAGTGGTCCAATTTGGGAAAATTATGCATGAGTGACCAAATTGTAACACTTTCGGAACTTGATTAGTATTCTATGACATTTTCCCTTTTTTTAATACATAAAATCTTCCGTTTCGTTTGTTTTCTGAAAAAACAAAGTATTGTTGAAATACTATAGATATTGTAACCAGTTTGACATGTATCTTGTTTAACTTGATGCTTTTGGTATAAAATTTTCAACCAATTCAGCAATTTGCCTGAAGTTACCTGTTTTAATGTGTTAGTCTGTTGCACAAGCAGCTTAACCCACCCATTTTTCACTTTTAGTGGGTGAAATGAGTTTTTTATGCATTATTTTGTATTTGTTTGGATAATTTAGTCCCCTATGCCACTGAATGTGGTTATGCAGGATGATTCCAAGACAAGACCAACAAAAGGACGGTATAGCGTGTGAAGTTATTCCGTTGAAGGCGTGTCTACACCTAAGTCAATAAAAGAGTTTGCCTGCTCTTTTACTGCAAACCAACTACGGTTATGCCCGTCTTCTAAATGTTGTGATATATTTAATGCTTGCTTTGCTTTTAATATTTAGAATTTTGTTTTGATTATTCAGAAGGTTGGGATTTACTTTTCCATTGATGTACAAGCAAATTTTGCATTTCTTGAATACTGAACATGTATTAAACCCTGCTGCATTATTTTCTAATTTTTGATCTAGTTCTAATTTATATCATATTCACTCGTCACAAAACTCTTATAAAGAGGACAAAAATCAATAGAGGGTGATTCTGGTATGAATATGAAAACGCTTGTGATGTGTATGATGGGCATTAAAGCTGTTGATCTCATTTGATGTATGGATGGAAAATAATGTGACGTAAATTTTACTGTCATTATGTTATTAACTGAGTAATGATAACTTAAAAACCGTTTCAATGCTTCTATATAAACTCGTTTCAAAAAATATTGAAAGATCATTTGCACGTGTGATGTCATAAAAACCTGTGAGTGGTATTTTTTACAAAAACAAGAACATGAAACACCTTAATATCTTATAACATAAAAGCGAAGTTTAAAACTATTTTTCACCGTGAATACAAATCGTGCGCATGATGCCCTTTTTTTAAAAAAAAAAAAAAAAAGAAGGTAAAACGAAGTTAATCATCTAGTACGTTAATAGCCTTGTTCAGTGAATTGGTTAACATCATTTGTTTCCACATCAATAGTAAATGACACATGTTCAAGCTATTTCTGATTTAAGTTCGATGATTCACAGTCGGTTTAGGCCTATCACGTTGGGTTTGATATAATAAGTCAACACAAAAACCCAAATGGACTTGACCTACTAAGGTTGTGATTCTTCACTTTTATAAATAGTAACCAACAATTCTATCAGGTTAAGAAAGATGAAAACAACATGCATCTATCTCTCTCTGCCTCTCTCTTGAACACTCATCTCCCTTCTTGTGTATTCATCTCTGTGTGTCTCTCTTAAACACTCATCTCCCTTCTTGCATATTCATCTACACTTGTACGAGGGAAACACCATGAATGGTAATGATAAAAAAATGGATCTGAGCTGGAGGAGTTCTTCTTTTCTAGAACGCTGAATCCACTACCTAGCACTCATGCTAATTTTGGAATCAACAATTGCGCCATGTATGGAACCGAAGAAAACTACTTTGAGTTCCCTACATGCAACGGCTAGATACATGATCTTTCGAATATCACTCCGACTCAATAATCCGTTTTATGTTTGATCTGTAGCAAATTCACATTCTCTCATAAAAACTCAAAGCATAATAGCATTCTTTATGAAAATCTTAAGAAAACTTGTTAATTTTACATGTTCTCTTTTTATCAAATCCAACTTATTTTAAGACTATTAAACCTCTCAGGAGGAGTCTAAGGCCCCCTCTTTAACAGATATAATCTATTTGAAAGATTACTCACCTTAACTAAAGTGGTTGAAGTTTTTTCTTCAATATATCTAATTTACTTTAAAGGTTGCGAAACCTCCTCTTCAGCAATACGGACCCACCCTCTCTTGGGAGACTGTTCTCCAACAGCTCAACTCCGTTGTTAAAGCTATGATGTCCCCTTTATAGCAGCCAGTGTCGTTCTCAACAACGGCGGATCTTTATAGGGGGGGGGGGGGGGGGGGGGGGGGGCCGCCCCCCCTGTTTTTTCGCCCGTAGTGTTAAATTTTAGTCCGATAGTGTAAATTTTTTGTCAGGCAGTGTAAATTTTTATATAAATATCAAGTTCGTCCCCCCTAAAAAAAATTGATTTCGCCCCCGCCCCCCCTACCAAAAAGTTCAAAGCTCCGCCACTGGTTCTCAACCAACTCGAACATGCTTTCTTTACATCTTTTACAAGATATCCAGGTTCCAAGTCCTATTTCCTTCTATCCATTGGTTTGTGTCGTCCACTAGTTAATGGCATATTAAGGTATACTTCATTTTAGAGAAAATTGCATAACTGGTCCATGTGGTTTAACCAAAATGCATGTTTGGTCCTCAAATCTTAAATATTACAAATATAGTTCAAATTTTTCTGTAATTATTACATGTTTGGTTCGTAACATTAAATTCATTTATTTTTTATGCATTTCATAAAATTTAAACTAACTTTTAAGTTTAATTTTAAGAACCAAAAGTACAACTTCACATAAAAGTTTGGATTAACTTTGCACTTTTGTATAATTTAGGGATCAAATTTTCAACTACTATATAAAAGTTTGGATTAATTTTATAATTTTTAAAATTTGGAAACCAAACATGTAATCTTCTCAAATCACAAGAACTATTTATGCAATTGTCTCCTCATTTTGTTAAAATACTTGCACTAAGAAGACATGCCGATACTTTGGGCAACTAAACAGCATCGTACACCTTAGTACCCTATATCTTGATAAGCAAAAACAAAGTGATAAACAAGATTCGAGAAGGAAGAAAAAAATAGCACATGCTCTTAGTACAGTAAAACTAGTAAGGCACAAAATACGAGTATGTCTTTAACACGTGTTATTCTTTAGTTTGTTTAGTAAAACGAACCTTACATAATTCTTTTTACCTGTAAAATTAACTTTAATTCAATAGGAAACAATCTAGCCAGAAGCTAGAATACGAGAGAATCAAATTTACATATTAAAAGAAACCCGGGGCTTCCATGATAAATTCTCCAACTTGCCTCTATGTTTGATCCACAGATATAAGGTGGATTTGATTTCATTCATCAGGACCATTTCATATGTACCTTGACCGGTGCCTCTTCGAAGTAGAACCAACAATTGGAGCTATTCTTAAAACCACTCCTTATGTTAATATGGTCGTCGTTACTGGCTTCAGGCCTTCCATACGAGTAGATTTATTTTTCAAGTGATCTATTACTCAGAACCATATCATACGACATACCCGTGTGGTAATCAAACCTCATTCTAAGCTTGTGATCCACTAGCTTCATACCTCGTATAAAAATATATATAACCAAATTAAAAGCATTAGTTGGTTACAAATCTTCAACCACTCGTTATTCACCAATGTGCAACATCCATAATTTCTATGTGTAGCCAAGGCCCTTGATCCAGAGCAAAATTCTATTCAATGTCTAATGTTGTTAACTCACATAAATCCAAACTTTTGTTTTCTTACATACTTGTCGAAGGACATTATATCTTTCTAGTATGTTGTTGAAAGGAAACACATGTATGATTTAACAAAAGAAGCTTACTTAGTTACAATAAGTAATTACAAACTATTTCAACTTTGGTCGTGAGATCCGAACCAACTTAAAATCATTGTTGAACCTTGTATTTGAACCAACAACATTATTCTAATTTTATAAACCTTTTCTGAGCATTGCCTTGGATTTTTGTATCTAGACATTTACATCCCATGAATTTACCAAGGTTAAAACTCCACTGCTCAAAGTCATGTTCTTAGTATGAAACAAACATCTCATAATCAAATGATCTTTACTCGACTATAAACCATCATACTCATAAGTTCAGAAACTATTTAATCTCACACTCTAACCATCCTTTCCGAAGCACATATTTACTTTCAAAGAAGTATCATGCATGCTCCAATCAATAAACCAAACTCAGATCATAATATCCAACTACCTTGTCAAAGCTTCCCTAGCGGGTGAACCTTTCATAGACCAGACCTCAATCAACAAATTTGCACAACCGATGTATATGATAAATCCCTAGCTCCACCTAGAACTCAAGCTCAATTTAAAACACATGCGAAGTCGTGTTTTCATATTTATTGAAATACGTTGGATTAATTCACCTTTTATACTAGTTCATATTGCTTTTAAAAAAACACCATGTAACTCAAAATGTCACTCAAAATAAACAACATTCTTTTTTTGTTATGTGAGCACATTATTGTTATGGTGCATAATATCAAATTATCCCTTTGAGATATACTTCACTTGATGCATATTAGTTTAATACACAGTACATTCCACATAATAACTTTACGTTTAATTAAATAAAAGTTTTACTTATAATTTATAATTAGTATAAATTATTAAATACCCGATAAATATAATTATACATTATAATTACATATCCCTTAATTAGTTCATAATTACCAATTAGTCATATAAACAGGATTTGACTAATTGAACCCATACATCTAAATCCAATGCAACGGATGTCCTATATAGAAATGATGAATAGATAAGGTTACCGTGGCTATAATACTTAGTTAAGTAAAAAGTTACTTGAACACAAAGAATTAGTTTACTAGGAGCAGTGACATGCAGCTAGGCATCCAACAATGTTTACGTTGATGCAATAAGTCGACGAATCATCCAAGTGAAAGTTTATTGGATATTAAATGTCCGTTCATCAATAATATCAATGTTGCTATCAAAGTACGATCCAAAGAGTTACAGTTCAGACAACAACAAAAGAATAATGTATAATTGTTATGCGTTATAGTTTATGAAATACAGATTAAATGATATTTGATTATTTAGAGAAATAATCATTATTTAATTATTTTAATAAAATTAAGTAATGAAATTGTTAAATGGTTTAAAATTTAAAAATAAACTTTTAAATGTTTAAGAGTTTATTTAATTAATTGTTAATTAATAAATCACGAGGGTTGTTAAACATTAACCGTTAAATGTTAAGGTGATTAAACATTAATTAGCAGAGGGGTTAAAAGGTAAATAATAAAATTATAAATAAAATAGTAGGGGAACCTTAATTCCCCTAACCCTTGACCGTTGTTGCTTTCAAAGTATAAAGGCTCGGTTTGGTCGTCAAATGTATAAACTTTATACACCCTATGGTTATGTTTTGTATTTTGTTTAAATCGTGTGTAATTGAATACCTAATCTGGATGTTAATTATGAATTAATTTAATGTGTAAAATCGCTACCGCATATGAAAACACAAATACCTTGCAACTTTGATTATAAAGTCACACATTTAATGGTTAAAACTGATACACGAAACCAAACAAAAACGAGATGAATATGGTTTATACATAAATGCTCTTCGACTGAATTCTTGGATCGTCGATCTCGTTCATGTTTATGAAGTACGAACGGCTACCAGCTGGAACAACTGATTGAATATGCAGTTTCTAATTGATTATGGAGTTTGAGAGTAACACTTCCACATGGGTTTCTCTTAATCAAATGTTGTTGATGATGGCGGTTTGTATGGTTGTAGCCAGTGGTAAAGGATGGCATGGTGGATGTGGCCGGTGGTATTGGGTGGTGTGGGTGGAGAGTTCAGGTGGTGTGTAGTTAGATTAAATTTAGATTTAAGGTTTTTTATTTTTTTAAAATATTACAAAATCAATCTAATCTTATGAAATTTACATAAACAATCTTTCGAATGTAAGATGTTCACATGTAACGATAAAAGTTAACAGAATTAACATCACGAACACAAATTTGAAATAATAGGCTCTCATTCGCATTTACAAGTGTTATACATCAAAGGGGGTTATACGTAAAATTAAACCCAAAAAGGCATAAATATTCAGGAACATAAGATAGGTTCCCATTCGTATTTAACATCCACCCAACTCTCAATTTGAAGAAGATAAGATAACAAAAATGGCGCTAGTAACAGCGTCCTATGGACCTGCAACGGTGCAAGCTGCTGCTCTATGCTTCTTCAAGCCTCAATCATCATCTTCAATCACTTTGAAGCCCAATTCAAAGGCTGTTTCGGAGCTAGGGTTTGTTACTTCGCAATTGAGTGGCCTCAAGATTTCTTACGACCAATGTGCTTCACCCAAGAACATTTCTTCAACAATCAAGCTCCCTGTTCAACCAGTTGCTCGTAAGCTCTTTATCCTTCGATTTCCCATGTGGGTTTTGTTTGTCGGTTGAATATGATGGTATATTGATTGTTTTGATTGTTTCTTTGTTGATTGAGTTTTCCCTTTTCGTTTAGTTCGTAGAAATTCAGCGAATTTCATGTTTATGCCGTCTTGTGATGCCAATTGATAGTATTTGAATTGTGTTTTTTTTTTTGGTAATATCTGCATTCCTATGCTTGTTCTTGCATATATTTGCATCTGCCATAAGTGGGTTGATTTTAATTACTTGAATTGTTTGTTTGGATGTGTACTTATATCACTTATTGCAATCTTGAAAGGGTTGCTAGAAGTTAGGGGTGCTTAGCATAATCAATTATTAGTGTTTGGGTACAGCAAAGACAATTGTGATTAGGGTTATACTGTTAACACAACACGATACAGAGTTAAACAGGTTTGGGTTTGAGTTGAATAAGTTTTTTGTCATAAACATTTGACACGCTGAAAATTGGGTCTAAACGGCTTGGGCTTTGAGTTTAACAGGTTTTGTGTCATAAATAGTTGACACGTTTGTGGCATTATTAAAATCGTGTCTAAGCAGGTCTTAACCTGCTTAATTCATTTATGACATGATTTATATATCTTTTTTTTTTAAATAGTTAGTATTTATGTTACATAATTACTAAATAATTTTGTGTTGTTCTTGAAGGATATTATTATTATGGGTTGTAATATTTGGTGACTGTTATTTTTTCTTGTTATTTGTTAATCATGTTAAATGGGTCGGGTTGGATCACGTCATGCCATGTTATTGAACAAGTAATATTAGTTGTGTTAAATGGGTCGTGTCATGTAACACATTTATGTTCATGTTTGAAGAAATGACACGATTAGTTAATTTTGTTGTGTTTGTGTTTAGTACATGTATTAATTGTGTCATGTTAAACTCGTTTAACACGCTTAGACCTGTTTTGCCAGCCCTAGCTCTTATAATGATTATCATGTAATCGCTTTCAAAGCACCCTCTAAGTTGATTAGTCATTAGCCTTCTTGATATGTTGGTGTACAATATTGTTACTAATTCTTGAAAAAATGGAAAACTTTCAGGTAGAATCTGTCCATTCACAGGAAAGAAATCAAACAGGAAAAACCTTGTTTCTCACTCGAACCACAAGACGAAAAAGTTGCAGTTTGTGAATCTGCAGTACAAGAGACTGTGGTGGGAGGCTGGAAAACGCTATGTGAACCTGCGTTTATCGACCAAAGCGTTAAAAACCATTGAGAAAAATGGGTTGGATGCTGTTGCAAAGAAAGCTGGAATTGATCTTCGCAAGAAATAGTTTGATTTGCTTGCACAATGTTGTTTTGTTGATGTTAAAATTGTTACTCAGATTTTCTATTTTGCAATGAGATGGTGTTACAAGTAGACCCTCTTCCTGTTTAATATACTGAATGCTCAGGATTGGATAAAGATTATCATGAGTTGCTTTATAAGATTTGTTTTAGGGGTGTTTGAATTTGTACATTACTTTTTATACGATGTGAATTTCAAACACATGAATCTAACATGAAATCTACGGTTTGGATTTAATCTTAATGTATTAAGGGTAGTTTTGAGTTGAATCATGAACACTTTTACCTGAAAGGGTAGGTTTCAAGTCATCCTATTGAGTGTGGGTTGATTCGTTTAGCATCATTATTTTTACAACTTTTTTATTTAAATGTGTTTTATGCTATAACTTATACTGGTTGGATATCTTTATATTAATATATAGGCGTTAAAAAAGAAATACGGATCGTCTTTTATAGCTTAAAAGTGTATTTCCGACCGCTAATCTCCTACCGACTATCCCTAAAACCACCACATCTACACACTCTAAGATTCAACCATCATAGGTTAATGAGGAAAATGCATTCTTTATCACCATAACGTCCCTATCGAAAAAATAACTATTTTACATACATTTGCATTTTTTTAATATGCTCATGTCAAGTTGTGAGTTGTGACTACGCATTTTGTACTCAAACTCATTAAAAGTTCGGTTGCGTAAGGTTCAACCTAGCAAGAGTAGTAATTCATTAGTAACCTGAAACAAAACTATCTTGTTTAACTTTTACTCCGGTTTGCTAGACTCGTCTATTTTTCCACAAAAGTGTACATTAATTTCTTGAATGATCAAAATTTCTCTACGCAGGTAAACTATAGGTTATTACCACTTCAAACACAAATACACATAAAAACAATGTTATACAACACGTATTTATACAAATGATTGTTCAATAGGTAGCAAACAAACATCCAAACATCCCTAGCTTGAAGCATTGAATCATTGATGAAAACCAAGTAGATTAATCATGAACATAATGTACATATACAAATATAATAAATACTATCATACACAATGGTGGCAGGCCTTTTCGTGGTATACCTATTACGACAAAAACTAAACAAACTACCTCTCCATAATAGTATATCTTGAGGGAAACAAAATGTCAAATCAGTGATCAATGTTGTTGAGATTTAGACTCTGGACTCAAGCTCATCTGAAAGGTTCAACGGGTTCAGATTCTTCAAGCATTATTGCAGCCTCAAAACATTCAGCGGCTTCCAGAGCCGATGAACCATGCTCAGCCTTGTGAATCAGACCAAGATTGAACCATGCACGAGGGTTTGTCCTGTCAAGCCTTAGTGCATCAGTTATAAAGCTTTTAGCAACTGGAAGTGATGATCGATCACTGAGTTCTCTGAGAACAATGGCAGTTGAAATTAGGCTAGGAACATGGTTTGGATCAACATCTAATGCCTTCTCAAATGAAGATAATGCTTCTTCCCTTTGACCTTTAGCTTGTTGAAGTAAGCCTATAGAATGTCGAAAAAATGATATTGAGTAATTTGCATAAAAGAAAGTTGTCAGCTTTGATTTAAATAAAGGGTATTTGGACGTGCGTTCTGAAAGCAATTTATATAACGCCAAACTTGGTTTTTAAAAACGCAAGGTGCTACAAGGCATTTAGTCCCAAAAGCTGAAGCACAATCAAGTGAGGTGAGAGCTTCAATTCCCTAAGGCATCACATTTACGTCGTCTCTTTTATATATCAGCCTTTTTTTTCATGAACCATCTATAATCTTTTCATTCCTTTAGTTGTTTTTACATATCAACTTCCTAAAGACCTAAGTTTGACCAAATTTGACACAGATGTGCATAAAGCGTCGCCTCCAGACCAGAGGCGTTTTCCTAGTAACCTCGCGTTTTCTAAAAGGAAAATGCCATATAGTAAGTACTAGATAATCATCTGTAGAAATAGTGTTAAAAATAATCCACCAATACGTACCTGTGGCATGCCACCTAGTAGCAGAATGAGGATCAATGGCCTTAGATTTCAGCAAGCACACCTCAGCATCACGCCATTGTGACAAACTAGTGTACACATTTGCAAGATCATGCCAGGTTTCCATCTCTAGCCTATGTTCTTTGTCAATCCTTTTCTAAAAGAAGGGTAAAACCAGAATATTAATTTAGTTAACAAAATAATTCAAAATAAAACAAGAACATAAATCAATACTACCTTTGATGGTTTTTTATGAAGACCAAAGCTCTTGTTTTGAACTTGAAGAACTGCAAGAAGACGAGTATATGTCTCTATACCATTTTTAAATCACCTTGTGCAATCTGTAATTTTGCTTTTGTTCTTAAAAGTTCTCCATGATCCCACTTCCCAGTTTCATCCAAAGCAGCATCGATTATATTTTCAGCATCAGAAGATTGTTTTGAGCAGATAAAATACGCGCTAAAAGAATCCATCCTTTTACATTAGCTCCAGCTTCAATTTTCACAAGCTGTTTGGCATAGTAAAGAGCAATATCCAACTTCCTATGTTCTGCATATTCAAGGCTAAGATTAAACAAAACGTTAGCATCTTCATGTTTCATCATTTTGTGAGCAGTCTCAAATGCAGTTAGAGCTTCCATCTGTGTTGATATCCTCTCAGAATCCAAATTAGCATTTCTTGATTTTGCAGAAAGTGAGATCCCAAGTAGGTAATTAGCAACATTAATCATTTCTTCACAATTACCTTCGAAATTAGTAATCAACTTCTGAAGGTATGCAATTCCTTCTTCTATCGAATTATATTGTCCTCCACAAATCTTGGAAGCAAGTAACATCTCAAAAACATATTTATGGTGGTTCTCATTATCCTTATTATTGTTAAATAAACTTCTTAGCAGATTTAAAGATACGACTTCTTCGCCTTCTCCATAGTAACATAGTGCTAAAGTACTGTACCTTTCTTTTCTTTCAAGAATTCCAGGTGGTAGTTCTTCAATCTGATGGGCAAGTGATGTTAAATCACACGAAAATGATAAAGCAAAAGAAAGATGATAATAGATTGATGGGTCCCACTCGATTATCCCAAGAACAATCTTTCTCAAAAGAATCAGTAGCAGTAGAATGGCTTCTTCTAGATTATTCTTGGGTGCATAAGAGCTATCCATCTGGGATCTGAGATTTGGCGGGCTTGCATCACAACCACTGTATAGAAGGAATATAGCAAACTCTTTTTCAATATTCATTCGTGTTTTATTATCAAGATTCCAATGGTAAAGTAGGGCCCGTCTGTATGATGAAATGGCTGATTGTGGATCAGAAGCCAACTTCCAGAGTTCTGGTAACAACTCGACTGATTTATTAATGATTTCTTGAAGTTTAAGATACGATGAAAAATCAAGAAATCCATCAGGTAATGCAGATTCAATTGTTTCCAGTATTATTCTGCATGATTCAGCAGCTTCTTTAAACCGTCCTAGAGCTTGCAAGGACTTTGATTTGAGAAAAATGGATTCAAACAATAAACTAACAGCATTAATAGACATTTGTGGGGAGTTATCACTTTGAGAATGGCGTCTGGGTGGTTCAGATCTTCTAGAAAGTGAGCTTTTAATTTTAGGAATAATAGCAGGAATGTCGATACCTTCAAAGACATGAAGGGCAGCCTCTATGTTTCCTTTTTGATACTCTAATCGACCTAATAACGCTCTTGCTTCCTGTAAGTTCCAAAGATATATCAATTCATGTTAAACTGCTGTGGGGTTAATTGGGTGTGAGTTTTAAAATGATTATGTGATAATGAATAATCAGATAAACAGCTGTAATATGGGCGTGTTTTGACATTGCAATTTGAAAATAATTATGTGTTATGAGACTGAAACTGTAAAAGTTAAACCTTATAATCAGTTTAATTGCATATGAAGTAAACTAAGAGGATTGGCAATTAACACACTGCATAGTTCAAAATAATATCATTCTAAAAAAGAAAGTAGAATCAAAATTGAGCAAATTTACCTCATAATTCAGGAAACCACTCTCACGAAGAGAAGATTCTGCTTCTTCTATATTGCTATTATCCAGCTTCGGATCAGCTTCACCTGGTCGCGAAGAATAACCGCTAGCAGAGAAGTCCCTAGTGGCTAAAGACTCCGAAGAAGCATTCGTTCCTTTCTTCCCAATTGCTCTCCGGAGTAAAAGCATTTCATCATCATCTTCCTTAATCTCCCACTCAATCTGATCCTGTATCTATCAATCCACTCTTTGAGTTTCATTTTCCCCCCTCACATCTGAAATCTTTTCAAAAACAAACACAAATCATCAATCAGACACCCACCCAATGGCAATCAAGATTCTATATCATATATCAGTTAACAAAATGGGTACAATCATGTAAGCAGGATCCAAACAAGAACCTAATAGTCATTTCAAACAAAACCCACAATTCTAGTGCACAAATGTTCATCAATGGCAATCAAGATTCTATGTTATATATCAGTTATAACAGTGGGTACAATCATGTAAGCAGGAGCTGAACAAGGACCATATTGTAATTTCAAACAAAACCCACAAATCTTGAGCACAAATGTCCATCAATGGCGATCAAGATTCTAGTTATATATCAGTTATAACATTGCCTTTAATCATGTGAGCAGGAGCCAAACAAGGACTTAATGGTAATTTCAAGCAAAACCCACAAATCTCGAGCACAAATTTCCACCCCACTTTAACAAAAGTCAAGCTTTCTTATCCCCAAATCGCTGAACAGCAATTCAAAGCTCAGAAAGCAAAAAAGGAAACATAAATGGAGGAGTAAAAAGGGGAGGAAGACGAAGACGAAAGCTGGTAAAAGAACAGTAAAAATTGAAAAAAGGGTACCTTTTTATCCCACAAGACATGAAAACAAACACTACCCATTTGATTTGAAAGCATCCAAATGCCCCTTTTTGGTGGTTGAATCGTATCCAAGGCTTGATTGATTGTTGTTCGAATTGGTGAAGAATTAAAATCCCCCTTTATGGTTGGTGATGGTGATGGTGATGATGATGATGGATGATGATGTTAATGAGCATGCAATTGGAATGGGAGTGTGAAAGGAAAGGGAATGGGTGTGATTGATTTCAAGAAGTGTGAGTGAATGTGAATTGAATGGATTAATAATAAATGATAGATGTGAATGGAGGGAAGACTTTTTTAGTATGACTTTTTGAATAAGCTCTTTCTCCCATGTCATTAGCTCTTAATTAATTATGTTTTAACAGTTAAAGTTGCTTATTTGTCTCTTGAGTTAATTGAATCTCTTTGGTGTTAGAGTATTCAATGATGTTTTTGTAATTGATCCGGACAGCAGCAAACCGTTCGTCTTAAAGGTTTACCAGTTAGACTTGTTAGATCTAGCGAATCGAATTTAAGAAATAGATAACATCATATATAAAAAAAATTAATATTATTTATATATAACTAGTTTAAAAGCAAACTCTAAAAATACTACATGCTTTAAAGTGGATATACACATTTACACAATATATTAACATTTAATTAACTAAAATATGTTATATAAATTACTAAAGTAATAAGAGAATAAGATTTTACTAGCAAAAGAAATTAAAAAAAAGTTTTGAAATCAGTCCGACCACCGGGCCAATAAACTAGTCCGATTGGTAACCGGGTGGCTCAAATACCCACAACCAGACTGATTCCGGGACCAACCAGTCTGACCGGCCAGTCTAGTCCACTTATGAAAACACTGGTATTCAAGATTCCATAGTTTTAGTCAAATCGATTTTGATAAAAATAAAAGTTAAATAGTTAACTACCGTTTTAGCTAAGAGAAAGCAAATCAAACTAACTGGTTTGACATGAATCTATCTATAAGCTTTTTTTGTTTAAAATTGTTGGTTTGTATTAATTTTCTGAAGCTGGTAAATATGGTGTATGAATATCATACATATGTTTAATTGCATATATCAAAAACAAAAGAAAATAAATAATGAAGATAAACGGTCGATTCAATTTACGCTATAGTTCTAAGTTTAGAACATGAATTGGACTGTAAATTAAACAACTATAAACCCTTATCAAATTATACAAATCTTAAACTAGCTAAATCAACCAACTTACTTCGATTTAATTAGCATTTTTAGTTATTTTTTTAAATAATTAAAAGTGAGATTTAGCCATGTTTTAAAATCTCAAGAAAGTTGGTTCCACGTTTTCTTTTTCTATTTTTTTGTTTGATGTTTTTTAATGATATTTCGTGTGATAATTATTTGTATTCTCTCAATCTTAGGTAAAGTGAATTTTATTAGTTTCAAAGAGAGAGTATTTAGTTTGAAGGTGTAGAAAGTCAAAGATGACTGTGAGAGTTGATAGAATGACAGGTGATGCCGTGATGATGGCGGCAACTTGAATTTATGTGACTTAAAAATTCTAAAAAGAGTGTATTTGGATGATTGATAATTACCTTTTTTATTTCTTTTTTTGCATGCATTTAAAGTCAAATTGAATTAGATCGATTTTTTTAACGGCATTAATTTTCATTTCACCAAACAAAAAACACGGCTTAGCAAAAGGCTAAAATAATAAAGACAAAGCATCATTACAAAACATTTGAAAATTTAAAATAAACCAAATCTGTTTGGTATGGTGTAATAAAATGGACGAAGAAATGAATTGAATGAAGAAATGGATTGAATAAAAAAATAAAATAAATGAGAGAATAAAATAAATTATTACTTTCCATTGTCGTGTTTGGTTACCATTTAGGAATTGAATGAATCATTACTTTGTGTTGTTTGTTAGAAAGAAAAAGACGAAAGAATGAAATATAAAAGTGGTTATGGTGGTGATGGTTCTTAAAGGCGGTGGTTGCCGGTGCCAAGGGTGCCTGGTGGTTGGTGGCGGCGGCGGGGGGTTAGGGGTGTAAACGAGCCAAGCCGGCTCGCAAGCTACTCGGATCGGATCGAAAAAAGAAAAAAACTCGAACGAGCCGAGCTTAAACGAGCCCGAGCCCGAGCTCGAGCTCAGATTATTGCTCGTTTACTAAACGAGCTCGAGCCCGATCTTCAGAAATCGAGCTCGAGCTGGCTCGCGCGCTAAACGAGCTTTTGTTTATATAGTTTTTATTTACATATTAAATATATATAAAACATATTTATGTAAATATTATTAAATATTATTATGATATAAAAAATAGTTAAATAATATATATTTGTTATATATAAAACTATAATTATAAATAATTATAAAAGTAATTATAAAAAAATAAAAATTTAATAATTTAACAATAACGAGCCGAGCCGAGCCGAGCTCGAGCTTGAAAATTTTCTGCCGAGCCGAGCTCGAGCTTTATAATAAAACTATAAACGAGCCGAGCTCGAGCTCGAGCTTCCTAAAACCAAAACGAGCCGAGCTCGAGCCTAAGCGAGCTCGGGCTCGGCTCGGCTCGTTACACCCCTAGCGCGGTGGTGTCAGCGGTGCTACTGGTTGGTGGCGGCAGGGGCCGTTGGTTGGCGCGCGGTGCCGCGAGTGGTCGGTGGTAGGCGGCGCCGCGGGTGGCCGGTGTTAGCGGCGCCGCGAATGACTGGTGTTTGGCGGCAACAACGGGGACGGTATCCGGTGGTTGGCGGAGGCAACGGTGGCCGGTGGTTGGGCGGCGGCGAACGGGGCCGGTGGTTGGCGGCGACGGCGTTGACCAGTGGTGGTGGTTGTGATGGTGAGTGGGTGATGTTGGTGACTGATGATGGAAGAAGGAAATGAATGAAAAAAACGAGAGGGTGGATGGAATGAATTTGAGGGAATGAAATCAACTATGTAATGATTCATTACATTATCTTCACCAACCAAACAGATCTTTTTTCATTCACACTCAATGGTTTATTTCATTCCGTCACTCATTGCTACATACCAAATGCTACCTAAGTTCTAAATATTAGACCTATATTTAGCCCATAGAAAGGCATGGATTTCACTTTGTCAACCCTACGTGCCACCGATATTGGTTTGTTGGAGAAGATAAAATTGTTTCTTGTCTTTCAGATGCACCAGCAAGTTGTCATAAGTACCAACCAAAAAACTATTCTCATCTCATCATTCACATTTGCTAATTTGTGTAGATCTAATAAATTCTTAATTGAGAATCCATTGTTTCCTCCCCATACTTGCATAATGGACATATGGAAGAGGATATTTGAATTTTTCTTTTCTACAGCGACACTATAGCGGGCAACCACTTCATTTCCGCCCTCCATGCCAAAATGTTCAATTTTAACAGGAGTCAATTATTCCAATCAAGGATGTAACCGAAATCATGGATCTCATGGCTAGAAAGCAATTTCCTAGCTAATTTAATTGAGAGAAAACCAGAACCTTAATTCCATCCATCAGAACCTCTATCAAGTTTAACTTCCTGGGGAAGAGTTATGCATTTCAGGAATTGGGAAGTCATCTTAATGCTAGGTAGATCAAGAAAGTGAGACCAATTACTCAGAAGAAGTTGCTTGGAAAAATTGACTTGATCAACAACCTTATAGCTTTTCTCCTCCTCAGTCTGAAACAAATGAGGGAATAATGTGTGAATGGGGGTCTTTATCAATCCAAGGATCCAACCAAAATCAAATATCTTTTTCATTTCCAACTTTTCCTTTGAATTGCTTTGTTATAGCCGAGTAAGCAAGATGATGTTCTATTTTAGAAATGTTTTTCTAGACCCCAGAAAAGTAGTTTTTGAGAGGAAGAAAGGGTCATTTTCTTGGATTTTGATGAAAAGCATGAATCACCCTTCTCCATAGACTATCGATTTCCTTCTTATAATGCCACCACCAATTTATCAATTAAGCATGGTTGATATCTTTTAATCTGCCAATTCCAAGACCTCCACAATCCTTAGGAGCTGTAATGTGTTCCCAAACCACCCAGTTGATTTTTGTTTTTTCTCCTTGTTTCCTCCCCATAAGAATCTCCGTCTAAGGCTTTCTAAGTAATCAAGTATCAATGATGAAGCTCTATGGAGGGAAATATAATAAACTGGGAGACTATCTAGCACGGACTTCACGAGGGAAAGGCAGCCTCCCATTGATAGTGTAGGAGCTTTCCAAAGAGATAATCTTGATTAATTTAAACACATCGATCACCAGTCTCCAATTCTTGCATTTGTTCATGTATGCCCCGACTGTGAGGCCAAGGTAAGTGAAAGGAATGTATTCAGTTTTACATTGTAGGATCTTGGACATCTCCATCGTCTCTTCATGCTGCACCCCCATACTATACAGATTTAACTTTAGACAAGTTTATTTGCATACTTGAAGCAAGAAAAATACATCTTAGAATTCTCTTGATGTTTTTTAGATTCATTTTGTTCCGGTCACCCAGAATTAGGTCGATTAATTAAATAAAAATACATTAATGTCGCTAAAATTAATGTACATTAATCTTTTGTTTTTACTTCAATAAAAAAGTATTTGAGGGACACTTGATAGATTTCTGGAGCATCAATTTTTTTACTTTTCCGTTTAAACACCTAATAAACTCTCACACGCAGACCCTATTCTTGGATCCATTTAACTTGTTTCATTGTATCCTTATATTTGGATCCTATTAAAAGGATTGCATTAATCAACCCCTTACTCCAGCCCTAATTCCCCATTCCTCTAAGAGCATTTACAATGTGTGAATGGATTCATTATATATTTATGATTGTGTTTCTTATATTATATAAAATGATTGTGATTGTAGCAAAGAGAAAATACCAATATTCAACTATATATTTGATAAAGCGTTGTTCAATCCTTGGAGTATCTCATTTCTACATCTCTATTTTATAATTACACTAAAAATTATTATTTTTTCTCTTTTATTTTAACTAAATAATACTTTTTATACATTATCATTACGTTATCTCTCTTCTCAACCCACGACCACTTTCAAAAACTAGTGAATGGATTCATTATATATTTATGATTGTGTTTCTTATATTATATAAAATGATTGTGATTGTAGTAAAGAGAAAATACCAATATTCAACTATATATTTGATAAAGCGTTGTTCAATCCTTGGAGTATCTCATTTCTACATCTCTATTTTTATAATTACACTAAAAATTATTATTTTTTCTCTTTTATTTTTAACTAAATAATACTTTTTATACATTTATCATTACGTTATCTCTCTTCTCAACCCACGACCACTTTCAAAAAACTATTAAAAAATTCATAAAAGTAAATATTGTCACATCAAATATACAGATAAATAGTAATATTTTCTATTTTTTAACTCACAAAAAATTATATATTAAGTGTTCAAACATGTAATATTAAATTTAAATAGTATTTAATTATAAAAATAAAAATAATAAATACAAATTATTATATTACTATTATTAATAATATTATTATTATATATTATAATAAAATAATATAATAGTAATAAAATTTATATTTATTATTATTGTAATTATTTTTTATTTGTTGAAACATATTAAACAATATGTCATTAACTAACAAATTTAGTTATAAATACTAAAATTATTAAATATTCATGTATTATTATTATTATTATTATTATTATTATTATTATTGTTGTTATTATTATTGTTGTATTATATTGTTATTATTATTATTGTTATTATATATGTTATTATTATTATTGTTGTTTATTATTATTATTGTTATTATTATTATTGTTATTATTATTATTGTTATTATTATTATTGTTATTATTATTATTGTTATTATTATTGTTGTTGTTATTATTATTGTTGTTTGTTTATTATTATTATTATTATTATTTTATTATATTATTATATTATTATTATTATTATTAATTATTATTATTATTTATTATTATTATTATTACTATTATTATTATTATTATTATTATTATTATTATTATTATTATTATTATTATTATTATAGTCATTTTCTGATATATATTAAATAAAGTCTTTAACTAAATAATTTAGTCATAAATAAAAAATATATAAAATATCCAAAATGCCCTTAGAAATGTTACTATTGTAATTACAATTACAATTATAATTATTTTGAAAATATTTAATAATTATATACCTAAGTATTTATATAAGATAATATTTAATTTAAATAGAATTTAGTTATAAAAACATAAATTATTAGTATTAGTATAATTAACCTTATTATTATAAGCATCATTTATCATTGTCGTCATCATTGTTATTATTATTATTATTATTATTTTATTATTATTATATTATTATTATTATTATTATTATTATTATGTTTATTATTATGTTTTATGTATTATTAATAGATCGCTTTATACTTTATGAATTTTTATTATATTTTATATTTTATTTATTTATCTCGTGTAATATATAAGTTACTATAGTCAATGCTTAATACGTGTGTTAGGTGTCTTAAAATTTGTGTAAGATGACTATTTTGTCTCAAAAAAATATATAAATTAAGCTTTCAATGATGTAAAACATTTTTCTAATATAATAAAAGAGTAACTAACAGTGACACATGACATCATCACATCTCTTCTCACCAAAATTTTATAGCTTCTCTCTTCTATTAAATAATTATATAAATTACCAATAATATTATTTAGAGTAAATTACATAGGCAGTCCCTATGGTCTTACCAAAATTTTGGATTTAGTCCCTAAAATTTAAAAATTACGCATATGATCCTTTAGATTCTATTTCTCTTTCATCTATGGTCCCTAAATTAGTTAATTAATAATTAATAATGTTAAAGTTGTCAAAATGACCATTTTACCTTAAGGACCATCCATATAACTTATTTTTTAAACTACAATATATATATATGTGTGTGTGTGTGTGTGTGAGTGAGAGGGTGTGTGTATGTGTATTTATTAAATTAACATTTATATTTTTATACGAAGTTTTTTATTTTTAGTTTTATTTTTATTATCTTATTATTATTGCGTTTATTATTTAAAGAAATTTATTTTATGAACACAAATATACTCTTTTTAAACGTCTTTTTTCTAAATAATTGTATATTTTATTTTAGTTTTTCAACCCTCTTTCTTAAACCGTTTGAATTTGTAAATAATTTTTTTTTAAAACCATGCAAGTATTATTTTTTTAACATTATGTTTTCAAAGGTCTTTATAATAAAATATTTGACTTTTAAATATTGTTTTAAAAACCATTCCTTTTTTAAGGTTTTTTCCTAGTATTTAATGTTTAAATTCATTATTTTTAAACCTTTTTAAATCGTTTGTTTTTTTAAACATAGATAAACTGTCTTATTCAAAAGTTATTTTTAAAATGATTTTAAAATCTATTTAAACATTTTTTTATAAAAAACCGTGTGCTTCTAAAAAAATTTCTTTTGCTTGGTCTATTAAAATTCTTTATTACAAAACTATTCAATTTTTAATATTTATTTAAAAAAAATGAACAATATTAATAAAGATGTTTAAAAAGCTGATAGTTTTTAAAAAAATATTTAAACAAATAAAAGGTTTAAAAAATATGGTTAAAAAACTAAACATATGTTAATTTAAATATATTATATTAAATATATATTATATTATTTCTGAATTTTAAATATATTATATTAAATAATGACACAATAATAATGAAATAATAAAAATAAAAATAAAAATAAAAAACTTGAAAAAGTTATATATGTTAATTTAATATATTATTATATATATTAAAAAACTTAATTATATAGATAGTACTTAGGGTAAAGTTGTCTTTTTAAAAACTTTAACACCACTAACTATTAATTAACAAACTTAGAAACTATGGATGAAAAAGAAATAAAATATTAAGGAGTATATTTGAAACTTTTAAAAGTGAAGGAGCAAATACAAAATTTTGATCAGAGTACAAGGACCATCCGTGTAATTTACTCTATTATTTAAATTTATTTAGATTAAAAATAGTTTTTAATAAATTAATAATAAGATCTTTTTATTAATGTTATTTTTAGAGCAACAAATTTTAATTATCAAACAAATTTTTATAACATAATATTTTTTTCCAAAACATCAAACTTTTTTAAAAATACTAAGTATTTTAACATTTATGTTTTTTTAAAAAAAATTATAAACTAAAAATAATTTAAATTTGGAGTTTTATAAGGAAATTTTAATAAAATACATTTTTTACAATGGTTTATTTTGAAATAAAGTATTTTTTTAACTAAAACAATTTAAAAATAAAAATTTAAAGAGTTAATATCATTATTTTATTACTTATAGTCCTCAGTTATACGTAATTTCAATCATATCTTATGTTAGAATATCGTTTGATAATTAAAAAAAATTATTTAGTATTTTACTTATTCAAGCCATGTAATATACGGTTTTAATAAAGCTAATTATTACATAATGCCAATTTTTTTGTAACTGTTCAAAAAACATATCATTAAAATAGAAAAATTATCATTAAAATAGAAAAATTAATATAGATATAGATATATAATCGTTCAAAAAAACATATCTTTAAAATAGAAAAATTAACGCATTTAAAGGTTTAATGATGTAAAACAATATTACATAACCGCCAATTTTTTGTATTATACATCTTATAGAAATAAAAATCTGTTAACTTTATATGAAATTTTGTTTTAAATAAAATCTAAATAATTCTTTGTTATATACAAAGACTAGTTTATACCTCGTGTAATACACAGATTGAATTAACAAAATATTAAATAGTTTATAATAAAAATTATAAAACAATATTTTCAGTTAAAATATGATTAAGTTACTTATAAATAACTATTTCAAGTAAAACAATAATAACATCATCTTAACTAATCGTTTTATGAGATTGTTTTTTTTTTCTACATTTTGTTTTTCAAATATAATTTTATTTTTTAATCACCCGTAAAATAAAAATGTGGTTTTAAAAAAGTTAGAATTTCTAGGAAAGTTTTTTGTTTAAAATTTTTTTGTATCTTATAATTTTCTAAAGTTTGTTTATTTTTTATATAAAAATCTAGTTTATAATTTTTACAATCTCTTTTAATTTGGAAATGTTTTAAATAATATAATTACTATTTATTAACATCATTTATTATGAGAGAGAGGCGGGAAAATCAATATTAGAAAGTATAATATTTCGACACGTGGCAATTTAAAAGCTTTTTTTTTATTATAATGGATAGATGAATAAATTAGATTGCAAATACATAAATTTATGTAATTTTGTTGCTAATTTTATTGTAATTTGAATTTCACCCGTGAAACGTAACTCATCCATAGTAAAATGTATTTTCCTGATTCAAATATTTAACAATATTAATAATCCTTTTTTAAAAAGAAAATTCAATTCTTATTAAACTATATAATAAATCTCGTTAAATATATGATGAACTAGGTGTTTTTACCCGCTGTGCGCTGCGCTGCCGCACGTGGTGTAATAAAATATACACTACAATCGGACCGATTCGCTTTTGAACTTAATTTATGTTGACATGTAGAGTAATTTGAATTTATATTGTCGAATGAAAACATTATATTTGACTCCATTTCAAACAAAATATACGTCGAAACGTAAACCAACTCAGAACGTACATTAAAAAAAAAAAAAAACACATCTGACATCACAGTAACTTAATTAAAATAATCATCAATTTGATTTTTATTTTATAAAGTTAACCTTTGTATATTATAAACCAAGTTAAGTGATTATGCAATTAGATAACTAATGGACTCAACTATACTGTATCTTTCATGTGTACTTAATCTAGAGGGCAGAGGGGCATGTGTACACACAAGTCACAAGAGAATCTCTTACTAAATCCTAAGGCCCATTGGGCTACATACTAGGCTAGTACCAATAACGTGATATGCATATAATCCACAAAAATGCTTATTAAAGCATTGTAAACTGAATGCAACTAGTATAAACTTGATTCCCTATAATTAGTTTTGAACCATAACTAATCGGATAATTAGAAGCACAATCTGTTCATCTAAGCATTGTAAATTGGTTACTACAACCAAAAGATCATGTAACCACATACTCGAATTCGAAAACATAAATCCAGTCATTCAGACACCCCGTAAACAAAATTATTGTATTGAAATCATCAAGAGGAAATACGTCAATTTCACAACTCATAATAGAGGAAGAGAATGAAGTATAGCAGGTTCTACCTCACAGTAGTCATGCAAACTGACACCAATAATCAAACTAGCCTTTACAAATATATGAACATGTTAAGATACATTAGAATATCAAGTGTGCATTCCATCAAACCGCATCACAGCAAACTCAGTGCATAAGGCTCCTGCATAACTAGGATCCGGCGGTGTCGAGCCACTATAGCTCTGATGTACGCATTATTACCATACATTTCCACAAGAGGCCAGCCAAAACAAAGGATTGTAGCTTCGAAACATCAAAAAGCAATTGCAATCCTTTGTGCAAGACAATAAGCAGTAGATTGTGTAGTAATCATCGGATTAACACCAACGGCGGATGGTAAAACACTAGCATCACAAACATAAAGCCCTTCTGCTTCCCAACTCTCACCATTCTCATCAACGGCACCTTTGTTTTCACTTCGTCCCATCCTGCAGCTCCCCATCTGATGAGCAGAACAGTAAATACTCCAATCTTCCACCATCGACAGCGGCCCATCTCTTGCATCCACTGTCTCCAAGAACTCCTGTATATCTTCATCACTACTCCCCTTACATCTAAACCTCCCTCCATCAGAACTTTGAGTCCCTACTTCACTCGCTCCCGCAGCGATCAAGACCCTGATCGCCTGTTTCAACCCTTTCTTGATGTTGTCTATGTCGGTTTTATGAAAACTATAGTTAATCCTTCCTGATGATTTCACTTCACCAGACCCATAGTCTTTAACCAACACGAACACATGCGCTGTTCTAGAGTATCTCACCATTCTTTCCTTCAAGTCTTTACCCGAAACCCATGGGCATAATGCAGCGAAAGTCCCCGGCCCAAGCGCGGGGACCTCCAAGATGTAACTCTCATCAAACTCAGGTTTATGAACAGATGTTAATATCCCACCTTCATAGTTTTTACCCAAAAGATTTGAATCTTTTTCAGGAAAGTATCCCCATGCCATTAGAACAGGATGAAGATGAAGGTGTTTACCGATATTCGGGTTCTTTAGCCCGCTAGATATCATCAATGGTGGTGTCAACAGCGATCCACAAGCACATATTGTCACTTTAGCCTCAATCTGCAATCTTTTAGAGATTTTCTTGTTCAAAACCTGTGAAATGACTCCTAAACACTTCTTTCTTCGTCTCTTTTCGTCTCGATTCTTTGTTAACATCAGTTTCTCTGCTTTACATCCGGTTATGATCACTGCACCATGGTCCACAGCATCAACCAACCACGTCGAATCGGTCCCTTTTTTCTCACCCGATCTGCACCCATAACAACACGAGCCACAGTAATGATCCCCCGACGAGTTTTGTGGCACGAAATCGACTTTCAACCCAAGATTCTCACACCCTTTACGAAGAACTTGATTCTGAAACCCTTCTTTAGTACACCTCTCAGTAACACCAATTCTTTCACACACTTTTTTCATTGCAGAAGTGTACTCATGGGTTCTGTATAAGCTAATGTTACGATCCTCCCCCCATTCTTTTAAAACAGTCGGTGGTGTCTCAATGCAGGCCGACCAGTTGACCGCTGAGCCGCCACCGACTGTAGATCCTGCTTGGATCATTATTCTTCCGTCAAACGTCGGAAGAATTCCGCCACATTCATAGAGTTGATCCAATGAAGGACCCTCGAGTTTAGAATAATCTTTTTGAGTAAAGTAGTTTCCTTTTTCAAGAACCACCACTTTCTTGCCGGATTCTGCAAGTACGGCAGCTGCAACACCTCCGCCACAACCGGAGCCGATGATCACTACATCACAGGCTATCTTGCAGATGTTTTCTTTGAGGTTTTCTGTTACTTCTAAACCTTTTTGCATGAGGGAATTCACGAGTGTTTGATCAGTTTCTTTCATCGTTTCCACTATTCCTTTGTGTAAAGGTCGCTCCTTTTGTTCATTTGGGTGTTGTTCATCAATGTCTACATGATATCCAATGGCTTCCCATGAAGGATTGTTTGAGTTTTCATTAACCTGTAGGAAAATTTCCAGAAATTCATATCTTCAGGTGATAATAATCGTTTGATATAAAATTTACCCGACTAGTTATTGTTGTTGTTTTAAAAAAAAAAGTAAATAACTCACGGTCATCATACTGTTCAATCTACACCTGTAATATTCCTAAAATGGTGCCCAAAAACAATTTTTGTTTAGTTTTGTATTTGGGTGCTAAATTTTGCTGTAAAGTACTAAAGTATAAGAAGGATGCAATGTTTTCAAAACTAACCCGAGCGGCGAATCGACCGTCTTAGAGGTCATTGGCTGGACTAACTAAACCAGATTTATGAACCAAATGACGTAATATAAAAAATATTAGTGTTATTAATATAAATATACAGTTCAAAAACAAAATATGAAAATATTATATGTTTTAAGGTGTATTTATACTTTTAACACAATATAAACACTTGAATAAACTAAAATATACATAATAAATTACTAAATATATCAATAGTAAACAAATAAATAAAATTTAAAATATGGTCCGACCACCCGACCCGGTTCAACTGGTTTGACCAGTAACCGGCCAGTTCAATTGAAAAACGATTCAAATATATACAACCGCACCAGTTGTACTACTGGTTATTGGTTCGACCCACCGGTTGTACCAGTTTTAAAAACATTGAAGTGATGTCATTTTCGTGGGGAAGCCCTAGAAAGCGTGTTTTCATTATTATTGATGGTGTCAACTTGTCATTCGATAATGTCATTTTAATAGAAAATGAGTGCTCAAAGGTTTAGAATAATTCAAATGTAATCAAATGGTTATATAAGTTAAATTATTTGTTAAACATATCACGTGTTTCTACCAAAAAAGATAAACAAAGAGAGTATTTAACTATTCAAGTCTTAAATATTATACTCTAATGAAATTGGACCCCTTCAAAAGAGTGAAGTCACCCACTCAATAAATGAAAAGGAAAAGTAGTCACTTGTGATAAAATAGCAAACTAAAGTTATTTCTCATTCTTGTTATGAAAAATACTTGAAAAGTATATATTCAAAAAAGTTAATGCCCTATAAAGCATAATTTCAATGAAATACACCCTCCTATTAAACTTGATTAAGAAAACAAAAAATACTATTGTAACTAGGTGTGTTAAAAAAATATTCGAATCTGAGAATTCGATCCAAATATTTAAATTTGAGATATCCGAAAATTTAGATTTGGATTTGGATTTTGAAAATTTTCGGATATTCAGATATCCGATTATCCGAAAACATAAAAATATAGTTTGTTATCTTCTAAATATTTAAGGTTTTTTATTTTAGGTTGGCATTTGGACTATATTGGGGCGTTTTCAATGTGTATTGATTTTTTTTTATTATGTCTATAATAGTATATATTTAATTATTATTAAAAAAAGAAAAAATTAAAAATTGTAAGTACGGGTACCCGAATCGCCATCCGTATCCAAAATTCAGATACTATCTTCGGATACGGATGGTGTTACCATCCGAAAATTTCAGATACCTAAATTCGGATATCCGACTTTAAATACCCCTAATTGTAACAATCTCATTTCTTATAAACTGATTATTGAAAATCTATATAAGCGATTAGGAAAAAAATTATTTTGAATCAACCTAACTTATTAATTCGTAAAAGAATTACTCATTCTAACGTGGTGACTAACTGAGTGACTTAGTTATGAGATCGGTATCATACCGGTACCGTACCCATACCGGTACCAAAAATACCGGCAACAAATTTGCGAAAAGTGGGTACCCAATACTATACCGAATCTATCCTAGCTAACATATCAATACAGGTTTTCGGTACTTTACGAGTCGGTACTGCTTTTGTTTTTCTTTTTCTTTTTTGACAAAACCTAAGTTGTTACGTGAATCTTGAATTCAAACTTAAAAACTTATAATAACAAAAACATTCAAAATGCCTTAAAATTATATAAATAACATTCGTATATAAATAACATTAGTAATCTTGAACTTGAAATATAAATCATTAAAAATTTCATAAAAATTATTAAAACCTTCTACACGTTAAGAATTACAACTACTGACAACGAAAATGGTCGTTAGAATGACCAATCAAAAATTGTCATGTTTCATTATTCATAGTGGGTATGGACCAATTAAATAGTTCGTCCACGGGACACTTCTACATCCATATTATTAATTTTGTCGTGTTAAATTGGGTCACATTCAAACTTTACCCAAAAAAAACTCTTAAAAGTAACCTATCATTAGTTTAATGAATGAGTAAAACAAGTTGAAAGACGTAACAAATCACCTGAGAAAAGAAGACATAAAGACATAGGCACTTGACGAACACGAACCCGAGTCGAATAGGCGTTAGAAAGCTATGTTTGAACCATCTCTGCACGATCTTTTCCCTTCTACGTAAACAAATCTCCGAGAATTTCTTTACGTACGGCCATTCACGCGAAAAACAAAGCGATCCCGCGACCAAAAGCGTACCCACCCTCGTCGAAAGAAGCTTCAAAACCAATCGAACCACCATAACCGCTTCGAAAAACGCCCTATTCACGAGTAAATGAGCCACCTGTTCACAATTCAATCACCTTGATCAATTTCAATTTTACAATTTCACTTATTGAATCATTTGATGATGCTACCTTATTTGGAATTGGGTGTTGGGAGCCCGAAAGAGTGGTGAATAATTTGATTGATTCGTCGGTTTTGTTGTCGCGATCGTGATCGAGAGAATTTGGATGAAGGGGTTGAAGGATCACCTCACATATGCTGGTTAAAGACTCCATTTCTGATGAACAAAGGCTTGCAATTTTGTGATCTTCATCTTTGTTGCCTCTTAGAAGAGGGTGACAATTTCTTTCTCTCTCATTATTCATCTCTATGTGTGTGTGTGTTTGAATCGGGTCTAGTGTGTGTACCGGTGTTATGCATCTAGACATCTATATATAGTAACGTTTGTGTATAAAGTGATATTAATGGTTTCTTGACATTAAAATAGACATTAGTAAGGCCCACTCTAGTTTCTAATTAAACTACTAATCACTTGTTTAATTGGTATAACGAGCGAGCTAGCTCGAGTCGAGCTAGCATGAGCTTGGGTTTGAGCCAGTTATATTACAGGCTCGACTCAATATTTGGCTATTAGTTTAAACTAGCTCGTGGCATGTTTGGTTGTAAAAACCTTAAATAAAATGTTTACACGTTTAGTTATATGGAGTCTCGGAGAATACAATATCAAGTAACGAGGAATTGAGCTAATTTATGCGAGTTAACGAACAAGTTACTTGAGCCGAATAAGTAGCTAGTCAAATCACCTTGAGCAAAATCAGTTTGATTTGTTGAGATTTCCTTGCGGAGAGTCAGATGAGGGGATACTCTCAAGTTTGTGTTATACAAGTAACCTTCAAGAGATTATAATAATAAATGAGAAAAAATAAGATTGAACCTAAACCCTAATTCAAAGGAGAATCAGATGTTTATTGTTCCTTCACTCCTTGAATATTTATATTTGTATACTTTGTTATTCTTAAACAGTAAAGGATGTTTATAAATAGTTAATTTGTAACTGGTTAACTGATAATAAACCTAAATCTAAATCGAAAAAATAGTGTAATCGATAACTATTTTTCAGATGGTCTTTTCGATTAACTACATAAGTAATATCTAGTGGTTGAAATGCATTTTAGTATCACAAATGTGACTCCCTTGATGTTATAATACTAGAAATTAACGTGTCACATAATAGCTCCAATTGGCAAACAATATAGACTATGCTGAACATTTGAATCGCTAATGAATTGTTTTCAAAGTATTATATGATTTGGTTGGTTAAACATAGAGTATTAAATTACATCATGACATCGTTGGTTAAATTGAAGTTGCAACGTTTTGACTTTCATAGTTGATATTTGTTGTGACATAAATGGAGTTTTGAAGATGCCACTTTACCTAATTCCAGTTACAACGTTACATAATAGGGTTGTTAGGAAACAATTACAAAGTATTTAAGGGTATAATACGTTCACCGGTAACATGTTTAAAACATACTCAATTGTGTGTAAAAAGTATAAACCATTGTTTTGAAAATCAGACTGGGAACCGGACTTCAATCTGGCTCGGCTCGGTACTTTAAACTATTATAGCGTTGAACCGGTGGTCGTACCGGTCGAATCAAGAACCGGACTGGTTATATATATATGTATATATTAACTTTTTTACATATATTCTTTACATAATTAATATGTTGTCTGATTCTTATATCCGATCCAACTAGTCGAATCGGTCTGACTAGCGGACTGGTAAGGCGTATTGTTCACTGTCTGGTTAAAGTTTGAAAGCATTGGTATAAACAAAGCATAAATGTTATTTTAATGGTTTTTATATACATAAACATACTTAACTGTGTAAAAATTTAAAATTTAAAAAATATGAACTATTGATATTACTTATCATAGTTATTAAAATATTTTTTAAATCTTAAACGATCCTAACCCACATATGATTTTTATTAAGACCATATAAGAACTCACAAATACCTTTAGAACAACAAGAACTCTTGTTAACACAACTTTTTTTTATATTTTTATATAAAAATGATTTAAATATAATGTTCAAACGTCTTTTTTGAAGTTTAAAATAAAACAATGAACGGATTTATAATCTACACATATTTAAGTCATATATAATTATATTATCTACATATTTCTAGCTAAAGAGATTAAAAAAAATTATAAACAAAAGCAAGTATTAGAGCATTCACAGCCGGTTCTCCATAAATCTGTGAGTGTGTTCTCTATATTATAGAGAATGATTATTAGTGGTTGTGAGTAGAGTATAGAGAACATGTTACTGTTCATCTTTATATTTAATAAAACACTATTCATCTCTATTAATTTTTTAATATTTGTTGAAAGTGGTTGTGAGTGGAGGAGAGAGAAAATGTAATGATAAAAGTATAAAAAAATATTATTTTATTAAAAAGGAGAAAGAAAAAATAATGATTTTTAGTGTAATTATAGAAATGAAGATAGAGGGTGGGTTGTGAATGCTCTTAGTTTATGAGTTTTTATATTATTTTGATAATTTTAATGTACATAAACATACTCAGCTGTGTGTAAAGAGTATAACTTTAAAAAAATATAAACTATTGATATTAATTCTTGTAATTTTTAATATATTTTTACTTTTCAAATGATCCTACTGTATTACATATCTATATCTATAATATAAACTAGTGTTTTAACCCGCGCTACGCGCGTGGGAGTTTGGTTGTTTTTCTGTGTCTTACGCGACCATGACTTTCTTCGTTGTCGGGTTGGCTCATCGGAAACCACAAAAGCGTATACCGATACCTGTTCGATTAAATACCGAATACCGATACTAATGTTTAAAGTCAAAAACATAAAAAAATAAATGTTTGTGGTCAAAAAGCAAACTTCACCTGCGTTACGCGTACGGAAGTTTGGTTGTTTTCCTTTGTCCTACGCTACCGTGACTTTTTTCGTTGTCGGGTCGGCTTATCGGAAACCACAAAAGCGTTTACCGATACCGATTCCCATAATATCGAATACCGATTCTAATGTTTGAACAAAAAAAAAAAAACTTTTGTGTCAAAAAGCAAAAATATAAAACTTTGTTGTTAATCCTAATTAGAATTTGGGTTTTAAATACATTTTATAAAAATGTGTGGTCATTATATAAAAACACAAACTTCTAAATGCATTTTGCATAATTGTATAGCCAATATATTAAAAAACATACCTTGCTGTAACAGTGAAGTTGCTTTTTAATATATATTGTAATGTTTTAAAGTATCACGTGTCATGATATTTGACTTTCTTATTTTAGTTTATCGCCTCTCTCTCTCTTTCTTAGAAAATGATAAGTTATACAGTAATTATATTATTTAAAATATTTTCATATTAAAAAAACAAATATTGTAAAAAGTAAAAACATATTTTTTATTCAAAACACACCTTAAAAATATAAAAAAAATTATAACTTTTTTCTTAAACAAAAACACTTTGTTTTTAAATACGAACTATAATAAAACAAAATTTTAAAATGTTTTAAAAAACAGTTTTATAAAACAAAATTTTAAAATAATATTATCATTGTTTACTTGAACTATTTATTTATATGCAACAATCATATCTTATTTAAAAATATTTTTTTAAAGATTTATTACAAATTATTTTATATTTTATTTATTCAGCTCATGTAATACACGGTACACTAAAACGTCTCTCGCAAGTTGCACATTTAATAATGTTTAATTCAATGGCTCTAGCCCCACAGTCCAATCCGTCAAAAAAAAAAAAAAAAAAAAAACACCCTTAAATTTTCAAACAAATTTTCGACAAAAGAGTTATACAAAGCAAAACGTTGTCACCAATTCGTCACAATGAAAAGCTTTATAACAATCTCTTGAAAATTTTATTAATTCTAAATAATCATTAAATAAAATATAATTAAAAATTTTAAAAATAAGTATTTTTGAAAAAGTTGTCGCAAATCTTGCATATTTGTAACATATTTTTTAGGGTTAGGCTATACAAAACCCTCTCTATTGCTTGTCATATCCTCCCTTTAATAAATAATGTTAAAATTTGTCATATTTTACTTCGGAAGCAAATTTTAGTTTTAGAAAACAAGTTTTTTTTAAATAATTTTTAAAAACACTTTTTATATAACGATATAATAACATATTTAAAAAAAATTATAAAAAATAAATATAACTTAAAGTAAAATAAAACTTTTAAAAATATCTTTAAAAATTGAAAATAGACTTAAACGAATCTAGTTCGACCGTTTAAACTGAATTATTTGGATCGAGTATCCAATTAAACATGTTAAACCGTTTATTATTCGGTTTATACGGATAACCAAACTGAATAAACAAGATTTTGTGTAATTATTAACCAAAGTAAAAACAGAATTTGCAATTTGATTCGATTTTTACGGTTACGGATACGATTCGGTTTTTGGTTATTTTATGTTTTTGGCTTTATTTGAATACTCGTAACCACTACAAATAAAAATAATAAAAGAGAAAAAATATAAAGACTAAACGTAATAATAAATAGATAAAACTTAAAAAATTTAGTTTAACATATTAGGAGGTGATATGGTAAATAAAAAGATACTAGTATTAAGCCTCCCGCGTTGCGTTGGGAGGAGTAAAACCATGACAAATAAATAAAAATATAATATATAAAACTGAACGGAAAGTAGATGTAAAAACGTCGAACCACGCACGTGAAACGTAAAAATTAAAAAAATAACTAAGTTGATCTACGACTTACGTGTTGTGACGGGCCGTTAAAGGGGAAAACTAAGCGTAAACCTAAAATCACACGCGCACGTTGCAGTGTGTTAACTCGTAAAATTTAGACCGAAACGTAAAACGAAAAACTTGTAAAATATAAAAAGTATATGGAATAAAGTTGAAAGTGAAATTTTATAGAGGTTAAATTGTAAAGGGTTATTGGATTTTAATAATCCTAACTTTCATTTATTGGCCGGGATTAATTCCAACTCAAAAAATGTTTATGGACACTATCAACTTTGAGATTATTTTTTTTCAACGATCCCTAACTAATTGAGAGTTAACACCGTTAGTTTTCGATTATATGGACTGTTATTATGGCCAAAACACTAAGTAGAAAGTTGAAATCAACCATCTGTCCGTCAATATGAAACTTCCGCATCCTAAAACCCGTCAATCTCCATCTTCTGATCTGAACCACTTAACTCATTCGAGGTAGATTTCAGATGACGTTGGAGACTAGACACCAAAAAACGGACTTGATGGAGACTGGGCAGCGGCGTAGTTGAAAAATGACTCAATGTTGGCCCTATTTTATCAAAAAAACTAACGGCGGTTAATTCTCAGTTAGTAAGGGATTGTTGGAGGAAAATAAATTTAAAGTTGGGAGTGTCTGCAAATATTTCCTGAGTTGGAATTAATCCAGGCCAATAAATGAAACTTGAAATTATTAAGATCCAATAACCTAATTGTAAAATTTGTAAAAGTATTGGGGTTAAAAGTAAAAAATTTAAAGAGAAAAAACACTTTAAAAGTATGTACAAAGTAAAAAAAAAAAAATTAAAGAGAAAAAACACTTTAAAAGTATGTACAACCCATTAAACCTAATGTACCAACCTTAATGCACACAAAAGTTGTTAATTAGTAATAGATATAATTAGAGTAAGCATTAACTATTTTTACAAGTTGAAAGTTGAGTGGAGGGTATAACAAATAAAAATAGTTTAGAGGGGTATAACAAAAACGTGTATAGTAATAGATGCATGATAACATATACTTCTTCTCCTTTAATTGAAAATTAGATTTTAATAATCTAAAATATTGATTTTTGACCAATATTAATCTTAAATAACAGTTTGACTAATATTAATTCCAACTTTTGATTTCATTACCAATAACAGTCTCAGTTTAATTATTTTTTAAACTCAGTTAGTTTTTATAAAGTATCATATGATGTGGCTCGTGACCTGACGTGACGTGTGATATTGTTACGTAGTTGTTTTTCAAATATGTTTTCATAGTTTTACGTGTTATTTTAAATTGGGTAAATGTGCTTGGTTAAACTAATTAAAATATTGATATTTTATAAGATATAATAGACTGAAATAACTAAATTGTTATTGTGTTTGTTAATGTCTTATAGTTTCCTTAATATATACATACATATGTAATATATAAAATTTTAGGCCTCCTAGGAAGTCGGATCTTTGGCAATCGCCTATCGCCCCCCCCCCCCCCCCCCGGGTACCCTTGCTTCTCACCCTTGTTCTATACTTTCTAGAGCTTTGACCATGTAAATCTATTAGCTAACAAGAGAGTTTGTTGTCCACTATTTGAGTATATATACTGATGTCTCTTCTCATGAGGTAAAGGGTACGAATATCTTGATAAACAATGATGTAGATTTAAGAGTAATATTAAATATGTGTGTATTTGTTGTTCTAAAAAACCAAAATAAAAAATCATCAAAAATGTAAATCTATTAGATGTTTTATTATAATAAGGCATAGAGTGGAAGTGTGACGGTAGCATGAGAACCCATGTGGCTCTCGATACCAAGAGTGAACACTACCTTACCTCCCTTGAGTGACAGCATACGAGTGGGTTTAAATGGGGTTAGTCACGAACACGATACTTCAACACAACATACACAATTGTACATTATGCTTTAAAGCTTGTAAATTTCGTTAGAGTGGAGACAGGCTGCTATCATGGTGGACTTGGTGGTAACTGAGGGGGTTAAGTATGAGTAACTAAACATACAATTGTGTAACTTTATTGTTGACATTCATATTATAATCCTTAGACCATGTAGATAAAAATTACGTGGCTGAATCGTCGACATTCATATTATATCTACATGCCACCAATGTGCCATGTAGATAAGAAAAACATTTTACTAAAGTCTATTAAATTAAGTGTATTAGTTAACTAGTGTTAATAGCTCTATTGCTCCGATAGTGTAGGCAAAATCGTGTTTGGAGCTCGGTAAGGCTTAACGCTTCATAGGTTTGGAGTCCTCTTTAACTATCATGTAGTGATTTTTGAAACCTCATTTGTGTTCATGTCATTATTATTGACGATTTGACGCCTCTTTCTCTCCACTACGTATAATCTCACTTAAACATTTTTATCAAAATCAACATCTAAATTACACACGATATTTATGACATTTTATTTTCGATTCCTCAACTAAACATGCACACACACATTAATACTCTGGAGCTCACTTTCACGTGGATTATCGGGGTTCACTTCTTTATCGAAGGCGACTTAATCATCGCCATTCAAATATAATAATAGTGCATTTATATTGTAGTACATTCAATTTCTCAATATGAGTATAATTAATGACACTAAAGTAGATGAAATATTATGAGACCGGTTATTGGAACATTTTACAATTTTAAATCAACACCCCGAGCGATGGCGAAGCTTTATTGGGGCCGTGGGGGGCGTCCCCACTGTTTTTTTCGCCATTAATGTTAAATTTTAGTACGATAGTTTAAATTTTTGGCCAAGTAGTATAAATTTTTATATAAATATCGAGTTCGCCCCCCTAAAAAATTAATTTCGCCACTGCCCCCTATGAAATAGTTCAAGCTCCGCCACTGACCCCGAGATTGTTAAATGAGTCATATAGCCCTATAAGCGTTATACTCATATAGTCTTATATGAGGTATATAACCCGTCAGACAACTCCCTTATTTTTCTCCGTACTCAATGTCGAAATTTGCTTTACGCGTCGTATAGATCTATATGTATTGTATAGGGGTCTTATAGGGCTATAAGGGACGTATAGCTTTCTGACAACCCCTCTCCTCGTTTTCAATGTCGTCGACTTTATAGGTCGCGTATGGGGCTATACGAGGCGTATAAAAGGGTGTCGATTTAATATTCAGTGAGTCTTAATATTAAGACCTAATATATATCAATTGATTAATAGCTCTAGGTCTAAATCTTATTTATTAACTGAGTAGACATCACGATGTGAAAGCAACCGTGGGTAGCCACAGAGAGAAAAAAAGTCACAGAAAGAAAAACCCAAAGCGACAAGAAAAACTAAAACCTAAAGTATTCGGTGTAGATGATAAGATATGTATTCGGATGTGAATTAAGATATGATATTAATTATATAATATTTTTTTTGGGTTGGAGACGAGATTGGTAGTGGATGATGTTGTAAAAATCATTTTAGTATAACTTATTTTATTTTTATCAAATGAGACATTTAAATATAAATTAATACAAATTACGAGATGCATTGATGTGCATGTTTGATTAAAACCGTTCTAATTTACGGTAGAAGCAACCCTAGTCATGGCAATAATTAATTCTAAAAGGTTATTATAATTTTTGGTAGTAAATGATTTGATAAGTAGTAACTGAGCATTATTAGCAACTTTGGTCTTTGTAGCAACTATGAGTTATCCAATATGAGCCCTAACTTTGTTATTACACGTGCTTGAAGGATGGTAGCAATTAATGGTCGATAGCAAACTTGTAACTATCTATAGATGGATGCTCGATCAATAGAAATCCTGGTATTATAGTTGGTTGGTGCTTATACATTTACTACTGATGATATAGTTTTTGCTGATGTGATTGCTAACAATTGATATTTATGATAGTTATAACTGCCAACTATTATTTTTTTTCATGAGTATTTACAATGAATCATTTTATTGTTCAGCTCTTACATATATATATATATCTTACTAGCTTAATAACCCGTGTATACACGGGTTTGAATACATAAAATATTAAATAAATAAAATTTTATTAATTATAAAATGATATTTTAAGATAAAATACGGTTGAAATTATGTGTAAGGACTATAGGTAACAAAATAATGATATCAAGTTTTTAACTTTTTTTATTTAAAAAAACTAAATATTTTGTTTCAAACAAAAGGTTTTATAAAATTTATTATAATTATTTTTTTTAAAAATTTTACATTTTAAAAATATTTTATATTTTTAAAAAATTTTGATGTTTTTGAAAAGAAGATTACTTTATAAATTTTATTTCTTTATAAATAATATTGATTAAAAGATTTCTTTCTTAATTTATCAAAAAATATTTTAGTCTATAAATAAATTAATAATATTATTAGTAATTATAGTAACTATTAAGTAGGAGAGAGATGCGGGAAAATTATGATGAGGATGAATGTGATGCTGCCACGTGTCCCCATTAGTTACTCTTTTATTATAATATAAAGATAGTAAAAGTTTATAAACGAATTCTATAGGAAATTCATACTCATTCTTGTATTAACTTTTTGTCTTATCCAATTAAATATTTTAACATTGTCGGAAAGCATTTGCCTGAAAGTGATCGTTACATGCTTCGGATAGTATCTAAGGTGATATGAAATCGGAAAAATACAACAGACGATACTGATATTGAAAATAAATCTATTACATATTGTTAAAGAGTATAATACATAATGTTGTAAAATTGATGAAAACTGATATTATTAAAAATGTAAAATTGTTAAAAACATAGTTGAGCATTCTTTTCATGTTTTCAATTGGTTTTGTGGGTGAATTTAATTCGTGTTCTGTATAATGAGAATTGATAATTTTTTAAAACGTAAGATGATATACTCGGTACTATTAAGGTAATCTACAAAACTAATAAGTAATGAGTAATGGATCCAAACAAGTATGCAAACACATATAGAGTACAGTTTATAATTAGATGTGATGCTATTTACCTAGAAAAGAGTGGATAGGGGGATTACACGACAACATTGATGTGTAAGCTTGTCACTCCAATGAACACTACCCAACCTTTGAAAATAAGAGCATGACAAGGATGTGTGAAGATCTTGGTGCCACAAACATTAATCCTTGTGATTGTTGAAAATGAATATCATGTGACCGTTGTTGATGGCTAAATCAAATAAAAAATTAGATATAATTAATTTTTACCTATAAACACCTAAATAATTTAGTTATTTTCCACAATCAATTCTATATATCTGCATCAACGAATACACTTATAATTTTTTTTTTTTCACTTGTTCATCTTTAAATTAGGTTTTTCATTCATATTGAAAACATGTATCAAAAGTGGGATCGAGCTCTAGGAAAGGAAAGGAAAAGAAAACTCAAAACTTGATCCACCGTATGTTTAAGCCTTGTTTACTCCTCCCTCGTTTACACCCCCTCATCTTTATAATATTAATCTTAAACGCGATACTCTCAAATGGTTTCACCAATGCTAAAAGAGATGAAAGCAGAAAAGTTATAGATCTTGAAAATAATAGAAAGGTGAAGAAAAAAATGATGAAGATCCAACACAAAAGCATTTCCAAATCCACATTTAATCCTACGAACATCTGATCGGAACTAGCATCAAAGCGACGCTACAAATGAAACTGAAAATTTAAAATGTTATGGTTGGTAATAAGTTATTAGTTTTTATTTAATTTAGTTTTTAAATCATGTAATGCTTAATTTTATTGAAGTCTTGTTTTTATTTAATTAGATTTTTTATTATAAATATATTTTATTTGATTTTTAGTTTTTTATTTAGTTCTACTTTTTTCAGTAAATATTACTTACTTTTACTTAATTTAAATATTGAATAAGAGGATGGCAGAGAGGGGTGGAAGATGAGCATTACCTCAGTTAGAAAAACTTAGGGGGTGTTTGGTTGGAAGGAATGAAATGGAATGGAATGGAATTAAGAAACTAGTATAATTTTCAAACAAAATTATGTTTAAGTGGGTAATGAAATGTAAAACCCAAGGGAATGTTTCACCTCAAATTCCATTGGTCGTGGGATTTCAAATTCCCTCTCTAGGTGGAAGGATTTTGAAATCCCACAACCAAGGGAATTTGAGGTGAAACATTCCCTTAGGTTTACTTTTAATTGCTCACTCAAACACTATTTTACTTGAAAATTATACTAGTTTCTCAATTTCATTCCATTCATTCCAACCAAACGCCCCCTTAGGGTGCGTTTGGTTGGAAGAAATGGAATGAAATTGAGAAACTAGTATAATTTTCAAGTAAAATTATGTTTAAGTGGGTAATAAAATGTAAAACCCAAGGAATGTTTCACCTCAAATTCCCTTGGTTGTGGGATTTCAAATTCCCTTTCTAGGTGGAAGGATTTTGAAATCCCACAACCAAGGGAATTTGAGGTGAAACATTCCCTTGGGTTTACTTTTAATTGCTCACTCAAATACAATTTTACTCGAAAATTATACTAGTTTCTCAATTCCATTCCATTCCATTCCATTCCTTCCAACCAAACGCTCCCTTAGAGATTCGATAAAAAAATAATATGATGCTTATATGAAGAGTGCTAAAAAGAGTAGGAAAGATACCTCACTTTCCCTTAGGGTGAGAGGAGTGTATTCTTTTCATCTCAATATCTTTCAACCCTCTCTCCATATATTCATCATACAGACCATCCCTCAAATGTCTCTAAACTATCTGTAAAATGCTTAAATAACTGGATTTTTCAATCATCCTTAAACCTTTTTGTAATAATTTTTATTTAATATAAACCTTAGGTTACTTTTATTTGATTTTATATTTTCAAACTAATTAATGAAAAATTCAATATTAAATCAAAATATAATTTTTTTATCATTAACTATAATTTAATTAATATAAAAACACCACTGCGTTAAAAAATATAAGACAAGATAAAATTAAAAAAAATTCAATTAGATAAAATTAATAAAAGTAATTACACTGCCTAGAGATGGAATGTGTGAGATAGAATCGACAGTTATCGTGAGTTTCACTGCATCACAACTCCAACAGTACTTCATTGTCGAGTTCTCGCCGTCCGGAGGATTTTTAATATGCTAAGGACATAACATCAGTCCATCTTTTAAAATCAATTTATGCATAATAATATAAATATACATGACTTTTTTATTTTATTGTGATGCATGGCACTGCGAGTAGATGAACTAGACCCCAACGAGCTTAAAGGATACCGAAAGATCGTTCCACATCCTTCCTTTGGCCTTGTATTGTATTCGTTTGGCACTAATTGGAAAAAAAAAATGGGTATTTTGTGTAACTGAGGCGTATGCCATCCATAAGGTACCACACCTAGAAAAACCAATGCATACAATCCACACAATCTAACATGCCATGAAAACCAAGTCAATTTTCATGACTCAAGTATAGAAATTTTATGTCATTTACGGTTGTCACACACACATATTATTTACCATACAACCGAATAACATTATCACAAAATTATAGGTCTTCGCGTCATGTGCTTTCCAACATATTCAAGTATTCATACAAAAAATTAAATCAAGAATATTTTTCATATGCTAGTTGTTGTATTGTAGATGTATAGTTTTGCAATGTCGTGGAACTCATCTACCATCTTGCATCATACCCATGTTAAAAATATACAAATTTCCTTACCATGTTACCAACTATTTGCAAAAATAGTTATTTCACATCCGAAACCACTCTAAACATATCATCATTAATTTTGATTGTTGGAGAAATAATCTTTCACAAGATGTTTACGTGACTTCTCACGATCATCTTTATCACTATAGGTTCTTGAGGTTGCAGTGTCTTCGACTTCAACACCTAGCAAAGAATTGTCGAGTGAAATGACAAAAGAGAAGTTACGTTGATTCGTTTGAGATCAATATCGCAAATTGATGACGATGAACTCGTGTTAGAATCTTCGCTGGACATCATTTTCTCAAAATGGGAGACGTGTAAAAGATTTTGAGGAATTTTCTAGAGATGATGTAAAAAGTAAAAGTGTTTATGGTATCTTGATTTCTTGAGTTTCAAATAATACATGATAGGAATATATATAACCAACTAACAAGATCTCCATAATATATGGAGATTATTGACTTTCCTAGCTACCATCTTTATCTACTTAATACAAATATATCAATTCCAATAATATAGCTATGCTAATATTCCCCCTCAGTTGGAGGGGGAGTTAACACAAACGCGCAAACTGTCACGAAAACTTTGAAACAGTTGTCGGGAAAGTCCTTTGGTAAAGACATCGGCATATTGGTATGATGATGGCACGTGCAACACACGAACATGACCCAGACGAACCTTTTCGCGAACAAAATGAATGTCAATCTCGACATGTTTTGTTCGTTGGTGCTGGACCGGATTTTCAGATAAGTAAACTGCCGAAACATTATCACAATAAACAATGGTTCCCCTTTGAGTAGGAACATTAAGTTCAACCAATAAATTTCGCAGCAAAGTAGTTTCCGCGACGGCATTTGCCACGCCCCGATATTCTGCTTCGGCACTGGAGCGAGAAATTGTGGGCTGACGTTTGGAGGACCATGAGACGAGGTTGTCCCCAAGATACACACAATACCCGGAGGTGGATCGTCTAGAGTCCGGGCAACCTCCCCAATCAGCATCAGAGTACGCGATCAAGAAGTTGTTTCGGCTAGGAGTTAAGCGCAATCCATAATGCAATGTCCCTTGGATGTAGCGAAGTATGCGCTTCATGAAGGCAAAGTGCGGTTCGCGTGGAGAATGCATAAATAAACAGACTTGCTGAACAGCATACTTAATGTCGGGGCGAGTGAATGTGAGGTATTGTAAAGCCCCTGCTAGACTGCGATAAAGGCTCCCGTTGGGAAGAGGATCGCCAGCTGTAGCACTGAGTTTCGATGATGTGTCGACCGGGGCTTCACATGGTTTGCAAGATTCCATATTAGCTCGATGTAAAATATCTTTACCATACTGACTTTGAGATAAGAACAAGCCACTGCTATCACGAGTGACTGCGATACCAAGAAAGTGATGAAGTGTGCCCAAATCTGTCATAGCAAACTCTTTTAACAAAGAGTTGGTGATCCGATCAACTAACTCTGTAGAGGAAGCTGTTAGTATAATGTCATCAACATAAAGAAGTAGATAAGCCAAGTCAGTCCCTGTGATGATAAACACATAATGAATCATCACAAGTACTACCCTTGAATCCCATGGATAGAACAAAAGTATAAAACCGAGTAAACCACGCGCGAGGCGCCTGTTTAAGTCCGTATAAGGACTTAGTGAGGCGACAGACATGTTGGGGTCAAGATGGGTCTACAAACCCGGGTGGTTGATGCATATAAACTGTTTCTTGTAACTTTCCATGCAAAAATGCAATTTTTACATCAAGTTGAGGTATAGGCCAATCCCGAGATAGAGCAAGTGACAAAACCATGCGTATAGTAGTCGGTTTAACCACCGGACTAAAGGTGTCTAGACAGTCCATCCCCACTGTTTGTGATTTCCCATTTACAACTAACCTTGCTTTATACCGATCAAGCGATCCATCTGATTTAAACTTATGACGAAACAACCACATGCATCGAATGACCGGATGTGTTTCTGGTCGAGGCACCAATTCCCAAGTACTATAATCTTATAAGGCCCTATATTCATCAAGCATGGCTTGTTTCCAATTCGGGTCGGATAATGCACGAATGTAGGAAGTTGACAACAGAGAGATAGGAGAGGAGTGAAAGGTTGACCCGACGAAGCGGGGGTTCGGCTTGGAAATACAAGCCTTCCCCCTGGTTGTCATCGGGTGCGAGTTGGGAGGAGGGGCGGGTGTCGGGGTGGGAGGGTGGTCGGCTTCCACCGAAGGGGTGGGTGGGGATGGTTCGGCAGGTTGGGATGATGGGGCTGTCTGCGTATGGGTGGTTAAGGAAGTCGTAGGCAGTTGGTGGGGGTGGTCATGGTAAGGAAAGCAAGACTCATCAAAGACGACATGGCGGGATATGTGAACTTTGCCGGTTTTAGAATCGAGGCATCGGTACCCACGGAAGCCGGATGGGTAACCAAGAAAGATGCATTGAGTGGACCGGGGGTGGAGTTTGTGAGGTTGGGTAGCGGACATGTTAACACAAATATATTCATTCCAATAATATAGCTATGCTATAATAAGTTAGGTAATGTGTATTTACAGACGGTGCTAAAATAAACAAGGTTAATTTTATTTAAAAAATAGCTAAAATAGGCATTGAGGGGTGCTAACGTCACTCCAAGAGTCAAGTCTCACATGTATTCATCGGTTTCACTGACCCTTTAAGCACAACCATTGTCATCATGAGTTAGCATTTAGCAACCGGTTAGCGTATGAGTGGCTACCATATATATACTTTGACAATTTATAGCTTTTCAGGGAAATTAATCAACAACATATAATGAAACAAAATAAGATAAAAAAATTTCAATAATCTATTAGTGTATAATAGTGATATAATAGTCAATTGATTTAGGCCTTCATGCTGTAACAAAAACACTTGTACACTTACACCATACCTTCTCTGTATCAAAACTTAATAGAAAAATCCGACTTTTACATAGGTTTTGAGGAAATTTGGTTAAATGTGGTAAAAGAATAGAAGATTGTTTGTTTGTGTTTGTTCAATAAAGTTTTACCAAACAAATTAATAAATATGAGTATCTAAACGAATAAAATTTAAAATTGTTTGTGTTTGTGTTTAAGATAATTAGTTTGATTGTATTTGTGCACCGAAGAAGGTAAGCAATATATGTTTCTAAACATAAATTATAAATCTAACCTATAAAAAGTTTGTTAATATAAAGTATACATAATATATTGTATTTATGTTTATATTATACTAATTGTGCAGTTTAGTTTGTGGATTGGGGTTGTACTTTGGGCTTCAATGGTTGTTTTGCCAATTGATAGATTGTATTTATATTATACTAATTGCGAAGTTTGGTTTGTGGATTGGGGTTGTACTTTGGGCTTCAATGGTTGTTTTGCCAATTGATAGATTGTATTTATATTATACTAATTGCGAAGTTTGGTTTGTGGATTGGGGTTGTACTTTGGGCTTCAATGGTTGTTTTGCAATTGATTTTGCAATTTTTTTAATGTATAATGGTGTTGCACATAATGTTTAGTGTGTTTTTTTTAATTGATTTTTTTACTTTTAACCAAATCTTTTTATTTTTTGTAACGTATCCACACAATTATTTTTTTTATTTTTAATCTAAAACTTTTCATCTTTTGTAATTTAACCTCATAATTTTATACTTTCAACTTTCATCGTCTATACTTTTCATCTTTCATAAATTTTCGTTTTACTCTTCGTTTGAAATTTTACAAGTTAACATGACGCAACATGAATGTGTTTTTCAACATTTTTACATTTCGCTTTAAAATTTATGAGTTAGCATGACACAACATGCGTATGTGGTTTAACTTTTTCATGTTTATTTTTTCACATTTGACGGGTTTGTCGCAATGCGAAGGCCGTGGATTGAATTAGTTATACTTTCTATATTTTACGTTTCGGACTAACTTTTTCGCATCAACACACCGCAACTCTATGTTCGTGGTCGCTGGTGATGGAGTGTCCTTGGTGCGATTGGGCATGATTTTATGCTCACGCCACAACGTGAGAAGCTTAATTATATTATTTATATATATATAAATTAACAGCTTGGTATCTATTATGGCTTGTACAATATGCTTTAGTGGGTCATGCTCACCTTTTGTTTTTCTTTTAAACTTTAATTTTTTGTATTTTAACCCAATACTTTTATCTTTTTTTACAATTTAACTCCAGCAATTTTTTTACTTTCAACTTTGATCCCTAACCTTTTTATATTGTATAAAATTTTCATTTTAATTTTTAGTTTAAATTTTGCATGCGTGTGTAGTTTAACGATTTTACGCAGCGTTCCGATAGTACTAGATCGACTTATTGTTTTATATGTTTTGCATTTTGTTTGCATCGTTAATTATTTTTATCTCTACTTTTCAATCAGTATTATCTTTTTCTTTTTTTATTTTATGAGTTTTTTCGTTGTTGGTGGTCGCTAACAGTGATATGCCATCAGTGCTACTTGACATGGTTTTACCCTTTCCGTTGCAATGCGGGGGGCTTGATACTAGTATATATGAATCATAAGTTACTTGTATGTAGTGTCTAATGTTGAGCTTTATTTGTTTGTAATTTGTTAAAAATAAGAGTTCTTAATGTATTTGATATTGATGTGTTATGAGTGTGATGTGCTAATTTATTTATTATAGGTGCAAAGGTTGAAAGAACAAGTAGTAGAGTTAGAACGAGATAAAGCAGAGAAAAATGCTATGATGGAGAAAATCGAATAAAATGTAAGGTTATATGTTGAAATGAGTGATAAACTTCAAATGTTATCACAAAAGCTACCACAAAATATTCCATCAAGTTAAGGAATGAGTTTATGCTAGTAAGTAGTAACCATTATGATTTCTATATTACCTATGATGTTTTTGGATGATTTGGATACTTTATGCTATTTGGTTTGAATTAACCTGTGATGTTTTTGGATGTTTAATGTATTCAAATTGGATATTTATGTTATTTGGTTTGGATTAACCATTGATTAAGATTGTATATATTTATGAAAGTTGTGATATATATATCATTTACAGGAAAATGTTAAATAGCATTATAAAAAGGAAATCTTTCGAAAAATTTAGACAAAATTCATAGCTAAATCAGTAACAATAATTTTATAAAATCCGTAGCAAACTATTTGCAAACGCATAGCAAGATTGGTAACAAAAGTATAACAAAACTCATAGCAAAATTTATAGCTAATTTCCACAGAAAAAATATAGAAAATCTATAGCTAAATTTCATAGCAAATTTTTGTAGCAAATTCCTAGATAAATCATCCATAGCAAAACCATGGCAAAAATCCTAGTAAAACCGTAGCAAACCTTTCCGTAGAGCGAAAATCAAACAAAACTCTATAGCAAACCCCATAAGAAATATTCATTGCCTATACGTAGCTAAATTAGCAACGCCAATTTTTGTAGCTAAACCCGTAGCAAATATTAGTCTATAGCAAGATAAATTATCGACGAAAGTATCATCTACAAACTTTATTCCGTAGCAAACACTCGTTTTGCTACGGATTTTACCGTAGCAAATATCTTTGTCTGTATTAGTAGTGGTCACTGATGTGTGTTTTGATATATAAACTTTAGCAATAGATTTTACACAATTAAGCTTTAAAATTATAAAATGATTTTCACCTTATGACTAACTACACACACAATAGGCAAGTGTACCTATCGGATAGTAGTATAGCTTTTGGTAAGAACCAAGTATCGATCCGTGGACACGAGAGCTCCTGATACTAAGTCTTTGTCATTATCTAGCCGATTTAAGATGATTTAAGAAATTATAATTAACTAATTTAACTAATAATCAAACTAAATGAAGAGAGCAAACGGAGATGAAGATAATCAATCAAAGGAAGACATCACTTAGACTTTGAATCCGTTTAGCAAAACAACGACAATATGCATGAACCTATGGTGAGTTCATTTTCTACACATGAAAAATGGATATAAACTAGACTCCTGTCAAGGTTATCTCATTATATAACTTTTTGGAAAGCTAGAACGACAAACACACAATAGCCACCTAAAGTTATGCCATGAAGAACCAATGATATAATTAAGTCAATGTTAAAGATGATTTGGACTCCCGTCAAGGATACCAAACCCACAAATCTTTGGAAAGTTAACACGATAACCACATGGTAACCACCTCAATTTGCATAATATAACAACAGTTATGCAAATTCCTCAACTTATGAATATCCTAACACGAATACATGAACCATAAATATGCGCATTATCGATAGTTACACATATACAAAGCCAGGAGAAATTCATAACAAACACAATGGTTTTCTTAAACATATGTAAAAGGATGCACACTTGTTCAACTTTACTAAATATTCAACCCTCATTCATCATTCCTAGTCAAATGTCATAAATCACACACTAATGTATGCAACTCAAGAATAAATGTTCTAACACTCATGGTTTTCCAACATGATATGGTTATAACACCCACAAGATTCAACATTTTCTCAAGCTAAACAAGCACACACAATCATTGAAGAGCATTCATAACTTTGTAATAACCACTAACCTAATCATCACCAAGAGTTTCATACGACGTGTCAAAGTATGCTAAGCTTTATCTAATCTAAGTGATTAAGAGTATTTAGCCCATGGGCTTACAAAAACCACAACCATACTCCTAGAAATGGAAGAAAACATGATGGATCTAGAGGTTTTCAAACCGAAATGAGTAGAGGTGGGTTGTGCTAATTTGAATCTTCTCTTGAAATACTTGATCTTCAACCTTCCTTGAACTCTTGAAAGAATCCCTTCAAAGTGGTCACAACAATGGAGAAAAACTAGGGTTTTTGCTCCCAAAATCATCTCCCCCCAAATGAAGAAGAGGAAGAGCTTAAAAAGGGGCCTGATGCGTGTCATGGCCATGACAGGATCCGTCATGGCCATAATGCGTAGGAAAAAGGGGGTTATGCAGCCTGTTATGGTCCTGACAGCTCCTGTCATGCCCATAACAGCTTCTAAACTTCCAAAATCTTCATGAATTCCTTAGCTTTTTCTTTTGAAATCATCAAACAACCATCCAAAGCTACAAAAATCAAATTAATCACAATTAAGTATCGAAAAAGATTAATTTGAAACAAAAATCACTTAAAATGGGGGAAATATATTTATTATTAACATGTATATTTATTCACATATCAAATATCCCCACACTTAAGCTTTGCTTGCCCTCAAGCAAAATCGCAAAAGATTTGACAAAATTCCTATTGGCTTTAATAATATAAATAGGCAATTCACAAGCAAACTAAAGATTCAAATGCATAAGTTTTTTAAGAAATACAACATTTAAAAAGAAGAAACCAACGAGTCAACCAATTTCCAATGTGTGAGACTATCACAATAAATTCAACAATGTTTATGGAAAGAGACTTATGCCTTAACTTGCACCTCTCACAATGATTCACTCGACACTCGGATATATATATGGATGTGTATATGTAAATCACTCAAAGCACATAATGAAGCAACATTATCATAAGCTTGCTTAGAGATCAAATTCTCCACCAAATAAGATAAGAAAATTGCATAAATCATGAGGTCTTTAAGGGTTGTAACGGGGTTGGGGTTTACGGTATGGATTTTAGCGAAAAAAAGGATAAAATGTTAAAAATCCGGAATTGCTAAATGCTACTTGCGAACAACTACAAAACATAAAAAAATACACAAACTAGCATTAACTAATACAATACATATAATGAGCTACCATAATGGTTTTTCATTATAACATACAAAATTGCTCATTTTGAATTAATTTCTCCTATAACAAATGAAGAAAATAATGCAATAATTCCTTTTTTTTTTCTTTTTTTCTTTTTTCTTTTTTTTTTCTTTTTTTTTTTATATAATAAAACAGATACTACGCTAATAGAACAATTAAACAATTGTTCTAAACATAATTACAACAAAGAAAAGAACGTAAGTAAGACAACTAACAAATCCGGACTTTAACACAAGTATAAACGGAAAAAGGCTATTTGGTTAATTAGGCTATAGATGATGGTGAAACAATAAACACGAGGGTAAGGCTCAACAAGGGCAACTAAGGGCGATGATCAGGTAGGGGAAGAGAATTGAAAACAGGGTACACAAGATGGGTTTTTCTAATGCCTTAATTATTTTCATGCAACAACTTAATTCATGGTCTTGAAATGAATCACCTAAGCAAGTTCTAAAATGATGCAACATTCGAGCCACTCCATAATTAACAAAAAAAAAACGTGAGCATGCGATATATAGTGACGAAACAATGCTCGAAAGGCGCAAAAATTTCACTCACAAAACGGGGGTGGTAGGAATAGATGCAAACTTTGGAATAAAGATCTTTCAATCAACATGACAATTTATTACGATATTTTCAACATTGTTATTGCATTTTCGTTGGATTCTTTTAAATGTATAATTTCAAAAGTAAGCTTAAGCTTAAAAATCTAACGTTTAAGCAAAGAGAACACCATAAAAAAATTTAGCCAAAAAGAGGAATTTGTTAGAAGCAAAAACATATAAAATTGATGGTTTTGATGAAATCAATCAAAAATCCCTAACATCCCCACACTTGAATGACACATTGTCCTCAATGTGCCAAAATACGCAAAAACAATGCAATTAAATGCAATGAGAATGCAAGTAGAAATGAAAGAGAGAACAAAAACTCCCCTTGTCAAAAATTCCTGATGCGCGCGATCAGATTCCAAATAAGCTCAAAGCAGCATCGCGCTTCATGTAACCAAAAGTCCAAGAGGATCTAACAAGCATCACCAGAAGCAAAAAAAATAAGAATCAACAAAATGAAAGCAAAGCACATAAAATATAAATAGGAAAGACTACTGGAAACGACAATTAAGCATAGCTTGCATGAGTTTGTACAAATAATTACACAAAAGAGTACAACTCAAATTAAAAGCGCATAAACATAAATGGAGGGCATCAGACTAGCCCTCCATGAGATCATCTTCAGCAGGCTGAGGTGGGAAAGGCCGTGGCTCCCTTCCAGCAGCACGGGCAGTCTGCTGCAGCTCATCCACTATCCACTGAATAGACTCTGAAATCTGGGAGACGGACTGAACGAGCATCGCTTGAGTTTGAGCAATCTGATCAAGGCGTGCTGCCAAGTCAACAGGTGGGGGAGGGGCTGGTGCTTCTTCTCTGATTGCAATTGCGGATGGTGAAGATGGAGTTGGTGAGGGCGACGGCTGCTGGTTAACGGGAAGGGAGAAGGGCGGCCGGCGACGGGTAGGTCGCGGTGGTGGGCGGCGATGGGTGACGTGGAAGGGGGCGCTAGTTGGCTCGTTGGGGGGGGGGTCGTCGGCTGGAGTGGAGATCAACGGGAAGGGAAAAGGGCGGCCGGCGATGGGTAGGGCGCGGTGGTAGGCGGTGATAGGCGACAGTGATGATGGTGGAGGCGGCGGCGCATGGCAGTAGCACCGGCGGCGGCCGCGAGGTGGTGGTCGACGGCAGGTGAGGGGAAGGGGAAAAATGGAGATGGGTAAAGATGTAGGTGGCAATGGCTGGCATTGAAAGGAAGTTAGGGTTTTAGTTTTCAAATTTATTATTATTATTTTTTATTTTTTTTTAAAGAATATGGCTATGACAAAAATGATCATAACCATAACAGAAGGTTCCATCCTTTGAAATACTATGAGGGTCAGGGTCATGACTCATAAGTCATGGCCATAACAGTAACAATTTAATTTTTTTTTTGAAATATATAGATAAAATTACTATCTAAAATATATAAATATATATATATATATGTATATATATAAATTTATATTCAAAATTTTTAGACACGAAAAAGACGACTAAACACACAATACAATTTTAAATATTTTAGGTTATATATATATATATATATATATTTATATGAATATATATATATATAACAAAAAATATTAAAAATTATATAATTTAAGAAAACAAAATAAATTAAATTTGATATTTACCTTTCGGCTTTCCGAATGCATTGCACAATCATCAAATAAATACTTACAAAGCGGCGCGCGTGGTTAAATCATGAGTTTGATCATGCTACACGAAAACAAAAGGTTTCCAAACATGAAATTAATTAAAAACAATAAAAAAAGAGAAAAGATAAAATACCAAATGTTTCCAAACCCTCGGGTTGCCTCCCGGAAGCGCTTTGTTTATTAACCAGTCCTTAGCTTGACTCGACCCCGCATTAGTTGTCCTGGGGGTGAAGATTTACAACCTCTAACTCCGCATCCACCGGGCCTTCGATGTAATGTTTCAATCGATGGCCATTCACCTTGAAAATTCTTCCATCCGGATGTTCGATTTCAACGGTGCCATGTGGAAAGACTTGTTTCACAATGTAGGGACCCGTCCATCGAGATTTCAGTTTTCCTGGAAATAAACGAAGCCGTGAATTGTAAAGCAAGACACGTTCCCCCACTTGGAATTGTTTGTTATCCTTCAAGTGGTTGTCGTGTAATTGCTTTGTTCATTCCTTGTAGATTCGAGAGTTCTCGTAAGCTTGGTTCCTCAATTCTTCAAGCTCGTGAACCTGCAACAATCTGTTTTCACCTGCACATCTCAAATCAAGATTAACTGATTTTAGAGCCCAATATGCTTTGTGCTCAAGTTCAAATGGTAGATGACAAGCTTTTCCGTAAACCAATTTAAATGGTGTTGTGCCTATTGGTGTTTTGTAAGCGGTTCGAAAGGCCCATAAAGCGTCATCTAACTTATCTGAGCAAATCTTTCGGTTTTGCCCCACTGTTCGCTCAAGAATGCGTTTGAGGCCTCGATTAGTGACTTCTACTTGTCCACTCGTTTGTGGATGAAATGAAGTTGGAAACCTATGGTGAACACCATAGTGTGATAAGGCTTTTTCAAGTAAAGAGTTACAAAAATGAGTGCCTCTATCACTAATTAAGGCCTTGGGGGCTCCAAACCGCATGAACAACTTTCTTAAAAACTTCACAACAACCCTAGCATGGTTTGTGGGCAAAGCCTGTGCTTCCGCCCATTTTGAGACATAATCAACAGCAACTAGGATGTATTTATGTCCTCGTGAAGATGGAAATGGTCCCATGAAATCGATGCCCCAAATGTCGAAGACCTCGCATATCTTAATACTGTTTTGGGGCATCTCATCAGGGGATGAGATGTTACCTGCTCGTTGGCAAGCATCACATGCTTTAACCAACATGTGTGCATCCTTTAAAATGGTTGGCCAATAGAATCCGGAATCATAAACCTTCTTGGCTGTGTAGTTAGCTACATAATGCCCACCAGTGGGGCCTTCGTGACAATGACGAAGGATGTCCATTGCCTCACTCCCATGCACACATCTTCGCACCACCTGATCTGCACAAACCTTAAACTGATGTGGTTCTTCCCAAAAGTAATGTTTTAGATCAGTGAAGAATTTCTTTTTCTGTTGGTACGTCATTCCTTTAATCAAGACTCCACCCGCAAGATAGTTTGCAAAATCCGCGAACCATGGGTGATCATCAATCTCTTGGACCTGCAAAAGAAACTCATGCGGGAAATTGTCATTTATGTTGGATTCCTAGAGAGTCTCTAAAGATGGGTTCTCAAGACGAGAGAGATGATCAGCTGCAACATTCTCAGCCCCTTTTTTGTCTTGTATCTCTATGTCAAACTCTTGTAAAAGCAAAATCCATCGAATTAGTCTCGGTTTTACATCTTGTTTTCCAAAAAGATACCTAAGAGCTGCATGATCGGTAAAAACAACAGTTTTTGATAAGATAAGGTAAGAGCGAAATTTATCAAAAGCAAACACCACAGCAAGCAACTCCTTCTCGGTGGTTGTGTAATTCTCTTGAGCATCATTGAGAGTCTTGCTTGCATAGTAAATTGGATGAAAATGTTTTTTTCTTTCTTTGTCCTAGAATCGCTCCAACTGCATAATCACTAGCATCACACATTAGTTCAAACGGGAGATTCCAATCCGGGGCTACCATTATGGGTGCGTTTATCAATTTCTCTTTCAATAGATTAAATGCAACCAAACATTCATTATTAAAAACAAAGGGCATATCTTTTTCAAGAAGTTGTGTCATAGGTCTTGCAATTTTTGAGAAGTCTTTAATAAAACGTCTATAAAAACCGGCATGACCTAGAAAACTTCTTACTGCTTTAACCGAATTTGGTGGTGGTAATTTTGAAATGGTGTCCACCTTTGCCCTATCTACCTCTAACCTCGCATTGGAAATCTTATGACCTAAGACAATGCCTTCTTTAACCATGAAGTGGCATTTCTCCCAATTTAAAACAAGATTTGATTCCTCACATCTCGATAGCATTCTTTTCAAATTACCCAAACAATGATCAAATGAATTTCCAAAGACTGAGAAATCATCCATGAACACCTCCATTGAGTCTTCAATCATGTCATGGAATATGGCCACCATACATCTTTGAAACATGGCAGGTGCATTACATAACCCAAATGGCATCCTTCTATATGCGAAAGTGCCATAAGGACATGTAAACGTCATCTTTTATTGGTCCTCGGGTGCAATTGGAATCTGAAAATATCCTGAAAAACCATCAAGAAAACAGTAAAACATGTTCCCAGATAAACGTTCTAACATTTGATCAATGAAAGGTAAAGGAAAATGATCTTTTCTTGTTGCATCGTTGAGTTTGCGATAGTCAGTGCAAACCCTCCAACCCGTGACGGTTCTTGTAGGTATAAGCTTATTCTTTTCATTTGTCACCACCGTCATGCCTTCTTTCTTCGGTACCACTTGTACCGGACTAACCCATGAGGAATCGGAAATCGGATAGATCAAGCCCGCATCAAGAAGCTTAATTACTTCCTTTTTCACCACTTCTTGCATGTTAGGGTTAAGGCGACGTTGATGTTGAACCACCGGTTTGTATTCGTCTTCCATTAAGATCTTATGAGTACAAAAGGAAGGATGTATTCCTTTTATATCCATGATCTTCCAAGCCATAGCTTTCTTGTGCGTCTTTAACACTTCTAAGAGCTTCACCTTTTCATCATTTGTCAAATCGGAGGCGATAATGACCGGTAATTTAGAATCATCATCCAGGTAGGCATACTCCAAATGAGGTGGTAGCTCCTTAAGTTCCAATGATGGTGGTTCCTCGACTGATGGTTTAGACTTGATTGCTTCATCTTTTTCCATTACTTCAAATACTCCGGGGCTTGAAGATGATTCATTGGTTGATGAGCAATATGACTCATCAACTGTTTGAACCTGACATAAGTCAATGCTCTCCCCATCAATCAATTACGTATTCAAAGCATTTTCTTTACAACTTTCCTGCAAATAGTGATCCACATGCGCGTCAATGGTATCAATAAAATAAAATGAATCATCATGATTTTGTGAATGTTGCATGGAATTTTTGATATCAAAGACCACCTCTTCTTCATCTACCCTTAGAGTTAATTTACCATTGCATACATCAATTAAGGCTCTAAAGGTAGCTAAGAATGGTAAGATAAGTGGCACATTTTTATCTTCATCCATGTTAAGAATTACGAAATCAACCGGAAATACAAACTTATCAATTTTAACCAACATGTTCTCAACTATGCCTCTAGGGTACTTCACAGATCGATCGACAAGTTGAATGCTCATTCGGGTCGGTTTAGGCTCACCTAGGTCTAATTTTGCAAATACCGAGTACGGCATCAAATTGATGCTAGCACCTAGGTCGGCTAATGCATTACTAACAGATAAGCTACCAATTAAACAAGGAATAGTGAAACTCCCTGGATCGGTCATCTTCTTAGGTAGCTTGTTTTGCAAAACCGCCGAACATTCTTCATTTAAAGTCACGTGTGAAAGCTCCTCGAGTTTCTTCTTGTTCGTCAGAATGTCTTTAAGAAACTTGGCATACTTTGGCATCTTTGACAAGGCTTCAACAAATGGTAAGTTAATATGCAATTGTTTGAAAAGTTCAAGAAATTTACCATACTGTTCTTCCATCTTTTCCTTCTTCAATCTACCGGGATAAGGAATAGTGGGCTTGTAAACTCTCAATGGTTCTTTGACTTGTGCGGTACTTGATGGGCTTTGCCTAGTAGGTTGCACCTCGTCTTGAATCTCAACTTGCTTTTCAACAATGGGCTCGGATATAGAAGCAAAGTTATCCGAATTAGTATTCTTTCCACTTGTAGTTGTAACCGCCTTCACATGAGCTTTTGGATTGGGCTCGGTGTTACTTGGAAGACCACCTTGTTGTCTTTCGGATAGTTGCCTTGAAATTTCTCCCACTTGAGCTTCTATACTTTGCATTGTGGCTCGATGGTTTCTCAACTCCATCTCGTGTTGTTGATGACGAGCTTCAGAACTTTGATGACGACTTTCAGCTGTAGCTAAGAATTGTGCCATCATCTCTTCCAAATTGGACTTCTTTTCTGAATGTGAGCCACTACTTGAACCTTGGTGTTGGAATTATTGATATTGATTTTGATTTTGAGGTCGGAATTGGTTATGAGGTTGTTGTTGGTATGACTAATGAGTTTGTTGTTGTTGATTTTGATACGTTGGCCTTGGTTGAAATCCCGGGGGATGATTTCTACTACTTGCCTTCCAACTGAAATTCGGATGATTTTTCCAACCCGCATTGTATGTGTTACTATATGGGTTGTTTTGAGGACGCATTTGACTTCCCATAAAGTCAACTTGCTCCGGAGGGTTGAACATTTCTCTTTGTTGACAATCCGAACTCATATGTGGTCCCCCACACACATCACAAACTACTTGTGCCCTGTTTACTTGCATTTGATTCATTCGATTTGTAAGTGCTTCAACTTGTGCAGATAAGGAGTGATATGTATCAACTTGATGAACACCCTGTCTTGGTTGCCTAGTCCTTGGAGCTTGCCATGAACAACTGTTGTTGGCCAATCTTCTATCAACTCATGTGCCTCCTCGGGTGTTTTATCCCAAAATGCACCTCTTGAAGATGCATCAATGATCTGACGACTTTCCGGACATAACCCATTGTAAAACGTTTGGATTTGGAACCAAGGTTCCAATCCATGATGTGGGCATTTCCTCATTGAATCCTTATATCTTTCCCATGCTTCATATAGTGATTCTCCTTCCTCTTGCATGAATGATGTGATTAAATTTCTTAATCTTGCCGTTTTTGATGGTGGAAATTACTTCAAGTGAAATTTTTCGACCATTTGATTCCAAGTGGTGATGGAACCAACCGGAAGTGTATTTAGCCATTGTTTTGCTCTATCACGCAAAGAGAAAGAGAATAACCGCAGTCTAATTGCATCATCACTAACTCCATTGATCTTGAAGGTATCACATATCTCAAGAAAGTTTGCAAGAGGAAAGTTTGGATCATCATCCGGACGACCATCGAATTGACAATTGTTTTGTATCATTTGAATTGTGCTTGATTTGATCTCAAAGTTGTTAGCTTGAACATTTGGTCGTACGATACTAGGTTTTGCACCTTCCAAAGATGGCTTGGCAAAATCATAGATTGTTCTTCTATTATCGTGCCCCGCCATTGTATCTTCGGTGTGTTCACCTTCACTTTCTGTTTCGTCTGTGCCCTCCTTTTCACTTTCGGTTTCGTCTGTGCCTTCTAGTCTCGTTGCTTCACTTTCGATTTCTTGTGCTACTTTTTGAGATCTTGCCCTCAAGTTCCTTCTGATTACTTTTTCGGGTTCGGAATAAGGTTCTACAAGATCCTCAACAGGTGAAGATGCGGACATAAGCTTTCTGAAAACACAAACACTACCAAATGCGTAAAGAAAGACAAATGTAACAATTAACTAAACTTAACTAAGTAAATATAGAGGGTTGGCTAAAGTAATGACTCGGAACATTCTCACAATTGCCGTGTCCCCGGCAACGGCGCCAAAAACTTGATGTGTGTTTTGATATATAAACTTTAGTAATAGATTTTACACAATTAAGCTTTAAAATTATAAAATGATTTTCACCTTATGACTAACTACACACACAATAGGCAAGTGTACCTATCGGATAGTAGTATAGCTTTTGGTAAGAACCAAGTATCGATCCGTGGACACGAGAGCTCCTCATACTAAGTCTTTGTCATTATCTAGCCGATTTAAGATGATTTAAGAAATTATAATTAACTAATTTAACTAATAATCAAACTAAATGAAGAGAGCAAACGAAGATGAAGATAATCAATCAAAGGAAGACATCACTTAGACTTTGAATCCGCATAGCAAAACAACGACAATATGCATGAACCTATGGTGAGATCATTTTCTACACATGAAAAATGGATATAAACTAGACTCCTATCAAGGTTATCTAATTATATAACTTTTTGGAAAGCTAGAACGACAAACACACAATAGTCACCTAAAGTTATGCCATGAAGAACCAATAATATAATTAAGTCAATGTTAAAGATGATTTGGACTCCCGTCAAGGATACCAAACCCACAAATCTTTGGAAAGTTAACACGATAACCACATGGTAACCACCTTAATTTGCGTAATGTAACAACAGTTATGCAAATTCCTCAACTTATGAATATCCTAACACGAATACATGAACCATAAATATGCGCATTATCGATAGTTACACATATACAAAGCCAGGAGAAATTCATAACAAACACAATGGTTTTCTTAAACATATGTAAAAGGATGCACACTTGTTCAACTTTACTAAATATTCAACCCTCATTCATCATTCCTAGTCAAATGTCATAAATCACACACTAATGTATGCAACTCAAGAATAAATGTTCTAACACACATGGTTTTCCAACATGATATGGTTATAACACCCACAAGATTCAACATTTTCTCAAGCTAAACAAGCACACACAATCATTGAAGAGCATTCATAACTTTGTAATAGCCACTGACCTAATCATCACCAAGAGTTTCATACAACATGTCAAAGTATGCTAAGCTTCATCTAATCTAAGTGATTAAGAGTATTTAGCCCACGGGGCTTACAAAAACCACAACCATACTCATAGAAAGGGAAGAAAACATGATGGATCTAGAGGTTTTCAAACCGAAATGAGTAGAGGTGGGTTGTGCTAACTTGAATCTTCTCTTGAAATACTTGATCTTCAACCTTCCTTGAACTCTTGAAAGAATCCCTTCAAAGTGGTCACAACAATGGAGAAAAACTAGGGTTTTTGCTCCCAAAATCGTCTCCCCCCAAATGAAGAAAAGGAAGAGCTTAAAAAGGGGCCTGATGCGTGTCATGGCCATGACAGGATCCGTCATGGCCATAATACGCAGGAAAAAGGGGGTTATGCAGCTTGTTATGGTCCTCACAGCTCCTGTCATGCCTATAACAGCTTCTAAACTTCCAAAATCTTCATGAATTCCTTAGCTTTTTCTTTTGAAATCATCAAACAACCATCCAAAGCTACAAAAATCAAATTAATCACAATTAAGTATCGAAAAAGATTAATTTGAAACAAAAATCACTTAAAATGGGGGAAATATATTTATTATTAACATGTATATTTATTCACATATCAGTCACTGACTGTGGTGTGCCATTAGTGCTACTTGATATTATTTTACGACTTCTACTACAACGTGGGTTCTTAATATAATACAAGTTAATATTAATTTGCATGTACGTTTGATCGTCTTCCTCAAATTAGATACCATTTTATAAGATATATTTATTAACTAGTTTTAGTAAACCCGTACATTACATGGGTTGAAAAAATAAAATATAAATATAATAAAAATTAATTAATTATAAAACGATATTATAAGATAAGATATAATTGAAATTACGTATAAGTAAAGACTATAAGTAACAAAACAATGATATCAAATTTTACAATTTTGTTTTTATTTTTTATTTTTTGTTTTTTCTAAAAAAAGTAAACATTTTGTTTCAAAAAAAAAACATTTAAAAAAATGCAATTTAATAAAAAAAATTTATTATAACTCCAAGTTTAATATTTTGGTTTATAAAAAATTTACTTTTGAAAAACACCAATTTTAAAATATTTTATATTTTTAAAAAAATTTGATGTTTTATAAAAATTTCTTATTTTATAAAAATTTGTTTCTTTAGAAATAATATTGATAAAAAGATCTTTCTGAATTTATTAAAAAAACTATTTTTAATCTAAAAAGAATTAAATAATATTATTAGTAATTAATGTAATTATTTAATAGCACAGAGAATCGGGAAAATTTGATAAGCAAGAACGTGATGATAACATGCATTATTCATAATTATCATTTTATTAGAATAGATAGATTAATATTTTTTAAAATTCATTATTTAAATATATATGTTTTTAACTAATTTTTCTTTTTCAACTTGACATGTTTATGTAAGACCACATGTAGCTATATGCTTGTGAAGACACAAACAACCAACGTGACAAAGAAGGATGAACATCCATTAACTTCGTGTTACGTAGTCTTGTCTGGGGCATATATTTTTATGGAGATGTATGTGACCCAGAACAGCTAGAACGGGTTGTGGGTTAGGTTTAGTTTTTTTCTCTTTTTCTTATTGTATTTTTGCTTTTGTTTATTTAATAAAAAAGTTTATAATGAATTTATAAATGAAATTTATTATATCTATATCTATATAATATAATAAATTAATAATTTTGTGTAGCATACTATGTGAGGAGGATGACCATTGGATGTTCAGATTGTTTCATTTTTTATTTTTAGGGGGAATTTCGAATATGTCCTTATAAACTTTTAAAATATTATATATATCCAGAAAAAAATTTAATAAATCATATATGTCTATTTAAAACTTATTAAATACCATATTTAGCCTACAAAACTTTTTAAATATCATATATACCCAAACTAACATAATATATCATATATACCCCTATCATATTTAAAACTTATATCATATATTATTATTATTATTATTATTATTATTATTATTATTATTATTATTATTATTATTATTATTATTATTATTATAATTATTATTATTATTATTATTATTATTATTATTATTATTATTATTATTATTATTATTATTATTATTATTATTATTATTATTATTATTATTATTATTATTATTATTATTATTATTATTATTATTATAATAATAATAATAATAATAATAATAATAATTATTATTATTATTATTATTATTATTATTATTATTATTATTATTATTATTATTATTACTATTATTACTATTATTACTATTATTATTACTATTATTACTATTATTATTACTATTATTACTATTATTACTATTATTATTACTATTATTACTATTATTATTATTATTATTACTATTATTATTATTATTATTATTATTATTATTATTATTATTATTATTATTATTATTATTATTATTATTATTATTATTATTATTATTAATATTGTTATTATTATTATTCTTATTATTATTGTTATTATTATTGTTGTTATTATTATTGTTATTATTATTGTTATTCTTATTGTTATTATTATTGTTATTATTATTATTATTATTATTATTATTATTATTGTTATTATAACTATGTAAATGTTTAATAATTATATACTCAAGTATTTAAATAAAAATATTTAATTTAAATAGTATTTAATTATAAAAATATAAATAATAAAATCTTAATTTAAAGTATTATAAAGCATTTACTAATATATTAATTAGTAGAAGATTATTAAATAGGAGTAAATTAGGAACTAGTGCATATAACACTTGTACCTTACACGCCAATATGAATATTATGCGTCTTAAAATGGGGAGCAACCGAGCAAATTACTATTCTATCATTAATTTTCAAATGAGTTATATAGTAAAATAGATATATTGCAAGATTTATTGTTGCGCACATCAAAGGTACGATTTTGCTAAAATCTCTAGATTTTGATTAGTTCTTAATGTCTTTATTGATCGTTTTTGGGTAGAAAGTTTATCTTGAATTGGTTTATTGTTATAGTTACTAATGCTGATATAGAACTCTTAAAACATGACATGCTATTAAAAGCACAATTACATATCTGTTGTACGTATATGTTCGTACATTGGAACTTGAAAGCATTCAGACTACCTCTGCATATGGTGTGCATCGATTTGATTTGAATTCATTTCCCTAGATTCAGCAAAACATCTTCGCCTTCTCGGGTTACTAATGTAGGTTGTTGTGTATTCAATCATTGTTTCCTCATAGTCATAGATTTCATTTGGGTTCCTGTAACATACCAAAATTTTATTTAAAAACCTGTTAGAAATAATTATGAGGATGGTTCTCGAATGATTTAAAGGTAAAGGACCAAGGTTAGACTGTGGAAAGACTATAAACCCTAATTATTGCTATAAAAAGAATGGGGTGCTTCCATGCCTCTTACTTGCGCAAGAAGTTTACCAAAAAAAGAAAAGTTAAAGAGAGAGAGAGAGAGAGCGTTGGTTCTAGATAGAGAAAGTCAAAAGGAAAAGGATTAAGGTATGTATTCTCGTGCTCTCCATAGATTAAACGATAAATCTATTAGGATTAGAGGACTGAAATATGTTAAGATTATTTTCAGTATTGAGTTGAAAACATAATAGCTAGTTGGGTAATGAGTATTGAGTTGAAAGCATAATTGAATTCTTATTCGGATTAATCGAATATCCGAATAAAAAAATTATGATATACGAAATCCAAATAAGAAATTCGGATTTGGATGAGATCCGATCCGAATATCCGAATAAGGATTCGGATTGGTTTTATCCGGATTCAGATACGAATCGAATTTTGGATATTGGATTTTTTTAACACCCCTATATTACATGGGATGGAATAAATCTAACTTGTTAAATCATTAGCTTTATGAAAATTTTATATGTTAGCATATTGTCAAGAAGTGCACAAAAAAATATTTAATATTTAACACATTATAAATGATAAATAATAAAGATTAAACATTAAAATGTTATCTTAAGATATATTATAATTATTAAAAGACTAAGAGGTAAACTAATGCCGAATGATTAAAATGTTAAATCTTAATGATACCTCTTAACTATTCAGTATTAGGGTTAACTATTAATCAATAATAGATTATAAATCATTAAAAGTTATCCTATTAATGACTATTAATAAGCTTTCTTGTATGATGTCGAGGAAGGTCTCATGTTCACGATCATTATTCTTGCAAAACACCAAACGGTCCAATCTTAAAAAACTTATTAGAATAAAAAGATTTATATTTTAGATATTTAGTTTTTTTATTTATTTACTTAAAACTCTTTATCATTTAATACAAGAGAGACCGGAAATTCTTTTTGGAATTCATACAAAATTCCCGCGTGTCATTTATAAATCTTTATCTATTATATAGTATAGAGTATAGATAGATATAAAGAGTTAAATATATTTTACATCCCTAAGTTTTCATATAAATTGCCATTTGAATTTAAAATTTTAAATTTTGCCATTTGCATCCAAAAATCTTACAAAAATTGCCGTTTGAATCCAATTAAGTATTCCTAATTAACGTCGTTAAGTTTTTCCGTTAAGTTTCCTAAATTAAAGGTATTTTAGTCAAAACAGTTACAAAATAAAAATCAGCTCTACGTGATAAATTTTAGACGTTCAGTCTCTTTTGGTAATCACCATTGCGATTTTAATTACAAGGAATGATATGTCAGCATTTTTTTCATTTTATCAAGAAATGCATCTCTGGATGTTTTATTAGATAAAATAAAATATAATTATAACTAACTAAAAGTGATTCATTTTTAACTTTATAAAACATACAAAACAAAAATACATATAAATAAATAAACAATTGATATAACATAAATTATTTGAATAATAACCATAAAAGAAAAATTATCATAAAAATATAAGAACAATTAATAATATAACATTAACGGCCAATAAATAATAATCATAAAACATCAATGATCGTAACCATAATTAATATTAAAACCATAGAAATCTATGTTTAATAAAACGGCCAAAAGTAACACGATTATTAAACCAAAATATATTAACAAGACGTAACAATAAAATACTATTATAGAGACAAATTATAATTACAACTATCAAAAGAAGCTAAACATATAAAAACCCTCACGTGAGTTGGTTTTTTATTTTGTAATTTTTTTTAACTAAAATAACTCTCATACTGAAAACTAAACAGAAAAAAATTAACCGTGTTAGTTAGGTGTAGCCAAATGCATTCAAAAAAAAATTTTAATAAAACCTTTAAATGCAAATGATAATATTATTTTAAGCTTTTGAATTTAAAAGACAATTTATATGAAATTTGAGGGACATAAAACGCATTAAAATAATATAAATAAGTATTTTCAAGATGGAAGAATTAAAAATGAAATTAGTGGACGATGGAGGTTGTGGGTTCAACGGATGCTTCTAGCAGTAGCGGGTATATACCCATTCCAAACCATTTCACTACGGCCCCAGCCACCCAATCAGCTCACCCAAATCAACGATCCAATCAGCCATGGCGTCTCTGCTGATTCACTCTCCGATTTCACCCTCTAACTCTCCACCTCCATCTTCTTCCTCAAGATCAAACACTCTATTCATCTTCAACTACAGCCATAACATACCCAACAGCAGAAGAAATAGAATCCTTTCCATACGTGCTCAAGTCTCCGATTCCGACCCATCTCCCTCCTCCTTTTCCCAGTTCCAGTTCCCAGATCAATCAAAGGCCGATGAACTCAAGTCTTTAAAGTTCAAGTTGCTGGTTTGTGCTTACCTTATTGATGCTTTGATTTCATTGCATTTGTGTTCATTATTCTTGTGTTTCAAGTTTCATTTGCCAAATTTGTCCAATTGGGTGGCTAAAAGTTATGAGCTTGCTGTAGTATCTTGCTTGTTGGGTATAAGTTATGAAATCTCTCTGTGTAGTTAAGTTTATCTGTTATCTTGGTTCTGTTTGATTGCGTTAAAGAATGAGTTTACAGTGGCTATTAAGTTATGAACTTGTTATTGAATCTTGCTTGTTGGTTAGCATATGGAGTTTGTGCTATAATTTAGTTATATATAGAGTTTGTTTGGGTTATGTTTTTATCTCAAACGGGTCAAATGCAAAAGGGGGCAGGTTGGCTAACAAGGCAACCCGGACCTACTTAGATTAAATGTTTAAAGAGAATTGAGATTATTAAAGTAGTTATATGGTTTCCGCTCCCCAAACCTATAAATAGCTCTGTAATGAGTGAGATTATACCGGGTATGTTTGTTTGTTTGTTTGTTTAAAGAAATGGAAGAAAACAGTGTTTGTGTGTTGAATTGTAACCATTTTGACCCATTATCCAATGTCACAGTCTGCTAATTCTGCCAACTCGAGTAATATATTGAACCAAGTTATGGAATTATGGCTATATTGGTCGGATACTCGTTTAGCCCTCAACTCGAATTGTGCAAAACTAGATGGTTCTTGCAGTATCATCCATACCAAGCTACTAGTACCTTGTTTGAATCAATGATTTATGATATGGTTAATTGCAGAGTGCTGTTTCCGGGCTTAATAGAGGGCTTGCTGCAAGTGAAGAAGATTTGCAGAAGGCAGATTCTGCAGCCAAGGAGATTGAAGCTGTTGGAGGACCTGTTGATCTTTCAGCCGATCTTGAAAAACTTCAAGGAAGATGGAAACTGATTTACAGCAGTGCGTTTTCTTCTCGTACTCTAGGTGGAAGCCGTCCTGGCCCGCCCACTGGAAGGCTACTTCCTATAACTCTTGGCCAGGTATCTTGTAACAACTCATCTCATATGAACAGAAAGCCAAAGCAAGTTTAATCAGGGTACTCTATACATATTATCATATTGTTGTGACTATAATCAGTTTTTCTTATTGCAGTCTGATTATTTAACGTCACATAATGTCGTTGTTGAGAATGCCATCTGATCTAGATACCATCTTATTTTCGTCTTTGAAAACAGGTATTTCAACGTATTGATATCTTGAGTAAAGATTTTGACAACATAGTTGAGCTTGAACTTGGCGCGCCATGGCCTCTTCAACCGATAGAAGTGACTGCTACTTTAGCCCATAAATTTGAGATCATAGGTTAGTCATTGTGAAATCAGTTTCCCTAATGCCATTTTTGCAGTTTTACCGTACTTAAGCGCTTCACTGATAATCGTTACATTCTCAACAGGAAATTGTACAATCAGAATCATATTTGAGAAAACAACAGTAAAGACAACAGGAAATTTATCACAGCTGCCGCCATTGGAGGTACCTCAACTACCAGAACAATTTAGGCCATCAACTAATAGAGGGAGTGGTGATTTTGATGTTACTTACCTCGATTCGGATCTTCGGATAACAAGAGGCGATAGGGGCGAGCTTAGAGTCTTTGTGGTCTCATAAAAATGTAATTTGAAATCTCATTGCTTCATATGTACAATTATACAATATGACCTACTGGTTCATATATAAGAATGCAATATAAAGTTGTTACAGATTCATTTATGTAAAAGTTTGTCGAATTTGCTACAAGCTCAATCAACGCGTTCTTCGTGTGTTCAATCATGTGGTTTATTATGGTTTATGGCACACCCCATCGCTGCAACCGGAGTCTGACCATGTTGCATCTGTGGTTGATGGGTCTTTGTTTCTGGTTCTGGAAGGTCTCGTGCTCCCTTCGCCTTGTTTCTTTCGTGGTTTTCTTACGCTTGTTTCTGCGGGTGACTCTGTCCCGAGAAACGAGTTCTTGAGTCTCCTGGTTCGACTGCTCTCATTTACTGACGATTCACTGGTGTTGCTCCTGTTCTTTCTGGTCTTGTGATTGGATGCTTCATTCCCATGAGTCGACCGCTTGGTTTGCTTTGTCTTGTGCGCGCGACTAGGTGAATCAGTGGTGCCCCCACCCAACCCACGATCTTAAATTCGCAACGTTAAAACATTCATAATAAGCACAACCTTAAACATCAAATGAAAACCTTAATATGATCTTATTACGGCTTTACCTTTCGATCCAGCATTCTTTTCACCAGGCTGAGACTCCGAACCGCCCTGATACTCGTTCATCTGTAACAATCAAATAATGTAACTGTATAAGGAAAACTAGATGGTCATTGAATGAATTAGGCATGCTAATCATTACTCTATGGGCTTTATTATCATATGAAACAGTAAACACAAAAAAGTGGTTTTGGGCAAGACCGACCAGTTTGGACCCGTCCTAAAGTTATCCATTTTGCCCAAACCCACGACCCGTCCATATTACCACCTCTACATACGAGTCGTACTAACCCAACTAGGCGCCTGGGTAGAGGGACCATCACATCCGATGTGTGCTACATGTTTAACATCTGTGGGCGCTCCGATCTGAATTTCAGGTTCTTTTTCATTATCTGTGTCTATAAAACATCATGTCGTTTAGTAAATCATGATCTCAAGTTAGAAAAGAAATATAATGAATCTATGCACGCATATGTGTATTACCGAATATGCATTTGAGGCCTCGGAAAAAACCTTTCATCATGGTGTTGGGAAGCCGAAAATAAACAAAAAATGCGAATGATATGGCTAGTATTGCTTGTTAGCTGGATCATATGGGAGCTTCCTATCTTCAACAACATACAGTTACCACCTAATGTTAGAAAACCTTATTCAAAACCAAACCAACATACATACGCATACACATACGCGTGTGTATGCATATATGTGTGCGTATATGTATAATGCATGCATCTTACAAACACATATAAACGCTCACATCACGTATGGAAACTCATGCCCCACATGATCCCGCGGAGCAAGCATTCGCGAGCTGTTTAGAATGGAAGAATGCCGCGACCAGAAACCAAAGATGTATGATACGAATTCGAAGATAATAACACGTTTTTTTTCGCTTTGAAAGAGAGTATTGATTAAAAATAAGGGGGAAAATAGGATAAACAGTTAAACAAGAAACTTAGAAATGGTTTGTTAAGGTTGTGAATCAACACAAACCATTGGTGACCTCCGCATTATAAGGGAGCCAACAAAATTTCAAGAAATCCTTAAGGTTCATGGTTTACTTAACATTGAAGTATGAAGTGACCAAAATATTTGTTTATTATTATTATTTTATTTATGTTTATACTTATTATTATACGTGACAGTAACATATGTGGTCGATATCAAATGCAACCAAAATCAACCGTAGAAAATGCATTTGATTGCAAAAAAGACTCAACCGATTGTGTTTGTGTGTTACGATCTAACCATATTTTACATATTAGTAATTATACTAGAGTTCAAGGAAGAAAGAAAGGAATAATAGTTTTATTATTATATACTGTAGTTAAAAGAAGAAAGAAAGGAACATTAGTTTTATTATTTTTTAAATTACATTTCATCTCTCTACTGTATGATGTTTTTATTTTGTTTTTCTATAATAACTTTCGTTCGTGAATATTGTATTTTAAAACTAGAATATGCGGTTGTTTTTTGTTTTCTTTGTCTAATGTTTCTATATTAGTTTTTCTAAACAATGTTGTATTTAAAATTGAGTTTTTAATCATATTTACGACAGAGTACGGTTTTTATGGTAGAGTTTATTTTTGAGGTTTTATGACGTGGTGTGGCTTACTTTTATGACGAAGTAGGCATTTCAATTTTATATGGTGGTGTGACAATCATTGGGATTTTTTTTTTTGACAATCATCATAATGTTCAATTATGAGCCAACTATCTTTAGTGCAAAGTTGAGAATCGGGTGTGACCTTGTTCATTGGTTTGTAGGTAGTGGTGTTCAAAAAAACCGGTTGAAGAAACGGTTTCATTAAAAAAACCGGAACCGGTTTTTGGCCCAAACCGGTTCCAACCCGACCCAAACCGGCGATTTTTAATCGGTTTGGGGTATTTCCCATTCGAACCGGTTCTTAACCCGGTCCGGTTTCAAACAGGTATTCAAACCGGTTCTTAAACCGGTTCCCAAACCGGTTCCCAAATCGGTTTTCAAACCGGTTTTCTTATTCTAGCCGTTGGGTAACGGCTATATAGCCGTTTTTTAGCCGTTAGATGTCCTTTTTGACCGTTTTTTGGTGGTTTTTTTTTACCATTATACCCCCAATAGGTTAGTATATATATGTAGTGTATGTTTTGGTTGAATCACAACAACTTAAAACGCTCTCAACTCTCAAAAATCGCAAAAAATGCTCAATACTTTCATTCTACAAAAAACTCTCTCAAATGGCTTCATCAAGTGCTTAATCATCCGTTGGTTGTGATGCGTCTTCAAGCAACGTGGTGGTAGCAATCCTTCCTACTAATAGGAACCGCGAAGTATGATGCAATTACGATTTATGTCAAAAGGCTAGCGGTCCGAACAAAGCTCGTTGCAAGTTTTGTCATAAGTTTTTCAAAAAAGATGCAAACACAACTTTGAGAAACCATATTGAGCATAAATATTGCAAGGCGTTGAAAGGTCAATCGTCTCAAGGTCAAGCTTCAATGACCAACGAAGAAAATGTTTGGGCTTATAACGTTGATGCGGTTCGGGAGCAAATGGCACAGTTTGTAATTCAAGAAAGCTTGCCATTCAAACATTTCGACAACGAACTTTTGACTCGACTCATTCAATAAACTCTCCAACCACGTTACACCAATGTAAGTCGTGCTACTCTTCGAAGAGATTGTTTAAAAATGTGGAAAAAAGCAAAAAATGAATTAATATCTTATTTTGAAAATTTACAAACTGGTGTTAACTTAACTAGTGATTTTTGGTCGACTCCTCACGGTTCACCGGACTCGTACATTTGTGTCACCGCCCATTGGGTTGAACCCGATTCATGGCAAATGATGAAACGTACGATTGCGTTTGAATTATTTGATTATCCTCACACCGGCCAAAACATTTTTTATCTTATTGATAAAGTTATTAAAAAGTATAAATTAGAAAACAAAATATTTTCTATATCTTTTAATAATGCGTCAAATAACACACTTGCGATAGATCCTTTAAAATTAAAATATAAACCAATGTGTGACGGTGTTTTTTTCCATAGTCGATGTGTTGCGCACATCATAAACTTAGCCATTCAAGACGGTTTAAGAACCATTGAAACAGTGAAAGATGGTTTTAAAATAATGTTACGTGACATTTTAAGCAATAACCAAAGATATAGTAAATATCGTAAGTTTTGTAAAGACGCAAATTCCAAATGTTTAGGTCCGAATTGGGACGTACCTACACGATGGAATTCCACTTGTAACATGTTTGAAAAGGCAATTGAAAAAAAAGAAAGTTTAATAGTCTTTCATAATAGTTTGGTAACTCATGGAAAGGCAAATACTTACCATCCAGCGGGTTGGTCCGTTATTAAAGAAATAAACAAAATGCTTCAAATTTTTAAAAATGCAACTACTTATTTTTCTGGAGTTTATTATCCAACGAGTCCGTTAGTACTTCGCCAAATTTATTTATTGACCTCAAAATTAAATGAGATGTCGTTTAGGGTAAACCTTATTCGGATATGATACCCCCAATGAAAGAAAAACTTAAAAAGTATTTTAAAAAAATGCCACCGGCTTTTAAATGTGCCGCTGCATTAAACCCTTGTTTAAATTTGTCGGGGGTAGAAACTTTACTTGATAAAATTACTTCTAATTTGGATTTAGAAGATGAAAACCCCTTTTATGGTTAAACTTTAAAAGCTACTTTTAATCAACAATTAGAAAAAATGATGTTTATTTATTAAAATATGGTGAAACATCACATATCCATGAGTCATTGAGGCATGCGGCACATGCCGAAAGTTCAAATGATCCAATGTTTGCTTTATATAATACTTTAAGTGATGAATGTAATAAACGTCAACGTGGTAACACTCCGAGTAGTGAACTCAGGAGGTATGTTGGAACCAACTTTTTATCCACCATGAGTCCACAAGATTTTAAAAATTTTGACTTGTTGGCTTGGTGGAAAGGTAAGGAAGATCTATTTCCCATCCTATCCACCATGGCCCGAGATTTACTAACCGTCCAAGCTTTCACGGTAGCTTCGGAATCTGTTTTTTTTGTTAGTGGCAGGGTTATATTGACAAGACGAACTCGTCCGCAAGCGGTTGAAATGTCAATTTGCTTGAAGGATTTTTTGGATGTCGCGAAAAGAGTACAAGACAAATGCTCACTTGAGGGAGAATTGGAATACGAAGCAGAATTATACGAGTACGAGGTAGAGAGCAGATTGACACCCGAAATGACGATGATGAAGCGACATATGATGAGTACCTTCGTAACAGTTCCGGTTTTGGTGGCGAAGAATAAACGTACAAGTATGCAACGAACGAACGGAGAACGACCAGTCGTTATTTAGTTTTTACAAAACTATTATTTAATCTTCTATGTTGTTTAAATTGTTTATATGTTTTATATATCATATATCTCACTTTCATTATATATCTCACTTTCATTATATAATAATTTCAGTATTTAACATTAAATAAAATAATGATATTATTATATTAATAACAATTATAATCAGTTAGTCACAACAAGTAAAAAAACAATAATAATAAAAAAAACCACCACCATCATGATATTAATTAAAACATTAATAACAAAAATTTTAAATTAATATAAATATAATTATATATTTTAACAAAAGTTTTAAATTTTCTATAAATTTGCTTTTAATTTATTAATATAAATATGATATATAAATATAATTTAATTTTTCTTTAAATTATTTTATTATGAATAACCCAAAAAAAAAAACAACCCGAACCGGTTTCCAAACCGGTCCGAACCGGTTTCCAAACCAGTTTGGTCGGTTTGGGTTTGTTCCGCTGAACGGGTTTGGGGCCAAACCGGTTTTAACTTTCGTTGACCAAACCGGTTTCGATTTGGACCCCAAACCAGTTTGGGAAAATACCCGGTTTGTACACCACTATTTGTAGGTGACCCTATCCACTTGCATATCTCGATGCAATTCTTCCTTGATTACTATGGTTGGCTTCCCATAAAGCAAAGCTATTACTTCATCAAAATCAAATATCAATGCAAGGACGCGGTAGCTACTAATAGTTAACATTTGTTATTATTTAGCTGACAAATATAGATGATTTGGTATTTTTATAACTAAAATAATTATAAATAATAAAGATAAATAGATATTAAAAAGATAATCAAGCAATGTAATGTCCACTTAGGGGGTGTTTGGTTTGTTGAAGGTGTTGGAATTAGAACTAAAATTAGAATTAGAAGAACTTGGATTTAGATTTCAAAGGAATTGGAATCAATCAAAGGAATTTAAATTCTAAATGCATTTTAGTTATATTACACTTAATAAGGAACTTGAATGTATCATTAATTGCAAACCGCCACCATCTTCAACTACCGATTATTGCCGTTACGCACCACCGACCGTGTGTCACCCTCACCACCGACAATTGATTGAGACCAACGATCGCGCCCGCTGCTGACAACCGCCATACCCTCCTGTTGCCATCGCCGCCACCAACTAATCACGCCTACCGCTAAAAACCGGCTAGGTCGGGGATGATGGTCGGTGGTCAGCTGCGGGCGTGGTCGGTGGAAATGAATGTTTGTCGGTGGTGGGCGCGGTCAGTGGCGATTGGCGATTGTCGACGACAAGCACAGTCAGTTATTGGCGAGTTAGGTTTTCGAGGATGGGGAGACAAGTGGGAAATGTGTGGGGTGACATGGTTTTGGGTAGTCGTGAAGAGCGCCTATCAAGGTTAGCGGGTGCCTACAAGGATCGGTGAATGGTAGCGAAGGTTGGTGGCGACGGTAGTGTTAGTTGGTGGTGGGCGGGGATGGTAGGTGGCAGTTGGTGGCGGAGGCTAGGGGTTGGTGGAATTTGAAATACTTTAAATTTTGAAAGTTTCATTTGAAAAAATTTGAGGGAATTCATTACGATTTTAATTCTAGTTTATTTCTTAATCAAACACACTAAGAATGGAACTCAAATTCAGTTCCAACAACCCACTGCCTACCATACACATTGATCAATGTAATTCAGATACTAATTTAATTAAATTTCTTCGAATTCTTGCATACCAAACGACACCTTTGACTTTTAATCCATCTTGTCAAACAATGACAACATACACAAATTTATGATGATATCATTCTATACGTGTGTAACATGAAAATAGATTAGACTCCCGTCAATGCTACCTAATCATATGAATTTTTGGAAAGTTAAAACGATACTAATATAGTAACCACCTAAGTCAATCCACGATGATCCAATGATACAATTTTGTTAAATATAAACGTAGACTAAACTCTTGTTAAAATTATTTAATTCTATAATTCTTTGAAAAGCTAATATTATAACACATACCAGCCACCTCAAGTCCTATTATAATAAAATATAAATAGGAAAGACACGTGCCAGCTAGGGGTGTGCACGGTGCGGTTAATACAATTTTCGAAACCAAAACCGCGAGTTCGGTTAATACCATTTTTTTAACCACAACCGCAACCGAAACTTCGGTTAACCACACTTCGGTTAACCACACTTCGGTTAACCACCGGTTATGGTTAATTTGCGGTTAATTTCGGTTAATTAACCAATATATTTAACATATGCTTTTAAACCAAAATATTAACTAATAAATTATTGTTAGGCTAGTTTTGGACCAATTTTATAAGCATGTGCACGATATGGTTTGTTTTTAAGGTCTTGCCAAACCGAAATTGAAGTCAGGGTGTGCATACAACAATGTATGCACGCATTTTGTATTGTTTCTGTTTGTTTATGATGTTTTTCAATACATAACGGAATCCACTATGTAAATATATTTTTATAAATGTGAATTAAAAAGGATGAATATATGAACTTCTAGTAAGATCATAAAGAGTATTGTAAATTTATTATAAATTAATAAAATTCGGTTCGGTGCGGTTAATGCGGTTAATTTGCACATCAAAACCGAAACCGAACCGCAATGTGTGGCTAATTGGTTATGCCTTAACCGAACCGTCCGTTAATTGTTCGGTTCGGTTAATTTGGTTCGGTTAATGCGGTTAATTCGGTTATGGTTCGGTTAAATCGGTTATTTGCTCACCCCTAGTGCCAGCATCACATTTCTCATCTTTTATTATTTTTTTTTTGCTTCTCTCTCCTATTAAATAATAACATTAATTATTAATAATATTATCTAACTTTTTTTTAGATTAAAAGTAGTTTTTGAATGAATTAAGAAAGAGATCTTTTTAATAATATTATTTATAAAGAAATAAATTATATAAAACAAAAAAATTTTCTAGAACATCAAAGTTTTTTAAAAATACAAAATATTTTAAAATTGGAGCTTTTACAAAATATATTATTATAAGACAAAAATAATTATAGTTGGGAGTTATAATAAGTAAATTTTTTAAAATGAAATTATATATACTATTAATAAACAAACGGAAGGAATAGTGTGCTGTTGGTTATTAAGTATTGGCCACAGTTGTTTTTTATTTTTGTAGTTTTGGCCCCTATGTAATACTTGTATAAAATCAAGTACCCATGTTCTGCTTTGCACCTTTTTTTTTAAAGAGAAAAAATGCCTCATCGGCACCTCCCCGGTGGTCTTTCCTGCCATCGATGGTCCTCATCGCCGCGTCCGTCCTGGTTGCCTGTTTTTGCTGGCGATGGTGGTGGTGAGCCTATTCTGTCTTCCGCTCATACCCTTTAGGGTTTTCGGAGAACGTAACCGCCGCCGTAGTTGCACCTCCTGGTGGTTGTCAACGACGCCGCCGTTGTCTATTCTGGTTGCGGTGGTTGTCGCCAAGGCCTCCGTTGTACTTCCCGGTGGTGATGATGGCGGTTAGGGTGTTATTTCCCTTTGATGCCCTTTAGGGTTTTCGTATCTCGCAGTGTTTTTTGAGGATGGTAATGATTTCTTCTCTGGTTGACGTTCTGCATCCCATTTATGGTTGAGATGGGCATGACTGTCATGTCAAGCTGATTCAAGCTTGAGATTCTTAGAGCTCCAAAAAAGGTCAAAGAAGGCCGGCAAAGGCTGCAATGGTGGTGGTGCAGTCACATTTATGACCCCTGCTCATCTAAACTTGGTGTATTTATTGATTTATTTTGATTATTACCTTTCATGTGTTTTATTTGCTTTTTTCCTTCTTGACTACAATGCCTAGCAACTGTTTGTCTTTTGGCTTGCGCTATACTCGGATGGAACATTTCACACTGATGCTTGATGTATGGTCCAAAAGAATGTTGGTTTAAAGTAAGGAGAGTTGAAAATTGCTTTATAATTATGGGAAGGGGATATCGATGCTTGTAGTAGGTCAAAGCGTGGTGGATAACACTATCGTGGTCTTATGGGTTTCAATATTGAAGCATTATGTTACCGTATGACGGGTTAGTAACAAAATCGTACAGGTGAATCGTTGGGTCAATGATGATGACCATCGCCTCATCCCTCATCCCTCATTTGAGACTTTGTCATGTAAATAGTTTTATATGTTGTATTTTTTTATTTTTATGCCTAGGTGAATAGGTGAGGATGAATCATTGTTCATCACTTCTGGGTGCTTGATAGTTCAATGGCAATGATTGCAAACCGAAAATGGTGTCGGTTTTCATGGCTTGACAACTGTTTATGTTATGCAGCCATAACTCACCGTTGGTTTTGAGCCTTATCGTTGGTGTTACTACTTTATTAGATTAAAGCTATTGATTAACAAACGGAAGGAACAATATGTTGGTTTATTAGGTATTGGGTGCGGTTCTTTTATGCTTTGCAGTTTTGGCTCATATTGTGTGAACTGATAAACGATAATATGTTTTGTATGTGGTGTTGTGCTACTAAGTAAGACTTTCACTGTGATTTTTTACTGTTCCACTTATCTTGCAAAGACTGATAAGTCGATGATGATTAATACATGTTCATCTAAGACAATTTGTGTGGTTCAAAGGCTATGGTTATTTTTCAAAAATTGTGTTGGTTGTTGTGCAATAGCATCCATTTCTTGTGTTCATCTAGGATTTTTTTTAAACTTAAAACAATATACGAATTTCATTTGAAACGACGTGTATGTGGCTATGACGATGAATCAGAGGCTTGGTTCACCCCGTCTATCACACGCGCAACGCGCGTAGATGTACACCACTAGTTCTTTTAAAAACAGTTTGTTTCAAACAAAAAGTTTTACTTTTTTTTGGAAAAAACAAAAAAAGTTCAAAAATAAAAGTTTAAAAAATTAATATTATTATTTTATTACTTATATTCCATACTCATATGTAATTTTAATCATATCTTATCTTAGAATATCGTTTTATAATTAATAAATTTTTTTATGTTTAATATTTTATGTATTTAACCCATGTAATATACGAGTTTACTAAAACTTATCACTTAATAAAAACATAACGAAGTTCTTTAATTTATGAATATCGTATTACGAATATATGAACTACAAATTTACACTAGTAAACCATAATCATACATTTCTAATGATACAAGGAATTCATAACAAATGTAATGGTTTTTGCAAGCACATGCATAAGGATGCACATTTTAATTACAATCATGCATGTTTCAATCCCATCCGTCATTCCTAGTGAAATGCCATGAAAACATATTCATAGATATATACATTCATGAATAAATATCTTAACACATACGATTTTTCTAAAATAATATGGTCAAGATAACCACGAGATTAATATATAATCAAGTCAAACAAGCACACATAATCATTGAAAAAAATTCAAGAACATGTTAAAGTCATTAACATAATCATCATTAAAAATCACATGCTCATCATCAAAGTTAGCTAGGTTTCATTAAATCTAAGTGAGCCAAGAGTTTTATCTCATGCTAACTACAAAAACACTCAACCAACTTGAATAATCAAAGAGATACATGGTTAGATGAAGAAACCACAGCAAATCAAGCTAGGATGAGTTGTATGATGTTTGAAATTTCATTGGAGTGTTTGATCTTTAATCTTGACATCTCTTCCTTTTATAGATACTCGCTATGGTTTTCGGGAGTGGAGAGAACTAAAGTTTGCACCCCCAAATGTTGTATGTGAAATATGAGACTTAATTTATGTTAAAAAGAGGGATGTGCGCCAAACATGGTCATGTTCGAAAGTGACATGGCAGTGTCATCCATTAGATATGTAAATTTTGATCTAATGGTGACATAGCCATGTCATAGCATGACGTGGCAATGTTAGAATTCAAACTTCAACAATTCCATCTATTTCTTGAGTTTTTTTATCAAAATCATCAAGTCACCATCAAAACCTATAAAAATTAATATATAACACAATTAACTGTCGATCCATATGAATTTGCAAATAAAAGCATTTAAAATGAGGGATAACAAGAGGTGAGGTCTTTACATATCAATCTTGGACACTAATACACTAGACTATTAAGTCATATCTAAATGATAATTAGCTTAAAAAATATACATTCCTTCTAAAAAGAAAGTTCATGGATTAACAAGAGTTGAGGTGTTTATGAAACTTGTTGTAATATCTGCATTCAAACGCTAATGTGTATTTGTGGGTGGTGATCCCTACCTAGATTAGGAAGACTTTTCCATAGGTGATGGCTATGTTAGTTAGTAGGAAGAGAAGTAGTTAGTGATCCTTATCAATAAGTGATTAACAAAGAGTCATTGTGATCACTGCCAAGCTTAGTGAGAAGAGAAAGATGATCTCTATTATGATTAGCAAGAAGATTAATGATTATGTTATTGGTAAGAAGCTCACCACTATAAGCATGAAGGTGTTTGTATTCTTGGTAGAGATTAAACATTTTGTTCTCCTTGATCTCTACTATGCCCTTATATGTAACATGTATGGTGCTTAGCATATCGTTGAAATAAGATAAGTTTCTATTGAATAATAGGGACCATTTGGTTGATACGTACTTGTAATTGATTTGGCTCAAAAGTAAATATTCATAAGCTTCTTTTCATCTCTAGACTGCTGACTCTTAGACTTGGTAATAATAATAGAAGGATTATGTATTATCTTTGATTAGTAGACACAAGTGAGTAGTGATGAGTATTTAGTGTTAAAATTAGTGTTCTTTCTCAATTCAATTCTTGTTCTTTGTTTGTGTTTTTTACATGGGCTGTTTCTATAATAAAGATTTGTTCGAGGGGCGATGCTAGCAAAAGTCAATTCTCTTGCTGTATAAATAATTTAAATATACCGTTTTCGGGTCTTGTCTAGCAACGAAGATTCTAGGGTTTTCTCACTTTTCTCTCTAAGCTTGTTTTCATCATCTTTGTCAATCTTCTGAACAATCTTTGTGACAAGCAACACACGGTTGCTTGTCTTAATGGTTTGATTGTTAGTTTTCACATTTGATGTTGTTGAATCATATTTTTTTGTTCCTGTTCTTCGTTCATTGTTTTTGAGAGATTTCAAGAGTTTTTACTTTAAATATTGTCTATAGTAAACTTTGAATCCAAAAAGATTACATTTAGACATATTGAAGTCAATGGTTTAAAATACGGTCCCTCTCATTATCAGTTGTTTTTTAAGACACATCTTGGCGAGACCTAAAGCCCAATATGACATGGATGACGATGTGGTAGACAATTTGGGAAAGCAATAGCTTTTTTTTAATTAAAATGATGTATTTTTACACCTGTGTTATGTATATGTATAGTGTACACTCCGAGGTAATCTTTTTTTTTTAAATAATTATTTAGAGAGTTTGTATTTATATCTATTAATTTAATCAATTATTAACTTGTGTTTTCTTAATAAAACAATGTCTGAACCTCGTTTAAAATGTGTACCGTTTAAACCACCATTAAGGTTCTCTTAAACCCTCGTTTAGAATAAGTGCTGCCTGTCTAAACTCCATAATAATTTGTAAAGGGTATGAGTAGTAATTTACCCACTTTAGAATTATCATGTGTAAACCCATTTTTCATTAGGTTACAACTCCTTCAAGCTTATTGTACAAGCTATTAAAGCGTTTACTTTTGAATTTGTATTATGCCCCTCATAAAGTTATATTCTAACTCTTTTAACGTTGAGTGCATTTTCTCTTAAAACCCCATATACTTTTCTAACCGGTTGTTTTTACTTTCTTTTAACCCTGCGGCTACTCATGATTATTTTTATCTTTTAATATCCATTTATAACTTTAAAATTATAATGTTTGTAAGATTCAGAATAGAATAGACCGTAACTATATGTATTGTTATCAATGTGTCAGTGTAAACTTTATCCAAACCTATATCATGTGTAATGATGTACAAGTTATCAAAACACACACATACAAGCGTTAAAACAACTTCCATATTACTTTTTCGTTGCAAATGTTTTTTAGAAAATTCTGGATTTCTTTTTTGGCTCGCGTGTCTTTCAACATGAATTTTTCCACCAAATTAAAACTAATGTGCAAATTCAAAATCAAGCCATATAAATTAGCACCATGCGTACACACAGGCTTCTCAAAACTTGCTTTTCTTAATAGCTATTTGGATCACTAACGTATCACTGGCCCGCCCAATTATTCCATTACTCAAGTATGAAACCTTAGAGCTCTAGACTGGCACGTCCCGAAAAATAGCTCGTACATCAATATGTCTCCATCACTCACAAACCTGAAATCACTCTCAAAAAAAAAATCTTATGACCAACATAAAACCTCTATCATATATGTAAAACTTAAACCCAAGATTTCATTTTAGCGTTGAATAGCCTACCTCGAAAACTTAGTGGCTGTTTGATATATCTTACCCGGTCAGAAGGTGGTGACCGGGTAGGAGGTTGTTCCAAAGCTGACTGGATAAGTGAAAAAATACGCATGGGTCAGTAGTGTCGGACCGGGTCAGACGCGAAAGAGTGTAAATCAAACACGCTGACCGGCCAAAATATCTAACCGGGTTAGTGGGTCAGACATTTTAACTGGGTTAGAAGAAGATCAAACAGCCACTTAGGTTAAGAATTATTGACCTCAAACTTGTTTTTGATGTAAAAAAAAGTAATATATTTAATTTAGATTTTGATGTCACCAAAAGCCTAAAACTTGATGTGAAGTTGTGAACCATATTTTACGAATCGCATTACAACCCATTTCGTTTCTCCTATAGAAGCCGACTTCTTCTTCTTCGTCTTCGTCTTCTCTGAAGCAACTGCCTACTGTTCAACATCTTCCAATCTTCAAGTAAGAATTTTGTACTCCTCAGCTTCAAATATTGACATTTGGGGTTTCTTTCCATTTGATCTTTTAGGGTTTAAGTGTACGCGTTTCTATTGCTTCGATTCTTGAAGTTTTTTCGCTTCCAACGTTCAATTATTCACGGCTTTGTGGCTTTTGTATAATAATCTGCTTCGATTTTTAAGAAATTTTTGATTTTGATGGTTCTAAGAGCTGGATATTATCAATTTGGTACCGACTATGTTTGTTTCTCTAGCCATTTGAGTTGTTTTTTTGTCATGTGAACTGTCTCTAATATCCTGCTATTTAGGGTTATGTTTAAATGTCTGTTTGATTCCCGTTTATTTTAAGATTAATATATGTTTCATCTGCTTCATAGTTTTGTGGATTTGGTGATGTTGAAAAGGGACACCAACTGTTTGATAGAATTCCCCAATGAGCAACACATGCTTGCAGCACATACTTATACCAAAATTCTTTTTGATGCTTTTTTTTGAAGAAGAATGCATAATCTTTAAATTTAATAGCCACTGAGGTTGATTATATGTATTTATAAACCCTTGAATACATTATTCTCAAAACGTGAACTTGAATGTGTTTGTTTCTCTAGCTTGAAGTAAATTTTGATAGCCATGTGGGCTTTGACATTATAGATCAAAGGCTATCCATTTTTTTCTAGGAGAGGGCTAGGCCTCGCCTGGGTGCCTAGGCGTGCATGCCTGTCGATTACATAGAAGAGTGGGTGTAAAGATTTTCAGGAATGAAGAGAAGACATTCACCTTTTTATATTTAGTTTATTCCTTGCTCCTAACTGATCATTATTGAGTTAAAGAAACAGATTTGACATGCTTCATCAACATGTTTTTTGATCTACATTATAGGCTACTCTCTTCTGTATCTCTTCTCACATCTACATACATCAAGAATTCATACAATAAGGAGCAAACTAATAATGTTATTATTGTTTCCCAGAATCAGAGAAAACATCATCTAGCTGAAATAGCTTACTCTATCTAACCACTGGTTTAGGCTGCAGTTGTTTCATACAATCATGCTCTTTTCTTTCTGCTTCTTATAATTGTGTTTCTCTTTTAATTGCTTTTTATGTCAGATGGCAGAGTCCAGAATCATTTATGAATCTAAATCTAATTTCTTTTTTGTGATGCTAGAAATGCTCTTTTTTGTTAAGAATAGTTATCCATATAATTGTGTTTAATATGCGGATTATTTATGAAATTTAGAAGATTTTTGTTTTAACAGAAGAGCCAAGGGGTTACCCTGTATGACCATCCATTGACCCTTTTTTTGATAAGTTCTAGAAAAAGACTTCTGTTCAATTACCCATTTGATCAATTATGTGATATTCATGCCCATTTTTTCACCTTTGCCTTTTGAAGAGGCCTGAGAAGCCTAAAATGTTTAACTGTCTTTAACTAGCAATCACCTTGAAATTGGAGATCAATATACTATTTGTTGCTACCACACACACATTGCCATTGTGCTTCATAGTGCATCCTATTGTTATGTCTAGCTCCTAATTATCCTCTCTAAAGCTGTAGAATATATCTTCAAAGAAACAACAATTCAAAAAAATTCAGCAGTCTGGTTCTTAATCTTTGGCAGATGTCACAACGAGGTGTTTGGCAGCTTCAGAAGCTGATTGTCAGCTACTGTAACTGGGGTGGAAGTAGTAGGGGTGCCAGGTATGTTATTTATATATACATATTTTCTTAAATATGCTACCGTGACTAATTTTTTGTTGTAGTTTCTGTTTATAGTAGTCAAAATGGTGCTTTTTTATAAATCATTCGTTCACTGAATACGATAATCTTCAATGTCCAAAATTTATGCAATATACTACTGTAGGATTTACTATGAGCTAAAAGTTATTTAATCAAGTGTTGTCCATGGTACATCAAGGTAATTTCTAATGGTCTAACTGAGTCTTTCCAAAATGATGTTCTTACAAAGCTTATTTACCAAAAAGGTGTTGGTTTAAAAATATTTACCAAAATAGTGTAATAATAGTGACATCAAAGGAAAATCGCACTTGTTAGCTTCTCACTCCTAATTTCATTCGATAACTTTAATTATTTAAATAATTATTATTTAAATCAATAATAATATACTGTGAAAATAGAAATTAAAACCCTTCTCCCAGTTTGTGTAGATATTTTTGTATATTTCAATATGATAACTATATATATTGTTAGGACTGTTCGGGTCATGAATTTACTGCTAAAATCAAAACTTATAACACTTAAGACCTTTCATGTGGATTATGTTTCTAATGTTTCAAATTTATAATTAGCTTTTATATAATGCTTATAAGAAAAGTTAGTTTTTTATTATTTTATGTGTATTTATAGTAACCATTTATATAAATTTTACTTTCTTTCTTATTAAAATATATGTAATTCTAGGGTTAATAAGATTTTTTAAGAGCTACATAGCTTTTCACTTGTGCATTATATGTGTTTTTTCAAAGGTTGCCAATTTGCTGGCTAATATGAGATATATAGTAGCTGCAGAACAATTATTTTTGGTGTCAGCCATCAGGTTTTTAAGTGTAAACAGGTTTATGGAACTAACAGCTGTACGTTCAACGTGTAGGGCGTTTATGGAAACTCAATTACCGTCATTTAAGGAAAGCAATCCTCAGTTAGAGGTGATTACCGAGCTTAACCGTGGTCAACATCCTTATTTGAAAGGATTATATAGTAAGATAAAATACTCCTTGCCTTGCCAGTGGCCTTTTTTTGTTTTTAATCATATCAATTAAATCAGGTATTATTATTTTATACTTATTTATGCAAATGTCTTGCTTTAATTGACCTATGCAGAGAACAAGAACGAACGGGTTGTATCTGTCATGAATATGACACCAGAAGATGTCCTGCTTTGTGCAACGAGGCTTAGAAATTCACTGGGAAGAAAGGTTGTGAAGCTGAAGACTAGACATGTTACCAGACACCCCAGTGTACAAGGAACATGGACCACAAACACTCCGATTTGAAGCCCGATAATCGCTTTAATGAACCTCTCATTTTGTTTTTAGATAAGATTGCTGCTTCATTTTCTTTACTGTGACCAAACATGCAAGTACTATTTCCTTTCTTCACAAGGATAATAAAGATTTGCAACTGATCATCTTTTCTGATGTTTTGATTTTGAAATTGGTCCTAATCTTACATTGGGCTTGAGATGCACACTCATTGGTCTTCTTGGTCAGTTTCCCTATCTCGGTTTGGGCTTAACCATTCCTAAAGCCGTCTCGGGTATAACGGGTCTTTTGATAAACATTTCAGGACCAATATGGACCATTCGACTTACCGGGGTCACATGGTTTAGATGATTAATTGCATGTTCACAAACACACACATGTGAAATGATATCAACCACCTCTTTTTGGTATGTTATGTGGTATGTACCTGTTTCAAACTCTTAAGGTTGTTGGTAGCCTTTAAGATATGAAGTAGGTGTTTAGTGTATTGGAAGGCCTTCAATGGGTACAATTATTGATAATGTTTTTTAATGCAAAAGGGATTGTGGATCCCTACATATATTCTGCATGAAACTATCACCATGACATTTAGTGACTGAAATAGATATAGAACAAGTCCTGATTTTAACTATTTTATGTAGATATAGAACAAGTCCTGATTTTAACTATTTTATGTAAAAATGTAGCCACAATCATTATGTTCCCTTCCCATTACAAAATATTTTAATGCTAGTCACTTGTGTAGGATAAGATTTTAGTTAAATTATGAGTTAAACATACAATTAAATGTCTAAATTTCAAGATTAATAAGGGATTTGTTTCAATAAAGTTTAGGGATTTAATTATGTATACAAGTAAGGTTTTTTAGCTAAAGTTTGAAAAGTTTGTGAATTTAATAATGTTCAAAGGGTGGCGACCTTATGTGCCTTTACGGTTAAGTTATAAAAGTTAAAAAAACATTTTTAGAATAAAAGTATAAGGATTTATAAAAGTTAAAAAACATTGTTAGAATATAAGGATTTATGCGTAAATTTAGCGAAAGTTCATATGGTTTTATGGACAGTTAATATAGCATGGTGTGTTTTCAAGAAATATACATCTGATATTTGAAGTTTGATTTTCTATCATTGCTTTATTTGTTATGAATAAAAAGGAAAACATGATATAGTAATAGAAGTATAAAGTTTAATTTAGTAAAAGTTCTATTAGCTAAGAAATTATGCATAATAACATTACCCAAAAACAAAGCATGGTGCGTCTTCAAGAAATATATATCTAATGTTCCGTTTGAGTTTAAATCGTGGTTTAATTTAAGTAAAAAGTATGATTAGAAAAAAAGGATAAAAAATCACATGATTAGATCCTTGTTAATGCATGTTGATCCACCATTATGTTATGTTTATTAAAGTGACAAGCAAGAACATCATTATACAAAAGTGGGAGCTCAAGATTATTACATGGTGTGTGATCTAAAAGTGATTTTGTGGGCATTCATCACATAACCATCAACAAGTAGATCTAAAATTGTAATAGAAAATGACATATCCAATAAAAGGAAAGAAAAAGAAGAAGCTAGTTTACAGGGGTCTTTTGGTAATTTCACTAAAAAGCAAGAAACCCAACTTTGCCTTTCAATTTTGAACTCTCTCTCTCTCTCTCTCTCTCTCTCTCTCTCTTTCTCTCTCTTTCTCTCTCTCTCTCTCTCTCTATTACAGTAGGAATCATGCCTGCCACTGGCAAGTGGCAAAGCAAAAGGGGTGGGGGTATGAACCATCAATAAAGAAAAGAGGTGTATTTGACAACCAATATCCATCATTTTAGCTACCAAAAAGCCTCATCATTTGTAATGTACATGAACTCCCTTCATATTTACTCTCATTCTTCTTCACCATATTCATCACTTTCATGCACATCATTGCTCATCTGTTCATGCAGGATCCCAAGAACAACTCTGTAACTTCTAGGTATGTTCCTCCATCATCTTGTTCCAATTCTAGAAACACAAAATGTTAGAATTCTAGATAAAATGTTAAGCTTGATTCTTGTTTCTGCATGTTTGTTCTTCTTCCATTGTAAAAAACTGGAAAGATAACACAATTCCACTAGTTTCTGAATAATACAGCGCAAAACTGCTTTTTATCTGATCCATTGGTTAGCAGGATGCTGATAAGATTAGTTATTAAGCTTATCTTGTGGCATGAAACATGTTTAATGTTACTAGAATTATCATTTGATTCTAGCAAAAGATTTTATGCTTGAATTTAGAAACCTATTCAAATTTTTGCATGATTTGACAGTTGTTAAATTTTGAATACATGGATCAAAGGTTGTGGTCAGCATGATGCTTTTGTCCACCACCTGGTCCCATCTGGGCTTGTATTGGTTTTCTTTTCTGAACAACTATGCTTTGTAGGCTACTTTTGACTCAGTTGTTATTCCAAATTTAAAGTATAAGTCACCAGAAATAAGTTTTTGATCAACTGCTCTTGCATGGGCTTACTATAATCCATAGGTTGCGAGATGTGTGGGTCGGGGTGGGCTAGGTAATGGGTCAAAACATGTGGGTTAGTTTCTAGTTCGGTTGAAATGGGTCAGGTAAGGTTGACTCGAATAAAAAATCGATGAATATCAAGGCATTAATCATGTTACCACACAACTTTTAAGCCTAGCCCTTGCTCTTTTCATTTAATTATTGTGTGACATTCTTATAAATTAATTAAAAAAGATAATAGAATCTAATAGCAATGTATTTTCACTAGCATACTGATTTATACAACAATTTTTTATGCATCCTTGGTCATTGGATTTTAACAAGTGTTGCATGTAAAATGTATTCCACCCTTAAAAGTAAACTTGTAAAATTACATGGTGTGACACATTTCAAAGGTACAATGATTTAGGATGTACGAAAAAGATACACGGTTTACGTACGAAAGTACATTTTTATCACATGTCCTCTATCTCATGAAAACAAACCAAACTGACCCAATGACAGATAGACGGGTCGAAAATTCCACATGTATTCGTTTAAAACTGTCTTCTCATTGTTATGTTACAAACTTTGTAATAGGAAGCCTTGGTATCAAAGAGCAATGGATATCGCGACTCTATGGAAAATCACCAATCCAAAATCTCCCGAGGTTGCATCGCCAAACCCAATCTTAAACAAGAATCTTTCTACATCCACCAAGTTCACATCTCCAAGAAACAACACCCCCAACAGACAAAAGCTTAGAAAGTCCACATCTTTAAAGGTTGCCACTTCATTCACGCGTGTTTGCCTATGTGTCCCTATATCCTCCTACACCGAGGTCTTCCAAGCAGACGTGCCCCCTAGAAGAAGCAACACATACCCGCGATCAAAACCGTTTCCAACTTGTATACCAGATCGCCTGGCTCCAAGATTGAGCACAGGAGGCAGGAGAATATTTAGAGGGAAGTCGTTAACGGATGATGTTTTGATGAGGAGATTTGTGATTGAAGAGGAAGCGATGATGCAAGAAAGAAGGCGAAACGAAATGGAAGTTATAAGGAAAAGAAATGCTAAGAGAAGGAGAAAGCTTGGTCCAAGTCCTTTAAGTAGAATGGTTTTGGCAGAAGAAGAGGATGAAGGTTAAGATTCATTAAGTCTGCCATAGCTTCAACATCAATATATTGTCATATTGCTTGTGGTCCTTTGTTTATCATTTGGTAGTTGCTTTTGGTTTGTGAATGTGCAATATTCATTTGCTTGCAACTTTATATTGCTTTCCAAGGAAGATCTGACATATATGCAGTGCAGATGAATTGTATTGCTTTTCATTTAAGGAATGAAAAATTAGAAATTCTTACTGTGACTTATGTCTGCATACCCTGTCGGCCCGACAGATTGACACCCCTACTTTCTCGACATGAATAAATACACAGGTCGTGTTTAGAATTAAAGATTCAACCATCCAACCCCAAACATATTAGAAACATTCCATCAATATGAAATTAACAAGCATTAAACCTTTATTATTGATAATCTTTTCTTCAAAATTTACAGCATAAATGTGAGTTCATATCCAGCATAATTTAATCAAGATCCTAACTTTAGTAAGTATACTTTTAAGTTTCAATCTTTATACAAGACTTCATCTTGCTTACAAATTCAACACCAGCATGAAAAGCTTATCAAGCCTTGACTTCCACTTCCAGCGGCACATGCTGCTCAGGAATCACCAAATCTCGTCTATCCGAATCACAAGTCTACTTCGACGTCAAGACCTGCAAATGAGAGTTCCCACTAATCTCCAACACCTCAGGCAGCCCGTTAATGCAGCCTTTCGACATACCCACATCAATCCTAATGGCTTTATTATCACAAACCGCAGTTATACCCTCACTTTGAATAGTATGCCCCATGATCAACCTTCTTGCACCTGGGATCGTCGCAAGAGCATGTTCCAACACACTGCAATCACAATCTTCAACACCTGTATTGGAAAACTTCCTGAGCCAAACAACGGAGTTTCTTGATCTAACCAAATCCGAAGATATACTATCTCTTAACCCTATAATCCAATCCCTAACATCATTGTTAATCCGTTCCAAACCGTAATCAACATGTTCGCGCAAAATCCCACCATGAACAAACACAGATTCACCAACAACAGCAACAGTCAAGTTCTTAGACAAAAATCTAGTAGCTATAGGACCTTTAGGCCTCAATGCAGCAATTCTAGCCCTAAATCCATCCACATATTCCTCTTTAACACCTTTGAAATTCAACGGAATCCCATCATACAAATCCCTAGGGTTCTCCAATCCATCACACAATCGTTTCATGTTGTCACCAATTGCATACCAATCAGCCCAATTTCTGAATTCGTCAAGCCCAGAAGGATGCGCGCAGAAGAAGTTACCATCAACATTCATGATCTCGTGATTCCCATTCATGGTGATGACATTTCCACCGTCTTTAACCGCTTGTCGTTTGAGTTTCTCGAGGAAGTAGAGGATTTTGAGCTCCTGACCGCCGCGATCGAAGACGTCGCCGACTTGCACGAGGGTGGCGGAGCCGCCGGACCACCGGTCTTCGGCGTCGATGAGGGCGGCGAGGCGGAGGGCTTCTTTGGTTTTGAAGAGGTCGCCGTGGAGGTCTCCGATGGCGATCAGGCGGTCGGAGGGAGGGAAGGTGGTTTGAGAGAAGGGCGGAGACGGTGGATCCGGTAGGAATATTCCGGCGACGGTGAAGTCAACGAAGGTGTCAACGAATGAGGATAGAATATCCGGTAGGGTTTTGCAGGTGATGTCTGAATTCATTGTTTGTTGTTGTTTTCTTGGGGAAGAAGAAAGATTGGAAGCGTGTTAAATCTTTATTTGGTGGTCTTAAATAATCTTAAATCTACTCTCGAGTCTTATTATATTTTTGTTAGTAAACTCTTGTAAGTTATTGTAATATTTATATGATATTTAATGACCTATTGAAGCTTAGGATGAAGTTAAATGCATTTTGGTCTCTTTTCTTTGCTTTCTCTTTTCACTTCAACTATTCGCTACGTTACCTATGATATTTTAACGGGTCAAACTAAAAAAAATATGTCGACCTTAAGTACCATTTTAATAGAAGTCCAGTGTTTGATGTTTGCTTCATGTGAAGAAAATATAAGGTTTAAAGGCACAACCAATGAACGTAGATATAAATAAATATGTCGTATATTCGTACAATTAAAAGATAAAACATTAGTTTGAGAGTGTAAATTGAAATATTAACCCGTGTTACGTGGCCAAGTTTCTTTTTTTTAACTTTTATTTATTTATTTATTTATTTATTATTATTATTATTATTATTATTATTATTATTATTATTATTTAATTTTTATTTTTGTATGTTTATGGTCATGTATCCCGGGTGTATATACTAATGAAATAAAGAAGTTAAAGTAAAGAACTATAAAAAAAATAACAAAAACAAATAATAAAAAAATAAAATAAAAACTAGGAGGATTCAACAAAACATTAAAAGAAAAATAAAAGCTGAAAAAAAAATCTAGAAAAAAAGGAATATATAGCGTGCCTTACTTGTAATCCAATACCCATTTGTCTACCACCATTATATGTATATAGTAACAAAAGGCAACTAGATGTATAGTAAAGTGCCAGTAGACGTGCTTAAGATACTATAACTTAATACGTGCTATTTTCCCATAATTCATGATCTTTAATTTCAAGTTGAAAATTTACCACTTGAACCCCTCACCTACTCAACTATGTACATATAAATTCATAATTTAATGATTTATGGCTTTGTCCCTTATTAATTCAATTTTTTTTTTCTTTTTAAGTTTCCAACTTAGGGGGTGTTTGATATGTACAGACCACGGCTGATCGCTGACCGGCTGACTCGGTCAGCCGGTCAGCGCGTTTGATTTGCGCGAAAAGCATCGACTGACCTAGTCGATGGGTCTGACCGAGACCCTAAATTTGGGTTCCCTTACCGAGACCACAACACCAGTCGCACCGTCCCCTCTTCTCCGAAGTCCCTCCGCCGCGACTCCCTCCGTGCAACCCCTCCGTCGCGACTGGACCGTCCCTCCGCCGTGACTCCCTTCACCGGCGACGACGCACACCGCATATGGAGGCGCAACCATCCCGTAAGCGACCGCTCTCCCACGGAGACGACGGTGGAGTCCCCGACGATTTCAACAAGAAACCTCCGTAATCTCTCCCCCTTCCTCTTTATACTCTTAGATATACGTTTATACTTGCTTATATATTCTTCATCTGAATGTGATCTTCCTATTCTAGTTGTTCCTGCGTCCTTAGGTTTCTTTCTCTTTAATTAAACATACAATATGTGGAATGGTATTATAAACAGAAACATGAAGTTTTTATTGGTTTATTTTGGAGTCATTCAGATGCTGAATCAAACAATCAAATTTCAGTCAGATGCAGATTCAGTCAGAATTTCTAACTAAGTCAGATCATGACTCAGTCAGATCTTACTAAATCAATAGTAATCAAACAGCCCCTTAGTACCATAATGACATTGAATGGTTTTCAACAGCCTGTCACATGTCATCACCTAATAATACAACAACTTTTTTTTTCGGATGCTTGCACAGGTTAAGTAGATTACTTTCACTTGAATAAGACGGGTTCGAACCTTGGGGCATCATTCTTTAGTTCAAATTAGTTTTTTCTAAACTATTAGGCCGTAGAATGCGGGATATAATATTGTTTCTCTTTTTGTTTCAATCTTCAAAACCAGACCGCATCAATTTTATATATTTCTTTTAAGTGCATAACTAGGGATGAGCATTTGGTATGCAGTACCCGTACTGGTACCGGTACCCAACTGGTACTGAAAATATGTATAAGGAACCGGTATCGGTACTTGATTTTCTTACATTTCGGGATCGGTACTAACCGGTACCGGTACTGGTACTTTACCCAAAAGTCCCGTATAGTCCCGCAAGTACCCGAATACGAATAAGTTATTTTGGAATTTGTATTTTGTTTTGTAATACTTTTTACCCCATCAACTAATATTCTATTTTGACTTTTCAGAGTAATAATTATTATTAGTTTAATATCATTTTTCTTACTTCACTATAATGGCAAAAGATATATTATTTATTATTTTATTATAAATGAATGTTGGACTAGTGTGTGGACTGAGTTAGTAGGAAATAAGGAAATTAAAGAAATTATCATTTTATATGGATGTTTTTTTAATATTTTATTTTTGTTTAGTTATTATAAACTTTTAAAGCTATCAGGTACCAAACATGTACCGGATAATGGGTACAAAAACATGTACTGAGTAATGTAACCAAACATGCACCATGTAGCAAGCCTAAAAAATAATGTTGTGAGGTAACGGGTACCAAAGAGGTACTGAGTACCGAAATACCGGTACCGTACCGGTGCCCTACCCATATACCAAATTCGGTAACAGTACCGGTTCGGTACAGGTACAGGTACAGGTACGGTACCGAGCTCATCCCTATGCATAACCACGTTAATATTACTGCTGCTACACGCCTTACGAAGTTCACAAAGGCGTCACAACACGCGTGGTTTTAGTTCTAGTTCAATACAAGATTTAAAATTATTATATTCAAAGTTAATAATCTAATCATTAAGATTGATAACAAACTATTTTTTTACACACTCAAGCCTAATATTTTACAAGTAAATAACGATTAAGACATATGAATGTTGCACAGTAGAGGGGCGGATTCAGGGACATTTTCTTCCGACGTCAGTTTTTCCGGTTCATGAATGTATCTCAACTTCATGTTGGAATTTTTGATTTGGATCAGGACACTTTACGTAAAGATATACAACAACATTCTAAAATGAGTAATATAAATACTATTTCACTGGAAGAACGATAAAGACATTACATTTTATAGTTGTCTATGTGTTTTTATCTATCGAAAACCATTTTATTATATCTGAGCTTAAGAGATGCTTTGATTTGGCTTATTATATTTAAGAAAAACAGGTTCTTAATTTAATTGTTAGTGAGTTAGTGATTACTAAAAAAAGACATTTTGATTCAGGAGTCGTCAAACTTTTATCGAGGGCCCACATTGGCGGACCCAAGTGTTAACTTGCCTCTCCCGCTTCCAATGAAAAAATAAATTTGTTCAGTGTATATACGATGTAATTTCGACCGACTCCCAAGAAATTTTGCGACCAACACCCATAAAACTTTGACACCAATCTTCAAAAAAACTTGAACTAACCTCCAAAAAAATTTTGACACTGACCCAAATAAAAATAATTTTAAAATTTTAAAGTTTACAATTATAAACCTATTATCTAAACTAATTAACATATATCTTAAAAGAATTATAAAGTCGATAACTATTTAATCAATTAAGCCCCTTACTCTACTAATTCTTATAAACTCAATTACCTAAATAATACCCAACAACCATTTTATAACACACAGCTTGTTACTCTATTAGACCACCATTAAACAATTAACCAAATAATTAACAAATAATTTTTACTACATTTTACAAAATTACAATATTAGTGGCCATTGAAGGGTTATTGTTAAGACAAAATACAAACATCGCATATCATTAATGTTATTGTTATGATTAATTGTTTCAACAAGGTGAATGTATAAAATCACGAATTTGGAAACTGTTTCCCAAGATAACATCCAACTTATTTATTTTATGACGAAAATTTGAGTAATAATTGTATTTGTTATATTATAAAAAAATACTTGTTGGAAATTTTTCTAAATGATGTAATGACTACTTTTAAAAAAACAAACTCTATAGAAAACAATTATCACAATATTATAATTGTATTTTATTTATACAGTGATTGACATACTTTTATTATATATTTGAGTTTCAATTTGATTTTATCTTTTAATTGGGTAATCCGACCCAAACAGAAACGAATCGGGATATATATTAATATTTAGCAATACATAATCAACCTCTAAATATATAGAACTTCTACAACTACATATTAAGGTAGAATTAAATTTTTTTTAAACACAAGAGAAAATTACAAAAATAGTGCGTTTGGTTTGATCAGATTTGGTAATCAGAATTGAAAAAGTACAAATATAGTTCAAAGTTTTATGAGATGTTACAAATATAATCCTCACCATTAAATGATTGTTAGTTTATAAGTTAAGTGGGGGTAAAGTTGTATTTTTTACATCCTCTCTTTTTCTTCTTCTTTGAAATACACTAAGAATTAAATTGTAATCGATTCTCACAAGACTATGGTTCATCATCATTCTCTTCGACACGACCCACAGAGTTCATCATTGTGCCCTTCATCGATATGCCATAGGGTTCTTTATCGTTCCCTTCATTGATCGACAATCACGAAATCAATTGAATATGCATTAGGTTGGTTTATGCAAGCTAATTAAATTGAATAAGCATTAGTTTGGTTTAAGCAAGTTAAGTAAATATAGAAGATGCATCAGTTTAGTTTAATGAATCTGCAATGTACTCATTTAATTGATGATGCATATGAAACGAGCTTTTGTATGAATATGTTTTTTTTTTTTTTTGTATTATTTTTTTACAGCAGTCAATCCCTTAATACGCACTCAACAATCTTATACAGTGGGGGCATAATTGGCTTTTAATATGAAAGGGTTTATTATAAAAAAAATTATGTTGGTGGCGCATTTACTTTCAGCTAATATCTAAAACTATCCACTACAATTAGTCAACATGTTAATTAAGCAGTGGGTTTATGTTGCATAAAGGAATCAGTTTTGGTTTTTTAGTTAATCAAAACAATGGGTTTAAGTTGCCTAGTAGGGTTTCACTTTTGACCGCAATGCTGTTAGCTTTGGAAGTGATGATGTTGTTCTCGAATCTGATTAGGTCGAAGTCGAAGAAGATGTTGTTTTTGGTTGCAAAGATCAAACTTCTCCGGGGTCGGGGGGATATAGAAGGTCGACTTGATTTAAGGAATGTAGGAAAGAAAATATTATATGTTAGAGTATCTAATGGGAAAAACAAAAAAACAAAATATTATATGTTAGAGTATCTAATGGGAAAAACAAAAAAACCCTTACATGGATGACACATGATATCTTTTCGGTTAAAAACTGTCAACTATTTATCGGTGGAGACTATTTTTGTAGCATCTTACAAAACCTTTGATTATATTTGTATTTTTTTTTAATTTTGAGCGCCAAACATGCAATCTGATCAAATCATAGTGACTATTTTTGCAATTTTTTTTTTGAAATCAATTATACATTTGATATCAATACAATATGACTTGGACATTTAAAAAACCGAAACCTGTCATCATCATTTGTCCCTCTGTGATTTCCATAATAAAGTGCAACTTGATGCTAGAATTCAATTATCCGCACGTTTCTTTTTCTTCCTAGTTGTATATTCGTTATGTAAAATTTCAATCAAACACAGATCGAATAAATTAATGGTCTTAAGACGCACACTAATTGATCTGTGGCGCCCCCACTATAAAAATTCACTCAAGGCAATGCGACTCACGAATTGACCTAGGGGAAAGATGTGGGGTTCGAACAACTATTTATGCCCCAATGTCATGTAAATGCTCGAGCCTTGCTCTAGGCTTCCGATCCTTTTCATGGGCTAGCCAACCAATGTGATGCTTACGGTGAGGATCTCTTATTTGAATAGTCTCAGTCTCCTATAATCAAGCCCTATCTATTGTTACTTAAACTTATAAATAACAGTTGTAGAATAAAATATATTGATAATATTTTATGAGGACCGAGACTATAGCAAATCAAGATCTTTAAAATTAATAACCTTTTTTTATATTGTAAATAAACCGGTTTATCACTTCAAAGTGCATTTAATCAATTCAAAGAGCTTCAAAATGCTTTTAGTATGAAACCAATTAAAATCGATATTAATTAAAAGTCTAAAAATTTGTAATAAACTTGATAACTCTTTGATACCTAATAACTGTTTAAATATCTATACTCTAAATTTATTATAAAAATTAAAAACTTTAAGACACATACACAATTAGAAGGTGACATTTTTATAAATACTGGTTGGTCACATGCGCTTTGTCATGAGATATGAACTCTACTCACTCAGTGCATATATACATATATATCCTTAAACACTTAAAAGTAAAATAAAAAGAAAGCGCACATGCCTTTGAAAAAATTCAAAAGGTTGACGGTTTTGTTAAACTTGTAATTTTTTGGGTTTTATGCTTATTTTCACATTTTATGCATTGAAACGAAATAACTATTAATTAATTGTCTAAAAATTAATCTATTTTTTTAAGTTTTGGATATGGCATAGTAAATTATTTTGATGCAAATAGTTTTTATAGTTTTACCTCTTAATCACAGATCTTAGAGTTATTAATTTTTTTAACATAAAAATAAACAACCTTAAATTATTTAATTTAAAATTAAGTTAACAATATTTTATTTCTTAAACATTATTTTTAAAGACTTCTTTTGTAAATAAATAATTATACTTTTGAATTACTTTATAAATTAACATATTTTTTAAGTTGTAAATTTTAGGTATTGTATTTATATTTATATATATATAATTTATTTTTTAAACTCTAGTCTATGAAATATATATTAATATATTCATATACTAAATATACATAAAAAAAGAAAATTATCACGGAATAGTAATCAAGTTTCAAAAGTGTTCTAATTTAGTCATCCATGCAAATTTTTCTCAAATTGGACCACTAAACGATCAACTCGAGTTATCGTTAAATTTTCTTATGTCAAGAAAGTAACGGTGGAGAAGACGTGGAGGTCAGAATTTTCAATATATAAAATTATATTAAAAAATAAAAAAATGTTAATTATGAAAAAAAAAATTAAAAAGTACCTAAAATTCACATCAACGTTCCATATCAGCATCAAAACATAGAAAAAAAATTTCTAATTGAAACAAAAAGTCTAACATGTTAAAAAACATGTTAAGACTTTTAATTTATATAAAATATAAAAACTAGATGACCTGATTAGAACACTTTTAAAACTTGAGTTACCTAATTGGAACATTTTTAAAAGTTGGTTACTATTTTACAAAGTTATCCCTATAAAAATAATAAGTTAAAATGACTATTTACATTAAAACATGTATATATTTGATACTTTATTAATATTCATATTTAATCTTTTTATTTAAATAATAAGTTATTAAATAACAAAATTTAGTCATGATCAAAATACTAAATACTTTAAATATCCCTACTAAGTGTATTAAAATTAATTTAAATATCTATTCTGCTTTGAAATATCTATTAACTTTTTTAATTACTTATTGTGATGACAGTGGAAAAAAAAATATGTGTATATATTTAAAAACCTTAATTTTTAGGGTTGTTAGAGCATTCACACTAGTTTCCCTAATCTCATTCTCATATTTACATTAAAAACATAACTTTTTTACTATCTCTTTCAATTTATAATACTTTTACATATTTTTTCTATTACCTTTTCTCTCTCCTCCACTCACAACAACTTTCCCCAAATATGAGAAATCACGGTACAATCCTTATAAATATTCACTCTCCTTCAATCACAACCACTAATAACCATCCCCCAAAATATAATACACACTTATATTAAAAATAAAAAACCTACTGTAAATGTTCTTCCAACTTCTCAGTCAACTTTGCATCATTTTGCACATGCCAACTTTCTTTAATGTTGACTGTGGAAACAATTGAACTTGGGTCATCTAAATCCACATTTCACTAGTTCTTTTAGTAATTAGTGATGGTGATATCAGAATGAGATACAGGCGATATTGAAGCTCACTTACCATCATTACTCATTTACTTGTAGGTATTGAGCTTTGATATCTAACCCGTTTAATAAACATAATGTGTTTGAGTTAAATTGTTTAACCCTTTTAATTAAAGGAGTCATGCTTTAATTAAACGATTGATGAAACAGGTTTCAAGCAAAACATATTGGAACCATTCCATTATTATCAATCATCTTTTCTTCAAATTACAGCACAAATGTGAGTTCATATCCAACATAATTGAAACCAAGATCCTAACTTTATTATGAATGCTTTCAATCTTTATAATGCATGAGTTCCTTATGATTTCAACTTCAACACTAACATGAAAAGCTAATCAAGCCTTAACTTCCATTTCCAGTGGCACATGCTGCTCAGGAATCCCCAAATCTCGTCTATCCGAATCACAACTCGCCTTGGATGTCAAGACCTGGAAACAAGAATCCCCCCTAATCTCCAGAACCTCAGGCAGCCCATTTACGCAACCTTTCGACATACCCACATCAATCCTAATGGCTTTATTATCACAAACCGCATTTATACCCTCTCTTTGAATAGTATGCCCCATGATCAACCTTCTTGCACCTGGGATCGTCGCGAGAGCATGCTCCAACACACTGCAATCACAATCCTCAACACCTGTATTCGAAAACTTCCTGAGCCAAAATATTGAATTGTTTGACCTAAACAAATCCGAAGATATATCATCTTTTAACCCCATGATCCAATCCCTAACATCATTGTTAATCTGTTCTAAACCGTGATCAATATGTTCGCGTAAAATTCCACCATGAACAAAGACAGATTCACCAACAACAGCAACAGTTAAGTTCTTAGATAAGAATCTAGTTGATATAGGACCTTTAGGTCTCAATGCAGCCATTCTAGCCCTATATACATCAACATATTCCTGTTTAATACGTGGAAAACTCAAAGGAATCCCATCGTATATATCCCTAGGGTTCTCCAATCCATCACACAATCGTTTCATATTGTTCCCAATGGTGTACCAATCAGCCCAATTTTTGAATTCCTCAAGTCCAGATGGATACGAGGAGTAGAAGTTACAATCAACATTCATGATCTCGTGATTCCCATTCATGGTGATGACATTTCCACCGTCTTTCACCGCTTGTCGTTTGAGTTTCTCGAGGAAGTAGAGGATTTTGAGCTCCTGACCGCCGCGATCGAAGACGTCGCCGACTTGCACGAGGGTGGTGGAGCCGCCGGACCACCTGTCGTCGGCGTCGATGAGGGCGGCGAGGCGGAGGGCCTCTTTGGTTTTGAAGAGGTCGCCGTGGAGGTCTCCGACGGCGATCAGGCGGTCGGAGGGAGGGAAGGTGGTTTGAGAGAAGGGTGGAGACGGTGGGTCCGGTAGGAATATTCCGGCGACGGTGAAGTCAACGAAGGTGTCAACGAATGAGGATAGAATATCCGGTAGGGTTTTGCAGGTGATGTTTGAATTCATTGTTTGTTGTTGTTTTCTTGGGGAAGAAGAAACATTGGAAGCATGTTAAATCTTTGATTGGTGGTCTTAAATATACCCTCGAGTCTTATTATATTTTTGTTAGTAAACACTTGTAAGTTATAATAAAAAAATTTATTATAATAAATAAATGACCTTGTGAAGATTAGGGTCAAACTTGTTTACGTTTGGTCAAACTAAAAATAACGTCAATCCTAAATGGTATTTTAATAGTAAACTAGTGTTGCAGGCCCTGTTATGCAACGGGGATATAAGGTTTAAACCAACATGTGAACGTTGTAATAGACTAACATGTCGTATGTCACACAACTAAAAGATAAATGGTAGCTTAATAAGGTATATTGAAATGTTACTCATGCGATGGAATATTACTCGTGCTACGTGGCAAGGCTGGAGAATGTTTTTACATACTTACAGTCATGATACATGATTGTATATATTGATACACTAGGTTACAATCCCGTGTAATACACGGGATAAATAAATTTATTGTTAAATGGTTAATAATATAAAAAAGTTATATATTAAATATTATGTATTATACGGATTGAATAAATCCATGAATTACACATTTGAAAATTTGAAGTTGACATATTTAAAATTTTAATTATGGATAGTTAATAATTAATGAATAGCTATTATAGTATTTATAATTAAAAGGAGAGAGAAGCAGAAAAACCAGTTATTAGATGGCTTAAAATGGTGACAAGTGTTCGGATTTATTTTTATTTATTAGTATAGAGATTTGCGATGTTAAAGTAAAAAATATAACAAAAAACAACAAAGACAAATAAAGTAACAGTATAATATTATGCAAAAGCCATTTGTCTAAAACCATTTAATACAAGATTTAAAAGTATATTATTAGAAGTTAATAATCGACAATCATTAAAACCAATAACAAACTACGTTTACATTCTCGAGACTAATATTTTACAAATGCCGATTAAGAATTTAAGTTAAGATATATGAATGTATAAAACATACACGCATAGAAAGAATGACGCCAAACTAAATTTAAACATAAACTATAAAAAATAACTTAAACTCATATACATGTTACTTAAGTATATGATGTTTTAATTTGATGTATATGAAATAAGCATTTAGAACTTCTACAGCTACATATTTAGTTAGAATTATAATATTTAATTAAACACAGTTATACATTTGATTACAATAAACCATTTGACATATTACTATATTAGTCATTTTAGAACTTCTACAACTACATATTAAGTCAGAATTCTATAATTTAAAAACAATTATACATTTGATTATCAAAACAATTTGACATTTAAAAATCCTAAACCGGTCATCATTGATCATTCATTTGTCCCTTTGTGATTTTCATAATATAGAAACTACAACTTGATGCTAGAATTCAATTATATACACGTTTGTTTTTCTTTTTAGTTGTATATTCGTTTTGAATATTTTTTTATTAACGCAGCCTGTACCGTTCTAATTTTTTTATCGAATAAATTAATGGTTTTAAGACGCACATTTTGAAAGGCGTCACTTAAAATTATAATTAATAGTTATAAAATAACAGATTTTGATAATATTCTTAGAACTGAGACTATATATAGAATATCAAGTTCTTTAAATTAACTAGCTTTATCCCCACCGCACGTTGTGGCAGGGATTTATCAATAGTCACATGTTTACAAAATAGCAAAGACTTGTTTATATGATTGTTTACAAACATGTTACTAAATAGCACCAAAATCATTTGGATTCGATACCTTTCAGTTTCTCACACACGGACCTTTGTTAATAGTGCCATCATTTACGCCCTGCGGCCCCATCAATTCCTTCCTGCAAAAATACTGTTACCGTCCTGCATCGAGTAAGTACCGTGGAAGGATGTTTCGCTTATCTGTCACTTTAGCCTTAGTGCCAAATGTGATAGCTTGAAGTTGAGTTAATTTAGCAATAGAGTAAACCTACGATTGCAAATTAAAATGTTAACAACTGTAAAACATCTTTGATAACTTAATGGATTAAAATGAGATCGTGAAGTTTAGATAAAAACTAATAGCATGTAACAAAGCCTTACACCATAGTCATCATTGCAATGACTTTGCAGCAATGGGGATGCTACGCATGACATATAATGACCACTGTTTAGGGTGGCATCATGAATTAGTGAAGCCTAGAAAACTAAAGAAACAGGAAATCATGAGGAAGCTACAAAATAGGAGACATAACATACAAGAAATTACAACTGGAGTCGGGCATAGCTCGTTTTTTAAAAGGTATAACAATGATATATATAAAGAATCTAGGTTGAATGATTAATTATTGCATGCAAACTTACAGCAATCGTTTGAGACAACAATTAGCATCACAAATTGAAATTTTAACTGTGATTTTGACGGATAGTTTGGTTCCCACACAGAATTGTCATAAATGATCCATTTGTTTTTTAAAAGCGCCATTTCGTCGCTATTATTTTGAAACAAAAGTCTATTGTGTGATTTCTAAGAAAGAGTAAAAATTACTTGATTCAAGTGTCAACTATCATATATCATGATGCAACCAACTTATATGAACATCAACCCAAAAGTAAGGAAGAAAAAGATGCATTATTCATATAACACTATACATGAACAATATCAGTTAACCCTTCGTACTAACTAAGCATTGATTTTTAAAGATATTTCAAAGCCAAGGGTGAAAACCATGCCTCTGCTCAAAACCAAACCATGTATAACCATGTACCTTTAACCCATGGAATGAAATTTATGTATGATATGTGGCAAAGTAGCTAGGTGCAACAATAAAAGCAATTAAAATGGAAAACACATGTATAGAAGGTAAAATTTTTAATAAAAGCCTATGAACCAAACAATCTGAAAGAAAACTCAAGATTCAAACTACGTCACCAACTATGTCGATTAAATTAACCTGAAAATGTAGAGAGAAACTCGTGACTGTCGATAGTCATCTGCCCCATTAAAATTTAAATCATTCTCTCAACTGTGAACTGAAACCCGTCAATGGAATTAAGATCTTAGCGTCGGTCTTCCTTCTCTAGTGAAGAAGTGTTGATATCTTTCTCTTCTATACCCGGTTGAATGGATATGATAGCAAGATCCTGCTTCCTATCGTTGATGAGAAATGAAAGAACAGGAAGCAAATGGAGAAGACGGTGATTGTCATGCTGTGGCAAGGGCCGCTCTCTCTTTTCTCCCGCCTTCCCAACTTTTCTTTCTTTTCATCCTATTTATCTTCACCGCCAACCACTGAAAAAGGAAGGCAAACATGTGTTGCTTGTGGGTGGCCCAAGATACGTGTCAAACTCTCTTCAATTGAACACCCCTCTTAATCTACCACCATTGATCTGTAAACGAACGGCCAAAGATCAACTAACTACTGTTCTGTGACATCCGTCACTATCAGGTCCGTCAATTAACTCAAAGCTTGTTATCTCTCGTATTTCATTTATTACTTTGGTGTAGTTAATACATTATAAGTCTGTTTTTATCATCATTAACTAGATGCAATAAAATCTAACTTATAAAATAATAAATGGATTACGATTATATATATTAAGAACACTTTTATTATTAATTATTATTATTATTATTATTATTATTATTTTATCCTATAAATCAAGAAAAACCTATCAATGCCGCGCTCGTGGCTCCGCAAATCTTGAATGCGCAAATATTGTTTTGCGTCACATTTTGGATCTTGTTTATTTTTCCCTAAATGGTTCGTTAAAGGTTACATTTTAAACTTTGGGTTAAACAAAAATAGAAATGAAAAGTTCAGGGTTTAAAATGAATAATTAGAAAACTAAAAGGAATTAATTTCTAAATAGTTGAGGGTTCTAAATGTAAATATAATTAATATATATATATATATATATATATATATATATATATATATATATATATATATATATATATAAAATTAAATTTCTCTCGTTCATACCCTAAACGAATACCCCCGCCGTGAAATGTTGCCGTGACCGCTCATCCGCCGTCGACCACCAATGTGAGCAGTTTTTGCTGCCGCGAACCGTCACCGGTCGCCATTGTTCCTTCGTTTCAAGACTCCGTACGTAAACGAACATTGTAAGATTCGTTTTGTTTCGTTTCGTTAGTTTTTATTGTCGTTTTGTTCGGCTTGATTCGGTGATTCCGCAGAGGCGTGTTCGGTTGTGCGTGTTACGTTTGTCTGTCGCGTGTATGTATGTAGTGTGTGAGTCGTGATATAGAAACATGTATATATGCGGTTGGTGTTTGTATGTATGCATATATGCGGCTGCGTGTGTTTGTATGTATATATGTGCATGATCAATGTATGTTTGTATATCCTCGTATATATGTAACTGTGTGTGTGATTACATATATATGTATTGGTGTGTGTTCTATTGAGTGCATATATTGTATGGTATTAGTGTATTTTTATGTAACTACATATTATATACATATACATATGTTATACTATGTTTTTTTTTTCATATATATATTCATGAAGTTGTGTGTGCATGTATGGATGCATATATATATATGTGTGTGTGTATGGCTGCATATATGTGTAATATATATGTGTGTTGGTGTATATATATAGGTAGTATATGTGTATGTATGTATAAACTTGTGTGTGTATGTATGAAGTTGTGTATGCATGTATGAAGCTATGTGTATGTGTTAGTATATGTATATATATATATTTTTATGTGTCTGTGTTTGGGGTATGTCAATGGAATATAAAATAAGCGTCGGTTGGTATCTCGGGTTAATTATGGTCAAGAATTGTGGGATTTGGAACAAAGGGTAGTTGTATTATTCTAGATAGCTTTCTGTTTGAAAATTTGATCATTTTGTATAGACAATAATTTGGTGATACGAAGTCCAAAATGGATGAAATTGAAGTCTAAAACTAAGTTCAATGAGTTTATTTTCTAACGCAATTTGTCTCGTCAAAAACCATAATGTTTTGAGCCCCCAAACAGTTGATACAAAAATAATGGCTAAAACTAAATTTCTGGCAGATTGTTTGGTTCGACCTTAAAAACACATATTTATCTCAATTTTTCTCAAAATAATATGATTTTCTCCCGAAACTAAATTTCATATATTATCTTTATAATCCAATTGGCCTCGTATCATTTAGTTATCGTTTTGACCTTCAAAATAATTATACAAAACCTGTGCGCAAACTGTCGATATGCTGAAATATTTTCTAAAAATTTCTAATTTGAGGGTAATAATTTAAATAATTAAAATAAATTAATAGTTGGAAATAAAGAGTAATAATATGAACCTTAATAATATTAAATTTCAAGAATGAGTAACCTTTGTATATCAAATAAAACCATACATAAATATAAAACCAACTCTATACGATAATCATAAACAAGCAAATATCACGACAACAATGATTTTCATGTTATTTGACACAAGTTTGGATGCGAATCAATTAAATCTAGCTTTTTAGTTGTATAAGTAGCATATTTGGTTGTGAAGGTATTAACAAGGCGGATTACCAAAGAAAACTAGTTAGTTTTGATTAAATAATAATCCTTGTACGTATTATTGTTTGTAGCTTGCTAAGTTTGTGGTTAAAGTATAATCTTCTTCATGTTAATCAAGGTGATTTTCGCGGCCCCTTTTTATTACAATTAATTATAAAACTTAGGGGGAAAAGTATGCTCACCCTTTTTATGCTGTGAACTCTTTACATATTGGGACTATTGTGTTTACTGTTGGTAAGTAGATATCTTGTACATGCATGAGTTTTCTGTGTGGTTCTTTATTCACAACTATTTAACTCCGGTGTTGGAGCCGACGGACAGGTATTGATAGTACTATTGGGCTGACACCCACACCCTTGTTTGCTAGCATACTAGTTGGGACTGATAGTGGCCACGGACGGGCCCTAGGGTGAATATGTTCCGACAAGATTTGTGTGGTACGCCATAGGTTTAATTATGAGGCTCATGTTTACATGTGATATTGCTTGCCTATAAATGTATGCACTTATGTCCTGTCAAACAATTACACAGCATCAAGTTTATTTATTATTTAAACTTGTGAACTCACCAACAATATGTTGACCTTTTTGAGCATATCTTTTCAGGTAATAATCATCGAGGATAGCTAGAGTGGATGCCTTAGAGATGACCATAAGGAATACATTTTAGACTTGCTCTAGCATTTCAAACAATTATGCTTTACTTTAAGTTACTGTTGTTGGACATGTTTACCTTTACTTGTTCCCAGGTTGTGGGATTCAAAATCATTATGCTCGTTGACTATGTTTGTCGTGGAATTGATTAACTACGACACAAGTCTTCATTTGTGTTGGGTGACATCATGACACGTTGGTTTTCATCATTTAATGCATCTCTATTAACTATCAATGTGTTATGACGATCCCGTCTGTTACATTCTCGTGTTTCCGCTATAAGCGGGGGTGTGACAGATTGGTATCAGAGCCATTGGTTATAAAGAATTAGGTGAAACACTCAACCTAAACTATAACCTAAGTACCCGCATGTAGTATGTATAATAGGATTATGTGCAATAATATACATGTGAACGTTATAAGTGTAGTATTGGCTATGCTTACATATCCTGTCTTACAAGCTATTTGTGACATACTTATTTCAGAAAGTTATGGGCAATGTATGATGTATTTCTACCTTGAGGAAGCTTTAGGCAAGCGCGTCCTCTTGTTATGTATTTGACTTATATTTGGATTAGATTGATAAGTGTTACTATAAGAATTCTTCTAAGCACTTAGGTTGTTAAGACAACCTTTATACCGTGCTTCTTTCGATGTCCATTTGCTATTGGCACCATTATTCATAACTTGTTGGGTTAAATCTTGGAAGACGGACGCGTTGGCTAATACGACACAAGTAGACAAGACACGCGACGTGCTCGGATCAGATGACTACTTCATCGGGTTTCGGATTATTGTACAGGAATTCCTTCGGTTGTTTCTTGATCAAGTGAATTTTTTTTAATCAATTACTTTGTACAATTTCGGTTAATTAACCCTTGGTTAGTGATCATATCCTTGATTTCTCCAATCATGGATAATACTCTGTATTTCATAAGACATGTTAACTCGGATAGGAGGAGCTGGGGGTGACCATGCAAAGCAAATTACCATTACGGGTGCACATGTAATTGTAATTTGCAGTGCATGTGAAGCCTGGCAAATCTTGTCATGAGATAATGGTCATAGTTAGTACAAATCTTCCATTCTATTCCTTGGGACACTAGAGTCTCAATCCTTATAAGACTTTGTTATTAATGAGGAAACATCTATAACCTTTACTCTTATGTGAGCTCTAATCTAACTGGACTCCACATGGGACTCATATTATGACACTTGTCCTATTTCCAGTGAGACGTTGCTCCTTTTAGCATTTCAGAAATTAAACAATTGACTGTTTGTTTGGAATGTACATGGCCTTTGGAGAGTTGCAGCAGAGTAATGATACTCCCTTCACATGTATTATCTTGTCCAATGGATTGATCGTGAAACTCGAAGCATTAGTAGTTTGCCTTGATGGAGTAATCGGATGTCACATGACTAGTGTAAGCACTGTTCTCGGTATATCGTGGATGTGATGGGAACGCTGTGGGTAACCCTATATATAAGCATCACCGGTATACTAAGAATATGCTTGAACTTGGCTATGTGATGATCTTGATTAATTGAAGTAGGAAATAGTAGAAATGATAAGCTAACAAGGTTGGTTGTACATACAAGGGAGTTTTGACTAATAGTTAAAAGAGTATGAAAGGAAAAGGGACACAGTAGGTCTGACCCATTGGATTAAGAGAAATGAAAACTATAATGGGTATCAACAACTATGTTGAAAACCAGAAGATAAAGTATGTTGCTTACTCACTAATGGGTAAAATCACTGACATAGTAGAATATCCAAGCTCAAGCCTGAGGTAGGGAGGCTGCGATAACCATGACTAGGGATGAGTTTAAAGCTTTGGTGATTGAGTACTACTGCTCGATAAATGAAAAGCAAAAGTTAGAATTGTAATTCCGGAATCGTGTAATGGTGGGGTTATGTCGTGTCCCTTATACTAACAGACTCCATGAGTTGGCAAAGCTGGTGCCACACCTTATGACACTTGGATCAAAGAGGAATGGGAGTTTTAATTAAGGATTGGTTACACAGATTCATGGAATGGTAACAATTGTAATTTTGAAGGAAAATACCTTGACTGATGAGATGATACCTACGGGGACATCGGGAAAACCTAGCAAGCAGCGGAAAGAAATTGAAATCAGGGGAATGCTACACGCGGTCGTGCATCTATGACAGGAACGAATGACGCTTTTCAAGATCTAAACTTTGTCAAGGGCACCTATCTCCTTAATAATCATTATGCTTTTATGTTGTTTGATACTGGAGAGAATAATAGATTGTTTCTTTTGAGTTACTCATTTTCTTGGCATAAACCCCAATTGCTTAGAAATTAGTTACTCAATAGATGAAAAATGGTAGATTGGTAGAGGCTATAGAAATAATTAAAGGTTGCACCGTATAATTAGAAGATCATGCTTTTAGCATAGACTTAATACTGTTTGAACTAGGAAGTTTTAACATGGTATTGAGTAAGGATGGGTCGTTCTGAATGTGCGTTGATTACTAAAAGTTGAACAAGTTGACAATCAAGAACCTATATCGTCACCCTAGAATTGATGACCTATTGGACCAGAGTGATGTAATTTTCAAAGATTGATCTTCGGTCATGTTAACTTCATTTGAGGGTTCAAGAATACGAAATAACAAAGACAACCTTTAGGATTTATTATGGACAGTTTATTACGAGTTCTCAGTTAGGTTGTTAGGTTTGACAAATGCACCAGCATTATTATGGACTTGATAAACCGAGTATGTAATTCGTACCTGGATAAGTTTGTGATCGTGTTTATAGATGATGTCCATATTTATTCGTGATAAAAATAGGAGCACAAGAAACATCTGAGGGTGATACTGAAGTTGCTATGAGAAGATAAACTCTATGTCGGATTCTTCAGGTGTGAGTTTTCGTTGTGTGAAGTGAAGTTTCTCAGCTACATGGTCAATGAGAAGGAAATTCGCGTTGGTTCGAGAAAGATTGAAGAAGTTAAGAAGTGGGATACATCTTAGATGCTTTCAGAAATCTGACAATTCTGGGAATTGGCTTGATACTAGCAACTGCTCATCGTGAATTCCTCAAGGATTGCCCAACAGTTGGCAATATTAACCCAAAAGAATAAAAAAAAATTCAAGTGGGGATCTAAGACAAGTTGTGCAACGCACAAATATTGACTCTTTTTGACAGGTCAAAGGATTTGGTGGTATTCTATGACGTGTCACATCAATGACTTGGTTGCGTTCTAATGGAGAAAGATAAGGTGATCGTTTAGGCTACTTGGTAGCTTAAAAATCACAAAAGGAATTATACGACTCATGATTTAGAATTAGGTGTTGTAATGTTTGCATTTAAGAATTGGAGACATTATCTGTACGACACGAAGTGTGTCATCTATACCGATCACCAAGAAGTATCAAGACCTTAAGGAATTGTATTGGTGGCTAGGCATGAAGAAGGATATTGCCACTAATATTGGTGAAGGTTTGACATGTTCAAAGGTTAAATCCAAACATTAGAAGCCTTCGAGATTACTGGAATAACAAGAAGTTCCCGAATGGAGATGAGAAAATATAGCGATAGAGCTCATTTCTAAGTTGCCAACAACAAGTAGCTGACATGACTCAACTTGGGTTATCATGGGCTGAATGAGGAAATCCACATATTTCTTACCTTTTCAAGAGTATTATAAGATGGATAAATTAGCAAGGATCTATGTGAACAAAATTGTGGCTAGGCAGGGGTCTATGTCGATCATATTGAATCGCGATAATCGGTTTACGTTGTGGTTCTAGCAAAGGCTTCAGAAAGAAATAGGCACACGATTAGATCTAAGTACCGCTTATTATCCACAAACGAATGGTTAAAGTGAACGTACTATCTAGACTCTCGAAGACATGCTTAGAGCGTGTGTGATTTATTTCGATGGGAGTTGGGACACACATTTGCTGTTGATTGAGTTCTCATAAAACAATAGTTATCACATGAGATTCAGTTGTCCTCTGCTTGAGGAGTTGTATAAGAGGAAGTGTCAATCATCGATATATTGGGCTGAAGTCGGTGAAAGTCAGTTAAAAGGGTCCTAAGATTATTTAGGAAATAGCAGATAAGACTTTACAAATCAAAAATAGACTCAAGGCAGCCAGAGATCACCGGAAAAGTTATGTTGGTAGTCGATGATAACCGTTAGAATTATGTATGAGAGATCACATCTTGCTAAAGGTTTCTCCCTAGAAAGGTATCATGCAATTTGGAAAGAAATGCAAATTAACTATGAGGTAGTAGGACCATTGGAGATCACAAAAAGGGTTGGTACTATAGCCAATCGATTAAAGTTACCCCAAGAAACTAAGCGATGCGCATGATACGTTCCACGTGTCGAACCTTAAAAAGTGTTTGGCAGATGGTTCTCTTCATGCACTAATTGAGGAAATCTAAATTGATGTGAAACTCTATTTGGTAGAATAACCGATAAGAATTACTGATAGAGAGATCAAGTGGTTGAAGTGCAGTAAGATTCCAATTGTAATGGTTTAATGGAACTCTAAGCGAGGCACTGAATTTACTTGAGAACGGAAGACCAGATGAAATTAAATATCCGCATCTGTTTATGGTAGAGCTTCAGGATTTAACTCCAACTGAATTTCGAGACGAAATTCTCTCAACTGGGGGATACTGTGACATCCGTCACTATCAGGTCCATCAATTAACTCGAAGCTCGTTATCTCTCGTCTTTCATTTATTACTTTGGTGTAGTTAATACATTATAAGTCTGTTTTTATCATCATTAACTAGATGCGATAAAATCTAACTTATAAAATAATAAATGGATTACGATTATATATATTAAGAACACTTTTATTATTAATTAATATTATTATTATTATTATTATTATTATTATTATTATTATTATTATTATTATATATATATATCAAAAAGATGCGGATGTTAAGTTTCACCAACTTTATTATATATCAAAAGCAAGTGACACGTTTGATATGTTTTGCCACATAAGCATGGCACGTCAGCAAGAAAGTAACGATGTTAAGTTTCATTTAGCGAGGGATTGTTGTAGGAAAATAAGTTTAAAGTTGAGAGTGGCAGTAAACATTTGTTGAGTTGGGTTTAATGCCGGCCAATTAGTAAAACTTGGGATTATTTAAATCCAATTGCAACATAATTTGGTTAAAAATATTAGGTATGGGGTTAGTATCTAGCTTGCAAAGGTTGGGTGATTAGCACTTATCAGAGCTTGTGACTCCACCTCTGTCATAGTTACTCATGCTCCCAATCAGGCTGTTCCAAGAACATTAATCATGGTAGCAGTACATACTTTGGACTCTGTCAAATATATATTGCAAATAACATTCGTAAAGCAACATACATGATTAAATATGCATTTGAAAACTATACTTTGTCAAATTAGTTTTGCACTCATTGACATGAAATTCGTTGTCATCATATTTGCTTGTTTATGATTGCCGCGTAGTATTTTGTGTTACATTTATATTTGGTTTTATTTGATTTACAAAAGTTATCCATTCATGAAATATAATATCAATAAAATTCATATCATTAATCTTCACTTTCAATTATTAGCTCATTTTAGTTTTCTAAATTATTACCCTTAAGTTAGTAACTTTTAGAAAATAGTTTAGCATATTTTACTGTAGGTGCACAGATTTTATAAAATCAGTTTTGAGGTCGAAACGACAACGAAATGACGCGAGACCAACTGGATTTTAAATCTAACACACGAAGTTAACTTTATGGAGGAAAACGCATCATTTTGATAAAAACTGAGAGAAGTATTTTTTCTTTTCTAAAGTTGGACCAATAATTTGCCAGAAAATTCAATCTTAACCAATATTTTTGTATCAATTGTTTGGTGGCCCATGACTTTATGCCTTTTTACTAGACCAATTGGGTTGGAAAGTAGACTCTTTGAACTTAGTTTTAGACTTCAAATTCGTCCATTTTGGACTTCGTATGACCAAGTTATCATCTGTTCAGAATGACCAAATTTTCTGACAACGATCTGTCTAAAATACAACCATTGTCCTTTGTTTCCGATCCCACAATTCTTGACCATATATGACCTGAAAATCCAACCGACGCTTATTTTATGTTCCATTTGACATATTCACATAACACACACAATATATATATATATATATAACTCACATACACAAGCACATATATATATACTAACACACACACATGAAATCACATACACACATTACAACACACACATAACTTTATACATACACACTATATACATAACTTCATACATACACACCATATATATAAATTACGCACACAACTCACATTGCATACACATCAACACAAACATACGGCTTCCTAAACGCACACACATATTGACACATAAAACCAAACCCGCACACCACTACTGGTCCTTCCGGGTGTTTATACGTGCACCGCCTTCGGGAATTGGCGACCCGTACACCAACTAATAACGAAACGAGGAGAAACAAAATAAAACGAAACGAAATGGGGATGTTTACTTGCGGTTTAACAACGAGGAGTTGATCATCGGCGTGATCTCGACAGCGTCAGAGTGACCGGAGATGGGATCGCAACCGATGGGGGCGGCAGTTCACGGTGGTGCCCGCAAACGAGGGGAGGGGGGTTACGGGTTGGTTTACATGAGTTTGAGAGTGTATTATCCTATATGTTAAATTAGCAATGCGATGAACAGTAAGCGAGGGTATTTTGGGAATAAAGGAAGATATAGACTGCCTTTTGGAGGTTAGAGAGAGAGAGGAAGGAGGCAGACATTTACGACGGCTGTGGCGGAGGTAGGAGAGAAGCTCGGTGTTGGTTGACTCTGAGGTGGGGATGGAAGTGGTGCCACACGCCGGCGGGAGATGGGTGCCAGCCATGTCTTTCGACCAGAAATGAAGCTCTCCGTTGAAGACGAAATAGAAAGCTCAATCAGTATAGTCAATCATCTGCAATCATCACTGGTAGGGAAACAAGCAATCGTTCGGATTGACAGTGGTTTTGGGAGTGCCGGCGGAGGTTGTGTGAGGTCCGATGATGTTGCCCTTAAGTGGAAATCACATTGAAAGCTCGACTGAGCATTGCATGTCATGATCTATGGCATGTGTGGTGAACTCTTACTATCTGCTTACTCATGTTCTTTCTCTTTCATGGTTCTGTAGAATCAAGGGGCTACGAAAAATTAGGGGTTTCCATTTTTTTAACAATTTTCATCCTAATAGATTTTGGTTTAGAGTTTTTAATAAAACCATAAATTTTTATAAGATTCTTTGTTGCTTTGAATTTAAATCATGTTTTGTCAATCCAGCTACTGGTAAGCTCTTATTACATCATCTAAGATGTTACCTGTTTTGCTTGAAGATTTATTTTATGGGTATAAGGTGATTCGTATGAAGGATTTTGGTCTCTTATTGTTATTTTTTTTTATGAACCAAATTTGGTGATTGTACAAACTAAAACTAATATGAAAATGTGGACAAAGACGAGGATGAATCAGCTGGGTTTGGGGAATTGTTTATATTTGCAAATAGCTTATGTTCTTTTTCAGGTGACGTTCTTCCATTAGGGGTTCATTTCAGTAATCTTTATTTTACAACTATTTTCCTGCCTCCCCAACTTGATTACTTTGTAACCCCCATGTAAATAATTCAATTCTTATTCAGCTTCAGATCGTTTCTACAATTAAGCTATTCTTTAAAGTTGATCAGTTTTTCTTATTAATTTTTTTGTGTGATTGCAATAGGTTCTAATTGATGATTCAACCAATAAAACAAGAGAGGGGGTAACCATTTTCATTCTTTTAGCATTGTGTTCATTTTCTTATGTGTTTAGTGATATTCTATATCATTTTTGCATCATAAGTTGCATGATTGAAGTGTTTTCTGTGATATTATAATCTTTTTTGAGCTCTAGAATGAACAAACAATATTAAACAAAATTTTAAATGAATCAGTTTTCGAAACAACTTACTAATTATGTATATGATTATACCAAATTTTATTTGGTCTGTATGTCATCCTACAGATAAGTTTTTTGTAACTTAAGTTTTAAAGTTATTGCATATTTCTGCTTTAACTTTGATGCCATGTTTAGTTGTGTGAGATGCGGAAAGAAATGGACATTCTTTGTTGTTATTGATCAAAACTGAGATTCTGCTTCATAAGGTTTATCAAGCCTATTACTTTATTTTTCCACATTTGATGGTATGACATAGATTTATTCTCAATGACTCAATCATTTTTGATAAAGTTTGTTGTCTGATGTTTTCTTTGTCTGTAGTTGTGTGGCAAGGAATGGGGGCAAATTCTTGAGGTTGGTCTCTGTGGAAATTCCCTTTAGTATGATTATTTTTGTGATTCTTTTAAGTGATGTTCCTTAATTTTTTTGATGCTATTTTATGCATTAAGAAATGCATCATAGATTATAAATTCTTTTATTATATTATTATTATTATGGTTAATAAGAAATATACCCATAAATGCAGTTTTGTTATAACTTAGAAATAACGTATTTCCTCCTTTAACTGTTATATAAAGCTAAGAATTCATTTTAGAAAGTAGGAGATTTAAGTATTTGACCTCGGTTTTAAAGTTAGCTTACAATATTTGACTGCTTAGTTGGGGGTTACTTACGTAGATGCAAAATGAGCAATTATTAGAAGTAGTTCATGATTCTTTCTTAAATTTAAAAGTAGAGAAACTACGGTTTCAATTGGTGTGTGCAAATATAATGTATATTACAGGAAGCTTATAGTTTGCATTTAATATGCCTTTATGTCCTGCAAAATGTGTACCATAATAATTTACCTCATAAACATGGTTTATAAGCCTTGGAATTGATTTAGTTACTATAATAATTTAATTTCATGTTTTTTGCTTTTCCTATGGGTAAACACCAGTATATTTTGAAATAATTAAATAGAAGTAGGGAAGTTAAATTTTTTAAGAAATATTTTGTTGAAATTGATTTACCTAAATATCTGCTTGGTTATTCATGGTAGTTTGGTATTGATTTAACTTCATTGTTTACCCATGGCTTATGTTTGTACAAGCAGGTTTGATTATATGTTTCTCTATGTTTGAGCAAAGGAAGGAATCAAGCAATAAGCCATAAAGAGTATGCTTTTATTGCTTGTTTTTTTTGTATTTTGTCTAACTTGGAAATGTATATGCTTGTCTGATTAGGTTACTGTTAAAATCGACTATGAAATCTTTTGTATCTTCAATTTGTTACTCTGTTAAACATGATTACTACACATTCGACGTCAAATATAAATAGTATATTAAACAATCTTCCTGTAGCAGCCTTTAGCTTCTAGAGCATATCATGAGCCGAATTGATAACTATCACCTGGTAGCAAAAAATAATTGCTACATTTTTATTGAGATTTATTTACTACAAAACTGATTTTTTGACGACTTTAAAAACCCGCCGCAACGCACGGGGCAGTCTTTACTAGTTTATATAATTTTAGTTAATTGCACTTTAGTCACTAGACTAATTATGAATTAATTTATTTTAGTTTACTAAATATTTATTTTTCACCACAAACTATTAATTTCTATTTTTGTTTAGCCAAAAACTTTTAATGTGACTTTAACAAACTAACTGGATGAAATTTAATCTACGAACTGAGACACGACATGATTAAATGTAGTCTTGTCTTAGTGCGTCACGAAACCCATACGATTACGTCTTTCACAAATGATAATATATATATATATAAGAATATAATATTGACCAACAATATTATTTATAATTTTAAAATTTAAAATTTAATACGACTAACTAACGATCACATTTAATGCAGTTATAATTGAATTAAATTCACGTAGACACTTAACACATTAATTGAATAGTAACAAGTTTTGAGTTAACTGATGGACTTAAAAACGAAGGATGTCACTGGAACAATAACATGTGAATGGAATTTTACCATTAATACGTTAACAGAAATTTAAATTTTGTCTTTATATGTAAAATTACATAATTACCCCTTAGTGATAGATGGTTTAACATTTTAAAGAGTAAATTACTATTTGCTTCCCTGACGTTTGAAAAAAAAATTAACTACTTGAATCATTGATGTTTAAAAACCTCATTTTGCTCCCCTGACTTTTCGTTTATATTTTCATTTGAGTCCAAAACCCTAACACCGTTAGATATCTTTGTTAACTTTTTGTTAAATGACAAAAAAAAAAACCCTTCCTAGTCATCTTGTCCAACAATAATTAACTCTAATCCATACAACCATCTGTTCTTTACCTCTGTTTTTGAAACAACTACCTAGTCACCACCATCCATCACACCTAGCCACCACCATCTACTACCCATCATGTCTGCCCCCATTGCCACCAGACCCACCAACATAGCTGCCATCACCACCACCGCCACCCAGCATCGCCGCCATAGCCACCCACACTGCCACCACACCTGCCCATCACTACCACCCAGTCACCCATCGCCACTAGGCCGACCATCGCACCCCCTATCACCACAGCCCTCATCGCCACCACCACAACCAACCAATGCCACTACCATAGTCCCCATCATCGCCCCCGCAACGCCCATCACCGCCACCACATCCCCCAACGCCTCCACCACAAACCCCTATCTTATATACCCATTTAAGGTCTTCAAAGATTTTTAAACCCTAATAAAACATCTACACAAATCTTCAATTAATTAATCATCGGTAATGGTGTCGCTATCACAACTCATCCTCACCTAAAAGGTTGTTGTCTTGTCAAATCCACGATGATGTTGGCCGGAGAAAGCGAAGGGTGGGTTATCGACAACAATGGTGGTGGCGATGAAGATATGTATGTAGGAGAGAGAGAAAGAAAGGGAGAGATAAAGTGTGTGGTGGTGGTGTTATGGTGATGCGCGGTTATGGTGGTGGTGATGGTTGGCTTTGATGGTGGTGGCAATGGAGAGATGAGACAAATATTGTGTGTGTGTGTGTGTTTAGTGGTAGTATTTGGTGAAGGAACTGTGTTTAAATGGGTGGATCTCACAAATATTTTTTTATTTATTCTTAAAGGCAATTTAGTTATTTTTATAAAAGTTTAACAGAAATACTAACAGTATTAGTCATTTAGACTCAAATAGACATAAGAATGAAACGTTAGATGAGCAAAATGAGGTTTTAAATATAAGGTATTCAAATAGTTAGTATTTACAAACGTCAAACATACAAATAATTATTTACTTTTTTTCTTATAATTTTATAATATTATATGCGTATATATTTGTTCTTTTTTATTTATATATGTATATGTATATTTGGTAGAGATGGAAGTTTGTAGTTTGTACCCGATGGCATAGTAACTACAAATTCATCAAAAACTCCATTGCTGTTGTCCTTCTGAGTTTTGATCTTCATCTTCAACAATCTCTTCATTTTCCTACACAAACACAAAATGAAAGCATTCAGATTTAGCCATACGATCGCTCTTACAACCTTCACCAAGAACCCAAGACACCACACCACAAGATTTCCCTCTTTCAATCACACCAACAATCCCCACAGACATCCAACCCCACATCAAATCTTCAATCTTTCCTCCAAAATTCCCCATCTTTTAACTCACAATTTCAGTCCATATTCATCCTCGTCGCCTTCTGACCCACCGTTCTCCGGCGTCATCGACCCCATCTCCATCGCCTCCACCGTCTCCTCCCCCGACCACCACCACCACGACGGCGTCTCCGCCATTGACGCCGGCAGCTCCTTACGCAAACCCATCAGCCTGTGGCCTGGTATGTACCATTCTCCCGTCACCAATGCCCTCTGGCAAGCAAGATCCATCATCTTCGACACCACCACCACCACCACCGGAGATGCTAACTCCGTCACCACTAAAACGCCGTCGCATAGCCGGACCACCATTCTTTACCCCTTTTCCTCCGATTACATTCTCCGGGAACAGTACCGGAATCCCTGGAATGGGATTCGTGTTGGCAAATTGCTTGAAGATCTTGATGCTCTCGCGGGTACCATTTCGTTCAAAGTATGTGCCTTTAATGTCTTTGATCGGATTAATTGTGTTTTTGGGAGATGGGTGTTGAAGTATTTCGATTGATTATGAAATGCATTTTGGTGAATTTGTGCAGCATTGCTTCAATCATGCTAGTATGGTTGAATCATTGCTGTTAGTGACTGCTTCTGTGGACAAAATGGTTATCAAGAAGCCGATTTTGGTGGACAATGATTTGAAGATAGTTGGAGCAGTTACTTGGGTTGGTCGATCGTCTATGGAGATTCAACTAGAAGTCCTTCAACCAGCAGATGGTAGAATAACTGTCTGCATACGGGTCGATTGTTTGATTATTAAAACTCCTTTGTTTTGTTTGGTATTCATGATCACATAATCACTTTCAAAACGCACATCAAAACACCTGTTAAGTTTGTGTATAAACAGTTAAATTTATGATTCATGTTAACCATTAATCTGCAGAAACATCTGATCCTCTAGAGTCACAAGCTTTGGTATTCTGAATCACATTATCATTTTCAAAACGGACATTAAAGCACTCGTTAAGTTGTATAAACAGTTGATGTTGTGATTCATGTTAACCATTAATCTGTAGAAACATCTGATCCTCTAGAGTCACAAGTTTTGGTATTTGAAATCACATAATTACTTTCAAAGTGCACATCAAAGCATCCGTTAAGTTGTATAAACGGTTAACATTGTGATTCGTCTTATCTGTTAATCTGCAGACACATCTGATCCTGTAGAGTCACAAGCTCTTGTCGCAAACTTCACTTTCGTGGGGCGTGACTCTAAGACTGGGAAATCAGCAGTAATAAACCAAATTACACCCGAGACTGAAAAGGAGAAACTGCTTTGGAAAGAAGCAGAAGAGAGGAACAGATTAAGGAAAGAGAGAAGACTTCAGCAGAAAAAGGAGATTGAAAACGAAAGGGAAGCAGAGAGGCTAAATGCATTGCTGGCAGAAGGACGCGTGTTCATCGACATGCCTGCTTTAGCGGATAGAGATAGCATTCTTATACAAGATACTTGTTTACAAAATTCATTAGTATGTATGCCACAACAAAGGAACACTCATGGCCGAATTTTTGGAGGTTTTTTAATGCGAAGAGCCTTTGAGCTGGCTTTTGCAACCGCTTATGCTTTTGCTGGTAGTGCTCCTCTGTTTCTTGAGGTTGATCATGTTGACTTCTTGAAACCTGTAAGTTTTTCTGTTTCACATTTATGGATTTAGTGTCAAACTTGTAACTATTTAGTTAGTAGGATTAGAGGGACGTTTAGTGCATAACTAATTTTAATATAGATAGAGATCTAATAGTATGACCACCTTATAAGTCTTAAGTTGTGGGCTACTAATAACTTGAACTGTAGTTTTAAGTTATTGGGTACCTATAACTTCCATGAAAGTTAACTAGTATTAAAGAAGGTTTGAAAATATGTAAACTAGAAAGAGTCTATCGAGTTAAGGGTCTCGTTATTTTGACTGCGATGCTATTGCTTCTTCTAAGAAAAAATGTGGCATACCGATTCAAGTCATCTTTTTTCTTTTTGCGCCTGTTTTCTGGTTAGTTTCTAGTTTGTTTGAATATTGCAGCCATCCTAGAGTCTAGTATATGCCGCCTGTAATACGTTCATTTTCTTGGTACCAGGTGGATGTTGGAAATTTTCTGCGGTTCAAGTCATGTGTTTTATACACTGAACTTGAGAACCCCAAGCAACCTTTGATCAACATAGAGGTTGTAGCTCATGTGACCCGACCCGAACTCAGAACTGCAGAGGTAAGATTGCATATTTGTTTATCTTATAGCAACCGTCTATTACAGTTATCCCCCACAACCCTTTTTATTTTCTTATAGTTGATTATCTTATAAAGATGATTTAATATCATATAATCCTTTCTAAAACATAAAGGGTTGATTTGTTGAATTTGACAAGGTATCCAACAAGTTCTACTTCACATTTACAATCAACACAGACGGCATAACAAACAGTAAGATCCGCAGTGTTGTTCCAGCCACTGAGGAAGAGGCACGGCGAGTGATTGAACGAATTGACGCTGAGAAATGCTGCCCATGACACCAAAAGTCAGATGATTTATTTATGGGAATTGACCGTGTAAATTAATTGACCGCCATTTACAGATCGAGGTTCGAGTATGTAGAGCTAAGAGTCAAGATAATTGTCCATTGCTGCACAGAAATGAAATTAATTTGACACTTGTCGAATTGCTTGATTATTATTTTGACATGAACATTATTGTTGTATACGAACGATATGAAATAAACTTGTCGCCCAAATTTGATGTTATCAATCATTTCTGGTAGCCATTGACAAACAAATTTGGATTTACAAACATTCTAGTTTATTTTGAATGAGCATAGATGAATCAAACGTTTGAGCAAATGTTAACTAGATTTACTTAAAAGTAAAAAAGATAATGAAAGCAGTAAATTCCTCCTACCATTGCTTGAAGGACTAATATTTTGAAAGTGAATATTATCTTTAATGTTTTAATTAAAGTGTAATACATGGTGCTTAAGTAGTTTACTTTCACTTTTAATGCAAAGTAGGTATATACTCCCGTGTGTTGTGTGGGGGTCTGGGGGATTCATTCACGGTTCCAAATATCAAAATGTGGATAGAAATCCACGTGGCAATGATTATCAGCATCATATAAAATCCTAAAGCATCCATTGTCATAAGACCTAATGTAATGCGAAGTTATTCACTCAAAATTGGTTTGCTTTGTCCTAATAATAGAAGGGTAACTACAATCGTTGTATCCTATAATACCAAAAAATACTTGATTTAAAATACAACTTTGTTTTTTTAAAAAAATCATATAACGTTGACAAAAAAAACTAAAAAAGCAAACATTTCGTTATATTAGAAAAGGTAAATAACGGAAGTTATTAAATGAAAACAAAATGATTAGAAATTAAACGAATTAAAAACGCATATTATATATAGTATGAGAGTTGTAAATGAAAAAAATATATAAATAACATGTGACGTCCTCCTAGTGGATGAGTTATTATAATAAAAGTACACTGTTCGTAAGATTGTTTTCAATATGTACTTAATATAAAAAAAAAAACAAAAGTTCAATAAAGAAACATAAAAAACAGCCTTTAGTATTCATTTAACGTGTAAAATAATAATAGAGTAATTATAAAAATTTATCAATTATTTATTCTTTCGTTAAATTCATGTTTTAGAAATGAATCAATGATGCATGATGTTTAAAAAAGATGGCATTAAAATAATATTAAAAGTCCATTATTAATACGGGATGTCAATGTTAATATCTTTTCACACATACAGTCATAACAAAAAGTAATACCACCAAAACTTAAGAAAAAACCACTAAATTCAATACCACCAACTCCATTCAAACGTGGTGGCTGGCACCGTGCGATTTCTAGCGGTCACTATCACTACTAGTCCGAACTTAACAATCAATCTTTGTCGATGTCGATATTTATTACGCCAGTGGTAGCAAGCACACAACCTAGATGCAAAAGAGGAAGATCAAACTCATATTAAGCTAAAATGATTAAACCTAGAAGAATACCAAATATCTGCCTTAGAAGTCAAGCGATGGTAGTGGAAAACTCGGTGGTCACCGTATTTCTTTCCGTAAATCTCTCTCCCTCTTCACCTCATTCCTCTCTCTCTCTCTCTCTCATTTTCAATATACATGTCACATATGAGTGAAAGGATAATGTGGGACATGTGGAAATAAATTATTGGTCTTTCTTCATCACCAACAAAGAGCCTAGCATAAACAATATGAATTTGTACCCTGTTGCTTTATATGATGGTAAAACACTATTTATTTTCTCAAATTTAATTATAGAGTAATGGTCAGGGCCTACTCTAGGGTTGCAAAAATCAATGCTAGTTGATGATTAATTGAAAATCGGCAATCAACCTTAGTGATTGCACATAATTGGAGGTATAATTGGCAGTCGGGTCTAGTCGAACAAGATTAGACCTAGCAAGACTTAATCGGTCAAATAGGGTTCAAAACTGGTCAAAAAATAGTGTTGATGTTTGAATTTTTTTAAAGTTTAGTTATATATATAATTAACACAAATATGTAGAAGTTCATATAAAAGTCCAATCTATTACTTCATATTACTTTCGATTAATCCCTAGACAATACTTCACCCAAATAGCATTTAATGATTTTTACAACCATGGTCTACTCTAAGATCCTCCATATTCTTATTAGGCAACATCTACACGTTAACCGGGTGGTGACTCTTCAACGAGTCACTTGACCCACAAACTCTAAGAATGTATGTATCAAATTTGTGTTTTAACAACCAAATTTAGGAACTTACATATAATTGGAAAGCTATCCAACGAAGCACTGAAATTTGTACTAACCAATTTTAACCATAGTAGTTTTAACATAATATATTCAATTTTACATCTTGTACTAAAAGTACTTGACATGCCATCAAGTTGCCAACAAAATTTAAAGATTATGAATTTTATTCCTTCTAAATAACCATGGTTTGTAAACAATTATTTATTTCATCAATAAAGTAAATATATGGAGTTAACTTACATATCATATAAATGGAAGAAAGAAAAGCGCATCATCAGAACTAGATGATGACAATATGTAACCATGTATGTATACCAACTACAAAAATCCAGTCACTCTACACTGAGCAGAAAGAATAGATGATCAAATAGCAGCCAACTTTTTCCAATCTGAGACCTCCAATGGCTTGACCGCATGTCATCAGGACAGCTGCCTATGTCCTACATGGTTTCCTGCAGTTATCAAATAGGTTTTGAAGAACATTAACCAATAAAACGGCTCGACGGGCCTAAAATCATCCCAAGTGCGTTAATTGCAAATCAATTTGTACAAAAAATATAAAGAGTTTGCATGTCAGCCTAACTCGAATCAACCTGTTTTGACTTGCATGAAAAAATCACTTATTTTGACGTGATGTGCATTCCTGACGAGTCCAGAGTTCTCCAAATTCTTTTAAGTACTAGTTCAACAGAGGGGAAGAAGTACATATGACTTACCTGTAAAGATCACCATGTAAACGAAGGCAACACATATGATGGACAAGCATCATACTTTAATGCAAGAGCATGCACTGATGACAGGTCAGCAAGTTCTCCAAATTCTTTAAGTCCAAGTTCACTTGAGTGGATCCCACAAGTGATGAATGCAGATTCAATACCGGATGCATTTGCTCCCTTTATGTCATGGTGTAAAGAGTCTCCCACAGCAATTGTGTCAGATGCATTAACGCCCGCCATTGCCATGGCAGATTTGTAAATAATCTGATGCGGCTTGCCCATCCATTTGACTTCACCACCAAGCTTTTCATAACTAGCTGCTAATGTACCTAAAAACAAGCAAAAACCACAATCCTTGAGCAGAATATCGCCTTTGATCATTTTATGTATTAACTTCGTAAATGATTAGATTTTGCCTTATACTTATTTTTTGATTATTACTACTTCAAACAACCTTGGTTTTATAAAGTGTGAGGCGCTTTAGAGCATTTAGGTCACAACAGCCGAGGCGTGACTTTCAAGAACATTAGCTGCTACTCAATGTAGAACCAAATAAGTTTTTTGTACAATCAAAAGCTGCACCGCTCGTTTTTAATCAAATAAACATTCATACTATTTTCACCTTTTGGTCATTTTTATATGTCATCCTCTTCAAGACCGTATGTTTGACTACTTTTGACCCACATATACATGAAGCACTGCCTCAATCTTGCTTTTCAAAACCAAACAAACAACAAAGGTACATTCAAAAGCTATACATGCTCCCCAAAAGAATCAATGAATCTTAGTAACAAAGAAATAGCATGTTTACCAGGCATGAAACGTAGTTCTCTAGCCTCAACGGTCACAAAGTCAGGATTTGCTACCACCATAGGTATTCCTTTAGCTGCACATTGTTCTAGAATCTTCTCGAGCTCCTCAAGCTTCTTGGAAACAGAGTCACCAGAAGAAAGCCCCAAAGCTTCAGTGCCATGAACCAAAATAAACTCAGCCTGTTCAACATTCTCTACAACATGCAACCCTAGACCCTGCAGCAATACAATATCATATATGATGTTTTTAGCTACCTCTGAGTTGTCATGTAGACTTTTAATGGTATATTGGTATGTAGTCATGTACAAATAAAAATCAATAAAATAGAAAATAGGGAAGTAGTCGAAATATATATGAATCACAAATGGAAAACTATGGTAATGAATTTACTTGTTTTGAAGGTTTACCTCGAGTGATATAGCACCTCGGTCACTCCATGTCATGTGAATGCAGGTCTTTCCTAGTGCCTGAAACCAAGGATCATCTCTCCTGTTCATGATAGATCACATCAAGAGATATTAGCATATGCTCTATGAAGAAAATTTTGGCCTTCACACAACTACACAAGTCAATAGAATTTGGGAGTTATAAAGCCACTAGTAAAACATTGAGCTTATAAGCTTCCATGCATAAAGCAAGTTAAGCTTGTCTCCAATGTGAAAAAAAGACATTTTAATTAAGAAAAATAGAAAAATTAAATAAAGAAAAGAATTTGATGGCGTCTTATATTCAGGAACCAGGATAATGGAGCTTCTGTTGCGAACACAAAGATTGGTAGAATCTCATGCACTTTTAACTAAATGTGGGTGGAAGAATTCTGAAAAACCCAAAACAGTTTGCTAGCATAGTTCAAATTAAGGGGTTATTATATGCTAGGTAAATGGCACATACATCCAAAAAAGTATTGTTAAACACATGATAGAAAAATTTTGAGTAGGTGACATAATAACATTCACATCAGATTCATTAAATTTTATAGAAAATACAGTTTTACATGAATTAATCTCTTTTGTATTAATATATCGAATTTGTGTTCAACCACCTTTGAAGATGCTGATATGTTAATTCTCCACTTGTGACAGCTCCAACAAAGAGAGAAGGATCAAACCCAAGACTCTTTAATTTATCCAAAGTTGTTGAAGCACGTCTTGATGAATTACTGATAATGATCATCTTGGCTCCTTGAGCAGCCAGATTTTTCACTGTTAGAGAATCAGGGAACTTAATGTTTAAATTACACCCTAGACAAACAGCACACTTTTCAGAGAATAAATGATGGAAGTTCAACTGACATCCCTTACCAAAATGTCAAAGTTCATAACATACATGTAGATATAGCACCAGGATAAGGTTGTTTTCCATCATGAAGAACCCCAAACTGATCTAGCAACCATGCCTGCACCAAAGAGAGCTCAGTTAATTAAAAAAACTATAAAACTTACAGGTAAGATACACAAGGCAGACAAGTGTGAATTGTTTGTCCTTATGTTGATATGAAATCATAAGTAATACCAAACTTTAGTTGTAATCAATACATAGTCCTTAACGCTAGTGAGTATTGAGTATATGTACCATGGAGTATGGACTTCCATGATTAAATTGATAAGAACTTGAACTAATCGAATGAAACTGATGGATTTAAGGAACAAAGTTGGCCCAATTCGAGAAGGCTATTCTCCAGAATTACAAACAACTTGATAATCTAAAACATGAACATATAAACAAAAGTAGACTGGTCCTATTTCTACTACTGGGGGCAGGGAGTTATCACAAAACAGTTAGTAACTTCCCTTCCCATGTTCTTGCTAAATAATCTGATGGAAGTGGCTTGACTGAGTCAAGTTAGACTCGAGAACCTGCTGGAGTCACCCATAGTAGTTGGGTCAACCCACGGGTTTGTATCATTGCTTCCGCCCCGGAAAAACGACTTGTCCTCAAGTCGCAGAGAAAGAATTGGTAGTGTTACCCAGCTTGAAGGTTTCCAAATGGGCTCAATGGCGAGATGCTGAAGTGTTGCAGAATTTTGGGCTCCCCCTTGCATTCCTTGTAGCTTGCAGTCTTGACCCGCGATAGTGAATTCTAAGGACATCGTACTCCAATTGGCTTTGACCGTGTTTAGAGTAGACAACCACTGAATGCCAAGGACCACATCTGCTCCCCCTAGTGAGAATGGATAGAAATCTTGAATGAGCTGAAGGTCTCCTATTTTTAAAACATCTTTGCAAATCTGATTGCATTCAATGATGTCCCCGTTGCCAATTCTCACACCAAAAGGTAGGAAGATTTGAGTGGGAAGATTCACCTTTTGAACGACAGAATTTGCCACAAAGTTGTGGGTTGACAGACCCACTGTCAATCAAAACGAGTACCTCGGAGTCGTTTAGGAGGACACGAAAAATCATGGTTGGTGTATGTGACTTCCCCAAGGTGGCAAGTAGGCTGATTTCTGCTAAATCTCCCTGGATAGGCTGCTGTTCCTCCACGTCTGTGGCTGCAGGGGCTGCTGTCAAAAGTTGGAATTTACCCGTTTTACACCGATGTGCAGGCCCGTATTTCTCCCCGCAATGGAAACATTCTCCCTTAATAAACCGGGAATGCTTTTCTGAATCAGAAACGTTAAGAGGTGTGGTTGGTGAAGGGTTTACATTGGACTGAATTGTTGAGTGTGTTGAATCAGTTGGCTTTGTGATTGCCGAAGGTTTCGATTGCTGCCCCGATCCAATTGCCATCTTCGATTCAAACTCTAACGCCAAGCTCATTGCATTGTACACTGTCCTAGGATTGTGGATTCGTACATCAGCCTTCAATTCTTCATTCAACCCATTTAGGAACACACCAAGAAGGCAGTGATCAGGCCAATTAGAAACCCGAGCAGACCTCTTAGCAAACTCTTGTCGGTATTCCTGAACCGTCCCTGTTTGTTTGATGTTACACAGGTACTCATCTGGATTTTGGAACTCGGCAGGGCCGAAATGTTTTTGCAAGGCGTGGGTTATTCCTCCTAAAAAGTGACAGGCTGATCTGTTGATAGCCATGAGTACAGGTCTAGAGCATCTCCTTCAAGATGCATTGATGCGACATCAACCTTCTCATCATCTGGAATTTGGTAATACCGGAAGTATTTCTCAGCCTTCACATCCAAGTATCCAACCACGAGGGTCACCCCCACTAAAAGCCGGAAAGACAATTTTGGTGTGGGGTCGGAACTGGGTGCTGTTCCTCCAGGAAGACTCGCCCTCATCATACCAACCGGAACCCCCACTGAACTTTCCCTTCGGATTGTTACGCAATTTAAGGGCTGCAACGTCGGCCTTCAAGGACTCCAGGGAATCAAGCTTAGCAGCAATCGCTGCTAATTGAGTTGCAATCGGATCAGAATTGTTACCACTGTTGTCGCCAGAACTATTCCGGGTCTGCACCATGTTGAATTCCCGGCAATGGAACCAAAATGATAAGAACTTGAACTAATCGAATGAAACTGATGGATTTAAAGAACAAAGTTGGCCCGATTCGAGAAGGCTATTCTCCAGAATTACAAACAACTTGATAATCTAAAACATGAACAAATAAACAAAAGTAGACTGGTCCTATTTCTACTACTGGGGGCAGGGAGTTATCACAAAACAGTTAGTAACTTCCCTTCCCATGTTCTTGCTAAATGATCTGATGGAAGTGGCTTGACTGGTCAAGTTAGACCCGAGAACCTGCTGGAGTCACCCATAGTAGTTGGGTCAACCCACGGGTTTGTATCATAAATCCATGAGCTTTCTTACGTAAACATACATAAATAAATACAAAAAGGAACACTGAAGTTTTACAAAATAAAATAAGATAAAGAGAAATGACAAGAAAGAAAAAAACAAAAAACCACCCCCCACCCCACCCAAAAAAAAAACACACACGCACACACAACTATAGTGGTCAAAGTCGCAAGGGGGTGCAAATAGGCCTATAAACTAACCGAACAAATTTGTTTGTGTTTGTTCTTTTGACTTTAACCGAACAAATAAACAAACACCTACACTTAATTTATTCGTTAAGAAAATGAATGTGCTCATGTTCATTTGTTAGTACTTAGTTAATAGTCTAAACAAATGGTTCACGAACATAAATAAATACAAACAACCAGGAATGAACATAAACGAATGAAAATAAATGAACACCAATTAAAACTGAATGTGAATGTCCAATCTAAAGTGTAAATACCATCATCCCCACATCCAACATTATAAAAGTAAACACGATATTAAATTATTTTACATTGGGCTTAAGGTCCGGATGCCATTAAGGATAGTTTAAAAGTTTAGAAACTCTAAAAAAAATACACAAAAAAGTGCACTATTAGGCAAAACAAAAGTATACATAACACACATAGAAAACTAAAAAAATTAATGCCATTTTCACATGGATAGATTTAAGAACTGAAATAAGATTATATATGAGGTAAGAATGTAAGGTCAGGATGTTCAAACTGTTCTCAAGGTCCAGATGCCATTATGGATGGTTTAAAATTTTAAAAAGCTAAAAAAAATATTAAAACTTCAAACATTAATAATCTCATAAAGACATTTTTTAAAACTCAAAATTTAATTAACTTAAACATAACCAATTTTTGTTTCTATAAAAAACATGAAGAAAAATTTGATTGAAAAGTCTAAAAATAATCGGTAGCGGTTGTTGCATCCCATCAGGCCTTTTACAGAAAAAAAAGGAAAATAGTATAAAGACAAAAGCCTCAATCCTCATCTCCATTCTACTCCATCAATAAATCTTCTCCTCAATGCTTCACTTCCTTCCCGGTAATTCTACTCTATGGCGGACACCGTCATCTCTCTTCTACTTCCTCTTTCCTCCTCCACGCAAGCTTAGTGTGAAATATATGAATGTCCAACAATTAAAACAAAAAAGAAAACTCATGCAAAATTCCAACATTCGCTTGAGCATGCACACCAGAGGCGCACCTCCGTCACATTTTAGAAGATTTATGCCTTGTGTATATCTGAGGCACCTAAGGCTCACCTTGCCTGGGCACGTAGGCACGCGTCTCGTGCGCTTTTGACTACAAAGCCCCATCACGGCTGAACATGTCAAGTTTCACAAATGTGATAATTTCACAAATGTTAAGTTTCAATAGTTAAGTTTCACAAATGTGATAATTTTTGGAACTAATGATGTTTTTGTGAAAGGGAAAAGGATATATTCTTTCAGATCATATTAGAGATGGGGATATGTGCAGAGTTGGAGAATGGGCCTTGGCTTCTCAATAAAATCCTTGTCTCTGTGAAAAATTGGAAAACTACTTTATGATTAACAAGGTGCCATTAACTAACTCTATGATTAACCAAGCTTGAATATAAGGTGCCTTAAATTAGGGTTCCAATTTCCATAATTCCGCTACTAAAAAGACAAAAACAGGAGGTTCCAAGTTCAATTGATCTCGCTATGCAAAGATTTAAGTTGAGGTGTCAACTAAGACAAAGCTTCTTGATGTAATTAAAGTGGAAACACCATATTAGAAAACGCAATTAAAGTGGCTTGTACTTGTATTTAGGCACCAAAATTAGTAATCAAAGATGATAAGCAAGCAAATACACAAGTTGAAGTTATACAAATGGTGTTCTAACATGAACAATGAATGCTACCCATCTAGAAGCTTAATTTTGAGTTTGATAGACATCTCCCTTGTGAGCTAAAGAAGCGAATGCTCATATCATCAATCCCTTGATAGTTGGCCACAAGGAAGACACGAGGGTGTATGAGATCCAAGTGGTTGGTTCGGGCAAATGCCTATTCTTTGCAATTATAACAATAGATTTTTTATGAGATCATTCTTCCTAATCCTTCTATTACTAGATATTCTAGCATAAGTTCTAAAAGCAAACAATACCAGATAAGTTGTGATGCTGAGCTCTCGGAGTGAATTTCTCAAACAAGTTAGCATGTCAAGGCTAGAGAATGAATTGTTGTGTGACTAAAAAACTTGGGATGGACACTAAAGTAATTGAAGGATAACTCTAAAATAAACTACATCACATCTAGTTTAGCCAACCACTCCTCTCCTAGCTTTGAGAGCCTGGTAGAATAGTGATGGTAAGATCTAAATCACCTTGCTCGCTTGGTTATAAATAGCGTGAGGCACATCGAGGCGTTCAAGACTAAAAAGGCGAGGCGCGAGACATGAGGCATGAGGCGAGAACCTCACGTATGCAAGGTGTTGCGAACTCTACTGTAACTTGCGATGTCGTTTCAGTGTCTAATAATAAGTATTTTAATTTAGACATGCTTTTTGTTTAACAATTGAGTTTTCAAGTCCTAAGCATTAGCTCCTTCAAAAAAAGACAACCTGGCATACCCTACATAAAATTATTTCAGTATTCTGAACTTTAAGCATTAAATAGCAAAGCCAAAGGCACAAATGGAAGGAGTTGAAATGCTGACCTTAGTGGCACCCATGACTTCGATTTAATGCATCTATACCTAATGAATAGTATAGCCCCACCCATACACTCGCTTTGAAATATGAATCTCAAAAAATTGAAAGATAAGTAGAGAGATTTAGGTTACGGGGTTAGGGTTTGTGGAAGAAAGGAGATACATATGTAATCTAATCTAATAGCAAAAAGTGCGTAAATAAGAATGGATTGAATAAGGGAAGATGAGAACATGCCTTGTAATGACGAGTTTCAGCAAGTTGCTGGAGACCTGTAAAAGTCTTAGTGTCGCAGGCGTTTGGTACAGCCGTTGAGGCCGAGCATCTCGCCATCGTCTTTTCTTCAACCGCCCAACTTCCGATAACCCAACCGAAAGCCCCACCAAAGCACACCCTCTGCCTTGGATACTTATTAACCCGGTTGTCTTTTTTTTTTTTTAATTTCTTTTTGAGTAAATTTCGCTTTTGGCTTTTGATCCTTGTGGTTTGATCACTTTAACCTATTCAGTCCAAAAAAAATCTTTGTGGTTTAATTTTTAAACGGTTTTGATCCTTGGCACTAACTCTGTTAGTTTTTCTGTTAACTTCAGGGGTATTCTAGTCCTTTTGCATCCAAAAAGTGGGCCAATACCATGGCCACTACTAACTGAACAACATCACCGCCTCTTTTCGCCAACACTACCGTCATTTTACTCGAACACCACCATCATTTTACTCGAACACCACCGTCATCGTCATCCCATAATCTGCCAAAGTGCACCAGGCCATTACCATATCCTCTTTCCCTTTCCTTTTGTTCAAGGAACCACCACCCATAATCGCAATCAGCTGCCCATCTAGTTTCATCTTCATCTTCATTTCCCCATCTGAAAACTAAGCGAATGAACTTGTCAAAAATCGAGAGGGAGAGAAGATCATGCGATGGTGGTTTTCGTAAATCAAGACGGAGAGAGATAGATGTAGCGATGGCTGCAAGGAAATCGACACGGAGAAAGACAAACGAGAAAGAAGATAGTGGTTATGGTGGTTGTTGGAAACCGAGAGGGAGAGAGACAGATGAGGCGAAGGTTGTGAAATCGAGGGGGAAAGAGATCGATAAGGAAGAAGAAGGTGGAGAGGTTGGTTGTCCGGCGATGGTGGCTGATCGGCTGTGTGGGGGGATTTAGGGTTTCTTGATTTTATGTTTTGTTCTTAAAATTTATATTTATATTTTTTAATTAATTTATACATATTACAAAAACAATCCCTAAAGTTATCTTAATAATTTACAAGAATAGTCCTTGCACGTAGAATGACCAAAATACCCTGGAGTTAACAGAAAAAACTAACAGAGTTAGTGCCAAGGACCAAAACCGTTATAAAAATTAAACCATAGGGCATGATATGACAAAAGATTCCTTTTTGGACTGAATAGGTTAAAGTTACCAAATCACAGGGACCAAAAGCGAAATTTACTCTTTCATTTTTTTTTTTAAGATTACATTTAGAGTAAATTACACAGATGGTTCATGCGTTATGTTTAAATTACGATGTTGATCCACATGTTTGGAAAATTACAAGTTCAGTCTCAAATTATACATAAACGTAACAGGTTTGGTCCCTGACTTTCATGATCAGTTAACTTTTTGTTAACTTTTTTTGAAAATGACAAAAATACCCTTATATGGCAACTTGGAATAGCGGTGGCAGCAAGGTGGGACGGTGGTGATAGCAAGGTGGGAAGGTGGTGGTAGCAAGGTGGGACGGTGGTGGTAGCAAGGTGGTAAGGTGGTGGTAGCAAGGTGTGACGATGGTGTTAGCAAGGTGGGAAGGTGGTGGTAGCAAGGTGTGACGGTGGTGGTAGCAAGGTGGGAAGGTGGTGGTAGCAAGGTGGGAAGGTGTTGATAGCAAGGTGGGATGGTAGTGTTGGCAAGGTGTGACGGTGGTGGTGGCGAGGTGGAACGGTGGTACTCGCAAGGTGTGACATTTGTCTTGGCAAGATACAATGGTGGTGGTGGCAAGGTCAGACGGCGGTGGTGGCAAGGTCAGACGGCAGTGGTGGCAAGGTCAAACAACGATGGTGGCAAGGTGTGACACTGGTCGGACGACTTGTTGGACGATAAGGATCCAAGGGGGTACGGGTGGTGGTGTTAGTGGTGTATGCAAAATGGGTGATTGGGGTATTTTGGTCATTTCACCCAACTTAACAGAAAAAGATAATTGTCAATCCATGTCAGGGACCAAACCTGTTACATTTATGCATACTTTGGGACTAAGCTTGTAGTTTTCCAAACTTTGGGACCGAAACCATAATTTGGACATACATGTTCTGTTTGGTTACCATGTGAAAATAGAACGAATCAATACTTTGTTTTGTTTGTTAAATATGAAAAGATGAAGGAATGCAATACGGAAGTGGTTATGGTGGTGACGGCCAGTGGTGGTGCCCGGTGGTGACCAGCGATGATTCCCAATGGTGGTGGTGGTTGTGATGCTGGTAGTGGATGGTAGTAATCTGGTGGTCGGTAGTTGTTACCGGTGGTGGGTGGCGGTGGTGGTGATTGTGGTGGTGGTGGGTGGTGGTGGTGGTGACTGTTGTGTTGGTGGGTGGTGGTGGTGGTGGGTGGATGGTTGTGGTGGTGGTGGTGGATGTGGTTGTGGTGGCGGTGGTGGTGGTGGTGACTGTGGTGGGTGGTGGTGGCTGTGACTGTGGTGGGTGGTGGTGGCTGTGGTGGTGGTGGTGGTGGTGGTGGCGGCAGGTGATGGGTGGTGGTCGGCGGTGGCAAGTGGTGACTTGTGGTGGTTGTCATTGGTGATTAGTGGTGAGGGCTGGTGGTGATTTGTGGTGGTTGTCGTTGGTGATTAGTGGTGGTGGCAGATGGTGATGGTGGTGGTGGTGGTGGTGGTGGTGGTGGTGGTGGTGGTGGTGGTGGAGGCCGGTAGTGGTGGTGGCCAGTAGTGGTGGTCGTGCCTAGTGGTGTGGTGAACACTGGTTGTGGTGGTTATGGTGTTGGTGGTGGCCAATGGTGGTTGTGAGTGGTGGTGGTGGCTTGGTTGTTGGTGGTAGCGTGCCACGTGATGGTGGCAAGTGACGACTAATCTTGGTGGGCGGTGGTGGTGTTCGTGGTGGTTATGGTGGGCGGTAGTGGTGGTCGTGATGGTGGTTGTCGTGATAGTGGTGGTCGGTTGTGGTGGTGGTGGTGGTGGTTAGTGATGGGTGAGTGGGGGGTGGTGATGACTATGTAAGAATGAATGGAATGAAAAAAAAAGGGATGGATAGAAGGAATTAGATGGAATGTGATTAGTTATGTAATGGTATTACATTTCATTCACCAACCAAATATTTTTTTATTCACTCTCAATAGTACATTCCATTCGGTCTTTTATTTCTGCGTAACAAATGTTACATTAGTGTTTTTAAGAGCAATATGATCTCTTTATTCTACATTATTGCCTCTCATGTTTAAGGAAAAGATTGTGTTGTATTTATAATATAGAAAAAAGTAAATTTATATTATGATTTTGGTTTTAGTTTTAGTGTTAAGAAATTACACTTATGAATGTTCTTACTCTTCACTCATTCGGAACATGTTTTGTCATTGCTACTAATCAATGTTGATATTTACTTTTTAATTTATATGAAGTTACTAAGTAACCCTACTATTTAAAAACAAATAGAAAGCCCATCACACCCCTTTTCTCCTTCATCTTCTCAAGAGTTCGTCTTATGTGTCTAGCAATGTATGTTTCTTCATGGGGTTCATACTCCATCTTGCTCTGATAGTATATGTTACTAGATCACCATTACCAATTTTCATTTGAATTGTGCTTATGATATCACAAATCTACCAAAACCTAGAAACAAGAATTATACAAAATGCAAAGAAGATGCGAATTTGTGATCAAACTGGTTTTTTCCACTCTTTGTGGCAGCTTTGTTGTAAATAACATTTATATCTAAACGTAAGTAGATTTTTTGACTCAATAAAATTAGAGTTATCTAAGGGTTTAATATAGTTTTACGTGCATTTAGAATAACATTTTTTTCTCTGACTCCATAAAGGAGGCAAGTAGCATGTTTCGGGTTGGGCCTCAGAGATATTGCAACTACTAGGTTCTCATTCTCCTCCATCATACATGTTTGTCATGAATTCTCACACTTTGGCATCTTCCACTTAGGAGTACGATGACTAATTTGGTCGCAATGGTAACATGTCTCTCAAAACATGTAAAGCTTCTTTTTCACAACTATGATTAACAATTTTTTCACATATCCATTCATAGGAATGTTGTAGGTAGAAGACTTTCGTTATGGATTGGGCATTTGTCTTCTGATAATACGAAGACAAATCACTAATTCTTCTAAGGTTATCTTTTTTCGTGTGTTCTTAAGGTAATTTTTGAAATCTAACTCAGATGTAACTTCACAGTCACCACTACAACTTAAAAGGTCTTACTCAATGTCATACTTTCGGTTATGGGGCATAACTTGGAGGTCTTATTGTTGATTGATTACAAGCTTTGAATCAAGCATCTTATAGTTCTTCGACATTATATTACAAGCTATACAATGCCTCTATGAGCCCGTTCACCACACAATTGTTATACAAGAAATAAGATGATTTCACGCATCTATTACGCTCACACCTTGAGCGGTGTTAGTATCCGTTTTAACAAGTCGGGGAACTAATTCAGTTAATAACCTCGAAAGGTTCAGTCTCTTTAGATAGGAGAACATCTTTTGTTCATAGTGTTTGAAGTGAAAATCAAAAAACTTTTATGCTTTTCCTACATCATTTGCATATGTGTTAGCTGCAATTTGATTACAGTAAATGGTTATGCATTAACAATCAATGGAGTGCATGGTATGTCAACAACGAATGTGCCATTGAGTTTTTCATTTGTCTGATATTACAAGTTGTCCCACTATGCACTTAATGAACAAGTGTGTTATATTTGTAATATTTCAAAAATTGTTGTATAGAAAACTTCTTTAAATAAAACTCATTTGGACCAAAACAGAACTTTTAAAATGTTTAACGTAGAAGTTCTCTTGAGACAAAACTTGTTTAATTCTGAACAAAAGTCATAAGCAAGTTATGAAACATTATTTTAAAATAAAGTAGTTTTAAGTTTGCGGTATCAAGCCAGTTATAATACAATAAATACAATGAAAAAGGAATAAGTACAACAAACTAGTCTATATAAATATCACGTACGAATCACGTATGAGTTTGTATAAAAACTATATTAGTTTAAATCCTAGTTAAAAGAATAATTAAATAAACTTTAAACTAATTTTCAACTATACAAATTAGATTTTACGTTTTTTAAAGATACAAACATGAACAATTTAAAATAACCATCGTAATAAATGTAATGTACTAATTACAAATTATGAATTACTTAATTATGTTAACCATTTAAATTTTGAAAAGATACAAATTTGCGGTTTAAAAAAAAATCGTATAAAATATAATTTAGAAAAATTTAATTTTTTTAATTATTTGAGAAATTTAAATTTGAAAGATATTTAAATCTGCAGATTTTTAAAAATAATCCTATAAAATATCAACTATAATTTTGAATCTCCTTAATTATTTAAACAAACTATATTAGTTTAAAATCACAGTTAAAGAATAATTTGGTAAACTTTAAACTAATTTTCAACCATACAAATTAGATTTTACGTTTTTAAAAGATACAAACATTAAGAAATTTAAAATAACTATCGTAAGAAATATCATGTCTAATTACAAATAATGAATTTCCTTAATTATGTAAACCATTTAAATTTTGAAAAGATACAAATTTGTGGTTTAAAAAAAACCGTATAAAATATAATTTAGAAAATTTTAATTTCTTTAATAATTTGAACGATTTAAATTTGAAAGATATTTAAATCTGTAGATTTCTAAAAAACAAACTATAAAATATCAACTATAATTTGAATCTCTTTAATTATCTAAACAAACTATATTAGTTTAAAATCACTGTTAAAAGAATAATTTGGTAAACTTTAAACTAATTTTCAACCATACACATTAGATTTTATGTTTTTTAAATATACAAACATGGAGAAATTTAAAATAACCATCGTAAGAAATATCATGTACTAATTACAAATTTGGAATTTCCTTAATTATGTAAACCATTTAAATTTTGAAAAGATACAACTTTAAGAGTTTTCTCAGTTTCTATTGGTTTGCATTTGAACCGTTCTTGTATATATCAAAAATCATATTAAAGCAATTATACTCACAAAAGTGGTTATATGTGATGTGTAAAGCAACTATACTCATAAGAGTGATGATATGTAATATGTTTCAAGAAATTATACTGATCGTCAAAATGGTTTCCAAACCCTTTAAAGCTGATGATGTTTAACATGTTTGAGAATAATGTTGGCTACTAAATATAACATTTAACCTCTCATATCTTGAAACCAATATAAATTTAGCTTGTCTAATAGTAGAAAATATTTATCTTGATATAAATTTTATTTCTTCTTACTAACTACTGGATTAGTTGAGGATGAAAGTACTAAAAATCTACTTGGTTACAGACTCTCTAGTTAGTGAGAAAATATGGTTTGCTGAACCGTGACCCCCTTGTAGTTTCACCCATGACAATGTGTTTGCACCAATCTTGTTCTTTCTTCAAATTCACAGTTTAAGGGGGTCGATTGCAAAATTTTATGAGGGCGGTCGAGATTTTCACATATACATAATGCTAGAAACTTTTTCTAGGGTGTGCGATTGCCCAGCCCCTTAAGGGAGGTACGCCCCTTGTTACCCACATGTCTTTCGCTTGCTAAATCATTAAAACTTGAAGCGACTCATCTTCATCTAGCAATTGAAATATGAACACTTTAGCAGTCTTGTTTTCCAGTCCTTATCGATTATCCCTACCATCAACTCCATCGCATCCCACAACTCATGTTCTTCGATCCATGATTGATTCTACTATGATGCCCGGGTTGTATAATTGGTTGGTGTTAGGTTTTGGCATTGTAACGAGTCTACTCTGTGCTTTATAGTTGGCACCATTACTATGCCTATATTCTCGGCCATTTTACTCTTAAAGTTCAAAGTGCTAGGCGATCAAGGGTTACTTGTAACCCTTGATCGCTTGAATCAGTTTGCTCTCATACCAATTAATAGATTAAATTGGATCACTAAGCAAAACTTGAACTTGTTTATTTATGCCAAATTTGTGATCACTACTCTTTTCTCTTTTTATTATAAAACTTGAACCAACAAAAATAAAGCAATTACAAGAGTAATTATACTACCTAAGACTTGAAAAGGTAGTAAATGAATTTGACTCAAACTCTAATCTCACATACTAGACATTTAAAGCAAGTCAAAAAAAATACTTGCTTGACCACCAAGCCCCTAACCAAGTCGTCACGCCATTAGAATTTGTATCAAGCTCTTTCTTCCTTACTACAATATTGATCGAAATAATGGGTTTGTAAAAAAAATCAGAGACAATTTTTACTTTATCATTATGTTATGAAAATGAATCCAGCCACTTTTAGCTCTAGGATTGTGAAGCGTGACAATGTATCGCCTAAATGAAAAAAAAAGTGTTTTTCCAGTTATTATCATGTAAATGAAAGTTAAACTTTAACACGGAAACTATACAACAAGATAATTGTGATATGCAAAGTTATATAATTAAAAACCAGTTTTATTAAAATATATGTAAAGCAATTATAAAATTCAATGCCTCTTTTAAGGATTTTATCAAAGTAAGAAAACTAATGCATCATGTCGGTATGAATTTGGTTAATTCATTGTATGCATGTCTTATTTTCATTAACAAATCAAAAAGAGAATTTATTTAATGAGATCCTAGGTGAAGTTATTAAAGCAGGTGCTACTATTATTATCATTCCTAGTACTATTAACTATAGCTTGCATATTATTGCTGACATAAGGGGCCATGGAGAGGCCGGGGAAAGTTTAGAGACGGTCTAGGGAATACGGGATTGTTGCCACTGGTCTAAGAGCCAATACTATTGGCGTCGAGAATGTCATTATGATGTCATGAGGACCTCCATGACGGTTGTGAACAAGATGTTAGGGTTGAAGATGCAAACATGCAATCACATTGCAGTCTCAAGTTTATAAAGTGGTAATCAATGTCGTGGATTAATAAAGAATATTATTAGTTTTATTTAAACGTTCTAAAATAGAGAGTCGTGGCTGTGTTTTCTCACAAAAAATGTTGCTGTTGTTTGTTTTTGTTGTTCCATTGGTCTAACAACTGGTATTAGAGCTGCAATTAAAAGCGCTGCTATGATCCAGACTTGTGAAGAAAAACCATTGAAGTGTTGTTAAAGACTAGAAGAAGATTCTGTGTTAGGTTTAAACAAGAAACTGATCTGTGATAGATTGATTGTGAAGGTTGTGAGGGTTTGAACGAAGGGATGTGAAGGCTACTATGACCTAATCAAAACGTGAAAGTGTTGTTAGGACAACCTGTGCGACTCAGGTGGTGTGGTGTAATACCGTGTTGAAGAACTATATCAATCCGTGAAGGATTGATCAAAGTCTGGGTTGATCTATTCATTAGTTGGGGAGAAGAAGTGATTTGTAAAACAGATTGTCAACTGTTTTTGCTGCTGGAGCTTTGGGTTGAAGCAAACAAAATTAAAGGAGAATTTTGCTGTTGCTGTGTGAAACAGTAGGTGAAAAGAAAATAAAAGGTGAGACACAAATTAAGTTGCAAGCAAGGAAGAAGACAAAACAGAAGCTGTGTCAGGCAGGACAAAAGCAATGTGAAGTAGATTTGAAGACCAATGATTAATCAAACTAGGAAGAAACATGATTATAGCAACTGGAATGGGTTTACTTGAGAAAAAGTGACTTGAGGTGAGTGTAATCAGCCAATAAGGATTGATTGTTAATAAAAAAAAAAGAGTTAATTACATGAAAGGTCCCTGTGGTTAGGTCTATTTTCACTTTCGGTCCCCAAGTTTGAAAAATTACAAGTTCGGTCCAAACATTTGACGAAACGTATCACAAAAGGTCCCCGACATAAACGGCCGTTATCTTTTTCCCTTAATTTTTTTTAAATAACCAAAATACCCTTTATTAAAATAACTAAAAAAATTACAAAATAAAACAAAACAAAGTGGGGCCCACATGCAATGTAATCATTTCCCTCCTAAGCTTCAGGTCATGAGACTCCCACCTCCGGCACTCACAATGTCGGCCGACCGGACGCCTCCGGCACTCGCACTGCCCGAACCACCATGTGCGTGTTACCACCATTCAATTGCCACTGAAATGGGAACACCACCCATTCGACCACCATTATTCTTCTATTTACATCATACGCAACCACAATATCGACACCACCACCGTTGGCTTGTGGGTTTTCACTTATTAGGATTGTGAAGGCAGTCATCACGTCGAGGTGGTGGTAATGAATTGAGGTTGCTACGGTGGTTGCTAGATTCTGGTGTTGGTGTGGTGTGGTGTGGAGGTCGACGGGTGGGTTCAAGTGATGGTGGTGGTTGGCGTTTGGTTCCAGGTGGTGGTGTAAGGTGGTTGTCGGTGGTAGTGTTGGTTGTCGTTGGTGATGTTGCTGGAAGTTGCTGGTTGTGTTGCCGGAGATGGGGACTAGGAAGACGACGGGTGGGGGGGAGGGGAATGAGAGGAGTAGGCCCATTATGATTATATGTATTTTTTAATGATAAGGGGTACTTTAGTCATTTTACAAAGACATAACGAAAAAAGATAATGACCGTTTATGTCGGGGATCTTTTGTGATACGTTTTGTCAAACGTTTGGATTGGCCTTGTAGTTTTTCAAACCTGGGGACCAAAAGTGAAAACAGGTCTAATCACAAGGACCTTTCATGTAATTAACTCTAAAAAAACATAAAACTAGTGATTTAGTGTGGGAAGCAAAGCAGTGTGAGAAGCAAAGCAGTGTTAGAAGCACCAAAGACCAGGTCTGTGTGATTTAGATAAGTTAAGAAAAAGAAGAGGTTTGCTGTGTGAGGTGGCAAAGAAAAACGAGGATAGAAATAGAAGAATTTACGACTTGTGTGATGCAAACAAAGTTGAGAAGAATCTGATCTATCTTGAAGTAAAAGTTGTGTACCTTCAGGAATTAGAAGAGAAGGCATGGTCAAAGTAGAAGATATATAGATCATAATTTTAATCATTGTAATGGTGTATGATAGGATGCAGGTTCAACCCTGAAAATGAAGATCAAGGGAACTTGGGAAAGAACATGCGGATTCACAAGGGAGATGGTATTCAGACATGAAAGGGGTCTAAGAATTACAGTGAATCAACAACGGGTGTTACTCGGAATTGAATGTTAGAAAGTAATCTAGATGTTCAAGGTTGCATACGGGTAAACCAAGAAAAAAAAGGTGGAATTAGTTCACATGTAAAAAATGTTAGTCAAGATAAATATTAGGAAATTATTGAATGTTTTGGCTATAAATAGGCTGTTATTCCAGCTGTGTTTGAGTTGTGGTTTTACAGTAATTAAGGTTAGAAGTAGTGTAAAAGAAAGTAATTGTATAGAGTTTAACGTGTGGCCTTTTTGTTATAAAAAGAGTCATGGTTGTTCATCTAATGGATAATTGTTTTTTGTTTTTTTTTAAGTTACGCTAGTAGAATTTTAATGAATATCACTTATGGATAATCATCCAATGGATTACTGGCATTGGTAAGTCAACATTCGGTCGTGGTCCCCAGGAAAGGTTTCGATGGGCTTTCCATCAGTAATCCGTCGATAATGTTAAGGATAAGATTTTTGTCTAGACTTTTCATTCGTTTGTTGGTAAGACCAAGTTGTGGTAAAATTTCTATCGATAATTTGTCACTAATAATTAAAACTTATTATTCCCACCCCAGGCTTTTCATAAAAGATTCCCATTTAGTTTCAAGGTTATCGTTTGGTTGACGATCAATCCATTACAAAATGTCATTATAAATATCATCAAACCTTTCTTGTTTTCAAACACATTCTATGGTTTTCAAATATATGTCTTTTAATAAGTATTCTTCATTAAGTACTAATAGATATTCTGCATACCATATATTTAGCTTTGAATCGATGGTTTCAGGAGTTAAAATGCCATACTTAATGTTGAATCTTTCAATAGAGCTAATATGATGTTAATAGGGTTTTTGAAATCAGTGGTCTTAGAACTTAAATTTGGTCTATCGGCATATGTTTAAATCTAGCTCGAAGTCCTTTGTTGAAGTGCTTGTATATTGAAAATGAGCTTGGAATCTACGAGAAACAGGATCTTTTTAACTTTTGAGATGGAAGATGGCATATACCTGGAGTAGGGTCATCATTCTTCCATACGCATACATTTCTTCATTTTAGTTTCTTTTCTTAATATGTAAGATATAAAATCGTAATGTAACTTCTCTGTAAGATCTCAAAATGTAATATTGTAATTTTTAACATCCAAAAAAGCTTGTTACAAACTTATGTGGTTTTATGTAACTCAAAACATTTCTCATTGCTCGTTAAGGCCCAAAAGTGCACTAAAATGATTTGTTATAAACTAACATGATTTTGTGTAATCTAAAACAGCACACTGACACATCCAAGGCTTGTTAAGGCTCAAAAGTATATCAATAATAATATATGTATATATGTCTTTAACATCAAAGTGACTTGTTATAAACTTATGTGGCTTGTGTAACTTAAACCAACAAACTAACACACGTCAAGGCCCACTAAACCCCAAAAATAGACCATTAGTTATGTGCATATGCTTTAAAGATCAATATACTTTGCTATAAGTTAATGTGGTTTTATTATGTATCCTAAAACAACAAACAACACATGCCAATGCCCATTAAAACCCAAAAGTGAACCATAAAATAAATGGAAGTCTTTAATAAAAACTTGTCTTTACGGCCATCTTGAACAATGGATCAAATTCAGCTCTATCATTTACGTTTGATACATTTCTCACTAATTTTCAGTTTCAATCAAATTCTTGGTATCAAAACATTGCAACTATTCATGTAACTGCTAAGCATATAATTGAGGTTGACAATGTGAAACTACCCCACTTAATAAACGTTGTTATCTTTTAGATGAAAAGTCTTTGTTGCGATTGATTTTGAGAGAAAAGGAAGTTCAGAGAGAAAGGAAAATACTCAATTCATCATGTCTGTTATTCATTGCACAATGCGGTATATAACAAACTTAACGAATGGTAGTTAAGTCGTTACCCATCAGTTATAGCAGTTACATTTTAAGCCACACACATTACTACAATTACAATTTGACCCCCTGAACTATGCACTTTCAAACACACATGCAACAAAACTTTCCCCCAAAGAAAACTCTTGTCCTCAGGAATTAAAAGTGGGAAATCGCAAAACAAACTCATCCAAATATTCCCAAGTAGCCTCAGTAATAGGCAAACCCATCCAATGCACCAAAACTTGAGTAACCAAGGAACCACTGCGGCGAGCTAAACGACGATGAACAATAGCCCGAGGTTGCAGTAAGAAACAAGAATCAGTGGGTAAAGGCAGGATCGGAACATGTTGCCCATACGCGGCTTTCAACAGTGACACGTGGAAAACAGGGTGGAGCTGAGAGTCAGTCGGTAAATCAAGCTTATAGGCGACCTGGCCCACCTTTTCAATAATCAAGAAAGGGGCATAATAGCGAGGAGCCAACTTGGAATACTTATGACGACGCAGGGACGATTAAACATAGTTTTGCAATTTCAGATAGACCCAATCACCCACTTGAAAAACACGTTCAGACCGATTAGAGGCCGTCATCTGTATCATACGATTATGAGCTTTAGCAAGAGATTGCTTCAAAGTTTGGATCATATTCTCACGATCACGATTTAAGTGCTCAACCGCGTCCACCGAAGTATCCCCAGGAATGTAAGGTAAGTAGAGTGGGGGTGGATAGCCATACAAGGGGACATCTTAATGGCAGAGTGATATGTGGTATTATACCACCATTCAGCCAATGGAAGCCATTGAACCCAAGTAGTGGGAGTGTCCATTGCCATGCAACGGATGTAAGACTTAAGACATTTATTCAAGACCTCAGTTTGGCCATCACTTTGAGGGGGATAGGTTGTCAAAAGAGCCAACTGAACCCCTTGCAAACGCATAAATTCTTGCCAAAAATGACTAAGAAAGATTGGATCGCGATCGGATACAATGGTTGTGCGATTACCATGCAGCTTAAAAACATTATCCAAAAAAGAATGAGCAGACTGAGCAGTAGTTAAAGGATGAGACAATGGTAAGAAGTGGCAATACTTAGTGAGTTAGTCAACCACTACGAGGACAGTATCTTTCCCTTTGTTGCATGGTAATCCACTGATAAAATCCATTGTAATATCAGTAAAAACCAGGGGAAGCAACCGATTCATACTTGGCACGCTGGCAAACATCATAAACACATATGAAATCACGTAATTCCTTAGAACACCCGCGCCAATAACAGAAAGATTTAAGCCGCTTCAGCGAGGGTAGGAACCCTGAATGAACCCCAATAGAGGATGAATGGACTAAGCACAAGATATCAGATCGTAGTTGGGTATTCTGCCCAACCAATAGCCAATTCTTGCGCTTCAAAAGTTGTCTATCCCATGTATAAAAAGGAATGTTATGGCCTTCTTGCAGCTTAGTAAGAATAGTAGCTAAATGAGGATCCTGTTGCCAAGAATCTTGGATCTGTTTAAGTAATAATGGATCACAGTAAGAATAATGCATAGTGAATAATGCGAGCCCTGGGACTCTAGACAACCCATCGGCCACCTTATTTTCAACTCCCCACTTGTAGGTAATCTCATATGTGTAGCCATGAGTTTAGATAACCAAGTTTGTTGTAAAGGAGTAGTGACCTTTTGAGTGAGTAAGTACTTCAAGCTTTTCTGATTAGTGCGAATCTCAAACTGTTTAGGAATAAGATAATGATGCCACTGTTTGATAGCAAGCAATATAGCTAATAATTCTTTCTCATAGACGGATAGAGCTTGCTATCTCAAATATAGAGCCTTGCTGATGAAAGCAATGGGATGATTATCCTGCATAAGGACAGCTCCTAACCCCTTCAAGCAAGCATTCGTTTCTACAATAAAGGTCTTATTAAAACCCGGAAGAGCAAGAAATAGAGCTATTGTTAAAGATTTCTTGAGACAATCAAAAGCTTGTTAAGCTTCATTCGACCACTCAAAAGCATTCTTACGCAGCAAATTAGTTAATGGTCGAGCTATCATCCAAAACGATTTGATAAACCTTCTATAATAGCCAGCTAAGCCCAAGAACCCTCGTAGTTGCTTAACATTTATGGGAGAAGGCCACTGCTGGATTGTTACAATTTTTGTAGGGTCAGTGGACACTCCACCAACTGAAATAATGTGACCCGGTGCAAAAGAGCATTTAGATTTCTTTGCAACCAAACTATTTTGTCTCAACAGTGAAAGAACATGCTCTAGACCACGCAAGTGTTGTTCCATAGAGGAACTATACACCAAAATGTCATCGAAGAATACTAAAGTACATTTGTGCATCAGCTGCTTAAAGACTGTATTCATTAATGACTGAATTGTAGCTGTACATTGGTGAGGCCAAAAGGCATCACCGCAAATTCGAACAACCCTTGATGAGTGCGAAAAGCAGTCTTGTGGATATGCATCCGCACTTGATGATAACTAGCTCTTAGATCCAATTTTGAACAAACCATTGCTTGCCCCACTTCATCTAATAGTTCTTCAATGAGGGGAATATGAAACCTATTCTTAATGGTAGCTTCATTCAATTTTCTGTAATCAACATAGAACCTCCAACTACCATCTTTCTTTCGTACTAACACCACGGGTGATGCAAAGGCACTTTAACTGTTACGGATCACCCCTGAATCCATGAGTTCTTGAGTGAGTTGTTCCAAGACATCTTTTTGCCCAGCCGGGTAACGATAAGCCTTCAGATTTATGGTAACTAATTCATTTTTTAGAGCAATCTTATGGTCACAAGGACGATGGGGATTGTAAGTTGAATAGTTGGGCGTCTGCTAAAGTATTGGAGTGATCTAACAAATGAACCATTTTTGCAAAAGTACACAGAGTGGCACGATTATTAGTTGTTCCCTTTAATACCAATTCTTGATCTCCCACCTTGAATTGTATAGTTAGATCTTTGAAGTTCCATACAATGTCATTCAAAGTTTGTAACCACTGAATTCCTAAGACCATATCATAATTGCTGAGTGGAATCAGTAGGACGTCTGTGGTGACACAATTACCTTGCATCAGCCAACTGAATTCTTCACATAGTTTGCTACAAGACAATTTGTTACCATCAGCTATGGTGATATGCATAGGATCGAATGTCTTAGTTGGGCATTGCATCTTGATAGCCAATTTATCATCCAAAAAGTTATGTGTAGAGCCCGAGTCAATGAGTATGTGTATGGGCTTAGTACCAATTGAACTCGTAACTCGCATAGTGGAGTAAGAAGATACCCCAATTAAGGCATGCAAAGAAATTTGGGGGTTCTACCCAACCTTACTGTTCATTTCCAACTGATCCAATTGAGTGTTCTCTTCGCCATCGGCCGTATCTATGACATCAATAGAGAACAATTGTTTTCCTTTACATTTGTGCCCCGGAGTAAACTATTCTATACCCCCAAAACGTTCTCCCTTCAAACGTTTCTCTTTAATCTCCTTGGGAGATAACTAACGTATAGGTCTGGCTTTAATGGGAGGAGGGGGTAATAATGGGATATTGGCAGCATTGGTTGTAGGTAAACTTTTTGGAAAGGAATCATGGTTTTTAGAAAAGGTAGAAGAATATGTAGGCATAGTTGACTTGTTCCACATGTGTGGTTGAGTCATTGACATAGCCTCATCTTGAATTCTAGCCAACATATAGGCCTCTCGCAGATTCTTAGGCCTCAATAGTCGTAAGGGATAGCCAATTTCAGGTTTAACAGCTCTTAAGAATAAACTCACAGCATATTCATCACAAATTGACACTTTAGTTAAGGCTAAATCAAAGGCTTGACAAAGTTCTTGTAAGGTTTTGGTTTGTCTCAAGGACGCTAAAGCTCCCATAGCATCTTGTCCTAGGACTAAGGCAAATCATGCTGATAAGAAACTTTTGTATTCTGACCACAACATTCCAGCTATGGAACCACCACGCGATTTCACAAACGATTCGTGCCATAATAAAGCTATATCTTCTAGATGAATAATAGCATACCTGACTTTCAATTGCTCGGGGTTTCATCTACAGCAAAGAAGTGTTCAACTCTACACAACCAGCCTTCTACGTTTTCACCGTTGAATTTTGGAAACTCAATCTTCGTAAGCCGATTATTACTTCGGTTACTGGCTGATTCACCACTATCACTGCTGCTATCATTGCCACGGCTAGTACTACCATGATTGTTGCCAGTCGCTTGCAGATTCTTCAATATCTTTGCCATCTGCAACTTGATCGACTCCATATCGTTCGAATTCTTTGTAGCTGCAGCTTTAATCGCTTCTAATTCAGACAGATTCTGTCTAGTTGCAGTTTCTAATCGAATCAAGGATGTGTCGTGATCTTGTACTCGCTGTTCTAACGATTGATTACGCGTTGTCATCTTCGTCTACTGTGGCTTCGTTTCGATCAAGTATAGTATGATTTTGATCAAGAGTCTCCGAAAGGATTCGAAGGCTCCGATACCAATGTTGCGATTGATTTTGAGAGAAAAGGAAGTTCAGAGAGAAAGGAAAATACTCAATTCATCATGCCTGTTATTCATCGCACAATGCGATATATAACGAACTTAACGAATGGTAGTTAAGTCGTTACTCATTACTACAATTACAATTTGACCCCCTGATTTATGCATTTTTAAACACACATGCTAACAGTTTTAGATTCAAACCCAAATATGATATAAAATAGTTTGAAGTAGTTTAGAAATAGTGTCAATTTGACGTTAGAAAAAAATAATAATTGAGGTTGATTTTCACTTAGCTTTTAAATTAAGATGTTGATAACATTTTATAAAACTATAATAAGGCCACTTACCAATTAATTAAGGCAACTATGCAAGAGCTCAAGAACATAGGAAGAATGTGAAGAGAATACAATAATCTAGTATTATTTCATATACTACAAATCTTCATATATATTGTCACTATAATCCACCATAAGATGTTTTGGCATACAATTTAATGAAAATGAGATGGGTGTTCAACAAATTATCTACCCACTTGTTTTAATAATTTGTAAAAAACAATCATAGTCACTATCATTTTAGATAAATCAGTTAAAATTATTCAACATTACTAACTCATAAACAAAGTATATTCAAGCAAACTATAATTGAAACAGATTAAACCTAACTACAGTGACAAACAAAACAATCTGACCCACAAAAAAAGATGATGTAACAACATGTCCCCTAAGGCATAACTGGAAAAACAACTATAACTAACTGAAATCAGCAACTGCTATCATCTACTATGGTTTCCTGAAAGCAAGTGTGTCAATAAGATAGCACGGTCAGGTGTCTGACCCTCTTTCCAAACCTTAAAATCAGGCGGAAAATAGCCCGCATCATTCCATCTTTTCAAATCAATTCTTGAAACGGGCCCTTGTATTTGCCCTTGTGGGTCCAGGTAGAACCATTTTGGACGAGAGAATTCGTACTCATCCTCTTGCTCGTGTGTTTTTTCTTTGTGCGCTTGCTTATGTGTTTCCTCTTCATCGTCACTTAGTTCAATCACATTTGAAAAGTCAATTGTTTGGCCCGAACTTCTGGACTTGGGCACTTGCTTGTCTTCCACCCACTGGAAGCTTATCATGTGTTCTCCAGAACCCGCTTTCTTTGTTGGTTCTGTGTTACCTTTATCAAATCCATTAAGAACCACCAGTTCATCTTCTGCAAATAGAAAAGCATAAAACTTTGATTTATAATATTATAGGTAAGAAATGGGCATGTCATCCAGGTTGGTACCAAAAAGTTTCGGGTTGGATACTTGGATTGACCTACAAACTCCATCGAAATAGCAATAATGACAAACATGTTTAAGAAAACTATGTTATGGTTAAAAATAATGATGTAATATTTAAAATGAAACAATTTAGGAGCTGTAAGCATTAAAATACACTTTAGGTGATTTTTAAACATGACATGTTTCCCTTTTACCCAAAAGTTTTATGTGACCCGTTGCAATAAATCACAACCAAATCGACTATTTATGAGTAAATTGAACAAAATAGCCATCTCAAGAAAACAATATAATCCAAAACTTCTTCAGGTTTAAGTGTAAAATCATAACATCTCTATGTGTAATATAGCATCAATTGAGTGTGCATACCCTTAGCATTGAGACCACAGGATGGCAATGCCTGATCTGTTCCCAAATCATTAGTGGGATGTGGAACATCTTTATGGATTGAGATTGGTGAACCATTGGACTGTTGTATATCTTGTAATGGTTCCTGTGGTGATGTAGATTCTGGCTCTAATTTATCGGCAATCACCTTTGGTACTTCGGTCAACAACTTTGACTGCTCAGCTGGAGTTTGGAGCCGTTTCCTTCTTTCTAGATACTCAAATAGTGTAATAGCTGAAGCAAGTAAAGGTTTCCCAAGTATCCATATACGAGTCATTTTAATTAAGGTTTTATCGAAATTGAGATTATTAATTAAATCAAGTGGGACTTATGTGGTCTTTTAAAAAACTTATTATCTTAGCAATGTAGTGAATTATCAATATACTAGCAATATATATCTTAGCAATCTAACGCAAAGAAAGTATCATTCAAGGGCAACATGAAAACAAAGGGTGGTTATACATGATGAAAGGATATTCTTTGCGCCATCCCTTCTCATTGGCATGATCTATAAGGTTTTGTAGATAGACAAGTTCTCTAGGAAGCCACTGTAAACAAACCAATAAGCTTACTAAATACAAATAAGTAAAAGAATAACTTGAAGACCATAAAATTTGTTAGATATATGAAGTGTGAGCCCTGAAAACTTGCTATAATATCACATTTACCCAACAAAAAATCAAAATCTCAAATATACCAATTTTCAAATTTGACATTTATTATCGCCTCTTAAAATGTGATATTAATATTTTGAAAGGGTATATGTAAATATAATTGTTTTGGTAGGGTACATATGATATTAAGCAAGTTTCTTGGGTCAAAAAGAGCATTTCATACATGTTTTATTATATCCTCATGCAAGATTTGGGCCTTCTGTTCAACCTCCACCTATCAAGGAGAGTTTTATCAACAACTAAGAAATTTTAATATCATAAAGGCAAACCTAATGGTTTGGCTATACATAAGACAGAGAAGCTTACAACAGTAGGACTCTTAAGCAAACCATCTTTTATCCTTTGACTTAAATCCTCAACTTCTTCCTGCACAAGAAATGGCAGATCCAAACAAAAGAATTTTTAATTTATGGCAAACTTATCAGCTACCTAAGTAGGCAGTCAGCTGGCCAACAAGTTGTTAACCAATTAAAAAGGGATTAACAGATGATAAAAATACACCTCTCATTTTGTGTCAATAGTAGATAATAAAAACATATATGATAATGTAAATTATCTAGCTATGAAATAAACATAATTAAAATAGATGAAAAGAAACCAAAAACTATCTATTATTAGCTTTGTAAAGTTCATTACAACTTACGTTAGTTTTTAAAGGCTCTGAGATCAAAATGTATGTCCTAACAACAGTTTAAGATCCATAGGCTACCAACCATAACATCTTTCATTTTTTTATTTATTTTTATTTTTGGTTTTAAAAGAAACCGAACATGATTTTATCTTTTTCTTCAAAGATTCAAACAAACTAGGTTTTGACTCTTGTTTTTAAATAAAATTTTCGTGAAATTATCAGTTTACTTTCTACCTGGACTCAAAACATAAATATAATGCTTATTTATAAAATCCCACTTGAACTGAAGTTTTCTGCCTAACAATGTTCTACAGGCATCATAATGATTAAGGGTTTAGTAACACCTCAAGCCAACATACTGGAAATTTAACTTCAATTACCCATAAATATCAAATATCATAGACCTCACATTAGACATTCTTAAGTTCATGATGATTTACTATCTTAATAATGAAAGTTAACACAATGATAAAAAAATAAAAAATAAAAAAAAAAAGAAAAGAAAAAAAAAAAGCTACTATCAAGTATCATCTCCATTCTCTTTTGAGTTGCAGAAAGATGCTTCAGCATGAACATCTATGAAACAATTTTAAGTCCCAATATGATTTAGCTTGGAGACAACAAAGTTTACAAAGCTTATATATTATTCTAATGAAAGACATGATATTACATCACTTTAAAAAAAAAAATGAAAACCTGCAAGTGCAATTGAACCATGTTAAAATGTAAGTTACCTTTGAGAAATCATCATCAGACAACATGCGTATAGGTATGTCTTTTATCATGTTTGGAACTTCAAGAAGGACTTCTTCAGGTAAGCCACCATTCCCAGGTACATTTCTCACCGCTGCGTGATAATAAAAGGCCACAATAAGAATAGACCTAGAACTTAATAAATCCACAGTAACTATAATTTATTTAGCAACCTATCTTTAGTGCATTGATTACAAAACAAACAGAGCCCAAAATCAAATACTACTATAACAAGTTAGCAAGGCTTCACTGATCACTGATCTTTTCTTATATGCATCCGAGATGAAAAGGTGGCTACAATTTTGAGTTTGCTATGGTTCATGGATACTAGGGAAATGTTTGACTACTAGTAAATTACCTAAACAACAATACAACTAAAAGCAATACTTTAACTGATGCTAATTACATCAAAAAAACCAAACATAAGTCCAGTCTCTTTGATACCGTTTGATATTTCAAATTAAAGTTTGTGAACACAAATGTTCATCACATTCAATGTATGATTCATAATGATATGAACATGAACTCATGAAGGAACATAAGTAGAGGAGATAAGATGGGTGGGTTATAGTTTAAACACGCTAAAACAAGTTCACTTCAAAACAAGTAGTTTTCAGTATGCATCGGGTTGGGTTGACCGGAAACACCTTTTGTCCATATTTAAAAATTTTAATAAATAATTAATGTACGAAATATTATCATAAGAACAACTTTAAAACAATAGTAAACTACATCTATAAAAAATTAATTTAGGAAGCTTTACTACAAAATTCACCTCGACGATTATTAACCCATATGTCCATTTGACCGTTCTTTTTTAGCTAATTATTTTAAACACCCACTTGAGATTTAACATAACCAAATCAACCCATCCAGAAGTAAATGTGTCAAAATTGTCACCGGCATACATAGCTGTTGCAAATCTAATAACTTGCAGAAAAAAGTGACTGTTTGGTACTTTCTTGTTAGAAAGATTTTATAAAGAAAACGAGACACACCTGTAACAGGATGAAGCTGATGAGAGTTCTTTTGTGAGAAATCCATTGGATCAGACTTTATCCTGATGTAACTGCCCAATAGTTTTCCTTCAAAGCTCTCAGGTTGCTTAACAAGCTCCTGAACTAAACTCCTCTTTAAATATAAAAGTTTTATGTTTTCAGGAATAATAGCTGCAAAGCAGCTTAACGTCTCTGATGCCATTCTCTTTTGACCAGAAGTTTTTTCCTCTGAATTAAAAAACTTCTGTTTCTTGCATGTTATGTTAACATCCTCGTATTCTTCTGAACTCTGCAGATGATCATCCTCAGAAGAATCATGGTTATCAGCAAAGTGTGAATGCAGTAGTTCATGTATTTTAATTCGAGGAATTGATTTCTTTCCAAAAAGAGAAAAAAGCCTGTCATCACAGACAACCCTTTTCTTTTTCACAGGGTGAAGAAGATTGAAATTATGCACGTAATCATTGATAATGGCAGTTACGTTATGCTGAGAGAGTTCTTTGCCAGTGTCCTTCCCAATCGACCGGAGAAATTCATTTAACGATTTCGAACACCACCCAACAAACTCCAACTTCTTCGACTTAAATTTTCTCCTATGTTTCACAGGACTTGTTTGTTCATTGAACTCTCCAACCCAAAAGAATGATCCCTTCCCATCTCCCTTTTCCATATCAGCACGAGAATAGAAGATATAGTTTCCAACCCAGCCCTTGATTGACTGTTACAATCAACAACCATATAAACTGCAGATCAAAGAAGAAATGTAAACTGATTAAAGAGATAATACTGCAAATAATAAATAATATATATCAAATATCTCAGCAAGCTCATAATTGAATTCACATGATGGTAGAGTCCTTGCTTTGGAATGTAACAGTAACAGAATTAAATCCTTCAACTCAAATTGAATTCATTTCACTAAAGAAGTTTCGCATTAGAAAAATATAATGAACATGGAAAAACTTAACATATAAAAGAAGGTAATTTTAGCTAATAATCAAGACAATTAATATAAAGATACGAATTACAAAGATAAAAACTCAAGATAAATTGTAGTGTTAATGTGTGACACGATTAAAACGGATTTATGACACGCGCCTGTATTTGATCACAGCCCGTCGACAGATACTTGACTTTTTAAGTATAGCGCCGGCATCACCCCTACCATAGACCTATAAGATTTTAGAATTTTATTTTGCGCAAGGCTATCTAGGTAAAGTTACCGCCATTCGACCTAAAGGTCACGCATTCAAGTCATGAAACTAGCCTGTGGCAAAAACACAAAATAAGACTACATACACCACGCCAAAGTTGGCGACACACCTTCCAAGACCCCACGCTCGCGGGAGCTTTGTAGCACCAGGTTTGCCCTTTTATTATACTAGACTAGGGTTTAATGTTATAAAAATATGCTTCTTAAAACCCAGGGTTTCTGCCTTAGCCCCTAAAAGCCACCTCTCTGGCTGCGATTCACCCGGTCCCACTGATTATACACCAAAAAGTTTCCATCCACAAGCAATTCAGATTGACTAAGACAGTTCTCACAATCAACAACAAAAAAAATATATATATCATACCTAGGGTTCCATATAACTCAATCAAAACATATGGAAATAATAATCCCTAGGCTAAATTGGTGTTTTATTGGTAAGGTAGCATCAAAGTTCTATTCTCTACCTACCAATTCACGAGTTCTCTTCTCTACCGACTACAATAGCGCTCAAATCATGTGTTCTTAAAAAAGAATTATTATAAGAACACTGGATTACAGTTCCATAAGAAGAATCGGAGAAATTTAGACACACGAGAGAAAATGTGATAGGGTTGTCGGTAACCGATTGAAACGCTTCGTTATTTCCAGTTAAGGAAATTAACAAGTGGTAGAATACGTACCTATAATCTTCGAAAACCGACTTGTGAATTCATCATGTGTTCGTCATCTCGATTTTGATGTCGGTTTCGATTGAAGCATTGTGCAAAAGACGGTGAGGAGCACGGAGGGAGGAGAAGGACGTTTCACTGGTGGTGGTGGTTTTTTTTTTTTTTTTTCCTATGAACTTTGGAAATGAAAATGAGTTTATCAAAAAATTGACATGTGTGTTTGGTGAGGTTATATTACGGTTTTGGTCTTTATTTTTTTTAAATGTAACGTTTCTAGTCTTTTTTATTTAGGGGTGGAAGATACGGATGGTTTCTGGAACGGATAAGTGTGTGTTGTAACGTTAGGTTTTTTCACGTGAAGGAATTATAGTCGATTTAGATTATGTTTTATTTTTTATATTTATTATTATTTTCTCTCCCTTTCATGATCTTTTGGTATCTTACTTTTTCATTAGAAGCTTTTAGCTATGATGATTTCTTATGATATGAAGGTTGTTGAGTTTGAATGTGTTGTTTTATTAGTAAGTAGCTATAAATCTTAGATTTTTTTTTTTTTTTTAATTAAAGGGTGTATCTTTGATGGATCAAATTTTAAAAAAAAAACTATTGAATTTATAAATAATATGTGTCTAAAACTATATGTGAAAAATACAACCAAAATTTCCAAATACGTATGGAGCTTCAATCAAAATCATTTAAACATTCAACAAATGAAAGAACTTTAAATATTAGTCATCTTAAACAAAAATACAAGTAGCAAAACTGTAAACATTGAAAACAAAACGAATAGGTATGCTAAACTTGTATTTTTAAAAGGGGATTTATTGAAACTTGCTTTAACCCATATACATAAGCATCTTATGAGAAACGAAAAGGAATATCATGGTCCCGTCAATAGTTTCACACACATTCTCTTTATCTGCTCAACAATTTCTCTCACTTAACTCTAGATGGAGTGTATTGTTGATTTTTTCTTTGTGATTTGTTATTTTTATCTAAAAATGTTTTTTTTTTCATCTACCTACCCAAGGTTTTAAAAATTTAGTATTTTCATTCAAAGAAATTAACTCCGTTAATTTTAAATGTTAAATCATCTATCATTAAAAAGGTTAATTATGTAATTTTATATATAAAGACAAACACCTAATTTATGTTAATGTATTGGTGTTAAAACTCCATTCACATGTTATTGTTCCATTCACATGTTATTGTTCCATTCACGAAACATAAATCGAACATTTCATTTTTAAACTTTTTATCATGACTGAATCACAAGATTGTGGGCATTATCGATGGAAGAGGATAGTGGACTTCTTTTTTTGTGGCAGTTGGAAACCCATTATGAAGGGGTTGTATAAAATAGACATCGCCTCTAATCGTCATCTCCCCTATACTGTGATTTAGTTCCACCCATTTATGGTTATGTAATTAAGGGATTTTGTTTTGTAGTTTAAAGGATAATTTTATCAATTTACATGTTAAACAATTAACAAAGTTAACTTTTTGGATGAAAATAGCAGTCTTTAAAAACCTTAGGGAACCAAATGCAAAAAAAATCTTTTTTTGGATGAAAATGACAAATATGACCAAACTATGGGGAGGAAAACGATATTTTACTCATCTAGATATATTGGTGTAAAACTAGGGTTCTGCAAGAAGTTATTCTCAATATTATGATTAGAGTTTTGTAAATGGTTTTTATGATATAATCAAGTAAGAACTTCACCTTTTTTACACCTACTTCCTTACTCTAGCACCTTGATCGATCTAACCTTGGCACTAGTCGATTTTGTTTAAGAAAGAATCAAATATCATGACCGGACCCAGTGTAAATTTTGGAGCTCTACATTCTTGTTTTTCTATAACCCAAACAAGATACTTTTCTGTCATCCGTCTTTGCTTAGTTTCCTTGTTAATTCTTTTCTCATTTCTAGCAAAGATCTAACTTTTCATGATTTAAATGTTATATGCGTTCTATTAGAATTCTAATGGTCATAAAATCCTACCATTTTCTTCGTTAGCTTTAGTAAAAATTGACATGTCTCTCAGATGTTGTGGCAAACAGTAAATTTTCAATCTAATGATTCTATCATAACGAATGCTCATTCCAAATCTATAATTTCAAGAACAGTTTATTTTTTCATGATAATTTAATGTCTTTGAGGAAGGCTTCTTAAAAAACTACCAGGATCATTAAGCAATGTATATTATTATGATATCATATAATCCTTCAACGTTAAACATGTTATTTTTATTGCATATCATGTGGATATTATATGTGTATACGAAAATGTTAGAGCATAATAGGCGGTGGAATGATTGGGAAATGCTTCTATTTATAAGTGAAATATAAAAACCAAGATATAACCAACTAACCAAATCATCGTTGTCACACCCTTCCCGGCAATAGAGGAATCACAAGAGGATGGACGGGTGGAACATTATAAACATATGATATAACTATATAACACTAACGCTAAATTAAGTTGTTCAGAAAATTCATTAGACACATATTGTATTAAGATACATATAATAAAATATTATAACACATTAGCCTAAGCATTCCTATGCCTATGCTTCAAAATCTATCTATGTGCCTTAGTCGTGTTGTTCCAAAAGTGCAGGTTTTCATACAAGTTTAGTTACCTGAAAAACATATTAGAAAACAGATCAAACATAATGTTGGTGAGCCCGTAGATTTTCGAGAGTCAATAAAACCTTCTAGTTACACTATTTATAAGAGAATCAATAATCAGTGAATCATTGCTTTATGTATAAGTATCGCATAGTTTAGTTCATATGTATCTACATTTAGCCCACAAATCATAGCTTAACTAACAGTTATTTAATGCCTCACATAATTACCTATCATAAGTTCTTACAAGCATAACCTTAGTTAGGAAATAATCATTTAACATGGTTGATTGTGGAGATGCACATTCCAATTAGTTGAGAGAAAGAAAGTTGTTAGACCTTGATAGTACGATCTATATTAATCCATAGGCTACCTCCAGTGCTTAAATGATTATGTTTAGCTTAGTTGGGGACTTCTATTGTGATAATTAGTTAACTCAAGTAATACATCATCAGGTGGACTAGTATGCATACATGAAAAGCATTATGATTTTGAAAGTTTAGTTAACGTTTTTGTCCCAAAAAGTATGTAAAAATAGTAAAAGAAGGATTATGATAAACTCACAGTCAAATAGTAGTTTAGAATAGTAAACTTTTTAATGGGATATTCTTTGAACTGTACCTATAATATTTAAGGATGCCATCATGGTTTAGCTCCCGTTCATGCTTACTAATTGGTTAAGATTATTCTAGAAAATGGAAGCTTGAATGCATTTACACATGTGTAAATCTTGTTGAAGTTCCATTCGGTTCTCGAAACCTTTGTGGTTTTTAGTTTTAGAACCAACTTGATAACATAGAAATACTTATTAAAATCATATGTAAATGAAACACAAGGGTATGTAGCAGTTCTTACTAGTGAAAAAGAACGAGCGAGTAATTTCTAGGACTTAAACATTTCTCTCACTCCTGGCTCGGCATAGATCCTTAACAACAAGAAATGTGGGTCGATTTTTGGTAAGGGTTTGCAAGGGAGTGGTGGTGTCTTTAGATATATGTGTAACATGGCCGTTAACATGTAGTTAATTAAGGTGCGGGGGACAAGATTTAATTTAATAAACAATGTCATAAAAGCTTAACCAACATTTGTGTTGGTGGTGGGTGGGCCGATTTGATATTCAAGGAAAGAGGGATTGCGGCTGATTGGTTTGGGGAGGTGGAAACATCTCGTCCTCGGGTCGTTGTGGCTACTTAGTGGTGTTCGTGTTAGGTTCAGTTTTCTCGTTTGTTACGTGTTAAGTAACATTCTCGGGTTAGATACATGCATGTGGGTCGACATATATATATATATATATATATATATATATATATGGTAGAGATAAATTGCAAACCAATAAAAATTGCAAAAATTTTACGCAAACTTACGAAAAGCAGTCAAAATCAATACAAATTATTTTTATTGTAGGAATAACATTATTACATATATATAACATCATGTTCTTTTATATATATGTGTAAATTCACATGTGTAAAACGTAACTTATACACACATGTTTATATTGTCGGAATTACAATTTACACATATAAATTTACTATTTGTAAGTTACAATTTACACATGCGTTATTTTTTAACGCATCACACATATATATAAAGAGCATAACGTTGTATATGTGTAATAATGTTGTTCGTACGATAAAATAAATATTTGACTTGATGTTGACTGTTTTCATAAGTTTGCGTAAAGCTTTTGCAATTTCTATTGGTTTGCAAATGAAACAGGCCCTATATATAAGCAAGTAATATAAAATTTTCAAATCTTAAGCTTTAGTTACAAATATATCAAAAATGCAAAATTATGAAATATTTACCTTTTTTCCCCGTAATTGTTGCTACTTTAATTCACAAAATCGAACATAAATGGGAATATGCGTTTTATGCTGCATTATAGGTAAAAAAAAATACAAAAACTATGAAATAATAAATATCGAGTACATCTTTGTTTTATTAATCAATATTTTTAAAAAACAAATTACCTACAAATTTGAATATAAAATATAGTATAGATAAATAATTTATATAAATACAACATGACCCATATATTGCAACTAAAATGTTTGTTTAATAAAATATAGTACATACATTAAAAACAATAAGCAAACGTAAAATACATACACATACATCATATGCTTATGAAAAACTTTAATATTAACCCATTTTTTTTGGAAAGAAACACCATTCTTTTTTTAAATAAACAGTAATTTTTATTGAATCAAATATATGAAAAACTTGATTTTTATAATAGAAAATATATAACAATATATGTATATATTTAGTATATATTGTACCCATTTTATATTACTTCAAAATGGCCTTAAAATTCACCATTTGGTAAAGACAATAAACTTTATAACCTGAAGGATAATTAAAAAAACTTATAGTAGATGTCAAATATAGATTAAATGATCAGGTAGTTAGTCACAAAACAACCAAAACTTATTTCTATAATAAAAATACATAAAACTTAAAATGACATATAAATAATTTAATTTCTATATATTCATTTAATTAAACAAACACTCTATTTGTAAGGGGACGACTAATTTGTTAAGCAGGCGGGGATCAAATTTTAAAAATTAAATAACATATAGGAGTAGTAAACAGCCTATAAATACATTTTTATTCACTGCTATTTCATTATAGGATGAAAGATACAGTGGTTTCAATAGCTAGAAACATGTGAAAAGAAGAATTGAATGTCAAATCTTTAAGAATTCCTAATACTAGGGGTGTTCAAAAAATCCGATATCCGAAATATCCGAAATTCGATTCGTATCGATCCGAATCCTTATTCGGATCGGATCTCATCCGAATCCGAATTCCTTATTCGAATTTCGGATATCATAATTTTTTTTATTCAGATTGTTCGGATTATTCGGATATCTGATTAATCCGAATAAGAATTCAACTATGTTTCTAGCCTAATATTCATTACCCAACTACCTATTATATTTTCAACTCAATATTCAAGAATATTAACATATTTTAGTCCTCTAATCCTAAACAATTATAAATAATCGATTGTTGTTTTAAATTAGAAATTATAATCTTCGGGTTCTATATAATTACCTATTATGTTTCAATTCGGGTTCAAGTGAAATTTGTATTTTCGGGTTTTATATATTTTATTATGATTTTAAACTTATAAAATGTTAAGAATAAAAAATTAGCCAAAAAAAAGGAACAAAAAAATAGAAAATTTTGTAATTTAGTTTATTCGGATAAATTCGGATTATTCGGATATATCCGAATTCGATCCGAATTGAATTCGGATAGATTCGGATCGGATCGGATCGGATTTTGGATAGGGTCATGAAATTTTCAAATCCGAATAATCCAATTCGTATAATCCGTTATCCGTTACGATGAACACCCCTACCTAATACTGATTTGAAGGAAACAAAGGTACAATATTTTAAGGTTACTTATTATGATGGATTTTTTTTATTACAACTCCGTTTATAACTGCTTAACTGTGTATTGGTATGTGTGCAGATTGAATGCCATCATAAGGTTCTTATATAATTTATAAATATATTTATAATTGAATGTACTTTTAAGTTTTTTGTTACTGATGTTATTATACTAAAGTCTAAGTTGTTTCTTATATAATAGGTGGTAGAATTTAATTTGGATCCTTTGGTGCAAGTTAATAGTGATCGCAACAAGGATGAAGTTTAAAAGGTTGTGTTTAATTTTTAAATTTTTTGATTTTAGATATCATTTTTTATCTTAAATTAAAGGTTATATGGCCTATTATATATTTGATCTCAGGATGATCTTGATAATAGTGTTGAGATTATTTGTTGTGATATAATGTTTAGTCCTTACAAATTTGATCTTCAACGAAAATTTAGCAAGGAGGTAATAGTTATACCTTTTTTTTCATGTAAAATTTCCTATTATAATCTATTTTTGTTTTTTTGAGGATCAGTTGTTGGAAGCCAAAGCTATTGTTTTTTAAAATAGGAAAAAAGCGAATCAAGAGGCTAGTCAAATAAAAATAGAGTGATGTGATTGAGCTTGATAGCTAAGAGAACAATGACACAGAAGCTGAACTGGAAGGCACTGCAGATGCAAGCAAAAAAATAAAATATAACCATTAAATTTCCTCGGGTGACAATTCAAAAGAGGAACGAAAATCATGTTGTTTAATTTATTTTTACAATAAGACTTTTGATTTATTTATTTTTAATTGTAGTATAATAAAACGTGTGGTTTTTTATGCATATCTCATGTAGTTTTTGCATTTTCAATTGTAGTATAATAAGTAAACATTCTTGTTTGTTTTATAATTTAAAATTAAGTATAATGTTGGTTTATATGTTGGGGAAAGAGAATATGGGGCTGTTAAGCATCTAACATTAGATGCGAAACCCCCAAAACAACGTAGTTTTAATTTAAAACAATTAAATATTAACTAAAATCCTTTTAGTTTGGAAACCAAACACCGATCTCCTTCATCTTCGTCAATTGTTCCTGATCCTTTCTCTCCATTTACAAGGTATTTCTTCCTCCTTCCAATCCGATCGTCCCTCTCAAGTCGCTCAATCAAACACGTGTATCAATTTTCTGTTCCGCAAGCAAGCCGCAAAGCTTCTTCCTCCCTTGCCGGGCATCCTGATTCTATTTCAAAGTCGAAATTAATATTATGTTTGGTATTCTATTTACCGGCTAGCGTTGAATTTTATGTTTTTTTTTTATATTGTGCTTAAATTAACCATTTGAAATGGACTATCTTCACCATTTTAGTATTGATTTGGTAACTATTGTTGCTTCTCATCCATCTCTTGTTGTGTGTGTCCATTTTGGTGCTTCTAAAGTCACATTAGAGTTCCGCAAGTTACATTTATATTCAAATGTTGTAGTTGTGCATGTTGGTCCTTAATTTAAGATTGGGTGCTTCTAGCATCAAATTGAATTGAATGAGCATAGATTACAAGTATGTAATATTATGCATTATATTAGGCTAATGACCCATAACATAGTTTAATTTGTTCATAGTTTGAATACGTCTCCTTTTTCCCCTTATGTTTGATGTTATATTAGTTATTAAAAGCTTAAAATAAAATCATATCAGAAACATTGATTAACATAAATATATAATTCATTTTGTTAAGCATTTTTGTAAAAATAATACCTAAGTTGTAAAATATAGAAACCCTAAATATTACATTGATTAATTAAAACAAAACTTAAAAAAGTCGATTATATAATGCATTTGAGTTATTAAATCTGGAATTATAAACCTATGTACACACTCATTTTATAAAACAGAGATATTAAATTTATTAAAATGTTTTATTATTAACTCAATGTATACACTTAAATTTCCAAACTACAAAGGTGCCATTTGATATAACGTTTTCTATATTATAGGAAGAATATTATTTAATATTTACAAAAAGTATTTGTAAAAAGACCAAGTTTCCTACATGAGTGTCATTTTATTATTAAAATTATGTTTATTTTAATAACATTTTAACTTAATCAACATTAAAAAACACCTTAAACATAATCCAGTTTCTTACATTCTGTAATAAAAACATTATAATATCCAGTTTCTTACGTATATAAATAGGTTAACTTATGTTATGCGATTAATATTAACAAATAATAATAAAAATTAAATTACTTTATTTGTCTTTTAAAAATAGCACACTGATTTTAAGTTTTTATTATTATTTATTGAGCACTTTAAATATTCTATTGTCATCTATGATACTTATTAGATTATTAGGTCAAAATTAATACATGTTGGTTTCACAGAAACTATAACTTTTAAAATAGTCAGAATTTATCGATAGAATAAATAAACTTTCCGACTAAATTTAACAGATGAAAGGTTGGCTTTATATTATTTTGCTTGCATTTCAGGGGAGGTAAAATGACAATGAACCCTAACGATTAACATTTTGATTATAAAATTGAGGTATATCCATATCTATAATATATTATTATGCATGAAGAAGGGATACCAGCCAAAGTTAAGAGAATTGTAATTTTAGTGCATAATGTACAACATAAAAAATCAATTTTATAAGCATAGTTATGTCATTTAACCGCTACTAAAAATCTGAAATCGAAAACTTATTTACACACTAACCCTGTATTTATACCAAATATGTTTTTTATACGTTTGTTATAATTTTAAACTAAAAATAAGGAAACTTTTTCTTTATACATTTACGGTTTTTCACCTAAATGGAGATTAAAGGGGATCCAAATTTGAAAACTCTTAACAAAAAAACTAACATATAGAGAGGGACGAACATATTGAGCTATCAAAACTTTTTTTTAATAACGAATGGTGGTCGAACAATATAAATAAGATTACCAAACTCCGTGATACTTATAACTGAATTGATCTTATCATGCAAGTAGTTCGCATTTATGCTTTTACTTTTCAGCTTTTATGTTTCAAGACTTGGACTTTTTTTATTCATTTATTACTTTATTGCATCAAAGGTTTCTTTACCTATTTTATAACTTAAATAGTAAATTATTAAATACTAGACATGCATAACAGTTATAATGTGTATCCAACACAATGATGTTACTAAACTTAAACAATTTTATGAGAAAAAAATTTATTTAACAGTTGTATATAATATTATATGAATACGAAGTTTACCGTAGACAAGTACTACAATTAAAAGTGTCGCAACCGCTGTATCGCGCGGGCACGCTACTAGTCTAACCCAAAGCATTAGGACAAGAAACAATACCGAGCAAATGTAGAGTAGATAAAAGCAGAAGCGCTAGAATTGAAGAAATGGGAGATGGAAAAGCAAAAAAAGGAAAAAGGCTAGCCCACAAACATCTAACCAGACTGAGTCTCTTGACAACGCAATGATGAATGAAGTTACAATACTGTACCATCTCCTTCTATTGTGTGACATTCATCAGCTATTCACCTTTATAAAACTATTAAAAAAACACAATAAATAGATATGAAATATTAAAATGCCTTGTTATTTCTTCTTCATATAGAAACGTAGGCTTTTAGATACCAACACACATCCAAGGGTTATAATGCTATAGTGGTAATTGTAGAACGGCTAACAAAAAATGCCAATTTCTTACCCATACAGAAAACAGATACAAAATATTGAAATGCCTTCTTATTTCTTTTTTTTTTTTCACATAGAAACTTAGGCTTGCAGATGTCCTCGTTAGAGTTGAAAAAATTTGCCGATCAAGTTCTTTCTCTCTTCTTTTCTTCGCTAAGAACTACCCTACTAAAGATATTTTCGTCATTGTTGCAGCAGCTCCGATGTCCATCATTGTTGCAGTAGCTTCGACGTCCACCTTTGTTACAGCAGATCCAATGTTTTTTTGTTGAGATCTCCGATGTTAGTCTCCAATCTTTTACGTTAAGATCCGAGCCAACCAGTTCACCGAATCCCAGCTCGACCGTCAAATCACTTCCAACTTCCCAGTTTTCTAACTACAAAACAAACAAGGATAGATCAGACCGTCAGCATCACCGAATCCAGGTCAAACCAGACGCTCCGATCCGAGCATGAAAAGATCGAGTGCATCACCCCTTGAATTTTGTGTCTACTTTGAGGGTGTAGCAACTCAACGAAGGCCATGTTTGGGATTGCTTATTTTGATTGAAAAGGACTTTTGACAAAAAAGACTTATTAACTTATGATTTTTCAGAAGGAGTTTTAAAAAAAAATGTTTGGATTAATTTATAAACTAAAATGTTGTAAAATGACAAAAAAAAACATGATTTTAAAAACGATAGGAGTTAATAGAAGATAGTAAAGGGTATAATAGAAAATTGGATCAAAAGAAGTTTTCAAAAGTCAATGAGTAACCCACTCCTTACTTCTCAAAACCTTCTTTTTACCCTATATGAAAAGTCGGCTTGAAAAATCCTTTTGGATTTGCCAAACACTTTTTTTTTACTTATTAACTTTTAAGAAGTTAATAAGTCAAAAGTTTGAATAAAATAAGCAATCCCAAACATGCACGAACACTCCTCCCTTAGAGCATCTCCAATAGGCATTTTTAGCCCTTAAAAACGCCACATCATCCGTTTTTTAGACCAAGAACCATTGGGGGGGGGGTTTGTTTTTCAAGGTAGAAGTTCATGGAGATGAACATCAAAAAACATCTGACATTTTCAGAGGTGGGCCAGGGTTGGGTTTGAATATTAAAAAAAAAGAAAATAATATATTTATATTAATAAAATATTTAGTTTTTCAATATTAATTTAAGTGTTAGGCGTTTCAAGTCAACCTCATGCGCCTGAACAGTGCCCAAGTGCCTGAACAGTGCGCCGGAACAGTGCTCATGCGCCTGAACAGTGCTCACGCGCCTGAATAGTAAATTTAATTTTTAATTTTTTACAATTAATTATTATTTATTAAATTAAAAGTTTAAATTTCAAATTTTAAAATTTTAAAATTTTCCAGAGTATTTAACTTTTATATTTTAAAATTTTAAAGTTTTAAATTTTCCATCCAACAAAAGATATAAATATTTTATTTATATTTTATATTAATATATATCAGATTGATATTAAAAAATAAATGTAAAATGATAATGATGTGATAATGTTTTTAGATGTTTTTAAGTTTTTATGTGTTTTTAAGTTTTACCATTAAAGAGGTTTTTAGAATTTTTTAAAAATGAGTAGTTTTCTTATGTGGCTACTGAGTAGATATGTTTTTAAGTGTTTTTTGATTTCACTGTTGGTGATGGTCTTAAAACCCTACAAAACCCGAGCCCAAAACCCCCGAGCCAACCGCCACCGCTCCTCCGCCGATGACGTCCCGGCGACTGCGAGCCTTCAAACGGTGGATGAGATCCCACTCAATAGACTACAGCAACGCCCTCGACTTCATCATACACCACCAAGACCACCAGGTGTGGGTCAAGGCCCTATGCGACCTCCACCAAGGCGACCTCATCGCCACCATCCCCAAACACTCTTGCCTCACCGTCAAATCCTCCGCTGCTCACACACTCATCGAAAACTTCAACCTCCAAGGCTATTTAGCACTCTCCGTTGCCCTCATGTATGAGAAAAGCTTGAGGCATCACTCCCCATGGTTCGGTTATCTCCAGCTGTTGCCTGATAGTAACCCTGATGTGCCCTTACTCTGGTCTGTTGATGAAATTGACGAGCTGCTGTTAGGCACGGAGCTGCATAAGGTTAGGTTTTACACAAATCGCTTCTAGTTTGTTGGTTGTGAGAAGCATTGTTTTGATTTGCAGGAGTATGTAGTTAGGGTTTATGTGATTTTGATGTAGAAATATTGTTTTGTTGATGGGATGCTGTGAATTGGATGTTATTGATGCATTGGTGCTAGTTGCTGTTATTGTGTATAAATCGGCCTAGGGATTAATCGGTAGTCGGCCCTTTACCGTCTTGATTTCAGCTAATCGGTATAAAAAATCGGTAGTCGGTCCTAGGCGGCACTAATCCGACCTAATCGGAGTAATTGGAGCAATTTTCCTAGACGGTCAAAGTCAGACAATGCAAATATATGTGCTTTTCTAACTTATAATGCCGACCCATTTACTTAATTCTAAACCTAGTCGACGTTAATGATACGATCGACCAACCCTTAAAAGTCGACCTCTACCTGTGACCAGCCTCCACTGACGACTAGCCTCCACGTTAACTTATAAATCGGACCCATTTACTCAGTTTTGAACTATTTGATCTTTGAAGTATTTGAATTTTGAACTACTATGTTTTAATTTTTATGTTTTGAACTATTTGATCTTTGAGGTACTTGATTGTTATTTTTATGTTTAATTATTTATGTTTGAAGTATGCTAATCTTAACTATATATATAATTTATAAAAAAATACATATAAAATCTCCGAACCGATTAATCCCAATTACTCCCGATTAATCCCTAGCCGGTACCTCGCCGCCCGACTAGCTCCTAGCATTTTTACAACGTTGGTTGCTGTAGTATCTTTTGCTTTGAATTCTGTTGGTTAACCTTGTGGATTAAACCTTGAGAAGTTTTGTGATTTAAGACAGACGGTTAAAGAAGACAAAGCTCTTGTGTATGAGGACTGGAAGGCGTGTATTGTGCCGCTTGTGGAGTCGGTTCCTTCGAGACTTGATCATGCTGATTTTGGTCTTGAACAGTATCTTGCTGCGAAAAGTTTGATCTCTTCGCGTTCGTTTCAGATTGATGATTATTATGGATTCGGGATGGTTCCTTTGGCAGACCTGTAAGTTTATATGTATTCTTGATTATGAATCTGTATTAGAATGCGTGTAATTCGTGTTCTTGATAATTTAACATTAATCCAGATTTAATCACAAGACAGATGCTGAGGATGTGCACTTCACCTCAGTATCTTCTGATTCTGAATCTGACACCGATTTATCAGAAAACGTAGTAAATCCAATTGATGATCATCCAGACGGGGCGTCTTTGGGTCAAAATCAAGATGAATCAAACGTGACCTCACCAGATGGTGATTTTAGTGCAGATGATACATGTTCATCTGCTATGGGAATTCTTGAAATGATTATGGTGAGGGATGTTAAAGCTGGAACCGAGGTCAGCATCTTTCTCGTACTTGAATTAGTTGATTGAAAATAAACTAGTAGTAGTCTTTTTGACGGGTTGAATGAACACCGGACGACTGTTTCTTGATTTTCAGGTCTTCAACACATATGGGTCAATGGGTAATGCGGCATTGCTTCATAGATATGGGTTTACAGAACCTGATAACCCATACAACATAGTGAATATAGATCTAGAGTTAGTACTCCAATGGAGTTCATCTGTTTTTTCATCTCGGCACACTAGAAGTCGTCTTTCTTTGTGGAAAAGATTACACCATTCTGAATTTCCAGGTCAGCAGATCGACTATTTTGAAATATCATCTGATGGTGAACCAGAAGTTGAGCTGCTTAAATTGTTATTTATAATCTTGCTACCCGAAAAAGCTTACAATGAGTTTGATAAATCAAAAGTGGCTTTGATATCTAACAAGAAAGGAATCATATTGGGTGAGGTTACTGAAACGAATAAGAAACTTTTACTGACTGAAGGCGTGCGAGATGCTTTTTGTCACTGGCAGATATTAGGGAAAGATGTTATGGGTCGAGGACCATGGCGGATGATATTGAAGCACTCAAGGCTTGTCCTGTTACAAATAAAAAGTTGTACCATTCTTTGGTGCTGCGCACCAGCGAGCGGAGGATTCTGGAGAAGCTTAGGGAATACGCATCTGCAGGGTGTGCAGGGGTACATTTTCTTGAGGTTTGTAACGGCTCTATCTTGAGGAAAAAGCTACAGAAGAGATGACAGACCCACCCTCTGTACATCTTAAGTTTTTATGGATCTGTCTTGAGGAAGAAGCTACAAAGAGATGACTCGCCTATATTCTTTTCAGTGGATGCTAACTTTTCATGCATCACAATCCACCCTTATGATTTGCCAGTTTTCTCGAGTCTAAGTTTAAATACATTAACTTGTCTCCATACAAGCTTAGCATTCAAGCACAAGTTTCTTTAAAAGACTTCAGAACTCATATGCGAACTCGTGTGTATTTTTTTCCTATAAATGAATGATTTCATCTTATAATCTTATTAATAACATCTTGCGCAATGGTTTGGGATCTGAATGTTTGACATTTCCTGTTTCCTTTTCGAATGTACAGTGTTTGTTGGCCTAGCAGTATAGTTAGTAATTCTAAATGAAACATCCAGTAATTCTATAAGAAAGAGCCGTTCGAACTGTCAAATTACTAGAGCGAGCTTGTCCGATCGACCCACTTAACCTAGATGTTTTGTATTATTCTTTCTTGAATCTGTAGTTGCGATTCAAAATTTCAGAATTATATATCTTGTTGCTATCGGATATTGTAACGACGACTGGGTAAATATCAACTGTACAATCAATCAAGCTGTGTAAAATCTAGACCATAATAAGTCAACATATACCTTTAAGTGACAATGGTTGTGAGTAGTTACGCTGTTAATTGTTTCGGCTCAACCACCCACTTAACCCGCTTATTACACACATTGACCTCAAATGACATGAAGAGTACGTGCTGCAATCAATATTACAAATGTAGAAGAAGATAAATTACTCTATAATTAAACGTGAAAGGAATGAATAGTACAATTCATCATTTAAAGTTGACAGTATAACTGTTTATTGCCTGTCACGGTTAAGTCCCCTTTTCTCTTTCTGTCCATCTCTTTCGCATCACCTAGGGCCTGAAATCTGAATCTGATCAATCATCACCACCGTGGATTGAAATTGTTCTTCACAGCAGGTTTGTCAAAGAAAATGGTTTTGGTTTTTGGTGGTTTGATAGCGGCTAGAGGTTCTACGTAGATGAAGGCGGAGTGTGGTGCTAAGGAGACACTCGATTGTCGATCCAGGCAAAAAGTGATATGGTTCGAAAGACATTAGGTTCAGGTGGTGATGCACTTTGCTTCGCCTGAACAAATTTCCCACAAATGTCGTTCGTCCTTCACCTGCACCTGTGACGTAGTTCGCTTTGTTTGATCTTGGTGGGTGTTGGAGCTTCATTTGAAAGTGAATATTCTGAGTAAAGACTTATCAGTAGTTGCTGAAAAGGAGGGTGGAATATTTGTAGTACAAATCCTTTATAGTGGTGATCCACGACTCGGTTTTATAAGCCGCAAACACAGAGGCTAAATGTTTTTTGTTTACAGTTGATGTTCCAATTTGATTGTCTTATTTGATGATACGATTAGGCGTCAATTAGTACTGGCAGCTGAGTATGATACTGAAGAGAATGTTAATGGGTAACTAATAGTTCTTTTATTCATATTTAGTTGATTTGAGAGTTAGGTTGTTTTAGCATTCTACGAGTTTGATACAGTGCCTTTATAATTAATTAATTATTTCTAATTAACTAATGAATTTAGTTGTTATCACACTTAATATTGGGTTCTTCACTGTCACAACTCACATATGTGTATTATTGGTTTATCTTTGGGTAGTAGTTTCAAATTTAATGTTATTTTTATGTTGAGTTTTTTACTATTATGTTTTGGTATTAGATTTGTGTAGATATGGTTAATATGTTCTTTGATTACACAGTAGTAAAACAGTTTAGAAGGTATAACTTCCAATTTACCCTACTTCTATATTTAATTGCAATTTATGTTCCCTTTGCTGCAGTGGCACTTTTGTTATCACACTTGGATAATGTTGGGTTTTAATTGTTATATTTGTGTAACGACGATGTTAGTTAGTTTCAAAATATATAATGTTATTAATATGTTGAATTCTTTACTGTTATCTTTGGGTATTAGATTTGTGTAGATATGGTGATTTGTTTTGGTGTTAGATTTATGTAGATATGATGATATATTTGGGCGTTAGTTTCATAATTTAAAACGTATCGTGATTTTCTTTCTTTTCTTTTTTTTTTTTTCTTAAGGCCATGAATAGCCTTTAAGCCAAGTGATATTCAAAGTTCTAGGTACGAAATCATGTGGTATCGGGGATCTCCTATGACGAGTTCTCTATTCTACCTACGCATATGGGAATTGATCAATCCCATCAGTTTATAACATCATTTGCAAAAGCTTCGGTTTCTTAAGTAAACTTTCCTCTCCCTATAGTCAAGGCTGCTGAATTTAGACCTCAGAAGCCTAACATTTAGACCTTTGGCCTACAACATGACAATTTATGCACTTTAAGTCCAAATTTAGTATAACATTTAGTGAGAGCTACATTGGTACTTTAAGCACTAATTTGATTCCCTTAACAACTTTATAATCAAATCTTCATGATCAAGGCTGAGTGTCCAGATTAACAAAATTCAAGACGTGATGTTATACAGTCTAGCAACTTTTTGCAACAAAATGAATCCCCGCCTCAACACGCGAAGGGGATAACACTAGTTACAGATTAAGTAAAAAAGTTCATGCAATTCCTTAGCATTGATTAGAAGCCTGAAATCTAGATCCAACAATGTTCTGTAGTTGAAAAATTAAATATGATAGGTAACAGACTGCGAACAAAGTGTCATGTATATGGTTTGTTTTTATGGAAACCGGCCGTAGGGTACCTTGAACACGCCTAGATTCAACAGTACTTTGATACAAAGAAAACCTGAATCAAATAACTTAAGTAGTGATATACCACCACACATGATATGAACCATTTCAACTTTAATATATATTAAACATAGATAAGAGTCATTAAACACTAGTAAGATTGTTCAAAAGTTAGAAGAAAGCATAAACATTCGCTTAAACAAAGTAGCTGCATATCTAATTATAACATAGACCAAGGAATCTATTCCATTTAGCGTTTTTTGGCATCAAATTTTAAAGCAAACCTCTCCGTCTCTTGTAGTCACTAACCGACAGGGTCAATGCATGCCTCCTCCCATCGTTCTCAGGAACCTGGCACCCAACCGTTGCTTCTATCCTCTGTTTCCGAGCCATGAACCCAGCCTGGACTCCATGGGCCCCACCAAACTTCTGAAGTGCAGCCAATGAAATTGGCAGATCAAAATCATGCAGCATGTTTGACTCGGTCCCTTGATCCACAGGCGCATTGGTATCCACCAACTTCCCTGCATCAGCAGCAGCTTCCAGTGCAGCTGCAGTAGCCACAAGGCCAGCTTTGGCCGTGTTAGGACCCGCCCCTGCAGCAGTTTGTGCATCCCCTCCGTTAGCTTCACCTGCAGCAGCCTCACCAGGCTTTGAAACATAGTAGTTCCTGGACCGAGTCCACCTTCTTGAAAACGGGTCATAACCTGCTTCACCAGCCTTCAGACCCGTATTCACGGGCTTCATTTCAGAAGCATTCTTAAAATTCTCGACCCGATTCTTCCTATTCATTTCTGCAAGTCTTATTGCCTTCTTATCTTTCTCTTGACTTTGGCGAGAGGCTTCTAGTTCTTGGAGTTTTGCTTTTATCCTCTCAACTTCCGCTTCATCATGCTTCATTTGAGCCACTTCCATGTCTCTCCTTAACCTATCTTTCTCGGCTGCAACATTTAACGGTCTTTTTATGGCTGACTTTTTCTCCTGTAACATTTGCTTCACTGTTTCTGCAGAGTACACAAACGAGTTGGTTTTTTCAATGGCTTCTCGTTTTTCCAGCACCTCCTGTTTACTAGGCATCCTTCCACCATGACGGTCAACCTCACGCATTAGTTGCTCAAACTCTTCTTTGACAGGTGGCGAGTCTGATATCATCGCCATCTGCCACCTGGCAGCAGAACTTTCATTTCCCCAAACAACGTTCAGATATTTGTGAGTCATCTTGTTTTCTAACTTGTATTGTCGGTCAGGGTCAGCTGCATCCACGTTTCTGACTATGCAGAGCCTGTAAATTGGGCCTGATTTTGACTTTCCAATGCCGACCCTCACAAAGCAACCAACAATCAACTCCTCAAAGAAAGGCTCCATAAACCATTTTGCCAATTTTGACCTTCTAATGGTGATGCCCTTCACGTCCTCAAATGTAAGGCTTGAGGACTCATTTGACAATTTTTCATCATCACTGTCGCCCATTTCACCTGCTGAATCTTCATCTTCATCCTGGGACCCAATATCACTACGGCTTGATGCACTTAAACCAGCTTGTGTGAATACCTTTCGTTTGGGTGCTGAGTCAGCATCCCTACGTTTCTGGTGAGCCTCTGGATCTTGCTGACGTAATTTTTTCCTTGCGCGTAGCTCATTCAATGCTCCATCTTTTGCAGCCGCCCGGTCAGCTGACCGAGCAGATTGACGTACTTTTCGGTTAGCCGTGTTCGGTGGAGGGCTTTCTTTTCTTGATTGAATTGACTTTTCTTTCTGTTTCTTTATGCTGTTTTTCAAATCTTTATCATTTCTCTTGGTTGCGCGCTCAGCCAGTATGTACTCCCTTTCAAGCTCTGACATGTTCGCAAGCCTTTTTCGGTCTTCTTCACCTTTGTAAAGATCACTTCCAACAGACTCATCATCACTGTCACCCTCATGATCATACCTATCATCATCATCATCATCATCTTCACGGCTGCTACTGTGTTCATCATCTCGTTCTGTGGTGTCCAATCTTTTCTTCAAAGGAACCTGAGAAGCAGACGGCTTCCTGCCAGCATACCCATGATCATCATCCGAGTCATCATCCCTTGAATCACTCCCATCATCAGAATACGAACCCTTCCGCCGCCTCCTAGATGGCGGCGGAGAATGCTGGTTTCTTCCAGTTCTCCCTGCTGCTTCAAGAAGCATCTCATCCAAATCCGCCATGTTTCCTGCATAATTTGTAGCAATTTGATAGCAAGTACTGAAATAAGTACTTCATCCTTACATCCAAACACAACAATATGTATCTTCTAATGAATGCATCATATTAATCATGACATTTGACAAAAGAATAAACAAGCCAATCCTATTATACCCTTAGTAACATTCAGGTAAAAAAATTCATCTCAAAATCTCATACGAACAGCAATCCAATATCTAAAGGAATTAGAATTTGAATATCAGTCTGTAAACAGTATAAACATAGCATCTACAAATAGAAGAAAAAGCTCAGGCAACACGAAACAAATCGAAACCCTAGATCAGAACAGACACTACTTAGGGCTGCAGACATTCGGATTTTCAAGTAACGACGATGAAACTTCGAATCGACGATCAATTACGAGATTCGAAAGCCAAATTAACAACAAAAAGAGTACGACGATCGGAGGAATTGGGGATTTAGAGTTGGAGATTTACCTGATTTCAATAGACCGAAGAATCGAATATTACAGAAATAGTAGCTGCAAAAGCTTATTTTCCGTATGAGGAAGAGGTCGCCGGAAAAAGGTCGCCGGAATAAAGTCGCCGGAGCAGCAGCCGTCCGGCAGGTGCAGAGGTGATTTGTGTGTGTCGTGGGGGTATGTATCGTATGTATGATGATTATAAAGTTGTTAAATTTATAAATTTGGTATCCCACTTCCATATGTGTTTCATATTCACCCTCTAGTTTTTTAACACACATAATTGGTAAAAAATAATGATATATTTTACAATGTTTGAGTAGAGTAAAAATTTTATAAAGTAATTAATATTTTATTTTCGGTATATAATAAGTAAAAATGATTCTACCATATTAATATTAAGTTATGTAATTCATAAGTTAACTTTTTAAGTATGGAATGTCACATTCACGAGCCGAACCGAGTCAAGCCAGGGCAAGCTTGAACTCGGCTCGAATTTAAACCGAGCAAGCTCAGCTCAGTTTGATTTTAAAACCGAACCGAAAATTTAAGCTCGAGCTCGGCTCGGTTTTTAACCGACCTGGCTTGGCTCGGCTCGTTTTGGTTCGGTTTTATTTCATAACTACAATCAAAAAAATCAAATGAAAATAAATTTAACAAACTACATAACTCATAACCGGTTTATATCAAATTTTACAAAATATAAATTAGTTCAAAGAACCTAAGTTTAACTTCAACAAAATACAAATAACTTCATCATTATCTAAATCGAATAAACAAAACCCGCAAGACTACATAACATCTGGTAGTCTACTTTTTTGTAAATAAATTGAAAACATGTGAATAATTGATTTTAGTATATAAAAATAAAACATCACATGAAACTATCTAATACAAATATTACAATTTTAATATTTTGACATAAAAATTGCTAAAAAAATATATTATATTCTTAACAAATAAGCAAATATAATAATATATGTTATATACATAAAAAATAATATATATTACAAGTAAAATAATTTGAGCTATACCGAGCCGAGCTAACAAACGAGCTAAACCGATTCGTCTTGGCTCGTCACAAACCGAGCCGAGTTCAACTCATTTTCATACCGAGCAGGCTCGGTTCGGTTCAGTTTAAAACCGAGTCATTTCGAGCGTGCTTTTTTTGAGATTTTTCCGAACGAGCTTCGTGCGAGATTCGAGTTGTGAGCTATTTGAACGTCCCTATGTCACATGTCAAACATATATAGCATCAAATTCAAATTCCAACAATTGCTCATAAGTAACATGTTTTGAAACAAGAATTCAATAGTTTTAAAAACATGATTTATTTTTTTATTCCTTTTATGTTTTAATAATTGCCATTAATTTCATGTAAAAAAGTAAAAAGTTTCATGATTAATAATTAAAATAAGGTTAAAGGTCAACACTTCCACTTAATAATTTAACTAACCGAATGCATAATTTTTTTAAGTATTTTTTCAAATGTGATTTTATGCGAGTCAAATATAAAAACTAAAATATTTAAATTCAAAATCCTACAATTCCTTATAATTAACATGATTTGAAAAAATAATTCAATAGTTCTTTAAAACGTGATTTTTTTTTACTTTCCTTTTACATTTTAACAGGTAAATATTATCATTAATTTCATGCGAGTCAAACAACACAACCAAGGAGAGATTACAAGAAACATGTACCTAAGCTAAAGTATTTTAGAGTACCCAAAATCCCGATTCAAATCAAGAACTAAAAACTATCATACAAAACAAAATCAATGTTATTGGAGAAATAAATACATATGAAATTAAGAGCCCAAATGCAAATTTATATACCAAGACTAAATTCAATAGTCATTAGTTTTGTGTCTACCAAATTAACAGATCCGAAAGAGAAAGGAATCTAATATCATAGTCATATTACTTACCGAGACAAACACAAAAAGAATGTTACAAGACCTAGAGTAATAGGAGAAACAATTAACAAATAGGACATAACAATTACACAATGCAAAACGACTTTCATTAATCTAATAGAATACTCACCGGAAGATAGATAGAAAGATACGTGTAAGAAATTGTCGGAGAGAAAAGCATAAACTTTTGTTTCGATTATGCAAACATAATTGACTGCTTATGCAACTACAGCGCTATAAAAAATGGCAGGAGACCACATAAAGTTATGAGCTTCTAATCGAAACAAAGTGAAATATTAATTAATTATAATTTCAATCTTATTTTAAAAAAGGGGGCTCACTCTGACTTGAAGATAATGCAACTGTTTATGCCTCCAACTTTGCTAGTAGAAAGCCTAAGAACGATTCAAACAAAAACTTATCGGTATACATAAATTTTGGCATATAAACTAATTAAATAGTAGAGGATTGCATTACTATACCTGGCCAAAGTTTCGATATGACACTTTATTACATTTTCAATCAATCTAGAGGATATACTTATATATCTAAGTGCACATATGCTCTCAACAGCAGATATAAAGTCATAGATCTATACAAAGTTTGATATCAGTATTATAGGTACCTCCATTGTTGTCACCAAGATTGAGGACTGTGATTGAACCATTCAACACAGAACTGCTTGCACACTGCATCATTCAACCCAGAGCTAACTTCTATTAATATATGAGCAATTGAGCATCATTGTGGTTTTGCACAAGCTATAACATGTTGTACCATAATGTTCATTTCACTTCTATAATAAGATAGTAAAGTAATAACATGATTTACACTAATGATAAGTTTTTATAATTTTATGTTCGTTTTATTTTTTTATTAGTTCTTTATGTGTTTATATTATTTTCACGATGAAAACACTTTAATCTAAAATTATATTCAAGTATATAAACATACTAGGTTACAATCCCGTGTAATACACGAGCTAAATAAATTTACTGTTAAATGGTTAATAATATAAAAAATTATATCTTAAATATTGTGTATTATATGAATTGAATAAACCCATGTATTACATATTTGAAATTTTAAAATTAACATATTTAAAATTTTAATTATAGATAGTTGTTAATTAATAAATAACTATTATAGTATTTATAATTAAAAGAAGAGAGAATCGGAAAAACCAATTATTAAATGGCTAGAATGGTGACAAGTGTCCGAATTTATTTTTATTTATTAGTATAGAAATTACACATAGTGTAATATTATTTTCAATCTATGTTTTAATTGTTTAAAATATAATCAAACTTTACAAATACAATTATGATTTTAATGAGCTTCGCATACAACTGCTTTCCAGTTACGTGCGATTGTATATTCAATACCTCTATGCTTGCACTAATTTTTTCGCATAATATCACACCTATTTGTCTTACAAAACCAAATAAACATTAACGTTTTTCTATGATATATGTAACATTATTAATATGAACCCGTTCTACCCATTTGTTAAAGTATTCTTAAATTTGTGAAAACACGGGTTGTTAATTCACTGTCAAACTTACTATTGGTTTCAACGAATCCAAGTACAAGTATGTTGATAACAAATACAAGATTGGCATTTTTGTGACACCAAAGTCCTACCATGCATTGATTTTCCTGGTGTTGTGTATGGCTTCTCATTTACATGTTTTGCGTCTTGAACAATCTCTTCCAGAAGACCAACCTCTCGGTATGATAATATCGTTAATATATAGTTTACTAGCTTTAGTAAACCCGTGTATTACACGGGTGAATTAATAAAATATTAATATATAATAAATTATTAATTATAAAAGAATATTATAAGATTGATATGACTAAAAATAATAAAACCAGATGGATTAAATTTTTAACATTTTATTTTTACAACTTTTTTTAAATAAACATTTTGTTTTAAAGCAAACCGTGTGAAATGTCATTATTAAAAATTTTCTATTACAACTCCCAAATTTGATTATTTTTTTAAATTGACTTTTAAAAACAATATCAATTTTTTTAGAAATAACTTAATAAATAGATTTCTTTCTTAATTTATTAAAAACAGAGACATATTGGAACCTGAATTGATATCAAAGAAGTGTTTATCAATTCATAGATCATCGCCTTCATCAAAGTTGATCAAGAGAGGATCAATTAAATCAAACCAAGAATTGTTTTCAAGAAACCGATTAGAACAGAAGATTCCGGCGAGACACCGGTAGAGCCAAAAGCAAGAAATTTCTTTCACCGATGTGGGGAATTCCGGCAAAAGAAAAACAAATATCAAAGTGTTTAAGACACAGGGTTAAAGCGATCTAAAACCCAAGAATTAGAAAGGATACAAAGAAAATCAAACGAAGAAGATGCATATTTCGGGAAACCACAATGGAGTGGTGGTTTGCCCATGTTCTCCCACACTGTTTCAGACATACGGGTCAAAAGGAAGCAGTAGAAGATCAAGAGGATCAAGGGAATAGAAGTTGTCGTTTCATTATGCATCAAGATTAAAGATTTCAAAATTTTCAAGTAATCGAAGATTAGAAGAATAAAGGAAGAAGATGGACTGCAAGGATGAACAAGATACAAGATTAAGGATTATCTTGATTAGGGGAGTGATTGTTGGAAGCATTTAATCAATAACAATCCTTAATCAAGTCAGAATAAAAAAGTCAAAATTAAAAAAGTCAAACATGTAAATTAGGCGGGAATTCAAGGGTTAGATATGTTAGTTTTAGTAGTTTGTAACCGCCATTGTATGGGTATAAATAACCTATTTGTATGTCGAATTATGTGTGGAAATCAGATTGTATTGTGTGTATTTTGTGTGTGGTATTTGACCCTGTTTCCACCGAGTCACTGCACAAATATGTGCATACTCTTGATCTATTGTTCATCCACATAATCGATCCTAATATATGATCCGAAGAGGCCTCAACAATTTCTTCGAGTAAGCTCTTCAACAAAATCGCCTGACAAGCTGCAACAGTTGCTGCCATGAACTCAGCTTTATATAATAACAAAAGCAACAATGTTTTGCTTTTGGCTGAACCATGTTATCAGACCACCCTCGTAATAAAACACCACTTCGATTGTGCTTTTTCCATCAACTCGATCATCAGCATGTGAATTATCGTTGTCACCCAACAACCTTTCATCTCCATTTTTCTTGTATCGAATACCATAATTTATGGTACATTTTATGTATCTCAAAATCTGTTTCACAGCCTGCAAATATGACAATCTCGGTGACTTCATGAATCTGCTAGCTACCTCGATTGCAAAGTTTGTACTTGGTCTAGTGTGAGTTAGGTACCGAAGCCAACCAATGAGTCTTCGGTATTCTATTGCATCAACCGGTTCCGTTTCTTCCTCGTTAGGTACTTTGATTGCATAAATTGATTGTTTCAAAAACATCCAATATAGTCTTGCATCACCTTAATTCCTAAATAATAATTTAGCAAACCCAGGTCACTTATCTCAAAGTACCCTTTCATTTGTCTTTGAATCGAGCTATAATACCCGCATTTGAGCTGGCGATGATTAGGTCATTTACATAGACACCGATTATCGAAGTTCCCTTCTTTATGACATGTTTATAAACTGCATGTTCTTGTGGCACTTGTTGAAATCGAGCTGTTGAAGGGTGGTGTCAAGATTTGAGTTCCAGGCCCTTGGCGCTTCTTTCAGGCCGTACAAGGCCTTGCTCAATTTATAAACATAATGCTCCTTCCCCGGGTACTTCGTATTCTTTTGGTTGATTAACAATAACTTCTTCTTTCAAGTCACCATTCAAGAAAGTAGTCTTGATGTCAAGGTGATGAACTTCCCAATCATTCCAAGCGATTAAGGCGAGGATTAACCAGACCGTTTCCATTCTCGTTACCGGCGCAAACACCTCATCATAATTGATGCTGTGTTTTTGCACATACCCCTTTGCTACCAACCTCGCATTGCAGTGTATGATTGGCCTTTTTGCATCTCTCTTGATTTTATAGACCCATTTTAAACCCATGGATGCAACCTCTTTGGGAGGAATTATTAACTTCCACCTTCCGTTCCATTAAATTGACTCTAGTTCGTCCTTCATAGCTTTCTTCCAATTCTTGTCATCTTTTGCTTCATTAAAGTTGGTAGGTTTTTCATTCAATTGTAACAGTTTTTCAAAGGGAACTTGTTGGATTGGGAATGTATCCGTTTATACTCCGTCAAGGGAGCGAAATCTCTTTATTGGTGTGTCATCATAAGTTGATCTTGGAATCAAACTTGGACATACTTATGAGGAGCTTGAGCTTTCAAAAAATTATGGGCTGTTTTGACTATTTATTAGGCTAGAAGAAGGATTAAAATATCGGCTAGAAGCACCTGGGCCAATTAAACCAAACTATGATGGATTGTTTTGTTTTGTCACTGGGCCTGGTCCATTCCGAGCAAGTGGAACAGATTGGTCAGCCCAACCTTCGCTTTGATTGGGTGAAAGGTTGCCTTGGTCTATATTTGGTGGACCTCCATGTGTGAACTGTGCTTTGTTTTGAACTTGGAATTCAATCTAGTCTTCTTTTTCTTTGGTCTTAAGGTCATTAGACCAGTCCCATGGCTTATTTTCTTCAAATGGGATGTCCCGACTAACAAAAACCTTCTTGCTTTGTGGATTGTAAAGTCGGTGTGCTTTACTTCTTGGTTCACTTCCAAGGTATACCATAGGTACACTTCAGTCATCCAGCTTTGTGAGTTTAATCGATGGTACTTTGACATGGCGATACACCCAAACACTTTTAAATGATCCAAGTTTGGTTTGTAACCTTTCCAAGCTTCTTAAGGAGACTTAATTTCCAAAGCTTTTCTTGGTGACCTGTTCAAGATGTAAACAGCGTGCCAAACTCCTTCCCCCCACAGCCATTGGGGTAACTTCATGGCCTTTAACATTGATCTTTTTGTTCCAAGAATGGTTTGATTTTGGCATTCAACCACACCGTTTTGTTGTGGCGTGTAGTGCGGTTAAGAACCGATTTATTCCATCCTCATTACAAAGTTGCTCAATGTTTGTAGAAACAAACTCACCACCGTGATCAGTTCTCAAATACTTTACTTTATACCCGCTTTCCAATTCAATAGCCTTCTTGAATTGGTTGAATGCTTCAAAAACTTGGTCTTTTGATTTAATCATTTTCAACCACATAAACATGCTAAAATCATGAACAACAAGAAAGAAATACCTATTTCCTAATGGTATGCTTAGTGTAATTGGACCGCATAGGTCAGCATGTATTAACTCGAGTGGTTGCTTGGCATGACACATTGATTGACTCGAGAATGGTACTCTGTGTTGTTTTCCAGCCAAGAAAGCCTCACATAGGTCTACTTTGTGATTAATCACTGGAATTCCAAGTGCAATCCTGTTAACTTTTTCATAGCATCAAAATTAAGATGACCGAGACATGCATTCCAAAGCCATGCAGTTTCGAGTTGTCCACTTCATTGAGTTGTCCCAAGCTAAGAATATTATAACACAAATCTGGTATGAAGTAGGCATTTGTAATAAGCCTCTGATCACTGTTTTTGCAATATAAAAGCACCGATCCTTTTCCTTTGATTTCTACAGCTGACCCGTCTCCAAACCGTACTCGACCCATGGTTCGTTCATCAAGTTTGCTGAAATAATCACGCCGCCGTCCGTCATGTGGTTACTTGCACCATTGTCCAAGTACCACAAGCCTTCATTTTTATCATCTTGGGCATACAAATGAAAGAATACATTCTCCTTATTTAGCATGAAAACCTCCTACGTGCAAAGTGACATCAGGAGAGCAAGGTCGTCATCCTCGTATGCTTAATTAAATTCTGCATCGGCTCGTTGGGGGGCACGGCATTCTGCTACAAAATAAAATTTTTATCACAATGAAACATTTTGGTCCTCACCTTTCCTGCCTAGCAGGTTTACCTTCCTATTCTACTTTATTAATATTTTTGACGTTGCCATCCTCCTCGTCCACGACCATTGGATCTGCCCAGAGCACGACCACCTCCACGGTGATCATTTGAGCCTATTCTCGACCTTTGTGTGTATGTTTTTGCCCCGACTTCTATCTTTCTTTCCATTCAGTTTTTGTAAACACTAACTGACCAGAATTGTTCTTGTTTTGTTCACCGGGGTTTAACCCATTATTTGAATGCCTTGTGTCGACCTACGGCTTCCTCAAAGGACATTATCATCAAATCCGAATTTTGCTTGATTAAGCCAACAACGGTAGGAGTCTTTCAGGGGCAAAATTCAAAAGCTTTTTCACTTAACTCCTTCTATTGTTGATCCAAGTGCTTGAAACTTGGATACAATTGTGCCAATTTTTCTTACAAAGTCATCTACACTCTTATTCTCCTTCATATTCAATAGCTCAAACTCCCAATTCAAGGTTTGAATCTGTACCTTTTGAACCCGATCAGCTTTGAGATAATGTACCTTGATGGCATCCATACGTCCTTGGCCTCTTTGTGCTTTGCGACTTGCAACAAGATATCTTTCGGCAATGCTTGGAAGATAAAGGCCCTCGCCTTTTTCCGAATCTTTACATCCACCTTTGTATCATTCGATGGTTCTATGACATCCCAAATACCTTGGGCATCCATGAAAGATTCCATCTTGATCGCCCAAGATGTATAGTTCATTGAAGTGAGCACAGGACATTGATACGTTGTCGAGCCTCTCTCCCTAACCGGATTACAATCGCATTACTTAAGTTGTTTCTGCCGTTGTTTCCACCATTATCGCCCATGGTAGCAAGCAACTGTGATCGAAAAACTAGAACTAGTTGTTGATGAACTGGTCGAGACTTTATGGTTGGTTGGATTTTTGACCAAGGCTTTGATACCAACTATTAGATAACAATTGATACAAGAATTGCTGAATAAGAAAATACAGTATGCACAGTCTTTACTTTATTGATTATTAAAAAATGAGAAGAAAGAAATACATCTTTAGGAGAATACTAGCTCCATATATAAAGAACAAAACTTCAAGAAAAAAAGAAAAACATAACCATGCAGTAAATAGAAAATAAAGACCCAAAAATAAATTATTTGACTTTCCTTTTACTTAGACTAAATAATGACCCAAAAATAAATTATTTGACTTTTCTTTTACTTAGACCCAATAATTACTGTCTCAAATAAAGTCTATTTCCCTGATCAAATTATTTCATATTTAGTATTTTTTTAGTTTTTTCTTATAAGTTTGATTGGTGGGCTTCTTAATAAAAAAGAGATGAGGGCTTAATGGTTTATTCATGAGGTTTCATAATTTCATGTATTTCTATCTACCTTTGTTGAAACTAATGAATTTCATTGAGTACTCATGTTTAAGGAAAAAATAATCGGTTTGTCGGCAAGTTTGGAAGCTTTGGAGGAACGTTTGCCTTCTTATAATAAACGTATTCAACTATGTATAGGAAAATCACAAAATTTAATAATTTTGTTTACCTCCAGTAACTAAAATACCTCTAAAACACCGAAGCAGCAAAAACATGGGGGTACTGGTTTCGGGTATTTTCTCGAAGCGGAAACACGCCCGAAACACTTCGGAAGCGTTTCGAGGGCGTATCGGTATCGGGGGTAGCAAACGGAGACGTTTTGATTGAGTTTCCTTGGAGTTTCGGATTAAATTTAGGGTTTTAGTTTAAAACCTTTAATATCCTCTTCAACCGCCACAGGCTAATCGTCTTCTTCAATCAACATTCACCAGCATCATCATCATTCGACTTTCAAGGCTCCAATCGACCTCCTTCAACCTTCAATCAAGTGAATCAGTCAATCAACATTCAACAGTTTCATCATGATCATTCGACCTTCAACACTGTTGCCCTCCGCCCTCCTTCAACCTTCGACCTTCGACCTTCAATTCTTCAAATCTTCAATCGACCATCAAAAGTGAATCAATTTTGCGAGTGTGCCACTCTGTGTGACTACGTGACTTGTACGATGTATGTAAACTTTGATTTTATCATCTTTATTATACCTGGAATAATATATTATTACATATGTTACATATATGCAGGCCACCTAAATATTCAATTTTATTTCACCAAGGTAGGTATATGTTGAAAGTAATTTATAGATAAGCCAATATATACTTGGTTTCATTTATAATTTCACTTGTATGATTATATATATTATATATAATTATATATTATGGTTAAATTTTTTGCATTAGTTAAATTAAACTTTAAAATATTATGATATTATTGATTGTTTATTGTCGGGGTGTAGAAGGCTTCAATCGATTATGGCTTCTCAAGAAACACAAGGATCATCAACATCAGTAGAAGAACCTCCATTGTGGGAGTTTGTGAGTAAAATCGAGAAGCAAGGTAATGGAGGAACATGGAAATTTAAGTGCAACCTTTGTAGTGAAATCAGACAAGGATCATATTCAAGGGTTAGAGCACACTTGCTTGGTATAAATGGTAATGATCATTGATTCGTATTCTATGTTGATTGTAATATTGTAACATACTATCATATTCTACGATTCATTGATTCGTATTGTATGTTTATAAATTATAACTTGTATGGAACATTGGAACATATAGGACTTGGGATTAGTATTTGCAAGAAAGCAACAGCGGGTGATAAACTTGAGATGATACGGTTAGAAGATGTGCATGAAGAGAAGAAAGCCGAGTCAAAAGCCAAAGAAGTCGAGTTGCCATTTGAATCTTGTGTTGGATTTAAGAAAAGAAAAGGTATTTCAAACCCTATTGAAAGAGCTTTTGGTGTTGAGATTAAAGACCATCTGGATCAAGAAATAGCTAGGATGTTTTATACTGGAGGTATACCTTTAAATCTTGCAGAAATCCTCATTATGTAAGTGCTTTTCAGTTTGCTGCTAACAACAAATTTGCTGGTTATGTCCCTCCCGTTTACAATAAGCTTAGAACACCTTACTGCAAAAAGAAAAAGATAATGTTCATAGGCTATTGGACCACTTAGGTCTACATGGAAGAAAAAGGTTTGACTATTGTGAGTGATGGTTGGAGTGATCCTACAAGAAAGCCTTTGATCAATTTCATGGCTACCTCAGGTAATGGTCTTTTGTTTCTGAAGGCATTAATTGTTTTGGGGAAGTAAAGATTGATTTTTTTTGCTAATTTGATGAAAGAAGTCATTAAAGAAATTGGTCATCAAAACATTGTGCAATCATTACTAACATATAGCAAATTGTAAGGCGATTAGAGAGATTATAAAGAGTCAGTTCCTCATATCTATTGGGCACCATATGTTGCACACACTTAATCTTGCTTTGAAGAACATTTGTTCGCCAAGGAATGTGAAAACAGATGATACGGTTAGAAGATGTGCATGAAGAGAAGAAAGCCGAGTCAAAAGCCAAAGAAGTCGAGTTGCCATTTGAATCTTGTGTTGGATTTAAGAAAAGAAAAGGTATTTCAAACCCTATTGAAAGAGCTTTTGGTGTTGAGATTAAAGACCATCTGGATCAAGAAATAGCTAGGATGTTTTATACTGGAGGTATACCTTTAAATCTTGCAAGAAATCCTCATTATGTAAGTGCTTTTCAGTTTGCTGCTAACAACAAATTTGCTGGTTATGTCCCTCCCGGTTACAATAAGCTTAGAACAACCTTACTGCAAAAAGAAAAAGATAATGTTCATAGGCTATTGGAACCACTTAGGTCTACATGGAAAGAAAAAGGTTTGACTATTGTGAGTGATGGTTGGAGTGATCCTACAAGAAAGCCTTTGATCAATTTCATGGCTACCTCAGGTAATGGTCTTTTGTTTCTGAAGGCAGTTAATTGTTTTGGGGAAGTAAAAGATTGATTTTTTATTGCTAATTTGATGAAAGAAGTCATTAAAGAAATTGGTCATCAAAACATTGTGCAAATCATTACTAACAATATAGCAAATTGTAAGGCGATTAGAGAGATTATAAAGAGTCAGTTTCCTCATATCTATTGGGCACCATATGTTGTTCACACACTTAATCTTGCTTTGAAGAACATTTGTTCGCCAAGGAATGTGAAAACAAATGAAACAACATATGAAGAGTCCAAATGGATAAAAAAAGTTCATGGAGATATGCTTGCAATAAAAAAAATTCATCATGAATCATAACATGAGACTCTTGATTTTTAGCAAGTTTACTCCTCCTAGACTGCTTTCGGTTGCAGATACTCGCTTTGCCTCCATTATTGTGATGCTTAAAAGATTGAAACTAATAAAAAGGGGTCTTCAAGCTATGATCATAAGCGAATAATGGTCTTCTTATAGAGAAGATGACACTGTTAAAGCAAGCTTTGTTAAAGAAAAAATTTTAGATGATGAATGGTGGGAAAAAGTATCATATATTCTTAATTTTACTGAACCTGTATACGAGATGATTAGAGTTTGTGGCAGCGACAAACCATGTTTACACTTGGTCTATGAGATGTAGGATTCGATGATTGAGAAAGTGAAGATTGAGATGTACAAAAAAGAAAAACGTTCGCCGTCTGATTTAAGTATTTTTTATGATGTTGTAACATGATATTTTAGTGGCTCGATGGGTGAAGAATAACACTCCCCTACATTGTTTAGATCATTCTTTAAATCCAAGGTATATTATTTTAAACTATATGCTTGATTTCTATTATTTACTTATGTTTTCACTTTTAAATGTTGTAGATATTGTAGTGATTAATGGTTACTAGAGGATTTTAAAAGACTTGCTTCACATAGAGACAGAGAAATTTCATAAAAAAAGATTAAATGTTTTAAAAGGTTGTTTTTTCATGAAGATGAGCACAAGAAAGTTCTTGATGAATATGCAATGTTTTCGATGAATAGTGGTCCTTTTGAGGATTTAACAAGCATTTCACAGATAACTAGTATAGAACCCAAGAATTGGTGGGCTAACTTTGATGCTCAAACTCCTTTCCTCCAGACTTTGGCTTTTAGATTACTTGACAACCTAGTTCTTCTTCTTGCATTGAGTATAATTGGAGTACTTATGCATTTATTCACTCGCTTAGGAGAAACATGTTGACTACAAGTCGTGCTCAAGACTTGGTTTACATCCACAATAATCTTCGACTTTTGTCAAGGAATCCGAATGATGCTGTAAAGATGTGGGACGTGGGTGGAGATGCTTTTGATTCAATAAAAGATGTAGGGTTTTTGGAGGTTGTCGATCTCACACTAGATGAACCGGTATATGAAAATGATTTGATTATTAATAATTAAAATTTGTTTAATACTTTAATGTCTATTTTGAAAATTGTTTGATATATTTTTATTTTTTTTTATAATTTTTTTTGCCGTACTTTAGCCGTACCTTAGCTGTACCCGTTTCTAGAAATTTTGATATTTGCCGTCCCCCGTATCCATACCGGCCCTGTACCCGTTCCGGTGCTACTTATAAAACAGCCAATGAAAAACACAATTGAAAACCATAGTCTTCCTAAACAACCCAAAATAGAAGCACGACGTGTTCATAGTTAAGTCATGCAACTTCTTATTTACGCAAACCACCTCAAGCACCACAATTAGAACCCCTCCACCTTGCTTGTATCCGCCATCTACCGACATAAAACGTCATCAATCTATTCACTACCCGCTTTCTACCCTACACACAGACCTTAAACTGTCCACATAGTGAAACGGAGGTTACAGGTGTCAAAATAACAATCAATCACTTTTTTACTGTTCATCTAGTTTGATATTGTATGAGCATATGTTATCCTTCATAGAATTCAATTAAACTACTTTAAAAAAAGATGGTGAATTATAAATTCAGAATAAAACTTAACTAACAATATATCTAAATCAAAAAATAATAATAATTGGCGTAGATCTAAAATTACAAAAACACAGTTTTTACCCTTAATACTCATCTAAGCAAACAACTTAATACTATAAAGATGAACAAATTTAAGTAAATAAAATCACAATCAAACAAAAATAATAATTAAACTGAACAAAATCTATGGTTTTTGAGTCTGCTCAAAACTTCATAATATTATTTAAGGTCAGGTGATCTCAGTTGGTTTTCTTATCCTCTGCACTACTGCTTGGGCCTGAGGCCAAGGCTACAGCTGCTTCATCCTCATCCTCCCCACCAAATCCAAATTCATTCACTCTCTTTTTGTCTACCGGATAAGCCCATCTTTGATACAAATATATCAAAAATATAACATCTGCAACCGCAAAATTCGCAAACAAAATATATAAGTTCCTCCTCGCCTAACACGCAATAAGTAGAGACAAAACTATTAAAGCTGCTAGAACCTCCTTAAACCATTTACCTAAAAACAGGTGAATTTAAAAGAAATAGGCCAATCGTGTCGAAAGTCAGAAAATGTGTGTTCTTACTACATAAAACCTACTAAACCAATTAATTATAAAAATAGATTAGTACTGAAACAATATAACTTTTTATAATCATATGTACTATTGGTTCCCACATTAACTGCATATTTAAACTTAAAAAACTTATGTTTCGGGCCTCGATCCATATGAAAAGACTCATTATAACCCAAATATGTTACTCAACTTTGCCCCATTATTAGTGAAGCTAAATCCAAACTTACCATCACGGAAGACAGAAAGTCGATGCAGCATTGGCATTTTGATGACAAAGGCAAAGAGATCATCAATAATTGTATTGAGGAACTTATATGTCATCTGCCTCCATGGTAAATGAGCAACCGATTTTAGCTTATAATTGATAAACAGCTGTGGGCACATCATAATGAAACCTGCAACAAAATATTATTAATAATACGTTAAAAAATATCACCTGCATTCAGACCCTTTTAATTTCTAACACAATAATAAGTACAAAAAAAGGGTCAGAAACATTAAACAAATATAGATTACTATGTTTTTTAAACAGGTGTAGCAAGGTTTTAGAGGCATACCGAACATGTATACACAGCTTGTAAGTGATGAGAGAATCCATGAGTACCAACTTTTGTGGGTTTCATACATGAGTGAATATACAGATGAGCAGGCTACGAGGACAAAAAGTACATACGATAAATACTTCATTGCAAGATCATCGTATTCTTTTGTCTTGTTACCAGCATACGTATCGCGATCACTAAATTTCAGCTTAGGTATGCTTCCACTACGATCAACCTGAAAAAAAGATAAAAATATTACTTATATCTGCCAATTTAATTTATTCATTGCTAGGATAAGATAGATACAATAATGAGTAATAATGCATACCTCAATGTGCATTGCTTTCCCAATTTTCCAGAACTCGATGCAGACCCCAATTCCAGAACTTGCAAGTATCATCCATGAAGTATCGTTGTCCAGTAAGTAGAGGAAGATAATGAGCTGACAAATGAAACTCACGACCACTGATTTTGCAGAAAGTCCTTCCATGGATTTATTTTTGTTCCAGAATTGTATATCTGCATTATGTTAGTCATACAAATGGTTAATTAGTTATTTAAATGTTTTCCAGAATTATAAAAAAAAAGCACAATTGTTATTTCTTGACAATACCGTTCTTGAAAGCCAAGAAGTCAAATACAGAATGAAGCAGTGAAACAAGCATGGTAACTCCCAGGAGATAGGGATTTCCTTCCACAAACACTCTCTGTATTATTAATAATATTATATATCGTTAAATACATCACAAACAAGAAAATTAAGCAAATGGCATAAAAAGTAACTAACTTGGGTCTTCTGTTTTAGGTCACATACTTTATATGCACTCACAAAAGGTACAAATTTTGAAATATGTTTTTGATTTTTCGAGCCACCTCAGATAATAAGGTCAACACGGTCAATGTTACAGATTCATCATCATAGGTCAGATAATGTTCAAACAAAATTTTTAAATGTTCAATATAGTTGAAAAGTAGGTTAGCTTTTTAATATATAATTTGCTGAAAAAAAAGTTTATCAAAAGCCAGTGCTCTAGTTATGTAACAACCTTCTAACTATGAACCAAAAAATATTGCAAATTAGAAGGATGAAAGTGAATACCTTGAGTTCATCAGCTTCTCCTTCAAGCATACTTCCATAACTGCGATGAATCTGAAATGACTGATCAATCTGCAAGAATAGCTGCCATTTTGTCATGCTTATTGGGGCCACCTCTAGATGAAGAGGCAATTCTGTCACCGTATCATTGATTGCTATAAGCTTATCCCTAAGTAGCCAAAACTCATTGAAGTAGACGGTTGGATAATAGTTCCCTGTGGTAGGTTCAATATTCATGTCTGCAACTTGAGTCAAGAATCTCAAAATGAAATGGTGGAATCAAATTTTTAAAACCATTTTCTTGGGATGATGAAATTGACAGGTGAAATCATATAATAAATGGAGCAGAAAAGGATACAAGGAGCGACATTGGGTGGAACAGAACGTTGTGAGTACCTGGAGAACAGTTAAAAGAATTTCCATATCAGCAAAGAACTCCATTTCAGAACAGAAACTTAAGTTGGAAACAATAAATATATTTACATACTTTGTAAAATCATCAACCAAGTTAATGGTGACATTTGGTTTCCAATATGAAATGTATTCTGTAGGACCATCATCCTTCAAATCAGCTTGAGGTTCATCAATACCCTGAGTGACACATAATTGAACTATGTAACTTCAGCGATAAATTTTCCATAAAGAAAATGGCAGAAGAAATATGCTACATAAATAATAATAATAAAGCTGAACAAACCTCAGACACTGAATCATCTTCATTGGTGTCTTTAGAGTTCCCCAATAGGCTCTTCTTTTTGTTAGCTTTTGACTTTGGCAAGTATGTCACAACAGCTGCAAATGAAATTAAGTTTTTGAGATAAATGTATACACATATGCACAATTGTTACAGATAATAATGTAGCTTGTGGTAATGCAATTTTAAAATTGACTTGATGAGATGCAAAATATTACAGTGTTTCAGTCCAAAGGCAGCCAGAGGTTGGTACTCAGGGTCACTGGGGTCTATTGGGTACCCTGAACGAGCAAAGAAGACATGAGCAAATAGACTTCCATTATGCTTCAGAGCCTGAAATTGAAATGTGAAGTTTGTTTAAGTGACATTATAATAAAACTCACATTGGTGTCAAGTAACAACATCCACCGAGCATGTTTGAAATCGTGTATCAAGACTGGTATCTTTTATTACCACTGAAAGTTACAAAAGGAGTTTTTTAATGTCTGGATAAAAACATCTGTACTGCTTATTTGATCATTTAAAGATTAAATAATCAAGTTGGAACAAGCAGTTTCACATCTGCAACATAACTGATTATTAGGGTAAAATAAAACTACCTTTTAGTCCATCTTTCAACCTAATTAGGAGGCTTCATCTCCTATTTAACAACATTTCTTTTCCTTCTTCAAAAAAATGTCTCTTTTCATCATTTTATTTGTAACATTTGTTAGATAATAAAATTTAGCTGAACACTTACATGTTTAAACAGCATAAGCACATCCAGACACTAGTTTTTACAGCCTGATTTATTATTAGTGATTACAGCAAGATTAAGATTATTTAACATCACGTACATCAATTCCAAAACAAACATCCCCCATAGCAACCAATGGACAATGGCGTTGTCAAAAGACATAATTATATTAAAGGAGTAGAGAAAAATGATCAGCTTAATAACCAAAAGCATGCAAACTTAATTAGCATGATAATACTTTAAAACAAATGAATCCATGGGTATTTAAGTTAGTACTGCTACAATTATCAGAACACAAAACATATTGCTTTATATATTGGCTGGCTGTTCACAGAGGTCAAATCAGGATATATTTTGGCATTAAAGAACTGAAAATCAATTACAAAATCAAGAACATGATGTCAAGCACCCAACTTTAACTAAGGTGAATCCTCAAAAGCTTCGGGAATAATTACCTCAGATGGATAATACTTCAAAGAAAGAGTCCTTGTGCTCTCTGGGCCCCAGACAGCATAAGGTATATTCGACTCATACCATATAAGCGCCTCTTCATTCCCAAAATCATTGAACTTGTCATGTTCAGAGAGATAAAGCCACATATCCTAAAGACATAACACATAGCAGAATACCTTTTAGCTTGCATACAAAGATAAGGAACCAAACAAGAAACCTGCATATGAAATAAGTACAACATGATGTTCAAAGACATTCATCAACAAATAAATAGATGTGTGGCAGGCATTAAAACTTGAAGAAGCACACAAAACACCCTGAACAAATCCATAACAACCTTTCCTAGTCTGTTTCATAGGCAAAACACCATCAATCTTCCATTTATCACTGAATACACAGTTCAATGTAACTACAGATTTCAAAACCCATAACACTCAATTCAACGCAGCAAAGTGACGGTGTAAAACAGCAAATCGTGTAACATTAATCAAAACGTAAAGACACGAATTAGGTTTACGAGTATCACCAACGATCCCAATTTCCAATCGAAGTGATTCACAACATCAATCACGAACAACTGTGAACATAACGAGAAAACAAACGCACCAGAGGTTGAGATTTCTGAAACAGATTGGAGATCTGAACGGCGGGATCGGAGCCAGAAGACGAGGGTTTATTGGAAGCGAAGAACTTGGAGGCGAAGTAATATATGACGACAATCCTTATGATTCCGGTGAACATGCTGCCGGCACCTGGCTGTTGTTGCTGCTGCTGCTGCGGTGGTTGTCGTTCTCCACCGCCTCCGACCACCGCTGCCGGCGGCGCCATCTTGTTATATCAGTCCGACGGTTCAACAACGTTAGGGAGAAAGAGGAGGCGATGCCAACGTGTTATTGGAGGATCGTGATGGTGATTCGTGCGTTTTGTAAACAACTGTGGACTCTCACGTCACGTTTGTGAGATGATAAATATCAAGCTTCGGTTTTTGATTACAATAAAGTTAAGTTCAATTTTATTTTATTTTTTAAAGGCAAATGTTCGATCATATTTCGAAAAATAAATGTTATTTTAATCGGGCCCATTCATTCGTTTTCCAGCCGAGACTGCACCTCCATCTTCGGTTTTTGTTTACAATAAAGTTAAGTTCAATTTTAAGTTCAATTTTACTAAATGAGATTTGTTAATAATAATTATTTTCTTCTAAAATATTAAAAATACGTATTTACCATCAAAAGTTTTATTAATTGTTTCAATTTTAATCCAAAAGTTTCATTAGTTGTTTTAATTTTATCCAAAATAATAAAACTTTTGAAGTGAAATTAAAATAACATATGAAACTTTTGGAAGTAAATTGATATTTTTAATTTTTTAAAGGAAAATATTTAATTTAGTTAAACCTTAGAGAGTAAAACTGAAATTAACTCTTTACAATATTTTTTCTACAATATCTATAATCTATAATACTACTATAAAAATAAAATAATGATAATATTGTTGGGAAATACTCAAATACAAATTACTTGAAAACTCAAAAGTGTAAAAGGATTAAGATGATAAAATATGCTTTTTTTTATTAAGATTAGGTTGAGAGTAAAATTGGTAATGCTCCTTCTTCTTAAGTTTTATTTTTGTAAAAGATAGTAACTTTTGCATACGACATTATTTTAAAAAAATTTATTATAAAAACATACATGTTTTTATCTTTAAAACACGTATGGTGTTGATATTAAAAAATCATGTTTTTAGCTCATTGCGTAATTTTGTTAAGTTATTGTGTAATCTTCTGAGTTGACGAAGATTACACAATAACCTTGATGAGGATTACAAAATGAACTAGAAACGTAAAAAGTTCATATTTTCTAGCAGTGTGTCATTCAAAAATCGCATTCAAAAAAATACAATACATAACATAATAATCAACATTAAACAAAATGATTAGCGTTAGACATAATAAGTTGTTTGATGAGAATTATATGATAATCTAATTAGAATTACACAATAAACTATAAAACAAAAATATGACTAACCTTGTTAGGTAATGACATATTATTTAGGTTTATTGGATTTTAATAATCCTAAGTTTTAGTTATTGGACTGGATTAATCCCAACTTAGAAAAAGTTTGAACACACTCACAACTTTATATTTATTTTCCTCCAACGATCCTTACTAACTGAGAGTTAACCTCCGTTAGTTTTTTTCATGAAATGAGGCTAACATTGAGCTATTTTTTAACTAAGCCGCCACCTAGCCTCCACCAAATCCGTTTTTTGATGTCTAGCCTCCAACGTCACCTGAAATCTACCTCGAATGAGTTAAGTGGTTCAAATCAGAAGGTGGAGATTGACGGGTTTTAGGGTGCAGAAGTTACAAATTGACGCCAGATGGTTGGTTTTAACTTTCCACTTAGTGTTTTGGCCATATCGAAAAACTAACGGTGTTAACTCTCGGTTAGTAAGAGATGGTTGAAGGAAAATAAGCTTAAAGTTGGGGATGTCTGTAAACGTTTCCTGAGTTGGGATATCCCGGCCAATAAATGAAAGTTGAGATTATTAAAATCCAATAACCATATTATTTAATATGTTTTAAAAAATAATTACTATAATAATAAATATAACCATAACAATAGTAATAATAAATATAATAATGATAACAACAACAAGATCAAAAACAACAATAATAATAAGAACAAACAACAACATTTTGTTATTCTAATAGTTAAATTTAATAATATGTTTTTCTTATCTTATTATATCTATAACAATTAAATAGTTACATCTCATCAATAATAATAATACGATGTTCTACATTTGATAAGAGTTTTTATTCAAACGTTTTTAAAGTATTTGTTTTCATTGATATATACGATCCATCAAATATCATATATTCGGTAAGGATAAGCTTATATTAAAAATGATATTTAATATAAAAAGTCTTAATATAATTGTGGGTTTGACAAGTGTTCTTTTATTGTGTTAAGGAGAATGACATTTTGATCATTGTGTCAAATAAATCAACTTATTGTGTCATATATGTTCATCATGTTATATATTTTACATCATTTGATTCAATGTATTCATTATTGTTTTTACGTTTTACATCATTTTATGTTATTATTTTTATTATTTCTATAGATTATATAAGATTGTTATCTATAATTGTGTTTTACAATTAAAAGTACAAAATAATATAATTTCACCAATGTATTTATCAAAACTTATAGTGTTAAAAATAACACAATGCGTTATTTTTATCATTATTTTTATATATGATATAAACTTGTTGTTATGTATTATTATGTTTTATAATTCAAAGCACACAATAATTTTATTTCACCAATATATTTTTCAAAACTTATTTATGTTCAAGATTACACAATTATGATCAAAAAACACAATGAGACATTATTTTATTTTGTCATTGTTTTTAATGTATTAGATTAATTAGTTATGAATTTATTATTATATTTTACATATTAGAGATACACCACAATGCTATTCCATCATTATACTTTTTTTAAAATTCATCATTTATAGAAAAATATAATAGTATTTAGAAATGCACAATAACTAACAAAAATACACAATGAACCGCATTAAAAGACACAAAGACAAGATATAAGCTTAAAAATAAAAAAAATATTTAAACTTTATATAACAATTCTGTACTTGTTTTAAAATAAAAACACTCGTTTTTATGGTATAATTTTTATAAAAAAATAATACCGTAAATAAAAGTTATGAACGTTTAAACAATTGATGAACTTACAAAAAGTCAATAAAAATGGCTATTATTAAAATACTTTTCTAAAAAATTTTTTTCCTACAAATTTATCTCAATTATTGATTAAGAAGATGGATGGTTGAGATTACTTATTATATTTTTTTTATTTTTAGAGCCCATTATATTTGAATCTTTCCTTATTCGGTAACAGTATTATGACGGTATGATAATGAACCTCTAAAGCATGTGTAAATATTCCCAAGAATCTGATTGCCAATATTATTGAACTCACCAGAGCTATGATAATTCCAAAAACTATCATTATGATGTTTTTGTATACGTTCAAAATCATATCGTGATGAAACATGGGTCTAATTTACTACGTTAAATAAAAGAGAGAAATTCTTTTTTAGTTTTAATAAAAGTAATCATTGTCTTCTAAATGTTAATAAAGATCAATTTACCTTTAAAAATTTAATAAGTTCTTTTGATTTTTGTTTATAACTTCGATCAGTCGTTTCAATTTTAATCCAAAAATATGCAAGTTTTGGAATGAAATTTAAACACATGGTAAAAATTTATATTAAAACCGATGTTAAACTTTTAAAGAAAAATAGGTTCTTTTTGTGAAACCTTGACAGGTCAAAATTAAATTTAAATCTAAATAAACTTAACTTTTAATTGCATAAATAGTTGTTGTAGTTGAACAAAAGTAAAAGATGTAGGTACTAACCAAATAAAGTGATAAAGTTTAGATGCTAACTTTTACTATTGTTATAAAGTTTGAATGTTAATGCTAATTTTTCATTCTAATTTACCAAAGAAGTTAACGAAAGTAAGGGTTTGGATATTAACATTTCTTCTAATCTAACAAAAAAGCTAATGAAAGTTAGTTTTAATACCTAAACTAATTATAAATATGAAAGTTAGTATCCAAGCATGTCATATTTTAGTATCCAAGCATGTCATATTCTTCTAATCTAACAAAAAAGCTAATGAAAGTTAGTTTTAATACCTAAACTAATTATAAATATGAAAGTTAGTATCCAAGCATGTCATATTTTTAGTTTAATGCCAAAATTGTTATTTTGCTCAAATCACATCAACCATTTGTGTAATTAACAATAAAATTAATTAAAGGGTGGTTATGGTCATATTAAAACTTTTGGTTCTCATATTTAAAAAAAATATAAGTTTAGTATAACTATTAGCACAAACATAACATATATAGGTATGAGAGTAGGTGAACATTAACTTTCTTCATTAGGTGGGTGTAGAATAACCAAAATATCCTTAGGGTCCATTTGGTTCACAAAACTAGATGGGACTAAAATTGAAATTGAGAATTGATTCCAATAAAAAATATATTTAATTGGTCCATTAAGGGAGTTGAAATTAACAAATTTTCTTACAATCATAGATATTCACATTCCATATACTGATGATATGAATTTAAAATATTTTATTGAAATGTTTGATGATTACTCGAAAACCCTCCCTTCCTTTTTCTTTTCCATTCATCGATCATCAACATCAAAACAAAAACAAAAAATTATTGAAAACGAAAACATCAAAAATCATCAAAAATTAAAACATAAAATTCATCAAAAACAATAATAATTAAAAACAATTTTAGATAAAATGAAACGAAAACATAAAAAACCACTCAACTTCAATATTAGAAGCAAAATGAAAAAAAACCATAAAAAGCATCGAAACAGATGAACCACTCGAGCTATGAAACAGATAAAGCACTCGATCTCTAAATTAGATCGAAATAAATGAACTGCTAGAGGTCTTGATTAGATTGAAACAGATGAACCACTTAGACTTCGTATTAGATTGAAACAGGTAAACAAATCGGCTTCATACTAGATATAAATAGATGAACCACTCATGTTCCAAACTAGAAAAGAAGTTCTAGAAATCAAATGAAGATGGCGAAGATGAAGATCAAAAGATGAAATCAAATACCTTGAGTTATGGCCGGCAATCTTGACCCACAACATGGAATTTGGTTTGAAATGGGCAAAAGAAATATTGTATTTCGAGGTAAAGACTTGATAGACAATGGTTGGAATGGGTAAAGACTTGATAGACAATGGGTTGGAATGGGCCAGCGAAATGTGAGTTAAACTCTGGATGGGTCAGGATGGGTCATGCAATGCACTCATATGGGTAACTAAATAAGGGCCATTACTTTACCTTTTGTAAAAGCAAAGAAATGTACAGCAGTAGATGCACAATGTAAAACTGAATGCGAAACCCAAAGAAATGTACAACAGTAAATGCATAATGTACAACCAAATAAGATTTAAAATTTTCAAATCTCATTATCTTTCGATGGATTGTCTATTTTACAATCCTCCCATCACCCTTCAATATATTGAAAAAATAACCCACATTACTCCACACAGGTTGTTGAGAAAGATCCTTAAATCCCTAACCAACGATCTTGTGCACACGGGTTTTAAAATAATTTATCAAAATAACTCCCATATTATCTCATTGATAAGTGGTTGAATAATTTATTTTATTGTGTTATTTGTAAAGATCATATGCTATTAATATAAGAAAAAACAACTTGAACCCATCATGAACCATTCCCATCCTGACCCGAACCCATTCTGACCCATACCCATTTTGACCCATACCCATCCAGACCTCTTTTCTTAGGCAGTCCATCCTAACCCAAACCCATCTTGACCCAAATTTATCTTGACCTAGCAACCAACCTAATACAATACACCTATTTTGTCACCTTTACCTTGAGTTCAAACAACGTATATGCTCCAAATTATACATATAAAATATATAAATTGCACATCAATTATTCTCAAAACTCTTACTAAAAGTGATAAATTGGTACCCAAATTTGTTAAGTTGTGTTTTTAGGTTTAAAAAAGATCAATATGGACAAAATAAGCTTAAACAAAAAGGAAATTGAGGAAAATCGATCTCTAGAATTCAAGCATGGGCTGTGCGTCATGAGGCATGCCCCTATGCCCTAAAACATAGCCCTGGGCCAAATTTAGCATACCTTTGTGTTTGTTAGTCTCACAGGACAAAAGTACTGTCCTCCAACAGGAGGCACGAGGGCATGTCTCAAGAAGCACGGGGGCATGCCTAACAATATCTATGCATACAAGCCGACTAACATTTATGTACTTCGTACTAGCACATGGTCATGCTAGGTACTCTAGAAAGCCTATAAATAGTGGCTTAATTGCATCCATAAAGGAAGCTTTTGAACGGGTGAAACTCTGTTGTTTTATCTCGAGAATCTAGTCTTGAAGGTTCTTAGAAGGCTGTGGAGGTCCATTCAACACATAGAAGAAGCTCGGGATCATTTAAACATTATCCATTGTGGATCATTGTTTGATTGTTCTAACTTACCAATAATTTCATTACTATCTTCTATCTTTGTTGTTTTGTTCACGCTCATTATGAGCTACGCTTATTATCATCTAATTGGGTGAAACTTATGTAATTTTTGATGAACTAATGGTGTGGCTTATGTTATGTTAATGTTATGATAATTTTGGGTAAACTTTTGATTGGTAGCATATGCATTTGAACGGGGAGTTATAAACTAGATTATTTATAATTTTAAAAGTCATACAAGGTTGAAAAGCGTATGAACTAAATTTTGTTAGGACCGGAATACACAATATTATGATTCTATAATCAAAAAATCAATTGAACAAAACAAAGGCATAATCTAGGGCTTTAAATATTGATGACTTCCAAAACGTGCAATCTTCCTGAAACTGCATTTCTTCACGATCCAAAGCACAATACCAATATTTCATGAACATTAGATGATGATTTAGATGTTAGATGATGAAAATCATCATAAACATGAATGAATAAGAACTAAATATTCAATATACAAGTTTTGTTACAAATAAAAGTGTTTATGACCAAAGCTTTGATCAAAACCAAATCTCGAATGAACAAACACACCAAAATCAAATGGATTAAAGAAGAAGAAGATGATTTGTTATGTTGATGTTTATGAACAACAGAAATTGTGTTGTGTTGGCAAGGGTTTTCAATTAAGAGAAACTTCAAAAAGAATATTGAATTAAATGACGCAATACAAGCTGGAGAGCCCCACCCCCGCTCCTTATTGATTCTCGGCCACAACTAAGGTGGGAAAAAGTCTTCGAGCCCTTGACCTTTAGTTTTGTTTATTGCATTTGAACACAGATAAACATTTAACCTAATTTTTTAAGCTTTGACCTTTAGTTTTGTTTATTATATTTGAAGGACCAAGTGATGTCAGATTGACATGAGGTTAAAGGACTCTCTGAAATTACTTTTAGATTCTAATTTTGACCCATTTGAACTCCGTATGACCAAGTTATGACTGTTACAAATTGACCAACTGTTTTGGCAGTAAGCTTTCCAAAAATCAATTCTTGTCCTTCGCATCTCAAATCCAAAATTTTGACTATTATTGACCCGAGACCTAAACCAATGTTTATTACGTAGTCCGTTTGGCCTATTATTTGATCTCAACCCTTACATGGATTAACACAACAATCCATTTCCTAACACATTTATAAATCTGTTAACATTGTTTTTTGTATTTACAAACAAAATTTGTTCCTAAGATGTCAATTAGGACCAGGATACGTAAAATTACAACTCTATAATTTAAAAATCAATAGAACAAACAATGATATAAACTATGGTTTGACAGGTTAATGATCCAACTCCTGATATGTGTAATACTTCATGATCCAATGCACAAATACCAAGAACACATGAACATTGGTCATGATAAAGATGTTAGATGACAAAAATCATCAAGAACGTGAACAAATAAGAACAAAATCAATGAACGAGTTTCTTCGTGGTAAAAGTATAGATGATCAAAGACTTATTCAAAGCCCACTCTTGAATGAACACAAAATCAAATAAATTGATGGAGATGATGATGATTTTGGATGATGATGATGATGAATAACAAGAGAAATTATGTTACGGTGGCTAGGATTTCAAGTTTGAGAGAAACTTGAGAAAGAAGATTGAAGAAAGACACAAAACACAAGGGAGACCTCCCCCTTCTTGATTGTTGGCTGAAACTAGCGCCGGGGCAAAAGCCTCGGGCCCTTAGCCCGTCCTAACCAATTTCATCTTGTCTTGATTCGCGTGTCATTTGATTTTTGTGTTTTTAACTTCCTTTTTTTACTATTCGAACAGACTATATTATATGATATATAAATTATTTAATTTATATTTCAGACAAAATTAAGTTAATTTAGTAAACCTTAGACAAAGTCTACCAACATTCGGTTTTCGTGGCATTTTAAACCTAACGTTTATTTTTTTACGTTCTGAATCCATATCTCATTCCAAGGCATATAATTATCATGCTAAGTCCATTTCGGTGAACGTCACACTACTACCAAATGTAGGCCCGTTAGGCAGTACTAGGCCCGTAATGTACAATTCTAGTACTTAATGTGTCTAAACACGTCTAACATACTAATCATAGTTCAAGTCAATGTTAAGTCAACTTTCAAGTCAAAGTCTACATTTAGTTAAAGCCAAAAATCAACACTTGTTTTGGTAACGAATGCCACATATTAGGTATAAAATGATATTGTTAACAATAAACATTAGTAATATTACGAATAATAATATAAATATTTACATAGCTATATCATCATAATTATCATTACCTATAATAATTATAATGTTAGTGATTTTGATATTATAGTAATATTTGTAATTGAATTAATGTTATAGATAGATAAAATTGATATAAAAAATATAGCGATAACAAGTTAACAACATTGATAGCTCTATTTGACTTATTCTTGCTTGTTCCTGTAAGCTTGTGTATGCAATTGTAATTATCAAAACTTTTGGTTAATGTTACATTAAGATTAATCTGAGTTCTATTATTTGTGATGCATTGATAGTTGTAGTTATTTTTATACCAAAAACTCAATCACCCTAATCACATGTGTTAAAATTTATTAGTCACCTTAAAGGTCTCTATCTTACTTGTATACCTTTTCATTTCTTTTTGTAACAACACGTCTATGTTACTTTTGTCAGTTTGAAGTCTCATGTTTGAAACTAATCATTTTAGATCAAATTATTATCACAATGCCACTTGTCTTAATCTATATTTTATATGTTTTATCAATAGAGCTAACGTAAATAACATAGGTGCGAAAGAGTGACGCATGCGATTATACCTTTCTCTTGATTCACGTACTTACAAACCACATACTTTACTCGATCTTATCATGGTCATGTTGTTCACTACCTTATCTCACTATCACAACCGCCCTCACCACCGTGACCTTCAAACTACCATAACCCCCACTATCATCAACAACTTACACCATTAACAAAACCACCATAAATACCCCATGAGCCATATTTTCTGATGGCCACCAGCTAGATAAACCACCATCACCGCTTCTTCTGAAGTGGAGCAGTGCCACATATTTCTTTGTGAAGTTATCGGGAAAACATACACAATCACCACCCATACAACCGTTATCACCACCACTATCACTAGAAACATGAATCACCAACTGAAACACCACCTCCATCTCGTTAATGTTGGGTATCAGGCCAAAGATACGAAAAAAAAACTCAAGCTTTTGTGTGTGAATGTAAGGAACAATGGAAAGTAAATATTGCATAGGAAAAAAGAATGCAAAGAGATTATTTTATTCAATGACCAAGGGGGGGGGGGGGGGGGGTTATAAATAGCCTTAAAGACACAACGTGATAACATGGAATAATAATAATATATTAATTCTATTAATTATCTGTTAGAAGCATGACTCATTCTTTACTCAATGTGTACCACTCTTAACATACACCTCCATCATAATCGGTCAAAGCTTTACCAATTCCAACTAATAAAACAAACATGCTTTGGTCTCTAAGTTCCATCCATGCAATACCCACGTGAGAACTTGACACTATGCTAATTCCATGCATCCAAAACAAACTAAAAATTTGATATACGACCCGTAGCCATGACCCGATAAATAAATGATTAACTCCAAAATTACCTCCTTAATCATTTATTCGTATAAATAATTCTCAACAACGGTTCCTCCTCAATCAAATTCGCTTCTTGATTTTTCAACTTTGGACACTCATTGTTGTAGTGACCAAGTTCACCACACTTGTAACATTTCACGTGGCTTTTATCCTAGACACGCTCGTTTTCATCTCGACTCTTCACGGACCCACGACCTCTTACCCGGTCACATCCAAAGTCATCTCGGTTTGAGCCTCCAACGCCACAAAGTTTACACCCGCGTAGTTTTTCTTGACTAGCCAACAATAAGCCACTTGAATCTCTTCCACTTTCTCGGTTCCTTTCAAGCGTTCCTCGTACGCCTTTAATCTACCAACAGCTTCATCGAATAACATTGATTCTAAATCAAAACATTGTTCAATTGAAGCCACAATTTGAAGAAATGATTTAGGCATCGAATCAAGCAATCTTTTCACCAAGTTGACTTCTTCAAATTCATATCCAAGGCTTCTTGCTTTTCAGGCTAAACCGGTCAATTTCGTCACAAAGTCATCAACCATTTCACCCTCCTTCATACGTAAATTTTCAAGCTTCCTCTTCAATGTTGCAAGTCGAGTCACTCTCACCCGATCTCCCCAAAATACCGTGTCTTCAATCCATCTCACACTTTCTTTCGGTCGGTGTAACCCGCCATTTGCAGCACCATCTCCTCGGGCATAGCTTAAAACAAAAAGGCAAATGCTTGTTTTGACTTTTTCAGATCTGGTTCTTCACCTAATGTTCTCGATTCGATCGTCTCCAAAATCCCATGTGCATCCATATTGGAATTCACTTTAACCGCCCATACCGGATAATTCGTAGCAGTCAAAATCGAACATTGATATGTCATAGGACCACCTTCGTTAGCAGCTACCAACGCTATTATTTTCTTGTTTTGACAGCTTTAACCCTTTTTCTGATCAAACCTGTTCTAAGAGCTCTATTCCACCGATCAAGAAAACAAGCGACCGCTTTTACTATTTTCTTTAACCCGCTAAACGAACAGAATCCAAAGCCACTTGCTTTGATGAATTCTTTATTGTTTTTTTCATGCACCTCCATTGCTTAGACGCTTTCAACACAAACAGGCTGGTCAAGAGTAGAAGCTACTCTTCATGACTCTTCAACCTTTGATCAGATTCAGCTTACAACCCTTTCAAGCGAACGAAGCTCTGATACCAAATGTTGTGTATCAGGCCAAACATACGAAAGAAAAAAACTCAAGCTTTTGTGTGTGAATGTAAGGAACAATGGAAAGTAAATATTGAAGAGGAAAAAAGAATGCAAAGAGATTATTTTATTCAATTACCAAAGAGGGGTTATAAATAGCCTTAAAAGACACAACGTGGGAACATGGTAATAATAATAAAATATTAATTCTACTAACTATCTGGCAGAAGCATAACTCATTCTTTACTCAATGTGTACCTATCTTAACGTACACCTCCATCATAATCGGTCAAAGCTTTACGAAGTCCAACTAATAAAACAAACATGCTTTAGTCTCTAAGTTCCATCCATGCAATGCCCACGTGAGAACTTGACACTATGCTTATTCTATGCATCCAAAACAAACTAAAATATTTGGTATACGACCTGTACCCGTGACCCGATAAATAAATGATTAACTCCAACAGTTAAATGGTTGTCAAGAGAGAGAACTATCACCGCATCAACATAGACAAACCCTACCAACTGATCAACCAACATCGCGACTTTGTACCAAGACCACGACCAGCAACCAACCACCACAATCATCACTGCCCTCAATCCCCAAGTAAACTATCCTCCTCACCACCCACTTGCACCACCACCACCACAGCCACCGCCCACCGCTATTGGAGTCGAAGACCACCACTAATGCAGCTACATTTATAGCCATCTACTGAATTGAACGCCACCACTTAGTAGCCTAAACCACCACAAATCGATTACCTTGTTTCAGTCCCCAAGAGGGTCATCGTCGTCTGCTTACTTTTAGGGTGGGCTGGGTCAATGGAGTCTAAAAGGTGTGTGTGGCGGCTACCACCTCTCTCTCTCAATATATATCTCATTTCTGTCTATATCTATCTAAAATGAGAATAGGAAAACCCACTCTTATTAATTATTGCCTTCATATGTGTCTTAGGATTTGTTTTGGTGTTACTTGGGAGTGCACCATGTGGCTTCTCAAGCATCATCTTTGCTAAATCTTGTGCATGGTGTCCTCATATTTTCTTTCAACCTAGGGCTGTTAGCATATATAACATGTCCTTTTGATTTTGAATTTGAAAGATATTGATAGTGGCATATCAGTATATCATTGTGTCAACATATCTGCAATATGAACCGGATTATCATCAATATTATCCATAATTCGTTATTTTGAGTATAAGAATTGTTGATATATTTGAAGCGGTTCTAATGGAAGCTCAAGAATAATTAGTGTTGGGAAACGTTGACCACTTTTAACGTTTAAAAGTGTTGTGAGTTAACCCGGTTAACTATTTTAATTTAAATAAAATCCTTTTATTTAAGCGGAAGCGGTTTTCACGTTAAATAATAAAATCATATTTATTAGATTTAGAGTTTTAATATAAATGAAACTCCAGTTTATTAATTCTAAATATATAAACCTATTTCCAACCAGGAACACACGTTAAACACGTATAATAAGCAAAACACAACCATAGGATGTTTTAGGATTATACCTCAACGAACTTTTCAACAGAATCCTAACACGCGGGTTACAACGAAATGCTCGCTAGCAGGTTAGTTCACGATGTCCAAAACCAAACGTCACATGGCTTGGTTTTGTAACGGCATCGACACGTCGGCGGAGGCGATCGACGACTATTGGACGGAGGCTGTATCGGATGACGGAGGCGGTATCGGACGACGGCGACAGACAGTTCCGGGGTGGTGGCTATCGGAACGCAATACATAGAGGAGAGGGAGATAGAGGCCAGCAGATTTCTTTTTTCAGAAAATAATAATTGTGTCTATAGGGTTTAACCATAACTCTATATTTATAATAACAATTATTACACTGTAGTCCTTATTTTATTGCACTCAGATTTTCCTTTTAATAATAAACTCTTTTATTTTTAACCCTTAAGTTTAATCAATTAACTTTTAATTAAAACTTTGAATATAACTTTATTAATAATAACTATTATTATTAATATTATAATAAATTCCCTTTTATTATTATCTCATTATCAATCTATTAATAAAGCAATTGTTAAAAATAATAATCCACGTATTAAATAATAATCAACAAATAATTATTAAAAATTTATTTCCGCATAAACATGAAGTTAAACATTTAAAAACTAAACCATTTAGTCTTTATTTTGTTTTAACAACGTACAACCATTCGGATCGTACCGAGTTAGTTAACATTGACTTTAACTTTAGTTAATAGTCGGACATCCTATATCCAACAATCTCCCACTTGAACGATTATAATTAAGTCATGGTGTGTAGAGTTGGACACCTAGCTCTATCGCACTACTCCTAACAAGGTATGACGTTTTATAGTGGTCAACTAGTTCGTTATGTTCAAGTAACACTTTACTAGACCTAATACTATAGCCATAACAATATTATCAGTAAGTCCCTTCTGTAGAAAAAATTCGTTGATCATAGGAAGTGGATCAAAATTCATTCTTATATGTGTTGATCAACTATTCTTTATTCTTGTCTCTAATTCAAAGTGGTCTAATAAACTACTCTTAACTCGAGCTTGGCCATGCGTTTATGCCAGTTCGAAATAACAAGTGGTCTAGAATGTCTAAACTTCTAATCCTATAGAAGTATAGAATTCCATTAGCATGATACAACTCTCATTTAATCTTGGATTTCTCCCAATATTACCTGGATTACTGTCCATGTTTCATAACAGCATCTGATAACATCAAAGATGGTCCTCGACTAATGTAGTTCTAATATATGCCTTAGGTCAAATGATAGATTGAATATAACAAATATCAAAACATCTAATGACATAGATCCATGGAGATCATTTTTGAAACGAGTTACATCCAATATCTTTCCGTAACGATATCTATGAATATTGATTCTCAAACCCTTGAGCTATTCGTCTTATGAATCTAATCAATTTAATTTACAATAGTCTTACATTCAAATTCATTCCCATGTAATTTGATCGGCTATGGATATTTAAAATTACAGTTATTCAAGGATTTAAATGTACAAATAACAAACATGGTAACATATATTTATAATTGCATTTAACTTTTAAATCAAATAAATATTCAATGTAATGTTATAGTTCGAAAAACACCAATACTAATTAGAAATCATGCCCACTATCTCGAATCTAAGCCCTATCTTTTCAACATGCTCCTCATGTTTAGCTTGAGGCAAAAGTATAGTAAAAAAGTAAGCTAGATACAAATCTTTGTGAACTTTGCTTACTACGATGTCTCCACACTTTATTATCTCCCTAATGTAATGAAATTTCTTGAGTATATTCCTTGTGCTCTGATGTGCCTTGGTTCCTTTGCAACAACAATGGCACTAGTATTGTCACACAGTATCTTAATTGGTTTTTGTATGCTAGGCACTACGTAAAGATTAGCAATAAACTTTTTCATCTAGGCGGCCTCCTTTGCAGCATCCTATGCAGCATTGTATTCTAATTCACAAGTCGATTGAGCAACCACACTCTGCTTGGAGCTCTTCCAAGCAATAGCTTCACCATTTAGAATGAAAACATATCCCGTCTATGATTGTTAATTATCTCGATCTGTTTGGAAGCTGGCATTAGTATAACACTTAAATGATAGCTCCTCATCCTGCCCTCCATATATCAAGAACATGTCCTTAGTCCTCCTTAAGTACTTAAGGATGTTCTTTACTATAGCCCAGTGACTCTCTTCTAATTTTGTTGATACGTACTCGTCATGCTCAAAGGATATGAGACATCAGGTCTAGTATATAACATAGCATAAATAACGGAACCAATAGCAAAAGCATAAAAAGAAAATGGAAAGCATTTTCTTCTTTTCCTCTTTAGTGCTTGGACATTGCTTGTTATTAAGTATGATTCCATGCACCATGGGCAAGAGTCCCCTTTTAGAGTCTTGCATTGAAAAGCGTCAAATGACCTTGTCAATGTATGTACTTTGACTTATATTGATTAACCGCTTTAATCTATCTATTTAGATTTTTATTCACATAATATAAGTGGCTTCGCCAAAGTCTTTCAGTTTGAAACATTTGCTTAACTAAGCCTTAACATCCTTAAGCATAGGAATGTTGTTTATAATGATCATTATGCTATTTACATACAGGATAAGAAAAATGATATGGCTCCCACTAGATTTCTTGTAAACACACGGTTCATTTTTGTTCTTGATAAAACAAACTCTTAGATTTTCTGATCAAAATGAAGATTGCAATTGCAAAATGTTTGCTTCAAACCATAAATGGATTTGTTCAACTTGCATACCTTGTTAGGATTTTTGGATCAATAAAACCTTCAAGTTGTACCATATAGACATCTTCAACTGTCCGTTAAGGAACACACATTTGATACCATTTGCCATATCTTGTAGTCATAATACGTGGTAATAGCAAGTAGAATTCTAATCGACTTAAGCATGGCCAAAGGCGAGAAAGTTTCCTTATATTTAATTCCTTGAGTCTAAGTAAACCCTCTACAAGCAATGCTTTGTAGGTTTGCACATTGCGATCCATATTAGTGTTGTTCTTGAAGATCCATTTGTTTCCTATGGTCCGACTTTCGGTTGGAAGATCAACCAAATCCAGACTTGGTTGTCATACATGGATTTCATTTTACCGTTCATGGCTTCAAGACATTTCTTGGGAATCAAAGATTACAACTTTGTTAGTAGTAGGCTTAGCTTGATCAACTATTAAGATGTCATCACATTCGTGAAGCCTGATGTACCGATGAGGTTGATGACGATCCCTAGTACTTTTGTGAACACTTGGTCTTGCTATTGTTTCTTGACTCCTCTCAGGTTCAACATGAATAGCTGGTGTAGTTACTTGTGGTTCTAGAACCTCTTCTAGATCCACAGGATTTTCACCAATTTCTCTCGTCCGAAGTGACTTCTCCAAGAAGGTGGCTCTACGTTTAATGAAAGCCGGTTTTCAAAAGCATTGTAGAAATAATAACTGATTGTTTTAGAGTATCCGATGAAAACAACTTTGCCGCCTCTGGGTTCAGTTTATTTGAATATTCAAGAGTAACATAGTCGTTACATCCCTAGATCCTAAGGTATGACACTTTGGGTTTTTCACCATGCTATATCTCATAAGGTGTTTTATCCACCTTATTTGTTGGAGCTATATATACAATTCTTAGGGAAGTTTTGAGAGCAAAACTCCAAAAGGAGTGTGGGAGGTTTGTATGATAAATCAATGGTTCAAACCATATCTTATAGAGTTTGATATCTCCTTTCAGACATACCGTAAAGCTGTGATGTTCCAGGTGGAGCGAGTTGTGAAACTATTCCACGATTCCTCAGATGATTGCCAAACTCTTGACTAAGATATTCACCGCTTAGTCTTATGAAAGCACCCTAATAGTCTTACTTAGCTGATTTTGTACCTCGTTTAATAGTCTTTAAACTTTTCAAGAGTTTCAAATTTATTCTTCATAAGATAAGCATAACCATGTCGGCAAAAAATCATCAATAAATGTAACAAAGTATCTTTCTACATTGCTTGACATTGTTTTGAATGGACCATATACATCTGAATGTACAAGTCCTAACAGATCCTAAGCCCTTTGCCCAACATTTGAAAAGGGTGTTTTTGTTAACTTTCCACTTAAACATGATTCACAATCCTCGAACGTTTCCGAACAAGTGGAATTTAAAAAACCTGCGGTTTGGAGTTGTTTAACGTGATTCTTGTTTATGTGACCAAGTCTACTGTGCTACATATATGTATCATTAAAGTCTACTTCTTACATTTACGGGGGGATGTTGTATAATATGTTATTGTTTTGGACATCTATCTCATAGATTCCATTATGAGGTTTTGTATAAAAATAGAACACATTATTTAAATATGAGAAATAACATCACAATTCAAAGCATATTTAAAACCTTGTTCAAGCATTGTTCAAAACAAGTTCAAAACCAAAAAGGAGTATAAGAACAAATTATCCTATAGCCTTTGCAGCAACCTTTTGTCCATTGCCAACATGGAGTTTCAAGTCGTCTTGTTTAAGCTTTTTAATTTTTCTTAGTCCTTGCAAATCATTACAAATATGAGAATCATATCTTGTGTCAAACACTCTAGATTTGATTGAAAAAGAAAAGATTTAAATAACATGTATACATGAGGACTCTACTCTTGAAGCTTTAGCCTGCTTTAATTCAGCCAGATATTTGGGGCAATTCCTCTTCTGGTGTCCAGTCTAATCATAATGAAAACACTTGGCATCCTTGGTAGGCTTTTTCTTGACAATAGCATGGCCTTTTGCCTTTCCTTTGCTCTTCTTGCCATTATCCTTAGTGTTAGGTTTCTTAACACAACTCTCTTTGATCATTAGCACTAGTGCAGGCTTGCTGGGTATATTCACCTTAGTTTTTTTAAGTATCTAGTGCAGCTCTATAAATGTCTTTTCCTTACTATTTATATTATAATTCAGTATGAACTAATCATATGACCTTGATAAAAGGAATCAAGAGAAAAAGGTTGGAAGAATGTCAGATAAAGATAGCCAACCAGATTCTTAAAAAGGTTAAAAGATACAACAGGAGATCAGAGTGATACCCATAGATGTCAAAGAAATGAAGGAAGGAAGCAAAAGTATCTTCACTAAGATATGAAACTGGCTTTGGGGAAATTAAGATTATGTGAACCCTAATTTATTATATGACTGCCTTAATATATGTGAAATAAATTAAATATTTTGTTTATTAAATATTATGTTATAATTGAATGAAATTTCGTGTGATATTAGTATAATTAATATGTAGTGAAAAATGCCGCCAAGAAGAGATACTTAACGTATACGCAGGACTACCCGTGTTGGATGACCAAGGACTAGATTAGGAGAAGAACCTCCATCAGTGAATACCACTGTAAATGAGAATGAAAGAATTTCTCGGATAGTAACTCAGCAATTGGAAGCTGCAATACCTACATTAGTGGCTCAACTCCAACAGAACTTTAACCTGGGAAGTGCACCACCTGGAAATGAAGAACCAGGAAATGCTAATGAAATAGAAAACCCTAAGGAAGGAGCTATAGGCGGAATTAAAAAGGGATGTTCTTATAAGACTTTTATGTCTTGTAAACCTCAGGACTTCAATGGAAAAGAAGGAGCAGTACAAGCACTACGTTGGTTAGAAGGAATGGAGTCTGTATTAGACATTAGTGAGTGTGCTGATGACTGCAAGACCCTGTTTGCTTCGCGTTCTCTGAAGGGAGAAGCACATTCCTGGTCGAAGATGGAAGTTCAAACTAAGGGAAGGAATGTTATGAATGGATTAAGCTGGGAAGAATTTAAAAACCAAGTGATTGAGAAATACTGTCCTTATAATGAAATAGAAAAGATAGAAGTAGAATTCTTAGCACTAGAAATGAAGGGTGCTGCACATCAGGAATATACTGATAAGTATAATGAGTTATCTATGTTAGTGCCACATCTAGTAACACCAGAAGCTAAAAGGATAGGAAGATATATTTGAGGTTTAGTATCTCAGATAAGAGAAATGGTTAAGTCAGCAATGCCTAAGACTTTTTAGGATACAGAACATTATCAGGAAGCTTGACTGATGAAATGATAAGGAATGGATCATTATCTAATTCAAAGGTTGGAGAAAAGAGAAAATGGAACAGCAACAGCTCAGGAGGACAAATGGGAGGAAACCGACATAAGAAGATAAACAGAAATCCAGTGAAGAACTTCATGGGGATTGCTCAGGAAAGAAGGCTGCAAATAGAGGGTCAATTATGGTGTAATACTTGCAAAAGACACCATAATGGTAAGTGCATGATGGTGATCTGTTATAATTGTAAAAAGAAAGGACACCTATCAAGGGAATGTAAGGAACCCACAAACCCTAAACCAGTTTGTTACCAATGTGGAAATGAAAATCATTTTCGCAATAAGTGTCCCGAGCTGAAAGGAAAAGCTCCAATGAACCCAAACAATCCACGTGGTAGAGCTTTCATACTACAAGCTGAAGAAGCACGACAAGAACCAGATGTCGTGACGGGTACGTTTCTTATTAATGATCAGTATGCAACTGCATTATTTGATACGGGATCAACTCGTAGCTTTGTTTCAAATGCATTTAAACCTTTGCTTGGTTTAGCCTCAGAAAAACTGAAAAATAATTATATAATAGAATTAGCTGATGGAAAAATAATAGAAGCTAGTGAAGTTATCCCTAACTGTATCTTGAAACTTGATGATCATTGTTTTGATATAGATTTGATCCCTATTGAGTTAGGAGGTTTTGATATTGTTGTGGGTATGGATTGGTTAAGTAAGAATCAGGCTGAAATTATCTGTGGTAAGAGAATGATTAGAATACCTTTGATTAGAGACAATGAAAGTTTTCTCATATATGGTGAAAACCTAGAGGTGCTATGAAAATAGTCTCGTGTAAGAAAGCTCAGAAATATTTGAGAAAGAAATGTTTAGCGTTTCTAGCCCATGTAGTTGATACAAAATTAGATAAGAAGAACTTAAAAGATGTTCCCATGAATTACCAAAGGTTGCCATGAAGACCAAGATTGAGCTCGTCCAAGATTGAGCTAGTATGTAAGTATTGCCAAGTCTCCGTACCGAAATAAAAGACTTAATGAATCAACTTCAGGAGCTATTAGATAAGGGATTTATACGCCCCAGTGTATCACCTTGGGGAGCTCCAATTCTGTTTGTAAAGAAGAAAGATGGAACTTAGGATGTGCATTGATTATAGAGAGCTCAATAAAGTTACTATTAAGAATAGGTATCCTCTTCCCAGGATAGATGATCTATTTGATCAATTGCAAGGAACTAGTTATTTTTCAAAAATTGACTTAAGATCAGGATATCACCGGGTGCGAGATGAGGATATACCTAAGACTGCGTTTAGGACTCGATATGGTCATTATGAATTCCTTGTAATGCCATTTGGATTAACTAATGCTCCAGCAGTGTTTATGGATCTAATGAATAGAGTGTGTAAACCTTACTTAGATAAGTTTGTCATAGTTTTTATAGATGACATCTTAATCTATTCTAAAACTAAGGAAGAACATGAAAAACACCTAAGGATGATGTTGGAATTACTTCGAAAGGAAGAATTATATGCCAAATTCTCTAAGTGTGAATTCTGGAAAAGAGAAGTACAGTTCTTAGGACATGTGGTTAACCAAGAAGGAATTCAAGTAGACCCAGCAAAGATTGAAGCTATTAAAAAGTGAGAAATTCCAACAACACCAACTGAGGTACGTCAATTCTTAGGTTTGGCTGGATATTACAGAAGGTTTATAGAAAATTTCTCGAGAATAGCTCAACCTTTAACAGAATTAACACAGAAAGATAAGCCATATGTTTGGGGAGAAAAACAGAATGTTGCATTTGAACTCTTGAAAAATAAGTTATGCAGTGCTCCTATTTTAGCTCTTCCAGATGGTACCGATGATTTTGTAGTATACTATGATGCATCACATCAAGGTTACGGATGTGTTTTAATGCAACGAGATAAGGTAATTGCATATGCATCAAGACAACTCAGAGGAAGCGAGAAAAATTATACAGCCCATGATTTGGAACTAGGAGCTGTAGTATTTGCACTTAAGATTTGGAGGCATTATTTATATGGAACCAAGTGCATAATTTAAACAGACCATAAGAGTTTGCAACACATATTTGATCAAAAGAGGTTGAATATGAGACAGAGAAGGTGGGTAGAGTTATTAAGTGATTATGATTATGAGATTAAATATCATCCAGGAAAAGCGAATGTAGTGGCTGATGCTTTAAGCAGGAAGGAAAGAACCAAGCCATTACGAGTCCGTGCCATGAGAATAGAATTACGCTCAAATTTACTAAGTCAAATTCGAGAAGCTTAACAAAAAGATGAAGTAAGAATTGTGATAGGGCAGTATAAAGACCTAAAGCTATGCCAGATGGAATTTTGAGATTTAGAGGAAGAATTTGGATTCCTAATGATGATCTGCTTAGGGAAGCCATTCTAAAGGAAGCACATAAGTCCAGATATTCAGTACATCCAGGAAATAATAAGATGTATATATTGGTGGCCAGGAATGAAGAAGTCTGTTGCAGAATTCATAAAAAATGTGATATTTGTTCTAGGGTAAAGGCTGAATATCAAAAGCCTTCAGGATATTTGCAACAACCAAAAATTCCTGAATGGAAATGAGACCAGATTACCATAGATTTTGTAACCAAATTACCTAGATCAGCAAGTGGGTATGACACAATATGGGTTATAGTAGACAGACTGACTAAGTCAGCTCACTTCTTACCAATTAGAGAAGATTATAAGATGGAGAAATTAGCAAGGATCTGAAGGAAATTGTGTCTAGACATGGAATACCAATTTCAATTATATCAGACAGAGACAGTCGATTTACTTCAAGGTTTTGGCAGACTTTACACAAAGCTTTAGGAACTCAAATAAACTTAAGTACGGCATATCACCCACAAACAGATGGACAAAGTGAGAAAACAATTCAAACGTTGGAAGATATGTTGCGGGCTTGTGCATTAGATTTTGGGGGTAACTAGGATATACACTTACCTTTGATAGAATTTTCCTATAATAATAGCTATCATGCCAGTATAGGAGCAGCTCCATTTGAGGCTTTATATGGAAGGAAGTGTAGGTCACCTTTGTGTTGGAATGAGGTAGGAGATAGGCAACTTACAGGCGCAGAACTCATACAGGAGACAACTGATAAATCAGTGAAATTAAGAATAGGTTAAAAGCAGCACGTGATAGGCAGAAGAGTTATGCTGATAAAAGAAGAAAACCTTTAGAATTTCAAATAGGAGATAGGGTATATTTGAAGGTATCCCCATCAAAGGGAATCGTTAGGTTTGGAAAAAAGAAATAAGCTAAGCCCTAGGTATGTTGGCCCTTTCGAGGTAATAGATAGGATTGGTCATGTAGCTTGTAAGCTAGATTTTCCTCAGGAATTAAGTGAAATACATAACACCTTTCACGTATCCAACTTGAAGAAATGTTTGACTGACGAAACATTAAAAGTTCCATTACGAGAAATTAAGGTAGATAAGAAACTTCATTTTGTAGAAGAACCAATAGAAATCATGGAAAGAGAAATGAAAAGTTTGAGAAGAAGTAAGATTCCAATCGTAAAGGTTAGACGGAATTCAAAGAGAGGACCTGAATTTACATGGGAAAGGGAAAATGAAATCAAAGGAAAATATCCTTCTCTATTTGAGGTCAAACTGAACGAAAAGGGCAGTCACAGAGATAAACCCTCCGCATCATCTGATAATAACAGCAAGTGAATTTCGGGACGAAATTCTTTTTTTACGGGGGGAGAATGTGACGACCCTAAACCAAAGGTTAGGTAAACTAATATTTTAAGAATATTTTATAGACTTAACTTTTATTGAGGAATTGTTAAGGTAAGTTTTATTTGACTAACTCTTTATGAGTTTTATGTGTTTATTATGCATATGTTACGTGAGCATGCATGCATCCATGCATAAATATTTACGTGTGCATGTATATGAATACTTGTGAACTTTGTGATCATTGAACCATGCGTGTATGGCTACCAGATTGCAAGATTATGTGACTAGTTACTTGAATTATAACTATCTTTCATTTACATGTAATCGAAACATAACCAAACATACTAAGTTAAACATTAAAGAACCTTGTATCAAAACTAAATGTAATTAAACCTAAACACTAACTTAGACAACCTTAGCTCTAACCTCGGCTCATTAAGGTACTAATCAACCCGATTAAGCACCTAAATCACTAACTAACCGTAGTTTAATGACTAAGTAAGTCATTAACACCAAAACCGCCACCTAGCCATCCTTTGACACTAATCCTTGCTCTAAACTCGCCACCTAGCACTACATGATACCAAACATACTTGAAAATCTGCCACCTATCTCCCTAATAATCCACCTAATGACCCTATAATCACCACCTCATCACACCTAAACTAGGACTAATGATGGCAAACCCATCTTCATCTCTCGGCCGATGGAAGCACAACCACAACCCACACAACCGCCACCACCACCTCCCGACCTCTCTCCCCCTCTCCCACTCTCGGTTATCTCCACCACCACCCTCATACCCCCGATCTTGCTTTCGGTTCCTACAATCCACACCATCACCACCTTTGTTCATTTCCAACAAGTTGTGATCAAGCATCAAGAACTATCACTCCAACCGGACACTCAAGGATCAAGCCAAACCATTTTCTTTGTTCTCTTCAATCAAACAAGGTTAGATTTCTAAAAACTATAACTAACAAACTTTAAGAATGTATATGTGTTTAATAAAACACATATAAACTAACTCTTGAGGGTTACATCATCAAGAATATTCATAAGGAATCACAAACACCCGATTCTATTCAAAATCAGTAAGAAATGAGGATTCAAGAGCTGGAAACTTAAAAGTTTTATATATAAACCAAGGATTTAAACAAAAAGATTTCAAATAAAAGGTTAAAACCTATATATTCTTGATGAATTAGATTAAATATCTAAATGATTGTGATTGTGGGAATAAAATTAGGAACTTGTTGAGAAATATTAATAATCTGCAAATTTTGATATAATAATATTGGGTAAATTAATTTATATAATTAAAGGAAATAAGAGAAAATTACTATATAAAAGATTCGAATCTGATAAAAATCTGGAAAAATTATATAATAACCCTTATATTTTATATAATTTCCTGAATAAATTTCGTGACCTAGTTCGTATATATGATTGAGTTTTATATTTTAGAACATTCTGTAAACAGAAAATCAAAAGAAATAGGAAAACAGTGAAATAAATTATGAAAAATTTACATAAATTATGAAAATTATAATAGAATAGGGTGTATGAATGTCGGAACTTTTAGTGATGTTTTACTATTTCTGCCAATTTATATGAAAATTGTAAAAATTCTAGAAATTTGCCTGTTATGAGTTATTAATCTGAAATTTTATGAGATAATATAGATTTCAGAATGATTAGACTGATAAATTTTGATAATTTTTGAATAACAGGAACTATCAAATTAGAATTTTGACAATTTTTGTGATTTAAATGCTGAAAATTTTAAAAAAAATTAGATTTATTCTAACAAATAATTATTTTATAGCAATTATTTGACTTATTGGCTAGAACTAAGGTGACTAACATAGCCCATTTTTGATTTATAATTTTTGAAGGAAAAAGCATACTGTTTTGTGTTGAATTGGATGCATTTTTGAGAAATATTGGAATTGTTACAGTCATATTGACACAACCATTAATTCAGATGAGGAACCGTCAAATAATATAGGTAGCGCTACTTAGAAAATGTCAACCTGCACATGTTGATATGAGAGCAACAGTGTTATATTATTTGATTGTGTGATTTGTATTTGATAGTTATGAATCACTTGACATATGCGTGTAGGTTTGGTTGTGAGTTTGATTATATTGCATCAATTCAAAATAATTTATATTGATTAAACCTATGTTCTCACCATCTATTTATTGACTGTTTTGAGTATGCTTTTTCAGGTCAGTAAAATGTATTATAATCTCGTGTATTCCTTCAACATGTATAGTGATTGGCACGACTACCTAGGGAAGCTGTGCATATGGTTGACTATTGACTTGTTTGACTTCAGCCTTTACGTGGACGTTCACGTTCACTACTAGCTGAAGATATGTGATGTGTTGAAGATATGTTTTGGTTGGGATTACAAATGTATAAGTCTAGAACGTTAGACTAAATTTTGTATCATGTAATCTATAAACTAATGAAATTAATATTTAGTTATTGCTGTGATTTATATTTTGTGATAATCAATGTGTTTTGAGCTAACGAGTCACACCCAAGCATTTCACGCTTCCGCCAGGATGTGACAGTCGTATATTGCGACTAAATCTATTCTATTCTTTGAATCAAAATTCTTTTATTAAATGTACCTTATATATGTTTATCCAAAAACTATTTTTGAAAAAACTGTTGTTTTATTAAATGTGAAAATCCTATACATTTTAGGTTTTCAAAATTACTTACAATAAATAAAACACAACCACAAAATAAATAAAAGTGAACCGAGCTCCTAAGTTGGTTGTCCGGTTTTGTTTGAGCCAATAAACTAAAACCGAACTAGTATAAGGGTTTAAAAAATCTTGTACTCGTAGGTTTACAATTACAAATTTGAATTTAATCTAAACCAATCTAATGCACTGGATCCACTATCATTAATAAAATATAAATCAAAACCAAACATAATCTAAAACGAAATCTAAAAGGATTTAATAAAATTACAAGCATGACTAGGGTCAATCTCTAGGGCTCGATTCAAAATCACAAATCACAAACCAATAAGGTTTTGATCTTTTGTCAAACTAAAGTTTTGATAAATAAAATATACATCAAATAAAGATTACCATTTATGCGCGCGCAACAGTGGCTCTAATACATTGTTAGGAAATATAGACCACTTTTCCCGTTAACTGTTGTGAGTTAACCCGGTTAACTATTTTAAACAAGTAAAACACAACCATAGAATGATTTAGGATTATATCTCGACGAACTTTTCATCAAAATTGTAACACGCGGGTTACAACGAAATCCTCGCTAGTAGGTTAGTTCACAATGTCCAAAACCAAACGTCACATCGCTTGGTTTTGCAACGACGAGGGCGATCAACGGCTATTGGATCGCAGTGGCGATCAGCGGCTATCGAACGACGGCTGCAACGGCGGTGGACGACGGTGGTGGATGGTTCGGCGGGCAACACAGAGAGAATAAGGAGAGACTGGTCAATAGATTTTTTCTTCATGGAATAATAATTGTGTCTCTACATTTAACGATAACCTTATATTTAAAATAACAATTATTAATCTTTAGTCCTTATCATATTAGACTCAGATTTCGCTTTTAATAATAAACTCTTTTATTACTAACCATAAAGTTTAATCAATTAACTTTTAATTAAAACATTAATGATAACTTTATTAATAATAACTATTATTATTAATATCATAATAAATTACCTTTTATTATTATTTCACAAATACTAATCCGTTTACTTGAATAATAATAAACTATTAATTATTAAATAATTATTTCCGCATAAACATAAACTTAAACATTTAACAATTAAACCATTTAGTCTTTATTTTGTTTACTAACATGTAACTTTTCGCGTAGTACCAAGTTAGTTAACACTGAATTTGATTTTAATGAACAGTCAGACATTCTATATCCAACAATTAGAAGTTGTAATCTAGCATTTGCATATGGTTCATATAGCTTGTCATGGGACCGGAGCGTTAAAATAATTCCTTAGCCGCAATCCCTATTGCCTAGTAAATGGTTGATCGTGAGACTGCCAACTATTATATAAGGCCTTACAAGAATGACAAAGCATGTACAAAGCAAACAATTCATATTTTATTCATGCAAGCGATTACAAAGAAGTCATGTCATATTTGGTACATTTATCTTAAGATCCATGCTTGCTAAAACAATCACAAGTGACTTCACAAATAACACCAAACAAATTAACGTCATAGAATACACAAAGCAAAACAACGATAGCATTCCTAATAAAGTATGATGACGATGTTCACACAAATAATAGTATAAGAAGCACAAAGAATGCTAACGTGGATTGTTTTCTTGAGGCATGAGGCATCATAGTTGTAATACTTGAAGATGATTCAATAACCATATTATTTAATATGTTTTAAAAAATAATTACTATAATAATAAATATAACCATAACAATAGTAATAATAAATATAATAATGATAACAACAACAAGATCAAAAACAACAATAATAATAACAACAAACAATAACATTTTGTTATTCTAATAGTTAAATTTAATAGTATATTTTTCTTATCTTATTATATCTATAACAATTAAATAGTTACATCTCATCAATAAAATAATACGATGTTCTACATTTGATAAGAGTTTTTATTCAAACATTTTTAACGTATTTGTTTTCATTGATATATATGATCCATCAAATATCATATATTCGGTAAGGATAAGCTTATATTAAAAAGGATATTTAATATAAAAAGTCTTAATATAATTGTGGGTTTGACAAGTGTTCTTTTATTGTGTTAAAGAGAAGGACATTTTGATCATTGTGTCAAATAAATCAACTTATTGTGTCATATATGTTCATCATGTTTATATTTTACATCATTTGATTCAATGTATTCATTATTGTTTTTACGTTTTACATCATTTTGTGTTATTATTTTCATTGTTTCTATAGATTATATAAGTTTGTTATCTATAATTGTGTTTTACAATTAAAAGTACAAAATAATATACTTTCACCAATGTATTTATCAAAACTTATAGTGTTAAAAATAACACAATGCGTTATTTTTATCATTATTTTTATATATGATATAAACTTGTTGTTATGTATTATTATGTTTTATAATTCAAAGCACACAATAATTTTATTTCATCGATATATTTTTCAAAACTTATTTATGTTCAAGATTACATAATTATGATCAAAAAACACAATGAGACATTATTTTATTTTGTCATTGTTTTTAATGTATTAGATTAATTAGTTATGAATTTATTATTGTATTTTACATATTAGAGATACACCACAATGCTATTCCATCATTATACTTTTTTTAAAATTCATCATTTATAGATAAATATAATAGTATTTAGAAATACACAATAACTAACAAAAATACACAATGAGCCGCATTAAAAGACATAAAGACAAGATATAAGCTTAAAAATAAAAAAAATATTTGAACTTTATATAACAATTCTGTACTTGTTTTAAAATAAAAACACTCGTTTTTATGGTATAATTTTTATAAAAAAATAATACCGTAAATAAAAGTTATGAACGTTTAAACAATTGATGAACTTACAAAAAGTCAATAAAAATGGCTATTATTAAAATACTTTTCTAAAAAAAAATTTTCCTACAAATTTATCTCAATTATTGATTAAGAAGATGGATGGTTGAGATTACTTATTATATTTTTTTTATTTTTAGAGCCCATTATATTTGAATCTTTTCTTATTCGGTAACAGTATTATGACGGTATGATAATGAACCTCTAAAGCATGTGTAAATATTCACAATAATCTGATTGCCAATATTATTGAACTCACCAGAGCTATGATAATTCCAAAAACTATCATTATGATGTTTTTGTATACGTTCAAAATCATATCGTGATGAAACATGGGTCTAATTTACTACGTTAAATAAAAGAGAGAAATTCTTTTTTAGTTTTAATAAAAGTAATCATTGTCTTCTAAATGTTAATAAAGATCAATTTACCTTTAAAAATTTAATAAGTTCTTTTGATTTTTGTTTATAACTTCGATCAGTCGTTTCAATTTTAATCCAAAAATATGCAAGTTTTGGAATGAAATTTAAACACATGGTAAAAATTTATATTAAAACCGATGTTAAACTTTTAAAGAAAAATAGGTTCTTTTTGTGAAACCTTGACAGGTCAAAATTAAATTTAAATCTAAATAAACTTAACTTTTAATTGCATAAATAGTTGTTGTAGTTGAACAAAAGTAAAAGATGTAGGTACTAACCAAATAAAGTGATAAAGTTTAGATGCTAACTTTTACTTTTGTTATAAAGTTTGAATGTTAATGCTAATTTTTCATTCTAATTTACCAAAGAAGTTAACGAAAGTAATGGGTTTAGATATTAACATTTCTTCTAATCTAACAAAAAAGCTAATGAAAGTTAGTTTTAATACCTAAACTAATTATAAATATGAAAGTTAGTATCCAAGCATGTCATATTTTTAGTTTAATGCCAAAATTGTTATTTTGCTCAAATCACATCAACCATTTGTGTAATTAACAATAAAATTAATTAAAGGGTGGTTATGGTCATATTAAAACTTTTGGTTCTCATATTTAAAAAAAATATAAGTTTAGTATAACTATTAGCACAAACATAACATATATAGGTATGAGAGTAGGTGAACATTAACCTTCTTCATTAGGTGGGTGTAGAATAACCAAAATATCCTTAGGGTCCATTTGGTTCACAAAACTAGATGGGACTAAAATTGAAATTGAGAATTGATTCCAATAAAAAATATATTTAATTGGTCCATTAAGGGAGTTGAAATAAACAAATTTTCTTACAATCATAGATATTCACATTCCATATACTGATGATATGAATTTAAAATATTTTATTGAAATGTTTGATGATTACTCGAAAACCCTCCCTTCCTTTTTTTCTTTTCCATTCATCGATCATCAACATCAAAACAAAAACAAAAAATTATTGAAAACGAAAACATCAAAAATCATCAAAAATTAAAACATAAAATTCATCAAAAACAATAATAATAAAAAACAATTTTAGATAAAATGAAACGAAAACATAAAAAACCACTCAACTTCAATATTAGAAGCAAAATGAAAAAAAACCATAAAAAGCATCGAAACAGATGAACCACTCGAGCTATCAAACAGATAAAGCACTCGATCTCTAAATTAGATCGAAATAAATGAACTGCTCGAGGTCTTGATTAGATTGAAACAGATGAACCACTTAGACTTCGTATTAGATTGAAACAGGTAAACAAATCGGCTTCATACTAGATCTAAATAGATGAACCACTCAAGTTCCAAACTAGAAAAGAAGTTCTAGAAATCAAATGAAGATGGCGAAGATGAAGATCAAAAGATGAAATCAAATACCTTGAGTTATGGCCGACAATCTTGACCCACAACATAGAATTTGGTTTGAAATGGGCAAAAGAAATATTGTATTTCGGGGTAAAGACTTGATAGACAATGGGTTGGAATGGGTAAAGACTTGATAGACAATGGGTTGAAATGGGCCAGTGAAATGTGAGTTAAACTCTGGATGGGTTTAGGGTTTAGGATGGGTTGAAATGGGCCAGCGAAATGTGAGTTAAACTCTGGATGAGTTAAACTCTGGATGGGTCAGGATGGGTCATGCAATGCACTCATATGGGTAACTAAATAAGGGCCATTACTTTACCTTTTGTAAAAGCAAAGAAATGTACAGCAGTAGATGCACAATGTAAAACTGAATGCGAAACCCAAAGAAATGTACAACAGTAAATGCACAATGTACAACCAAATAAGATTTAAAATTTTCAAATCTCATTATCTTTCGATGGATTGTCTCTTTTACAATCCTCCCATCACCCTTCAATATATTGAAAAAATAACCCACATTACTCCACACAGGTTGTTGAGAAAGATCCTTAAATCCCTAACCAACGATCTTGTGCACACGGGTTTTAAAATAATTTATCAAAATAACTCCCATATTATCTCATTGATAAGTGGTTGAATAATTTATTTTATTGTGTTATTTGGTACACTTATCTTAAGATCCATGCTTGCTAAAACAATCACAAGTGACTTCACAAATAACACCAAACAAATTAACATCATAGAATACACAAAACAAAACAACGATAGCATTCCTAATAAAGTATGATGACGATGTTCACACAAGTAATAGTATAAGAAGCACAAAGAATGCTAACGTGGATTGTTTTCTTGAGGCATCATAGTTGTAATACTTGAAGATGATTCCCACTCGTTAGTACCATGAATCAATGGGACGTCATAAAGATCTGACTGGTTAACTTCTAGGACTAAGCTTTTAGTCTCATTAGATGCTTCTTGTTGAGCCCAAGGATGAGTTGTGAACTTGCTTAAGCTCTCTAACTCAACTGCCACCTGTTTCATTGTTGGTCTATCATCACCTACAAAATTTAGGCATCTTTTTATCAAATCACCAATTGCTTGCAACTGATCAAGAGTAGCTTCACGTAAAAGTCTAGGTTCAACAATCTCAAATAAGCGGTTTCTTTTAATTGAACTAACAAAATATGCAGCTAGATTCTTTTCTTCATTAGTTCTATCAACACCAATGGCTTTTTTCCCGGTTATGAGTTCAGCGAGGACCACTCCAAAACTATATACATCACTTTTTGCAGTTAGTTGACTTGAGATGAAGTATTCTGGATCCAAGTACCCTAAGGTTCCTTGTATAAGAGTAGGTACTTCTTGGTGACCTAATGGGACTAACCTTGATGCACCAAAATCAGAAATTTTTGCTGTGTAGTTCTCATCTAATAGTATGTTGGTAGACTTAACATCTCTGTGGATGATTGGCATGATAATTTCTGAATGAAGGTACGCAAGCGCACTTGCAGCTTCTACGGCTACTCTCAATCGATTTTCCCAAGATAACCAATTCATTCCACCCGATCTATGATGAATATGATAGAAAAGAGTGTTATTGGAAACAAATTCATAAACTAGTACGGGTACTTCCTCTTCCAAGCAACACCCCAAAAGCTTCACCACATTTCGATGAATGACTTGCGTAAGGATCGAGACTTCATTGATGAACTGCTCTGCTTGGGTCGCGTCCGTTAGTTTAGATTTCTTTATTGCAACTACACGTTTATCCGGTAAAATTCCTTTATACACTACTCCATATGCGCCTTTACCTATAACCTGCTCTTGGGAATAATTATTGGTGGCTTTTCTAAGTTGTTCAGTACTAAACAAAGTCATTGCCTCATGAGATCCTTGTGATTTGATTTTTTGTTTCAGTAACACACCCCCATTTTGCTCAAAGAACTTTTCTCGAAGCTTTATTAGCTTTCTCCTCCTTATACCAAAGCAAATTCCTGCTATTCCGGATAGTAGTGCTAACATTCCGGATGCCGCAATTACTAAACATGTGCATCAAACACACTTTAATTAGTAGTTAATGTTTTTAGTGTCAGAAACTAACATGGCTCAAGGCCGGGATAGTGTACATAAACATATTCATATAATCATATTAGCATAGAAGAATTACCTATAATGAATATGGTCGATAACTTCATTGTATCTTTAGCAACCTCTCTACAACCATTTAATATGTGAGCATCACCAATGAATCCTGGCTCACATGTACAATTGTATCCTCCCACAGTATTAATGCAAATACCATAACAAGGATTGGGTCGTTCATCGTGGCACTCGTCAATGTCTAATGAGAGAAAATGAAAAATAAGTACACTAGTTTAAAAAAAAAAAAAAAAAAAAAAGGAGATATTTAAATTTACATAAATGAAAAAAATGGTAAATTACATAAAGATATATAATTACGAATATAGTCATTTATTAAGACTTTTGGTTAACAAGGCAACATAACTTTTTGAAGCTTACAACCAACCCTAAAATTAGGGCTATTTGAAAAAAATTCAATTAATATGAACTCAAGCTGTATCAACCCGCTAGAAACACTTAATCTATATACCTAGTAATGAAAGCAAAGGGACAGAATAGTGAAGGTGAAATGAAAGGGAAAATATTATAAGTTATGTCTATATATATGTATTCACCTTAGAACTTCAAAGTTTGATTAAATTAATCAGTACAAATTTGCAACCTTTCATTATTCAAGAAGTTGGATTATAGACCCGTTAATTATAAACCTTTTTCTTTTTAACAATTTACATCTCTATGAAAGTCGCTAGTTTTATTTTACTCCACAATTGGGTCGTCCCGTTAATTCAACTATGCTATTAACTCTTTACTTTTAGTATCGGTCCGCAAAAGTATACATTATCATATACATAAACATTAAATCAAACGGTATGACGAATAGGAACTGCTTAATTGTTTTTTGTTTTATATACAATTATAAATTTTTAAGTGTAAAATACTTAACTACTGATGCATCGTTAAGTGGTAACCCTCATGGTTTTTTTTTTTTTTTTTTTTTTTTTTTTTTTTTTTTTTTTTTATAAATATATGACACTAACGCCTGACTGAAATATAGAAGTCAAATATGATACGTTTTAATTTTTGTTTTCATAAAAAGTTATAACTTTTTAACTTAATATGCAGACTAATCATAAAGGGACAATTGCATATTTATCATTGTAAAATAACTTAATTGCATTTTTACCAAATTCAAAATTAAAATTGCATATATCCCCTCCTTTAATCTTTTTAATTGCATATTTACCCAAATCACAACCAAAATTGCATATACCCCCTTTCCTAATAAAAATAATTTCAGATTTACCTATTTTGATTTATTTTATTAAAAATAAATTATAGATTGATTTATTTAAATTTTTTAAATTCATATTCACCCATTTTTAGCTTTTTTTTTTCTTTTAATATTTTTTTTTGTTTTTTTCTGTTTTTTAATCATCTTTTACTAATGAGTTTTAGTTGTTTCTTAAACTTTTTTCCTTTTTGCATTTTTTTAATAAGTTTATTCGTTTATGTTGAGTCTATTTTTTTATCAAGTTTTTAGAGTAACAATAATAAAATACAATACAAATATCAAACTTTTAATTTGTTACAAAACTAACAAATTATGACAAAAATAATCACAAACAGTCAAGAGTAAAATAGTCATCCTATAATTTATTATTAATAAAATATCAAAATAAATTAATTTAATATTATTTTTATGAAAGAAAGGTTTATATACAATTTTAGTTTTAAGTTGGATAAATATGCAATAAAATAGATTAATGAAGGGGATATATGTAATTTTAATTTTGATTTGAGTAAGTATACAATTAACAGGTTTATAAGGGTATATTATTCAATTGCCCCAATCATAAAATATTATAAAATAAGATACACCAACAATCAATAAAAATATTATATATATATATATATATATATATATATATATATATATATATATATGAAAGAGATCATATGTAAAATAATTGAAATTGTTTAAATCAATGAAACAAATCTCAAGCACTAATTAGATTGAAATAAATGATTCAGATTTTTTATGATAAAAAAAATACATTTTGCTTCAAATGATGGGACCCACATAAAAAAAGTAATTTGTTATTTTCTCACCCATCCTAATTTTTGACTTTTGATTACTTAAATCATCATTATCATTTCAATATAATCTCCATCTTTCTCTCTAAAAACCCCTCATCATTTTATTTTCACCACTACCATCTACGGTGATGGCGACGGCAGTGGCTGACCATCATCTAGAGCGGTGACGGTGACAGTGGTGATAGCAGCAACGATGGTGATGGCGGCGACGGCAGTGACGACAAACTGATGGTTTTTTGTTGATGTTCATGGTTATATCTGTGTTTTTTTTGGTGTTTTAAAAACTTTATATTCCTGTTTAAGTTTAGATCTATGTTTTTTTTTTGTTGATGATGATTTTTTAGATTTGGGTTACATGTGCTTTGTTGTTAATGTTCAAGGTATGAAGAAGGCAACAATGAAAACGGTGGCCGACCACCATCGATAGAAGATGACAACGACGACTCCGACGTTCTTAATTATGGTTTTTTGTTGATATTCAAGGTAAAATCTGAGTTTTTTGTTGGTTTTTAACGTTTAAATCTGATTTTTTTTATTGTTAATATTTTTAGTGAACTACTTTGCTCTGTAAGGTTACAAATATGTATGTATTTTTTATGTTGGATTAATCTATTTTTATACATGTGTACACATGTAGTTGGTGATGTTTTTTCTAAAAAACTACTCAAGCATTCTTGTTAAAAATATTAGTTTAAAGTGTGTATAAAAATTATTACACATGTGTATGTGAGATGCTTAATTCTATATTATTTTTATGAGATCTGTTTTTACTAGGTTTCATATGTAAACATGTGTAGAATGAGTTTCACACATGTGTAAACTGAGTTTTGCATATGTGTAAACTGAGTTTTACACATGTGTAAACTGAATATACACATATGTAAAATTCTCGTTTTCTTATTCAGATATATATTTCTATAATTTACATACTTACTAATTCATGTTAGATATTGGTTTTCATTTTTCAGTATATGTTGAATAGTCTGGATTCAAGATTTGAATAAGGCGTAATCAACAAAGGGGCATGCGGATTTTTTTTCTGATTTTGTAAATATTTTTGGATCTTAGTTGTAGATTATTTTTTAATTTGTGTAAATGTCTTCTACTCATGTTTAATTAACTATTACATGTGTTAAAGATTAATAACTATCTTAAAGTACTCAAAACTATCTTTTACGCATGTGTTAAAGTATTGAAAAACATGTGTTAAATTATTCAGAACTATCTTAGAACTATTTTTTATACATGTGTTAAAGTGTTTATCGAATTATTTGCACATGTGTTAAAGTATGCAGAACTATTTTCTACACATGTGTTAAAATATTGATAAACATCAAATCATTAACAAAAGAGTTATTGTGTTAATATAATATTAAAAAATAGTACAAAAATAGTACAAATGAAAATGAGAGAAAAAAATAAAAAGAACTAAAATGCTCTCAACATTATATTTCTTTTTTTTTTTTAATAAAACATGACATGTGTCACATTATGAGTAGTGGAAATGGTTTATTGGTTTATACAATTTCTAATGATTTACAATTAAACCATCCCCATACATACATACACATATATATATATATAGAATAAGTTTAGGGTACAAAGTGATAAATTCGTACGAAATGTATGAAGTGATAACAACATTTATCTAAGAAATGGACGGTTTAGATTTAAAATGTAATAATCATGCAAGAAATGTGGCTGGATAGGTAAATTAGTTTAAGATTTTAGGGTTTAGATTATAGCTTTTAAGGGTTTTGTTTTTAGAGTTCCAAAACACCTTAAATTAGTTAAATCGAAGTTCGTTTGACCGGTTATAAGTGTTTAAAAATCTCTTTTTATATTTTTTTTAGGTCTTTTTTTTCTTTTGAGCCTAATCCTCAGCATAAGGTAACTTTAAAAAGTATTTGAAATCTCAATAAGATGTGTTTCTTTTAAGATTTTTTACTCGAAAAATAGACCACAACTTTGCACACGGGGTTGTATAATATATTTCAATTATTATTGAAATTTCCATAGAAAATATTCATTGAGAAATTAAATAGGAGACTGACTTACCTTGGCAGCCTGGATCAAGATACGGGTTACCCTTGTAACCATCATTGCATTTACAATGATACCCACCACCATCAACATCATAGCACGAACTGTTTCCTTTGCATTCGTTAACACCATCAGCACAAGTTCCATTAGGTGTGATTACCCAATCAACCACAATGTGCATCGTCGACTTTATCCTGTCGACGAAGTCTAAGTAATTAATGGCTAAATCACTCTCACCGCGGAACGTGAAACTATCTTCCTCAGTAAGAAAGCCATAGCTACATTTGTTGAAAGACCAAACATGTGAGTGGTTTTGTATCGTTTGAAGTGTAGCATTGTAATATGAGAGGCCTTTGGGTATATATATTTGACAGCAGCCGATTCCTGAGCACTGCCCTTAAGACACGCTAGGTGCTTTGCTGCATAGTCCAAAACAACCACCAGTAAAGTCGTCGTCGTTTACTCTCCCCATAACCCAAGTGAAATCATCACAACCAATCAACGTGAACCTGTTCTTCTGTGAGAAACTGAATTCTTTTTGCTGTTGTAAGTTAGTCCATGATAAGTTTCCATTCACATACCCACTTTGGTTGTAGCAAATATAAGAAACTACGGTGGAGATGCGCAACTCCGAATCTAAAATATCATATACTGTTATAGTGTCATCTACAAGCAACAACCTTGCGGGTTCAGAAGAAGCGTCACACGTCAGGTTGAACGAGAGGTTGTAGGAACAATCTACGCCAATACCGAAAGGGTAAGGCACTGTAACATTCCCACACTGGGTTAGACACCCTGGTTTTCCAATGTTGTTTGTGGTAGCACTTTCCAACATCTCTGGAAGATACAATGTTAACAAACAAAGGATGAAATGAAGAAACATGTTTCTAGCACTCTCTATAATTTTTTTTTTTTTTTTTTTTTTTTTTTTTTTTTTTTTTTTTTTAATGCAAGTATTGCTAGTAGTTATCATATCAATTTATTGATCATGTAAATGGAAGTGTTAAACGCACTGGAATACTTCTAACGAAGACTTTAATTAGTTGACCTTATCGTCTAGCGAAGACTATTAAAAAGTCGTGATAATAATGGCACAACCCCGTTGGTCCCAAATGAATATCCACCATGTTTTTTTTACTTCTTTTAATTAAAAACTATGTTTTGAAAAATTCAATTTGTCGTGACTTGTTGGTCATCAAATCAAACGACACAAATAAAATTAACAATATATAACTAATAAGGCTTTCGTAAAATAAGGGATCAACATAACTAAAGGCTTTTAGTAATATTTTTTTTATTAATAGTGCGATTATCTCATGGCATCTAAAAATATCAATCATTTGTGATAATACATTTAGGGAGAGATTCATATAAAAAAAGTTTAAAACTACAAAAATATAAAAAATAATCTTAAGCATCAATCTTTTTAATTGATGGTTAGAATCAAATTGTAGGAAAAACACTTGTTAGAGATTTACTTTTACTGATTTTTGGCAAGTTCTTTTATTTTTTTTTATACATTCATAGATTTTATGCAATATTATTTTTATATAAAAATTACACTACAAAAACGGCCGTTTTTTAATATTTAAAACGAATACAATATTGTTATATATAAAAAAATATTAGATTTTTTTATGTTTTTAGGCTCATATCTCTTACTCATGGTTGCAATACTCGCTAGGCGCTACTAGGTCGGTCGACTGGGAAGTTGCGAGTACCCGGCCTAGGCGGGGAGTACTCGGGGAGTACTCGGACATGATAAATTATAAAGAAATTGGTCTTTGGGAAATTATATATATGTTAAATATTATAAGCTTACTAATATTTATAAAAATACATGTGAATATCAATTATAAATCAAAAGAATACATGTTCACATACAAAAATATATCAAAACGTAATATCAATTATTTAATATTATAGACGAAGTAATCATTTTATTATCATTTTCTAAGGTATCTCCATGAAAAATAATAAAAATTCAACAAAAATCTGGGAAAAACAGTGAAAATCGATAATAAATGGTTAAAATCCGAGTTAGCCGAGTAGGGCCGAGTAGGGGCGAGTTGGACCGAGTTTGGCCGATTCCGAGTAATATTGACCGAGTTTATGAAAAGTGCCTCGGAACCTTTCCGAGTTCCGAGTACTCGCCGAGTACTCGGCCGCCTAGGCCGAGTTTTACAACACTGCTCATACTTATGTCTTTCGTGCAGTTTATTACGTATTTTTATAAGTTCTTATGTTTTTATAAATGCTATTATGTTTTTTCTTTTCTAAAATGATGAATTAAAAAAAATATTATGGTAGAATTACATTTTTGTGTATCTCTAATATGTAAAACATAATAATAAATTAAAAACTAATTAATCTAATAAAAAAACAATAACAAAACAACACAATGTCTCATTGTGTTGTTTTATCGTCATTGTGTTATCTTGAACACTATAACTTTTGAAAAATACATTAGTGAAATAACATTATTGTGTACATCTAATTGTAAAACACAATGATAAATAATAATCAGTTTATATAATCTAAAAAAGATGATAAAAAACACATTTTGTATTTTCAACACTAATAGTTTTGAAAAATACATTAGTGAAAATATATTGTTTTATACTTTTAATTGTAAAACACAATGAAAAAAAACAAGTTTATATAATCCATAAAAATAGTGACTAAAATAATATAAAATGATTTAAAATGATGAATGCATATAACAATATTTAAAATATATGACACAATTAATTTATATTTAACATAATAAACATATAAGATACAATGAACTGATATATTTGATACAATAACCAAAATGCCCCCCATTGTAAAACAATAAGACACGTGTTAAGCTCATAAATCTTTTTAGACTTTTAAGATTAAATACTTATTTTACTATAACCCTACCCATACATATATTAGATATTTATTTGTTAGTTTTATAATTTATACAGGATAACTTAGTATAATAGTAATCAAGTTTTAAAATTATTTTATTTAAGTTACTAATACTTTTAGTGTTTTAACTAGGAATTTCCCCACGCGCGTTGCGCGGGGAACGTCGCTACGACCACGTTGCGGCGTGATAAACTATATAAGTAGTTGTGAATTTTAGTAGCATTATTACATTCATATGTCACAACGTGTAACGTAAAGTAAGTAATAATGTGAGTTTCCAATACATTATTAAATAGCAAGGATCAATTAGTTTCAAATATAATCCCATCATAATTAGATAATTGCTACATTATTGCATTACCATACAAAATGAAGAATTCTCCCACAACCGAAAACAAAAACATGGATAGCTCGGATTATTATGTTATTTAGTATTACAAAAACAAACATCATAACAACATGCCATTGTATGTATCATTAACTCCTTTAATTTGGGGTTGACTACCATCAGTCCTCCTACTGTCGTCATTGTTTCTTGTGAGTCTTACCTTCCCTAGCGCAACTTTAGGAAAACATCCCGATGTGCAAATATTAAGTGCAGTACAGGATTTATTATGAGGTGATAGTGTTTTGAACTATAAGGTGATTAGTCAATTGCTACGTAATCCAGCTACAATATTTAAAGCTTTGAAAAGTCATTTTCTTTAAAATAAGTTGAGCCAAAGCTTTGGTAGGATACCGTAAGAAAGAACCAATATTGTCAAAGTTACCTTTGAATTTACTATCTGCTCTTTTTTTTTCTCTTAAGCTTTATCACAACAGACCCATGATGTCATTCTTCTCTTTCACCAATCTACAATCAAATAAAACACATTTGTTAAATTCACACACATTTAAAAATGATTAATATTCTTTTTCTGACCTGCAGGAATATAGGACCAAGATTTTTGATTTGTTCATCCTATAAACCATATGCAAAATACTAAAACAATTACATGGAACCTACCAAAATTCATGATTTTTGTTCTTTTCTTTTTGCATTTCAATATTAGGAAATGTATAAAAAGTTGCATGGCATGAATGACTAAGCTCTATCAATTCTTACATGTGTAACACAGTAACACCTCTAGTGGTTATCATGCAGCAATAGAGGTCTATGAATCAACGAAGCATTAGTTAAGAAGGGTAACCAAAACACAATTTTATCAAACTGAAGAGTAAACATTATTAAAACCCAAAATTTCAAGATCAGAAGCATTCAATTCAAACATTCATATACCTATTTTTTCATGCTTTTACCGGCCAGGGAAATCCTAATCCTTTCAGGTGCTTAATTGATCATAGATAAAAGTAGGTTAAGTAATATTGTCATTGATATTGTTGATCTCCGGATCAAAAATGGATGTAAGTGTTATGCTCAATATACCGCATCACATACAGCACACTTATTTTGATTCCTAATTTATTCATGTTATGTATGCAACTTTTAGCTTCATCTTTCATATAACTATGACCAGTGGCGGAGCTTGAACCATGGATTAGGGGTGCAGGGGCGAAAGTAAACTATTTTAGAGGGGGCAAACTTTATATTTTTTAAAAAATTTCCACTACCGGACCGAAAATTTACACTGCCGAGACGAAAATTAACACTACTGACGGAAAAAATAGGGGGGGCGGGTGCCCCCCCGCCCCCTTAAAAGCTTCGCTAGTGACTATGACCAAACATTAAAAAACAATACACATGTTTAGCATATCGAGCAAACAATAGTGGTTTAGCCTGTTATTAGTTATTGTTCCATAAACCAAAAGCATGGCTATATAAAGAAGTATTGGTTATGTTGCTTACTGGTTGCCATGTTATTGTTACACAAACCTGGTGAAGGGCAAGTTCATTCTGAAAATTACAGTAGACAATGGTTTGGTGGTGTTATGCAAACAATTAAACTTTAGAAGTAGGAAATTAGCAGGATGCGGTGGCCACCACCGTCTCTACCCCGTCTCTAGAGGCAACAGGGGAGTCGGTTTGTTCGGGGCAGCTGGCAACAATCCATAAAGAGAGAATCATGCTTTAGATGTTGTACAAAAGGTAACAACTCTAGTAAATCACTATTCATTTTATGGTAATTAATATTAAAGTAAAGTAATAATTACGTCAATTAACTTTAAATGGATGTTCTAATCTTATGTCTTTTTATCGAAACAACAAGTTAACAAGCCTATTTAGCATTATTTTTTACTATATGCTTATGTGGCTTAAATATGGTGATGTGCATTACAAAATTTATTAAGATTGGGTTATAGTATAAGAAATAGTTAAGTATTCACAGCTCATTTTTTATTTTTATATATATAACTATACTAAAAATACTATTTTTTCTCTCATCTTTTAACTAAAAAATATTTTTTTTATACTTTTTATTATTTTTTTTTCTGCTCTACTCACAACAACTTTTAAGAATATTAAAATAAATTTAAGGTTTGAACTATACTTTCTTAAATTTATAGATTGAACACTTACATTTCTCTCTACTCCACTCACAACCACACACAAGCATTTCATATAATATAAGAATTACACTCACATAAATATATCAAACGGGGTGTGAATGCTCTTAGTCTAAAAAAGACTAAGAATGATTTTAGCTTTGACATGTGTCATTCTGTTATTTTAAAATGAATTATATTTTTATCATTTTGTTTAATACATTGCATCATGGTGTTTAATACGTCACATATTGTGTCGCATATTTGGTTATTGTATTAAATATTTTTTATTATTTGTTATATATGTATTAATCATTGTGTTTTACATTTTAGATCATTTTATATTATTTTTGTAATTGATTTTTATATATTATGTAACGTTTTTGATACTTTATTATTGTGTTTTACAATTGGAAGTACACAATAACGTTATTTCACCAATATCTTTTTCAAACTTATCATGTTCAAGAAAAAACAATAAGACATTTATCATTGTGTTTTATAACACTACATTACCCACTTCATACTTATATCGAATATTGTCCCGTGACAAATCCATTTATCTAAAAGTGGTTATTTTCCTCATCATATTACCAATATGAATTCTAATTACTCAGACACTAGTTTGGTTCTTTCCAAAAGACCCTGGTTTATGGTTTACCCTTATATGTCACAATGATGCACAATGTGAAAGGTTTAGCACCTTACTACAATAGATCTGAGCTCACACATTTTCTAACGTGCATATTCTACCAACGAGTTATCCAACATTGCAATGGAGTTTTACACGTCATACACAGGCTCATGTATGACCATAACTCGTATTTTCAAGAGTTTGAGGCTTACCAAAGAAAACCAAGCCTCCGATCATCAATTTTAAGCCAAAATAACGACAATAAACGCAACAACACATTACAATCATCACATCGAGCCCTTTGACACGCCAAGATCGTAGAGAGTGTGTGTGTGTGTCAAGTTTAAAGAGAATACTGAGAGTTAGAGTGAGAGAAATGGGGTAAAAATCATATTGTCAGGGTTTATACCATTCTTGCTCGACTGCTGTGCTCTTTAGCGGTCCACTACCTATATCTTGGCGGTCTGCTATTGCCTCAGAAAAGAATATTCACATCTTTCAAATGGAACATTCGCATATACCAACTGAATATTTATCACAGACCGTTAAGCCAACCTACAGGGGTCCGCGATCACCATAGCGGGCCATTACGTGATCCTCTTGCGATCTTCTATGAGACCGTGCAATCGGGTCTCGAGCCTCCTTCCTTGGCGGTCCATTTGCTAACACATAGGATTTATAGCAGTCTGCTGTGAAAACCGAACATGTTTTTTTCTTCAAGTTTGCAAACCGTTTTTTTGCACGCACTTGTATTTACAAGCGTTCGAACGTAAATTTTTTGACAGCTTTAATATTTTATATAAACTTCTGCATATTAACAACGGCCCTACACCATTAGTTTTGCGATGCTTTTATCCTTTTACATAATCAACTATGCACATGTTTTGTTTTTATTATATAAAGTTACATATGTCATTAGCATCTCTCAACATGTGTGTTTGTGTCAACATTTCGACGTTTGTTTTTTACCCTTTCAACACACGGGTTCACGCCTTCATGACAACGTTTTGATGTTTGTTTTTTTTTCAAGGTTTTAGGGACCGCAACAACGCGGATCATAATTCTAATGTTTATAAATATTTGTATGTGACCCTTTCATGAAAAAACATTTGCAAATAAATTAAACTTTTAATGGCACAAAAACGGTCATGAGATCGTTAGCCAATGTGCAAATTCCAACGTTCACATGAGCTTCCACCACCCAAAAGATCCTTCCCGAACTGCACGCGTCGGTTTTGTAAAATGACCAGTGTGTCCAAAGCTTTTTGCCAAGAATGCCTCGAGTTTCACTTCTAACACAGAATAATCACTCATGCTCTAAATTTCAAGATTTTTAATTACATTATTTTATAAAAATAGTCATTAATACTTTTCACTTGAAAACGGGTTTGTAAAACCTTTGCCTTCCAAAAAAAAAAAAAAAAACTAGTTCCTAGAAAAAGTGAAAAATTATGTATATAAAACTAGGTACAATTATAATAAAAAGAGTATTTAATCTAAAAAACATAAGAATAATTACAAGCTTGACACATGTTTTTTTATTGTTAAAAAGTAGAGAGTATTTTGTTATTGCGTCAAATACGTCAGCTCATTGTGTCTTATACGTTTATTGTGCTTATATCAGATGTTACATGTATTTATAATTGTGTTTTACGTTTTAGATCATTTTATATTATTTTTGTTATTGTTTCTATAGATTATATAAATTTATTATCTATCTACTTATTGTGTCTTAAAAACAATTTTCTTTGGTAAGCAATTCAGTCTCGGAAGATTTATTCCTTGAATAAAACATCTGAAGTTTAATATCTTTCAAAATAAACTGTATCTCGAAAGCAATTTTACTCTAAGTATATTTATTTCGAAGCAAATTCTAAGTATATTTATTTCGAAGCAAATTCTTGCAAATCTAAGAACTATCTTTCAAAGCCAAAATTGGCTTTGAAAGTTTTCCAAAACTTTCCAAGACAAATTACTTTCAAAAAAATTTTCTACTTTCAAGAAAAATATCTTTCTGGGCACTTTTTCAGATGTGGGACCGACATATCCGGATTTCAAAGTTTATCTCTCGCAATAACTTTGTCTCAAATCCAACCATATATGTATATACTTTTTCCAACGATTTTTTCTCGTTCTGCTACTTCTTCACCTGCAAATCCTCAAGCCCTAAATCTCCCAAAACCCTTAATGTTCTTGGCTTTCTTCACAACTAAGCTCTCTAAAATGGGCAACCTGAACCCAGAAATCAACCAAACTTTACCATGCAACTACACAGGAAACACAACTAGGTTGCTCTGTTGTCTTCTGAGAAAGAACTTGGTTTCTCAAACATCTGCCGTTTTCTTGCTCACTCTTGTTACTCATCGCCTTTACCATAGACCCTCCACTCTATGAATATCAACTGCTGGACTTCTAAAGAACCTGCCAAGAGGTTATCTTAGATGGTGAGAAGGCACTGAGAGCCCAAGTGCAGGCGATGACTGATTTCATCACCCTAATCTCCATTAACAATCGTCTGAGGCTCTGGATGATGCTAAAAGTGAAACCTCCTTCCCCAATGAATCTATCAACCATTCCTTTAGACAAATGGGCTATGAAGGTGACTACACAGTCAAAACCTTCAAGAAAGGTAATGTTTCTTACCGGTGGAAGTACCTCCTCTATGTTATTATATATTTTTTTTTATCAAACAAATATGAAGGATAGGACCAAATTCCTGAGGACTTATCATACATAATCCATGGGATGGTACAGGGGTCAAGTTCAGGTATATATTCTCAGATTGTATATACAAATCTACTTGTAAACTTAGACTCCCTAGAGCATTACATGTTCCCTAAATATGTCTAGTACATTCTAACTGTGAACTGCGCTCACAGTTGAGGGGAACATGTAACACTCTTAGATTGGGACAAATAAAGCCCGACATCTTTAAAATCATGAGAAAGACCATTGTTGGTTTTTTAGGGGTAGAAACAACTCTAGTCCCAAAAATGTTAGAGCTCGCTACTTCAGGTGACAAATTGACAACACAAGTCAATGTTGAACCCACACCTGAAACCTCTACATCACCCTCACAGTCTCAAATCACCATCACCTACTAGAGAAAATCCAAACGAACCCCTGCCAAGTCTACTTAGATTGAGCAGGCCCCAATTTACTCACACATGCAGGAAAGTGAAAACAAGAGCTCCCACTTCCCATGAGGAGTAGACGACTCCCATTACTTCTTTGATCAGTACTGAGGTTACTTAAGCTCAACCTGATGAGCTCATTGCCCAAGCTAAAAGCCTTCACTTTGAGTCTCAAAACTCAAGTGAACAACCTTTAGAGGAAAGTTACCATCCCTAGCATCTAGATCTAAACCAACCAATCCCTGACCTGGATTTATTCAATGATTAAGATCTAAAATTCAGTGAGTACCATGCATCTTTCTTCCCCTCCCCTACTTAAAGAGAGATGAGTACTCCTGAAATACCCATTTCTAGCCCACATCATTCACCCCCTACTGAGGTGGGCTCTTTTGAATAGGTTCAGGAGGTCCATATGGAAAAGTCTTTCATTTTTGTAAGTGATTAAATCATTAAGACCTCAACCATGACAACTCAGGCCCTTGACACTTCTCCTGAAGCTATCTTGGAGCAAAGGAAATCAAGGAGCCAAGAAACAATCCTTGGTCGTGAGGAAATAGACTCTTGTCATGTTTTCTCATCCCCTTATGATTCTTCTTCTGAAAATAAGGGGAATATGCAACTAAAGGTGCAAAAACTATCAAACTTATGCACCTATTTAGTTTCAAAGGTGAGTCACCTAGAATCTCAGGTGACTACCCTTCAAAGGCAGGTGTTTGATCAGCAACTTAAGATCACCGATCTTAAAGGCAAGTTAGATGAGAGACCTGCAAGACAAACTCAACCAGGATTGCAAGAACCTATGAAAGTGGTTGACCTAACCTCTGGCTCACCTATGCAAGTGGATGATGCTACCAAAAAGGATGAGAAAGCCACTACAACCACAGAACCTGGGAGTTCTAGCTAGAGTATGGACAATAAGGATTCACCACCCTCACTTGTAGTTGTCCAGACTCAAAAACTTTCTTAGGCTCACGCTGATATGGAAGCCTTACTACAAAATCTATTTGAGCAAGGAATTCCAAGGTTCATGTCTGCCCCATCCTTTTCTGCTAAAAATTCAATAGTGGGATGGTGGTATGATGCTGCAAGAAAGGCCTTGGTACTCTCTCGGTCTTAGGGGCAGCAACAAGCCTTTAATTATCAGACCCTGAGATTCTATAAGAGTATCTCTTTAGTTGACTTGCCTTTTGTCAATCCAAACCAAAACAGGTAGGCTGGCAGGTTAGCTGAGAGACTTCAAGAAAGGATGCTTGAAGAATTCAGAAGAAGATCAATTGTATATAGACAAAGGCTAGCAGGGAAAACTGTTAGTCAACTGAATACTAAGGCAGACCCTAAGATTAGCTTCAAAGGGGAAACCTTGGTTGAAGGCCTAGTAGTGGACCTTGTGAACCTTGAGAAAAGATCTACTTAAGCACCCATTCCCTCTGTGAAACACTTGCTCGAGAAGGTGTATCATAGCCTCTCCCTAGGTAGAGCTCAAGTTCAGCACAAACTCATGAAGGCCAAAGCTCTTTCTACCCTTAGTCATACAGGCCAACCATTGACAAAGAGAAAAGGGAAAGGACTCCTCATTAGATTGAGGAGGAGAAAAGGGAAAGGAAGAGGAAGGCAAGGGGAGAGAAAAAAAGAAACCTTTAGCTTCATGTAAGCTGCAATTAGGGCTGCTCACAGGCCAAATACTCAAGATGATGAGTTGAGGGCAGCCAGATTGAACTATTTGGGATTAAGGAATTACAATATTGATGAACTTATCTTTGTCCACTTGGAAGAGTTAAATGAACTGGCTGACATAAAGTTGTCAAAAGATAGGAAGGAGGCTGAGGCTGAGGCTGCAGAATTGCTCCTTAAAATTAAAGAAGAGAGAAAAAAAAAGAAATTATACAAAGCCCCTGTCCTCTCTCTAGTTCAAGATAATCCTGAGAAAGAGACTGTGGATGTGGAAGAAGAAGAAATTCAGGTAGGCAGGAGCAAGAAAGACAAAAAATGATAGCCTATTTAAGTGCCACAGGTCTCTATCAGGCAGTAGCTTTTCACCATCTCTCATTTGAATATATTGATTTTGAGTACCTAAAGCAGCTGGAAGAGAAATCTCAAACCAAAAGAAAAGCTACAAAGAGAAAAATAAAAGAGGGGGCTGCTAAATCAAGAGCCACTATCAAAGCCATTGAAAAGAAGTCTACTGATAGACAAAAGATGATGAGCTTCTTGAAGCTATATGGGTTCTCTGGAAGGAAACTTGGTCCTATGTCTCTATCCACCATGGATGAGCATATCAGAAGGATCAAGCAGAAGATTAAAGAAGGTCAGCTGTTTGGCTTGTATTCTCCACCAAGTCAGTGCACCTGAAGTTGAGGTGAAGGTTGAACTCCAAGAGATAACACAACCTGATCCTGAAGCTGCATTTAAGCCCACTTCATCTTTTGACTCACAACAGGGCCTTGAACCTTCTCCTTCTAAACATGTGGAGGAAAGAGATCCAACTGAGAAGGATACTGAAAGAACAACTGGTGCTGAAAACCAACCTTCTTAGTTAAAATTCAGAAAGAGGAAAAGGATGACCATTAAAAGGGACAAAAAAAAAAAGAAAAAGTAGTCCAAGGCATCTACCTGTACACCTCAGGATGAGTCAGAACATACTAAGTGTGAACCTAAAGAGGCAGCACAACCAAATGCACTTCATGTATAGCCTCTTGCTGCTGAGAGACCCATTATGTCCAAGACATTTTCAACAAATCCAGAGACATGGTATGTCACAAAAGATCAAGGAAGTCAAAACATATACTTCCTGCAGAACATGCTCACTCTTCCTCTGCATGATCTCTTGGACATGAGAAGATACTTTGAGAGTTAGAAGAATCCGAATCAACAAATGAGAAAGTTCCTAATTCTAATGAGGACTGTAAGCAAGTAAAAATTAAGACTCAAATCTTCTCCAAAGTTTTAGTAGCACTAGCCTAGGGGGAGTTTGTAGGAGTTATCTTAAAGGCTGATGCTCACCAAATACTCTTAGCATGCCTTCTGAAGTACAAGCAAGTTACATCGAAAGATTTGACAAAAGCAATGAGAAATTTTCTAATATCAAATATTTCGAAGCCAAAGACCATTTCTTCCGAAGCCAAAGATGAAGTTTTCCGAAGCTTCATAGACAAAGTCGTCTTATGAAGCCAAAAGACAGATTTCTTCTGAAGACAAATAAGACATGCTTTCTCTAACATAGTTTTGACAAAGCTGAACCACTTTTCGCTACCACCTCTACAGACTAACCAACTTATATAAGTTGGTGATGATTTCATACTTTTATTAACTGTAGATTATGGTATTTGTCTGTAACTTTCTACTTTGTACTTTTTATCTTTTAGTATTAGATAAGGATGTGAGCTATGGCATGTCATAGTCACATGCTAAAAGGCAATCTGCCTTTTGACTTTATATTGATCTTGTTGTCTAGATTAGTGTTCCAGATGGCTTTCAAAGTATGGCCGGCTGTAAGATATAGTATAAAGTATCTCATGTATCAGTCTTAGGAACTAAGCCTTGTAACTTTGGTTGAACACTTGAGAACAATATACAACATTCTTGAAAACCAATTACTTTGTTCTTGGTTTGTGTTCTTTGCCTTAGATCTTTGTTTCTTGGGCCGGTTCCCTATTTGATCTTATAAGTGCTTATATGTTATCTCTCCAACACATGTGAATCTGTTGCATTGATCTCTTCCTAACTCGGTCCTGTAGAAATTTATTTATTTTTATTGGAGAAAATTCATATAGAAGTATCAACATATAGTTTATAAAATGTTTACGTTTATGTTGTTAGGAGATAGTAGGTGTGTGCAAGAAATGAAAATGACCAAACCGTAAACAAAATAACTAACGCAACCGAACCAAAAAAACCAAAACCAATAAGAAACCAATGGTTTGGTTTAATGGTTTTTAAAAACCGACTTTTTGGTTTGGTTTTGGTTTTACTTTAACAAAAACCAAAAAAACTGAACCGAAACCATACAACCAAACTTGTAAATTTAAAGGTGTATTCATACACTTATAAACATAATTAGCCTATTAATTACTTATTTAACTTACTGCTAAAAAAGATTGGATATTTTCTTTTTAAGAGGTCTTTAAACTTTTTGTTTTAATTGGTAGATTAAAATGTTTTATTGAATTTTTTTTATGGATTGCAATTAATTTTAATGTCAAGTAATTTATAAGAGCATGTAGATTATATTTAAAGATCAACAAAATGATGTAAGACTAAAGTTTCTAGTTCAAATTTATTCATTTGGACCAATATTTTATTTAAAACTTTAAATCGCGAATGATAAAATTGAAAAAACTGAAACCAAATTGAAAACCAAAAAGACTGACGCCAAACAATTTAAAAACTTAGAAACCAAAATATCAGTTTCTAAAACCAAATCAATCGACCCACGCACACCCCTAGAAGATAGACAAATATTTATGGATATAGATTTTTATGCTTGCATTTTATTTGATAATTTGAGTTGTCACGTAGAGTTTGATTTCTTTCATGGGTTGAATAAATATACATACCGACATGGTATTGTAAATATCTTCACCTCACAAGTACAATCGTGCCCATTTCCTAAAAGACAAGTCTAGGAGCCACACCTTGGTTTCTTCAACATGCGGGATGGTTACAAAATATCTATACTAATAAATAAAAATAAATCTAGACACTTGTCACCATTCTATGCCATCTAATAATTGGTTTTCTCGCTTCTCTCTACTCCTGATTATGAATGCTATAATAGCTATTCATTAATTAAGAGTAAACTTTACTTTTGCTCCATGTGGTTTTGCTCAAATAACGCTTTTCATCCAAATGTTTCAAAATTACGATTTTACTCTATGTGGTATGTAATCTGTGTCAGATTACTTCAAGCCACAAATATTGTTATTTTTCTGTTAAAACTAAAAGGAGCATTTAGTTCTTTTTATGTTTAAGGACTAATTGTGTAACTCTAATAAATGAAAGGATTGGTTATGTAATTTACTATAAATATATACACTATCAACATCATCATCATCCATCATCATCATATCTCTCTCCTTCATCCATTACACCACCATCATCATCCACACCCGCCTCCACAATTGCACCACCACCCGCCTCCACCATCGCACCACCACCGGCCTCACCATCGCATCACTACCTGCTTCCACCAACACACCACCACCCACCTTCACCACCCCCTCCACCATCACACCACCATCCGCCTCTCACACCACCACCATCGCACCACCACCCCCCCCTCCACCACCCACCTCCACCATCGCACCACCACCCACCTCCCCCATCGCACCTCACCTGTATCTTAGATCTCTGCCATCAATCTGTTCAAGAAAAAAACCCACAACAAAAACCCTAAATCAATTTGGGTCTGCGAAGAAAGATGGTCGTGTAGACTCGATGATGATGATGACGATGGTGATTGATGAAGACGATGGTGAGAGATGAAGACGATGGTGAGATATGAAGAGGTGTTGTACGGTGGCACCGGTGGTGGAACTGGTGGTAGTGTAGGGGTGTGGGGTTGGGTGAATCGAGGGACAAAGGAGGCGGGGTTTAGGTTTTAAGGTTAGTGATAGGAAGGGGGTTGGACGGTGGTGATGGTGGTGGATGGTGGATGGTGGAGGTGGGTGGTGGTGGCAGGAGGGGGAATGGAGAGTTGGAGGTGGGGTAATTATGTAAATTTAACTAAGCTACACATCTAATACATTTATTACTATGAGAATATTACATAACTAGTCCCTATGTACAAAAAGTATAAAATACCCTTCCAATTAACTAGAAAAAACTACGTTAGTGGGTTGGAGTTAATTGTTATGGATTATGAACCAAGGGGAGTAAAATCACAATTTTGAAATGTTTGGATGAAAAACATTTTTTGGGCCAAACCACAGGGAGCGAAAATGAAATTTACTCATTAATTAATAACTATCGATAATTAAAATTTCAAATATGTTAACTTTAAATTTTCAAATGTGTAATACGTGGGTTTATTTAATCTATATAATACACAATATTAAAAAAATAATTTTATATTATTAACCATGTAATAGTAAATTTATTTATCCCGTGTCGAGATTGTAAACAAAAAGCAATGTCAGCGTGAATAGTGAAGTTAATTATGTTCCGGGAAAATTCTCAAAATCATCATGTGACTAAACAATTTTGTAAATTCAACCGTTGAATTTTAGGTTGCCAAATAATTATACCAATCAGATGACTTCATGTGGCCCATTATCACCGACTTTGAGGTATATATGCAAAATGTATAGTTATATGGGAAAAGTGAATACGAGGCTGTTAGGCATTTAACCTTAGATGCGAAACCCTCAAAACGACGTAGTTTTGAATTAAAAAGGAATTAAAAATACTAGTTTTCATTAATCTTCATCCCTGATTACTCTCCCATACCTAACTCATCCTCAACATCATCGCTGCCCTTCATCGTCATCGTGAACAACTTCTTTCCGGGTCGTCATCTTCATCTCAACCTATGCAAATCACAAGGTTTGAAATCGATCACTTTTCTCTTCACCCTTCTATCAGTCGTGTCATGAACTTTGTTTACCTAAATTGATTCAATCCCTGAACGAACATCGATCCTTCTACAGATCATCATCATCATCGTGAATTGTTTATGCAGACCATCATCATCATCATCGCGAATTGCTTCTGCAGATTATCATCTTCATGACTTCATCGCATCCATCTGAAGATCATCATTGCGAATACAGGTTAGAAATAGACTTGCTTCAAATGATTTTATTACTCGAGCATGTTCTTCACAATGAAACCCCCTCATAACCAATTTTCTTCATTTACTGCACGAGTTCTTCTCATGTAGTCGCAAAATTATTTAATATTTTTTGTTCAACTATGTTTCAATCGTAATATTCTTGATTTCAATATATAGCTGATAATGAAATCTTCATAAATCTCACAACTGATCATATAAGAAGTATTCATCCATCATATATTAATGGCTCTAATTGCTTCTTATCTTTTCATTTTGAGTATTTGAATGTGAATGTTGATGCTGATTAGTGATTTTTTTTGCTTCTGTACCTAATGAGAGTTTAATTATCTTTTTAATAGGATGTACAGAAGGAAATTTCACCACTTCAAGTAGAAGAGAAAGCTATTGAAATAAATGTTATCGACGATTCAGACGTTGAAATAGAGAAAGACAATGATACGAACGTGGTTCTTGGGTTTGAGAAAGAAGAAGAAGATAATGTAATAGGGAAGGTTTTTAATAGTCCAGACGAGGCATATGAGTTCTATAATTGCTATGCTTTTTTACATGTATTTGGAATACGTATTTATTGTAGTTTTAAAAATAAGACGACAAATGAGCCCTATCGAAAGAAATATGTATGCAACAAAGAGGGTTTCAAAGATGTGAAGTGTAACAATTCCGGTGGAGATATAAAAAAGCGTTGTAGGGATTTAAGAACCGGATGTGAAGCATTTATTCGAATTTCAAAAAGTAAAGATGGGAAATGGTTTGTGGATATGTTTAATGATGTTCACAATCATGAGCTAGCTACTACTCCAACTAAAGTAATGAAGCATCGTTCTCATGGGAAGTTTCACCGAACATTGGCTTGCAAATCTCTAATGTCGGAACTTGGTCAATCCGGTTTGAGACCTTGTCAAATCAAGAAGGTCGTGAATACTATGAAAAGTCCACTTGAAAATGATGTTACATCAAAACAATGTGCTGATATCTTAGCTGAGCAGCGAAAACAATACAAAGGTAAGGAGTTCTATGGGCTTATAAAACATTTTCAAGATAAAGTAATAGAAGATAGTAATTTTTATTTTCTAGTGGATTTATTTGATGATGGGTCTACAAGAAATATTTTCTGGTCTGATGGGAGATCAAGAGATTCCTACATAAAATTTGGGGACGTCGTTGTATTTGATGTCACATACATGACAAATAAATTTATGATGCCATTTGCTCCATTTGTCGGGGTGAATCATCATGGTCAGTCCATACTTTTCGGTGGTGCATTATTGGAGAATGAGAAACAAGATACTTTTGAATGGTTATTTCAAAGTTTTGTAAAATGCATGTTTGATAAGCATCCATCGGCAATAATTACTGATCAAGATAAAGCTATTGGAAATGCTATCAAAAGAGTTTTTCCAGAAACTCGGCATCGCTATTGTTCATGGCATATTAAGAGGCATGAGATCGAACATCTTCGACCTCTTAAAGTTCGTTATAGTGACTTTGAAGAGTTACACAAACAATGGGTAAAAATTGATACAATTGAAGAATTCGAAACTCGTTGGGAATTTTTATGTGCCAAATATAATTTTGAAAGTGGCAGTTGGATAACCGAGATGTATAACCAACGTAAATATTGGGCTAAAGCGTTTTTGAAAGATTGTTTTTTTGCTGGCATGACATCAAGTGGAAGAAGCGAGAGTATTCATGCCTTTTTTGATGGATATGTGAATTCAAAAACGATGTTGAATGAGTTTGTAGTCCAGTATGATAAAGCTGTTGAAGCTCGAAGGGCTGCCGAAGAAGATGAAGACTTCAAGACCATGAACTCGAAGCCAATTCTTTCTTCTATAAATCCGATAGAGGCAAAGGCAAGTTCACGTTACACTAAAAATGTCTTTGATATGTTCAAGAAAGAATGGATTGAAGCTACATTCAATTTAACACATGAGACGATAAGTAAGAGTATAGAAGAAATAAAATATAAGGTTGGACAACTAGATATTGATAAAATATATTGGAGAAATGTCAACTTTCGTCTCTCAGATAAGATAGATGTCACATGCTCATGTGCAAAGTTTGAAACGTATGGGATATTATGCAAGCATATCTTATATGTATTAAAGAAAAGGCATGTTGAAACTCTTCCTGATTATTATATTTACCTAGGTGGACACTTGATGCTAGGTATAAGTCGGATAATTACAGTATTGAGCTTGAAGACATAAATAATGAAAATGGAGTGACTGCGTTAACCTTATGGTGTGTTCAATCCAATTTTAGAAAAGCAATTGAACATGCACGTGACTCTCCATCTGAGATAAAGAAACTAAATACAATATTGGTGAAGTTTTTAAAAGAACAAAGTATTCAAACAAAGTCCAAAAATATTGAGATTGCATCACAAGATTCTAATATTGGAAGTTCACAAGTAACTATGATGCCTCAAATTTCTGTCCGAGATCCAAAATCTCTTACTAACACTAAAGGTCGCCCTAAAATGCAACTAGAATCAAATCTTCCCTTGAAGCACCAAAGAAGAGAAGTTGTTCTTACTGCAAGGAGCTGGGTCATTACATTAGTGGATGTCCCAAAAAGAAGGTAACAGTAATATTTAGTTATAAACTGATAATTAGTAATCAATTTTTTTGTTAATATAATGTTTGTATTATATTAACATGTTTTTCAGGAAGAAGACTCTTTACATAAACGACAAGGATGAGAAGTGAATCAATTTAAAGAATTACCGGCTTTGAAGATTAGTGGTGTAGATTTTGATTAAAAGTTTAATAGATACTGAGGTTTTGATATACTCAATTTGGTTTCAATGATGCACAAAGAGGATGCCCTAAACAAATCACTAATAACAATTACATGAAAATCATCTGAGTGAACCACACAAAATAATATCTTGAAAAGTCAATAGCCTGTAATTGTTTGACTTCAACTGGGTTCATGCTCTAATGTGGTCTTCACATGCTAAAGTACCATTGTGTATTTTTCTAGTAACTTAGTGCTCAAACTCACCACAATGAAATGCTTTAACTCGCTTTGACTTCTCCAGGTTGTACCAATCCCTACACATTGTCAAATAAACGTATTAGGATTATTACTTGGCATTTTGTTAACATAAAAGTAAGCAATCATTTACACCCATTTGATAAACTCATAACATACAGGCAATGAAGTGAATGAACAATAGAAATAGGTATCTTAATCATAAAACTATGCAACAAAACATTAAGGCCCTGTTTGAAACAAAAAGGGTGGAATGACTCGGTCAGCAGCAATTAAAATCCGGACTCGGTCAGAATGAAGGGAAAGGGTGGATCAGAAAGCAAGGGTGATCCGGAAACTCATGTTCACACCAAAAGAGTAATACAAACTTTCAATACAAATTCATTATTCTTCAGCAACTGAGTTAAGAGGATTATTGATTCAACCACTGTTCTAAATAAACACTTTATAACATCATGTTTGTTCTAAATAAAAGTATGATGAATTTAATCAAATATGTTAGTCCATTACATAAACTAAATCTAAAATGCAATCTTCAGTCATAAAAAGTGGAAAATCAATACATTTATTAAATCTAAAATGCAATCTCCAGTCATAAACTAAATCTAAAACGTAATTGCTGAGAATCATTTAAACCCAATAATTTGGGATTGAAGAAATACTCTTTTTTCCTGATCTGATGGGTTATCGAATTGATTCCGTGTTACAGGTTACTTTCTTCTTTGAAAATGTCGAACACTTCGTATCGATGTTTGTTTAGGGATTGAATCAATTTAGGGAAACGAAGTTCATGACACGACTGATAGAAGGGTGAAGAGAAAAGTGATCGATTTCAAACCTTGTGATCTGCAGAAGGTTGGGATGAAGATGACGACCCGGAATGAAGTTGTTCACGATGACGATGAAGGGCAGCGATGATGTTGAGGATGAGTTAGGTATGGGAGAGGAATCAGGGATGAAGACTAATGAAAACTAGTATTTTTAATTTTTTTTTAATTCAAAACTACGTCGTTTTGAGGGTTTCGCATCTAAGGTTAAATGCCTAACAGCCCCGTATTCACTTTTGCCTATATTTCGAGTCATCTATACTATAGGCCTGTTATAACACCAATTAAAAAAATAAAAATAATTTTTTTAGTTTAACTATATGGGCAATTGGCTTTTCAAATTCAATGTAGACAGGAAGTTACCCAAACTCCTCTAATGTTTAATCTATATTACGTTTAACTTTTTAGAAATGCTACATATAAATTTTTATTTAGTGCTTTAGATTGTAATGTAGTTAATTTTTTTGCGAGGTTACTCTTTTATCTTTTAGTTGAACGCAATGTTTTTATTCGAAACAGATCTTTTTATTTTCTATTTTCTGGTCGCATGAAATATTTTTACTCTATTGCATACAATGTTATAAATAATTACTTCACCATGACATCACTCGGTTACAAGTGAGAAGTAAATTAAATATACTGGACATGTAAAATTAGAAAGGGCACAAGAAATAATGACATACACAAATATCTTGTCATTAACTTTGTAATGGTCGTGTCAAGATATTAAATGTTTCAAAAGTTCCATATACCTAGTACACATTAATTGATGAGGGACCTCAATGATCATTGTGGTAGCTAGGGGCCTTATCATGGCACAGACAAGTAAATGCCCTTTCGATTAGGTCGACATAGATAGACGTAATTATAAGCATACAATTAATGTAAAACATAATCTTATATATTACGAGTTTACGACTTAGGTGTCGGTACAGTTTGTGAACAGACACCCATAAGTTCATATTGTGGGTCATGTGCATGAGGAACATCACTCGGCTTATCTGTGAGCTAGTCTAGCGGACTTGTATGAAACACATTCACTCACACATCTGTATATATGTATCGGTATGTTGTGTATAAAAGTGTGTGTATATATATACTAGTTTATAGACCCGTGTAATACTCGTATTAAACAAATAAGTATATATTATAAAAGTACATGCATTAATTATAAATCTTTAAACATCACGGTTTGGCCAAACCGTGATCTTTAGATCCGGTGTAGAAACTAACCGTCACGGTCCTTTAGGGTTTAGAGAATGTTTGCATCTCGGGATTGGGTTAATAATTGGGGAAGTGTGTGTGTGTGTGTGTTTTTTAGAGTTGGTTTTTAAAGTTTTGGTGGTGGTGTATATGTCACGTTTTGGGCAAACCGTGAAATATTAGGTATAATATTTAATTTTTTTAATCATACTACTTTGTGTTTATTTTTATTTTATCACAAGGTCGAACGTACTTGTCACACACGAGTTTGTGTTTTGTGTTTATTTTTATTTTATCATATTACGAGTATTTTTTTGTTTTGATCGTCATCACTTAGCCTCATCGAAAACCATAAAAACGAATATTGACATTATCATAAAAATCGGTTGTGTTTTTTATTTTATTATATTATGAGTTTGTGTTTTTGTGATGTTATGACTTTGTATATAAAAACCGATATAGAAATTATAATCTATACTAATAGATGATTACATTGGGTGGACACATGTCACCTTCATATTAACTTTACCATTTATCAATTTTTAAAAAGTCAAAATAACTAATTGTTAAATTCTCTTTTTTTATTTATTTTTCTTCTTCTTCTTCTTCTTCTTCTCTCTCTCTCTCTCTCTCTCTCTCTCTCTCACACACACACTTTAAACATTTCAAAATTTTCAAAAATCAATATTTTTTTAAAAAATTCTTTATTAATTAAAAATTAAACATTTTGATTAAAAAATACATTTTTTTGAAAAAAAAAAGATTTTTAGAAACTATGAATTTTTCTAAACAACATATATTTCTTCACATATGAAATATTCTAAAACCGATTTTTTTAAATAAAGGTTTTATATGAAAATGATTTTCTAAAATAATTAAAAGGATAACTGAAACATGGAGTTTTTTAAAACGAAACTTTTAAAAAGTTAATAAAAATATTTTATTAATTAAAGTACTTACTCACATATAATTTTAATCATATCTTATATCGAAAAATGTTTTATAAAACGAGGGTTAAAAAAACACTTTTTTTAAAATGAAATTTTTAAAAAGTTAATAAAATATTTTATTAATTAAAGTACTTACTCACATATAATTTTAATCATATCTTATAACAAAATAATATTTTATATTTTCTAACTTTTCATTAATATTTAACATTTCTTAATTGAAACCGTGTAAGACACGGGGTTATAACCTAGTAAACATTATATACAATTACATAACAAGTTGGTTCATACATATACAGTTAACATTATCAAAATTACAAAAATTGTATATAATTACCATTACAAACAACCAAACAAACAAAACTAAATATAGAAAGCATCATAAATACAAGAAAAACATTATAACTAAAACTGCATATATATACAATGAGTTTATACATACACAAAGAAACAAAATACAAACAAAATATCTATCTAACCCGCCATGTCAGTATCTCCGGCCTGACCTGACCCGCCTGCACCAAATGTGCTAGCACCGTCATGCCGTAACCGTCTGGGTGGCGGTGACAACAACGGAGTACCGGAGCCCGCATAGTCTGCGGCCATGTGCTGAATGACCCACTCCATCATATCCTCCGTATGCGTGAGCCGGTCTGCGATGTGCGTGACCCGGTCGTCCATGCTCGTGACCCGGTCTGCGATGTGCGTAACCCGCCATGTGAGCCGGCAACCGCACGGCATGGTACACGCCCTGAGGATCCTGCGGCGGGTCCTGGTCGTCCGGCGGATGAATAGGCTCATCCTCCCCGCCACCAACCGGCTCGTGAACCTGCTCAACCTCGACGTCTGCCCCTGCTAACTCGGGCGGGTCCAGCAACTGCTCGGGCACCCATGCCAAAAGCTCATGAAATCTCTGCACCAGGTGCCACGTACCGTCCCCAAACCTCCAGGCGATCCTCATCCCGGTGGCGGTGGCCTGTCCCGCCAGGCGCACAGGAGTAGCAGGCGATCCTTAGTATTATTATTTATTATTATTATTATTATTATTATTATTATTATTATTATATTATTATTATTATTATTATTATTATTATTATTATTATTATTATTATTATATTATTATTATTATTTATTATTTTATTTTTAATATTATTATTATTAGTATTATTATTATTATTATATTATTATTATTATTATTTATATTATTTATATTATTATTTTTTATTATATTTTATTTTTATTATTGTTTATATTATTTTTATTTTATTATTATTATTTATTAAATATAATCATAAAACGCATAAAATATATGCTATACTTACGGGAAATCTTATCAAATCTATGTTCATTCTATGGTTTAATGCATAAAATTACATACCCGATTAGTAGGTCGTGACGCGGTGGCGCTTGAACTGTCAAAGGTTGGGCTCGCTGTGACAGTTTGGTGCTCGGTGATGGCGGTGTGGTGGTGAGGCGGTGATGGTGATGCGATGATGGTGATGCCGGTGCGGTGGTGAGGTGGCGTCGTCGGTGGTGGTGCGGTGGCGTTGTCGGTGGTGGTTTGGGGATGATGGCGGTGAGGAGATGATGATGAAATGGGGTGAATATTGGTGAAGCCGTGAGAATATCAGATTCAAAAATTAAAAGGGTGGCGGTTTGGCTAAACCGTCATGTATACGGGTGTGGTTGGTGCACAAATCGAGACGAAATCAGATTCAAAAAAATATCTCGAAACGTCACGGTTTGGCCAAACCGTGACGTTTTGTATTTATTATTATTATTATTATCTTTTATCATTATTATTATTTTTTAGTATTTAATATTTTTTTTGTATTAGATAATAATAATAATAATAATAATAATAATAATAATAATAATAATAATATAATAATATTATATATTATTATTATATTATTATTATTATTATTATTATTATTATTATCTTTTATCATTATTATTTTTATTTTTATTATATAATTAACTTTTATTATTTTTATTATTATGTATTATTATTAGAGTTTATTATTATAATTATTATAATTATTATTTTTATCAATATTATTTTTATTATTATATAAGTACTTAATATTTTATTTTTAGTATTTAATATTTTTATTTGTAATAGAGTATATTATTATTATTTATTATTATTATTATTATTATTATTATTATTATTATCTTTTATCTTTTATCATTATTATTATTATTTTATTATATAATTAAATTTTATTATTTTTATTTTTATTTATTTACTAGAGTATATTATTATTATTATTATAATTATTATTTTTATCAATATTATTTTTATTATTATATAAGTATTTAATATTTTTATTTTTAGTATTTAACATATTTATTTGTATTAGAATATATTATTATTATTGTTATTATTATTATTATTATTATTATTATTATTATTATTTTTTTTTTTTATCATTATTATTGTTATATATATATACTTTTATTAATTTTAGTATTTAATGTATATATATGTTGATGTGTGTGTATGTTCACGAAAATATAAACGTTTCGATATATATAGATGATCGTAATCGGTTAGAGACGGTGCAGGGTAGTTTTAAAACGTCACGGTTTGTACACGTGCATATGTTTGTACGTACGTCTGCGAAGAGTATTTGTTCTTAACATGTATATATGTTGATGTGTGTGTATATTCACGAAGATTATACCCGTTTTGATATATATAGATGATCGTAATCGGTTTAAAAATGTAAAATTAAGCCTAAAAGGTCACGGTTTGGGCTAGCCGTGACCTTTACATGAAGGTTTACGTGACAGTTAGGCCTAACTGTCACGGTTGTTGTCAACAAACCGTGACGGTTCTTGTCAAAAATGCCACCCCTCATACAAAATTTCACGGTTTGCCCTTGCTGTGACATTTTGTCCGCCACGTATGTTTATGGTTATTTCTATTACAAGTCAGCGAACCACTCCTAGCCCAATCGGTTAAGACGTTGGGGGAATACGAGAGTGGTGTGGGCTCGAAACCCACTACCAACGGTTAAAGGTGGTTAATTTTTAAAAAAATTTATTTTTGTTTCAGAGCCATGCCTCGTTATCAGTGTAGTTTTATCGGTTAGCTATCAAACCATCACGTTTAGCTCACGAAGTCATGTTTAGGTTTCAAACCCTCACGGTTTGGCCTAACCGTGACGGTTAGGTCCGGTGTCTCCCAAAACACCTGCGGTCACAAATATCTTGTCATTAACTTTGTAATGGTCGTGTCAAGATATTAAATGTTTCAAAAGTTCCATATACCTAGTACACATTAATTGATGAGGGACCTCAATGATCATTGTGGTAGCTAGGGGCCTTATCATGGCACAGACAAGTAAATGCCCTTTCGATTAGGTCGACATAGATAGACGTAATTATAAGCATACAATTAATGTAAAACATAATCTTATATATTACGAGTTTACGACTTAGGTGTCGGTACAGTTTGTGAACAGACACCCATAAGTTCATATTGTGGGTCATGTGCATGAGGAACATCACTCGGCTTATCTGTGAGCTAGTCTAGCGGACTTGTATGAAACACATTCACTCACACATCTGTATATATGTATCGGTATGTTGTGTATAAAAGTGTGTGTATATATATACTAGTTTATAGACCCGTGTAATACTCGTATTAAACAAATAAGTATATATTATAAAAGTACATGCATTAATTATAAATCTTTAAACATCACGGTTTGGCCAAACCGTGATCTTTAGATCCGGTGTAGAAACTAACCGTCACGGTCCTTTAGGGTTTAGAGAATGTTTGCATCTCGGGATTGGGTTAATAATTGGGGAAGTGTGTGTGTGTGTGTTTTTTTTAGAGTTGGTTTTTAAAGTTTTGGTGGTGGTGTATATGTCACGTTTTGGGCAAACCGTGAAATATTAGGTATAATATTTAATTTTTTTAATCATACTACTTTGTGTTTATTTTTATTTTATCACAAGGTCAAACGTACTTGTCACACACGAGTTTGTGTTTTGTGTTTATTTTTATTTTATCATATTACGAGTATTTTTTTGTTTTGATCGTCATCACTTAGCCTCATCGAAAACCATAAAAACGAATATTGACATTATCATAAAAATCGGTTGTGTTTTTTATTTTATTATATTATGAGTTTGTGTTTTTGTGACGTTATGACTTTGTATATAAAAACCGATATAGAAATTATAATCTATACTAATAGATGATTACATTGGGTGGACACATGTCACCTTCATATTAACTTTACCATTTATCAATTTTTAAAAAGTCAAAATAACTAATTGTTAAATTCTCTTTTTTTATTTATCTTTCTTCTTCTTCTTCTTCTTCTCTCTCTCTCTCTCTCTCTCTCTCTCACACACACACACACACTTTAAACATTTCAAAATTTTCAAAAATCAATATTTTTTTAAAAAATTCTTTATTAATTAAAAATTAAACATTTTGATTAAAAAATACATTTTTTTGAAAAAAAAAAGATTTTTAGAAACTATGAATTTTTCTAAACAACATATATTTCTTCACATATGAAATATTCTAAAACCAATTTTTTTAAATAAAGGTTTTATATGAAAATGATTTTCTAAAATAATTAAAAGGATAACTGAAACCTGGAGTTTTTTAAAACGAAACTTTTAAAAAGTTAATAAAAATATTTTATTAATTAAAGTACTTACTCACATATAATTTTAATCATATCTTATATCAAAAAATGTTTTATAAAACGAGGGTTAAAAAACACTTTTTTTAAAATGAAATTTTAAAAAGTTAATAAAATATTTTATTAATTAAAGTACTTACTCACATATAATTTTAATCATATCTTATAACAAATAATATTTTATTTTCTAACTTTTCATTAATATTTAACATTTCTTAATTGAAACCGTGTAAGACACGGGGTTATAACCTAGTAAACATTATATACAATTACATAACAAGTTGGTTCATACATATACAGTTAACATTATCAAAATTACAAAAATTGTATATAATTACCATTACAAACAACCAAACAAACAAAACTAAATATAGAAAGCATCATAAATACAAAAAAACATTATAACTAAAACTGCATATATATACAATGAGTTTATACATACACAAAGAAACAAAATACAAACAAAATATCTATCTAACCCGCCATGTCAGTATCTCCGGCCTGACCTGACCCGCCCGCACCAAATGTGCTAGCACCGTCATGCCGTAACCGTCTGGGTGGCGGTGACAACAACGGAGTACCGGAGCCCGCATAGTCTGCGGCCATGTGCTGAATGACCCACTCCATCATATCCTCCGTATGCGTGAGCCGGTCTGCGATGTGCGTGACCCGGTCGTCCATGCTCGTGACCCGGTCTGCGATGTGCGTAACCCGCCATGTGAGCGGCAACCGCACGGCATGGTACACGCCCTGAGGATCCTGCGGCGGGTCCTGGTCGTCCGGCGGATGAATAGGCTCATCCTCCCCGCCACCAACCGGCTCGTGAACCTGCTCAACCTCGACGTCTGCCCCTGCTAACTCGGGCGGGTCCAGCAACTGCTCGGGCACCCATGCCAAAAGCTCATGAAATCTCTGCACCGGGTGCCACGTACCGTCCCCAAACCTCCAGGTGATCCTCATCCCGGTGGCGGTGGCCTGTCCCGCCAGGCGCACAGGAGTAGCAGGCGATCCTTAGTATTATTATTATTATTATTATTATTATTATTATTATTATTATTATTATTATTTTATTTATATTATTTTTATTTTTAATATTATTATTATTAGTATTATTATTATTATTTATATTATTATTATTATTATTTATATTATTTTTTATTATTATTTTTTATTATTATTTTTATTTTTATTATTGTTTATATTATTTTTATTTTATTATTATTATTTATTAAATATAATCATAAAACGCATAAAATATATGCTATACTTACGGGAAATCTTATCAAATCTATGTTCATTCTATGGTTTAATGCATTAAAATTACATACCCGATTAGTAGGTCGTGACGCGGTGGCGCTTGAACTGTCAAAGGTTGGGCTCGCTGTGACAGTTTGGTGCTCGGTGATGGCGGTGTGGTGGTGAGGCGGTGATGGTGATGCGATGATGGTGATGCCGGTGCGGTGGTGAGGTGGCGTCGTCGGTGGTGGTGCGGTGGCGTTGTCGGTGGTGGTTTGGGGATGGTGGCGGTGAGGAGATGATGATGAAATGGGGTGAATATTGGTGAAGCCGTGAGGATATCAGATTCAAAAATTAAAAGGGTGACGGTTTGGCTAAACCGTCATGTATACGGGTGTGGTTGGTGCACAAATCGAGACGAAATCAGATTCAAAAAAATATCTCGAAACGTCACGGTTTGGCCAAACCTTGACGTTTTGTATTTATTATTATTATTATTATCTTTTATCATTATTATTTTTTTAGTATTTAATATTTTTATTTGTATTAGATAAATAATATAATAATAATAATAATAATAATAATAATAATAATAATATTATTATATTATTATATTATTATTATTAATTTATTATTATTATTATTATATCTTTTATCATTATTATTTTTATTTTTATTATATAATTAACTTTTATCATTTTTATTATTATGTATTATTATTAGAGTTTATTATTATAATTATTATAATTATTATTTTATCAATATTATTTTATTATTATATAAGTACTTAATATTTTTATTTTTAGTATTTAATATTTTTATTTGTATTAGAGTATATTATTATTATTATTATTATTATTATTATTATTATTATTATTATTATTATTATTATTATCTTTTATCTTTTATCATTATTATTATTATTTTATTATATAATTAAATTTTATTATTTTTATTTTTATTTATTTTACTAGAGTATATTATTATTATTATAATTATTATTTTTATCAATATTATTTTTATTATTATATAAGTATTTAATATTTTTATTTTTAGTATTTAACATATTTATTTGTATTAGAATATATTATTATTATTGTTATTATTATTATTATTATTATTATTATTATTATTATTATTATTATTATTATTATTATTTATCATTATTATTGTTATATATATATACTTTTATTAATTTTAGTATTTAATGTATATATATGTTGATGTGTGTGTATGTTCACGAAAAATATAAACGTTTCGATATATATAGATGATCGTAATCGGTTTAGAGACGGTGCAGGGTAGTTTTAAAACGTCACGGTTTGTACACGTGCATATGTTTGTACGTACGTCTGCGAAGAGTATTTGTTCTTAACATGTATATATGTTGATGTGTGTGTATATTCACGAAGATTATACCCGTTTTGATATATATAGATGATCGTAATCGGTTTAAAAATGTAAAAGTTAAGCCTAAAAGGTCACGGTTTGGGCTAGCCGTGACCTTTACATGAAGGTTTACGTGACAGTTAGGCCTAACTGTCACGGTTGTTGTCAACAAACCGTGACGGTTCTTGTCAAAAACGCCACCTCTCATACAAAATTTCACGGTTTGCCCTTGCTGTGACATTTTTGTCCGCCACGTATGTTTATGGTTATTTCTATTACAAGTCAGCGAACCACTCCTAGCCCAACCGTTAAGACGTTGGGGGAATACGAGAGTGGTGTGGGCTCGAAACCCACTACCAACGGTTAAAGGTGGTTAATTTTTAAAAAAATTTATTTTTGTTTCAGAGCCATGCCTCGTTATCAGTGTAGTTTTATCGGTTAGCTATCAAACCATCACGTTTAGCTCACGAAGTCATGTTTAGGTTTCAAACCCTCACGGTTTGGCCTAACCATGACGGTTAGGTCCGGTGTCTCCCAAAACACCTGCGGTCACAAATATCTTGTCATTAACTTTGTAATGGTCGTGTCAAGATATTAAATGTTTCAAAAGTTCCATATACCTAGTACACATTAATTGATGAGGGACCTCAATGATCATTGTGGTAGCTAGGGGCCTTATCATGGCACGGCAAGTAAATGCCCTTTCGATTAGGTCGACATAGGTAGACTTAATTATAAGCATACAATTAATGTAAAACATACTCTTATGTATTACGAGTTTACGACTTAGGTGTTGGTACACTTTGTGAACAGACACCCATAAGTTCATATTGTGGGTCATGTGCATGAGGAACGTCACTCGGCTTATCTGTGAGCTAGTCTAGCAGACTTGCATGAAACACATTCACTCACACATCTGTATATATGTATTGGTATGTTGTGTATAAAAGTGTGTGTGTATATATATATACTAGTTTATAGACCCGGGTAATACACGTATTAAACAAATAAGTATATATTATAAAGTACATGCATTAATTATAAATTTTAAATATTTCTTTATACACAACATTTAATGTTTTATTTATAGGTCTATCATCTTTATCTAATATTAATAATTTAACTTAATTTTACTTGTAGTTTCTGGATAACGCCACATACTTGATCGTTTTCATAGACTGATTATACATAATTTAATGTTATAGTCATACTTGAGAATGTTAAGATCTTCAAAACATATGTATTTGAATTCCATCGCTATGTTTATTAAATGGTATAAAAAATAGTCACGGAATGAAGTATTACTAAAAAATTTAAAATTTATAATGATGGAATGTTATCATGGATTGTTAATATATATTTAACTAAAATATAAATATTGAAGTTTCTTTTAATTGTTTATCGAAACTTACAATTACAATCAACAATTAATTACGAATTTGAGTAAAGTATAAATATTTACGTTTTTTTATTTATTAAGATATTTAGAAAGTTATAAATTTTGAAATTTGTAATCAAAATATTTCTACTTTAATAAAAGAGTAACTATAATGGACACATAGCACCACCATATTTCATCTCACCAAAACTTTTCCGCTTTTCTCTCCTATTAATGTCACATTAGTTAATAATAATAAATTAAGAAATACATCTTTTTATTAATATTGCTTCTAAAGAAACAAATATTTATAAAATGAGAAATTTTTCTAAAACATCAAACTTTTTTAAAAGTATTAAGTATTCTATAATTGATGGTTTTAAGTAAAATTTGTATAAACAAAAATTAGTTAAAATTAAGAGTTATAATAAAATATTTTAAAAAATTACATTTTTTAAATGTTTGTTTGGAAACAAGATTTTTAATTATTTTTGGAAAAATTAAAAAAATAAAAATAAAAGATTAAAAAATTGATATCATTATTTTATTATTTATAGTCCTTACTTATCTTATTTTATATTAGAATATCGTTTCATAACTATTAAATTTTTTTATATTTATTTAATTTTTTTATTCAACTCGTGTAATACATGAGTTTACTAAAACTAGTTATTAAATATAGAAGGTATAAACTTAAACATAGAAGGTATTAATTACTTTGTTATAAGCTGGAAAATAAAAGAATAAAAGGCTAGGAAGATGGCACATGTACAAAATCATTTTGATTTATTAGAAGTAGAACGGGAGAGTATAAGAAACCAGTAATTATACGAAAATCATATAAACCACAAAAACACTGACATAAATTTTAACTTTTTCTATTTTTTAATGTTAAAAGGAAATTTATGCTATAAATATTTTATTAATATGTTTATCAATACCATATTTTTGTCTAAATTCATTCAAACAAAAATCCATATTGTAATTCATATTATTTTGGATTATGTTTGGATTTAGTATCATTGTTATTCTTTTATTCTCTCATATAAATTCATATTATACTTTATACTACTTTGAGTTATGTTTAGAATTATATATATTGTTTTACTAAATTATTAATAATGCGTTCTTAAACAAAGAAAGATTTATATTGTTAAAATCGTCACCGTTTACTATTAAAGAAATTAAAATTACTAATAAGGATTTTCAATCTAAATAAAAAAACATATATATCTTTTTCATGATTATCTCAAACAATGATATTAAATTATTATTTACCAACTATAAATTGATGTATATATGTTTTGAAAATAGATTATTGATATTAGTTATGTTTTACATACCATAGCATTTAAAGTTTCATGTTTTACTAAATTTTTTGTTATGAAAAATAATAAAAAGAAAAGAAAAGTATTATTGTTTTAGTGATAACTTATTATAGAATCTTTATATTATAATAAAAGAGTAACTAATGGGGACACGTGTCAGCACCACATTCATCCTCATCATAATTTTTCCGCTTCTCTCTCCTACTTAATAGTTACTATAATTACTAATAATATTATTTAATTTATTTATAGACTAAAAATATTTTTTAATAAATTAAGAAAGGAATCTTTTAATCAATATTATTTATAAAGAAACAAATTTTTATAAAATAATCTTTTTTTCAAAAACATCAAACTTTTTTAAAAATATAAAATATTTTAAAAATCAATATTTTTAAAAAGTAAAATTTTTTTAAATAAAAATTAATTATAAATAAATTTTATAAAACATTTTGTTTTGAAACAAAATATTTAGTTTTTTTAAACAAAAAAAGTTTAAAAACTTGATATCATTATTTTGTTACCTATAGTCCTTATACATAATTTCAACTGTATTTTATCTTAAAATATTATTTTATAATTAACAAAATTTTATTTTATTTAATAGTTTATATATTCAACCCGTGTAATACACGGGATATTAAGCTAGTAATAAATATTATGTTTCACGTTCATAATATTCAATCATAAGAGAGTTTCAAATGTGATAATTATATCAATTAAATTTAAAATAATGGTTACATATGTCATTAATTAAAAGAAAACAACTACTTTTAAACTCTATTTATGACATTAGCATTAAGGAGTCTTATTAAAATTACTTACTTTGATTTATCATTGTCTAATTGAATAAATTATTATGTTTGTATGTTTAACAAAATATTATAGAAAAAAATTAAAACACAAAAAGATAATAGTGATTTGAGTCATGTAGTGGAATTGTATTTGTTCGTTTTAGCATATAAACTTATTGGCTAATTGTGAAGATTAAAAACAAAGATAATATAGAATAAATGAAATTATGAATTGATTACCATGTTATAAGTTCATGAATCTTATGTCACGATAAATTCTTATGTTGTCATTTGAATTTGAGATTTATACATATAACTAAATCTGACATATCATTTAAAATGTCAAGATAAATTAAAAGTTATTTTTGAATTGTCAGCTTATTAACTACAATTATTATTGTTGATTATAATATTATATAACCCCAAAAAAATGTCATGTGATTGGTTCTAGTTCATGTGATTTAAACAAATTATATGCATTGTTTATAATAGTATGGTATATTTTTTCATATGAACATATTATACGAACATTTAATATAAATAACTTTTGTTGAATACAAAACATAGAAAAAATAATGCCTAGTGGTTTTGTAAAAATATCATAAATGTAATTTTATTAAAAATATTATAACAATGCCTATAACTTGTTTTTAGTTATAAAATTGTCTTTAGCATTTTAAATGATGGTAGACATGTGATTTAGTAGCTGGAATTGTTAACATGTTGTTAGAATATAACTTGTATGCATGAGGTATGTTTGATGTTAAAAATCACATGATTTTAACTCTAAGGTATATGCCTTTTTATATGTTATAGATTAATTATTATAACATATTGAATAACAAAAATAAAAAATTTAACTTGTGTTTTCTTATCAATATTGTAAATGTTTGTAAATATATTTTGCATATAGTAAGCGATCCACTATTTTATTGGAATAAATAGTTGTAAAGAAATGACACATTATGTATTATGCTTCCAAAAGCTCATTATAAAGATATAGAAAGTTGAGAGATTTTGCAAAGATAAATGAGCATAACTCGATCATAATCGTATGTCAATTGATATGTGATGCGAATATTATTTATGTGAAAATGTTGAATAATACAATTTCCATATATGCCGGAAGTGGTAATATTATTGAAAGTTTGAAAACCACTATGAAAGTTGTGTTTCTAATCCATTCTGTGGCGCGAATGTGATTTATATAATGATCTCATGATCAAGTAAATAATTGATAAAATTATAATGGTGATCATGTCGATAAGATTGATGTGTGAAAATATATATAATATTTTATTAACAAAGCTGTTTTCACAAATAAGTTTTAAAATGGAAATTTCCAACTAAACTTCACACAAACGACAAGTGTACCGGTCGCGATATAGTAGAGTT